>CM035839.1:354685806-355285806 GCA_020510985.1 Pholidichthys leucotaenia
AGGAAAGCTGCAGATAAAAATATGTAATGGCAATAAATCAATATTGTTCACACAAACAGTAGCATAACTTGATAGTGATAAAAATTCTAATTACAATTATTTTTGTCATTATTTGTCAAGATTTTTGATTATTCATAAACATCAATCTCTGACGTTGGGTTTGTCTTCAAAAAATTTTAACATAATCATGAAATTAACACATCATGTCACATCCTGGTAGAAGGTTTCTGCCTTTATCGAGTGGCAGAAGCCTTCAAATGTGACTTAAATTTATGATGCATACTCTGCTCCATCTTCTGCAGACTGTGAAGGGCTCATTCAAACAA
Organism: Pholidichthys leucotaenia; assembly: GCA_020510985.1. Taxonomy (NCBI): domain Eukaryota; kingdom Metazoa; phylum Chordata; class Actinopteri; order Cichliformes; family Pholidichthyidae; genus Pholidichthys; species Pholidichthys leucotaenia. The sequence continues at coordinate 354,686,133 of CM035839.1, forward strand.
CAGAGTTGGAGAAAAATCAGCTGAAAAAAAAATAAGTGGTGATACATTTTTAAGTAACAGCAAACATTTTCTTCTGCTTATCAATGAGAGGTAAATATCAATTTGGCTCTAGATTGTAATATAGTATGGCTTATAATAACTTTCAAACTGGAAAAACATGAAAATGTTTAGGATTTTTCCCCATTTCTTTTTAAATTATAACTGTGGATTCTGCCACTATTCTCCTCAATCATTGTGGACATATGTTGAATCCCCTCGGCAGCTCGATGTGAACACAGAACACAAAATAGTCCGAAGGCTAGCGGAGGGTGACTCACTGAAGTGGGACCGATGATCACTGTGTAGCAGCCATGTGACATGTACATGCACACCCTCTCATACATGCGCACACACACTCACAGAGTCCCCCCCCCCCCATATAAAACTTATGCATCAATGAGGGAAATAATCCTAATTGCTTCTCAGCTATTACCTGAAGTAGTGGTGGGTTGCAACTGTCCCTCTGCATGCCTGATGGAGAGGTGTGAGCCACTTGTATTGTGAAACTGTAAAGCACACAATGTGAGCCGAGCCATTTTCTGTCTTCTTGTGACAAGAAGAGAGCAGTGCTTAGGCTGATCATGCCGCTGATATGGTGCAGTTGCAGGTGCGGTGTGTCAGCTCCCACTGAGGCCACACGCATTGAAAATGCACTTAGGCTAAGATGCTCTTGATAAAAGCACTGAGTGAAAAGCAAATTTAGCATGTGACAGCAAGGTGATGTGGTGCAAGTGCCCCAAATGGTTGCAGAGTTGACCAGCAGAGTCCAAACAGTCTTGAGTATGCCTCCATCTCAGTCTTGACTATACCTCCATCGCTTTTTTTTCGTTCCAACTAAATACATTATTTATAATAATAATAATAATAATAATAATAATAATAATAATAAGCAACAAGCCTGGGTCAACACATTCCATTATGACGTGTGCCAATCATTCCCAGGGTTTTATCATTAAGTCATAGACAAATCAGACCATACAAGACTGTTGGTTGTGCAGCCAAAGCAACCATCAATGGGCAGGTAGGATTAAAGCCTTAGTTAATAGCTGTGAGGGGGTAGCAGCAGCAGAAAGCAGTGAAGGGACAGTGCTGGAAGATGGGAGGGGGGTTTAGCAGAACTAAACCAAGCAGAGACCTGCATCGAGGGGCGAAGAGACGGAGGAAGAGGAGGAAGAAGCAGCAGCGACAGCAGTAGGAGTGGAGCCATGGGTAGAGGTTGGTCCAGCAGCAAATGGAAAGCTTTTTTACACAGACATATATAGACAGAGAAGAAATAAAGAGAGACAGACCAATGTGTGCTTAAAGGGACTCTAGGATATCGAGTGTAAATATATAGATGCACTGGTGTATCATCATGTGAATGTTTGAGCTATGAATTCAAGTTACTGCATTCTCACAGTCTTGCACGTGACTGATGCATTAAGATTAAGATGAAAAAAAAGGTTAAAAAAAAATCATTAATTGCAGCAGTGTCAGAATAATTATAACCCAAACAACTTTTCATCAGTGCAAAAACCCCACAGATTTTTTTTTTAAACAGCTGAGGTTTTTACACAGTAGGTGCAAAGTGATAGCTTGTTAAAATATGCGCTAGAGTTATGAATCATGTAAAGTGAGGCCCCAGGAAAAAAGGAGCTCTCTCTCTCGTAAGGTCATTTGCTGCACAGGCTCATCTGGGCTCTAATTGAATTAAGCAGGCCTCGAGGGCCCCCAGGCTAACCTGAGCGCTAATCTGTGGGCCATTATTTCCTGTTAACAGCGCACTCCCTCTCTCCCACTCCCAACCCAGCTCCCTCCCTGTCTGGCCGCCCCGAGCATATGTGATTTAAAAGTTCACTCATTACAAACTCGAGCTGCTGTCTCCTGCGGGGATCAACCTTAAAATAGAACGAGGTTGATTTTTTTTTTTTTGCTTGTTTGTTTTTGTCAGAATTTCGTAATGAAGATGATGTCTCTAAGGCTCAGCAGAGAAAGGAAACATTTCCTAGCAAAGACTTAATGGTGGTAGTGTTTTTTTTTTTTAAATAACCAATTTAAATAGTGAATTTTGTTTCAATATTTTTGTTTTCTTGTGGGGTTTTAAAGTTTATTACTAGCCACTTTAGGGGATTCAGAATGCCTTACCTGAGCTTTTACCAGCGTCCACCTTTAGTTCAGTGACATTGTATTTCTTTTCAAGTTTTCATGCTTTTCTCCAAGCACTCAACATTATCCACAAACTAGACCCTAACCAGACTTTTGACTTGCATCCTTGAATCCCATATAATCTTCTATAAATTTATTTAAAAAAAAACAACTCTTATTATAAAAGCTTTTTCAGAAAATGTACCATAAGTAAAATGTAAGATTATAGTTATCAGTGAAGAGACAGTTCAGGGTGGGGGGGGGGGGGACTTCTTTCTCACCTGGTGTCATCCCATTCGGGGCTGAGACCAGTCAAAGAGCCACGGGACTCCGAGACAAATTTATAGACAACCAACAGGCAGTCTCGGCATAGTTGGACCAGCCGACGGCAGCACTGCAGCTCCTGGGGTGACACCACCTCACTGCTTTTGCTGAAGATGGTCTCCCAAGATGAGCTAGAGAACAGACAGGAAAAAAGAAAAAAACCCCACACAGAGTCAAATTAAACTGGCAATAGACTTTTTTTGCATTAATGTTAATTGAGCAATGTACTGTAATGGCTATGGAATAATTATACCATAAGTATTTAGAATGGATCCTAATAAGTCTTGTTGTCACTTCTGTTTACAGCCAAATATAAAACTGTGAGTAGTGATGACAGAAATAATAGGATAGCACCAGGAACTGACAATACAATTTGCGTACAATATTGTGCGTGTGCATGACAACCGCACACGCTTGCAAATGTGTGGCCTTCCACTGAGAATTTGCATAGACTCTCTCAAGCACAGACACACAGCAGAAGGATAAAACAAATCCAAGTACAGTTAACCCCCTTTACAACCCCGGACATACCCCTGACTGTGAGAGAGCTTCAACAACTGAGACACACAACCCCAGGGGGTACTTTTGATGTCTACCCCCTTCCCACTCCTTGGGAGGTGGGGGGTGTTCCTTCTTTAACAGGGTTCAAAACTGCGCGTGCTTCCATTCTCTTCCTCTAAATCGTCTTCAAAGCCTGTTGAATTCATCACCCACAATAGCTGCGAGGAGGTTTGATTGTTGTTAAGTCCCTCAGATAAAATATCAAACAAGAGACAGCGAGGAGGTGGTGGTGGTGGGGGGTTTACTCAGAATTGGCATGCGCTTTTCAACTTGCACTGCTTTACTGTCTCCACATGATATCGGGGCCCCCTGTTGGGTTCATCCATGCTGGGGCCATGTTGTGCTGCAGGGGCGGGTGGTGGTGGTGGTGGAGGAGGTGGTGCAGACGATAGCTGGATCAAGCTAGCTGGCTCATCCAGGGCAGACGAGATCAGACAAATGCTGCACGGGGTGCAGCCTGCTGTGGGTGGCTGAGGACAGGGTAGGCTAATCCTCATGGGTCAGCATCTTTCATGCTCAGTCACTCTCCTCTCCACCTCCTCTCCCACACCATCTACTTCAGGAACTTTCACTGGGGACTAAAAACATTGGGAAGAATTTGAAGTTTTTCCACCCCAGAGAGCAGGGTCTAAAATTAAATTTTGGGGTAGTTATTTTAACCCTGAAAAACCTTCTGCTTATGGAGTAGCAGTTTCTAAAAGTTCAAGTCCTTTGAGGCTGCATTCACTCCAGGATAGTCCGGGGTTCTCGGTTCGACTCGGCGGGGCATGGCGAGAATTTTCACACCTTCGTTTGGTTTGCATTCACACAGCACTTCACTCAAGCGGACGAAACTGCTTGGATTACGTCACGCAGTTACAACAGCTGCTCGTTTGTGATGCTGTAGCCGAAACCACTACTGACTAGGAAGAAAAAAATCTCAGCGAAGAAGAGAAATCCGGCTCATCGATTGACCAGGACCAAAAATGGAAATCCGGTGTTATGCTGAGAATTGCGCACTTGCCAGGAATTGCATCCCATCCACCAAAACAATAAAATATAACACTACAGCCAGGCTTGTAACCATTTGTGCATTTTTAGAAGTGCCCATTATACATTTTTAGAAGTAAAAATTGTTAATACCTCTTGTAAATTATCTTTAAATTATGTTTATTTACCAGACGTTTTAGTGTTTCAAAGAGGGTTAGAAATCATAGTGATCCAACTCCACGTTTTACAATCTTCAAAGTTGAGATTTTGCATTTATGCATTATCGGTAAAAAGGGTAATCACTTTTTCAAAGTTGTATTGACTTTGACTAACACTAAACATCTGCTTGCGACGATGGGATGCAATTCTCAGCAAGCGAGCAATTCTCGGCATAACACCGTTCCCTTCAGCCGGGTTGCTTGTCGGCCACAAACAAATAAAAATAAAAAGCTCCGCTGTCTGTATAAACTCCCATGCTGCCATCATGTCGCTAAACGTTTTAAAAACATTGGTATTCTTGTGTGTAGCCACAAGGAGTTGAGAAATCTGGTCCTCAGACCAAATATCTATCAAAACCTGCATCTCCTCACTACTGCAAGCCTGTCCACAAGACTTTTTTTTTTTTACTTTTCTCCTCGGCTTTCTCTGGTAAAAGTATTTCTTGGATCCGCGCGGTTGTCTTTATTGTTATTTTCTACCCAAAATGGAAGCAGAAGGACCCGGAGCTCTAAAGCTGAATCGGGACGTTGGATTTATTTACCCACGGATTCCTGCCACGGACGTGCTAACAAGGCTAGCAAGCTAGCAATGGAAACACACATCCAGTTTTCAAGGCAGGGACAATTTTTTCAGGTGAGTGGCAACTTCGCCTGTCAGCATCCCACCCAGACGGTGAATTCATGTCTTTTCATGTATTTACATTGAGTTACAATGTAATCGTACTGCGCAAAAAATTCGCCTGTTCACGTGTGATGTGAAGGTACCTTTACGGTAACCACAGCAACTACGTGTTGCTGTGGTTACACAAACACCGAGGGGCACATCCGCTCTTTGGTCCGCTGGATACTCTGTTTGCATTCACATGGCAAGTGAAGCACACCAGACTTCGTTTGCAAGCGAACGGAGACCCCCATTTTCAGGGGGACCAGACTTCGCTTGTTTGGTGCGTACCAGAGTTCCAACGCGCATTCAAACGGAATGAAATGAACTATCCACGGAATACATGCTTTGGTCCTTTAGTCCGGACCAAACAGTGGCCGTGTGAATGCGCCTTGAGGATGAGGCCTGCATCAATGAACATTTCTCATTGGTTGAAGACTTATTGCATTTCACATACCTGCAAACTCAGGAAGGGTGAAAAGGTGACACACTAACCCTCCCCCCCCCCCCGAAAAATTTCATGATTTTAACATGTAAATTAAGCATTCTAGTGTACTCTGAGAAGAAAATAAAGGGGAAAGACAACACTTGCTTCAGATAACAAAGCACATTTATCAACAGTGTTTAACACACTTAACACTTAAAACTTTTTTTCCCCAACCTTTAAATGCTACACAATAATGTAGCAGTAAATTTAAACTATAAATATCCTATAAAATAATGAAACACCATTTTACACAATGACCAAAACACATGACACCCAAAGGAAAAAACATTCATAATACTGGAGTAATTAACTCATGCATACTTAAATTATATGATCAGAGGTGCATATAGTAGCCAGAAATTGTACACATGTAAAAGCAGTGTTAAGATAAGATAAGATAAGCCTTTATTAGTCCCACAACGGGGAAATTCCAGGATTGCAACAGCACAGGGATAGCAACACTCAGAGCAACAATCAGAAGGCAAGAAAAAAAACAAGCAAGCAAGAGCAGCTAATATACATATGTACATATTACTATAAAATATATATATACACACACACACACAGACACACAGTGCAGAGCATTGTAGCTGGATGGAATAAATATATGAATATATGAACACACAGTGCAGAGCATTGTAGCTAGATGGAATAAATATGTAAATATATAAACACCCACAGTACGGAGCATTGCAGCTAGGTGGAATAAATATGCAAGTATATAAACACACACAGTGCGGAGCAATGTAGCTAGATGGAATAATATGTAGATATATAAAAACACAGTGCGGAGCATTGTAGCTAGATGGAATAAATATATAGATATATAAATATAAACACACCCAGTGCTGAGCATTGTAGCTAGATGGAATAAATATGTAAATATATAAACACACACAGTGCGGAGCAATGTAGCTAGATGGAATAATATGTAGATATATAAAAACACAGTGCGGAGCATTGTAGCTAGATGGAATAAATATATAGATATATAAATATAAACACACCCAGTGCTGAGCATTGTAGCTAGATGGAATAAATATGTAAATATATAAACACACACAGTGCAGAGCATTGTTGCTAGGTGGGATGAAACAGCATAACCGTCTATTAGTTATCCTACATGGTATGATTATGTGCCCATACATATTCTCACCCTCCATAGCGACCGGTATGTTCCTAGTTGTATGCCGGAGAGGACCATTGTGTAAGTCTATTGCATCTTTTGCATTCAAAAAAACTATTAGTTTGTTACGTCTTTTTGCTATCTCTGCGAGCAGCCCTGCTTAGGTTGTACAGTCTGACAGCCGTTGGTAGGAAGGACCTACGAAACCTCTCGGTTGTGCACCTGGGATGATGTAGTCTGCTGCTAAATGAGCTCCTCAGTGCATCCAGTATGTCCTGCATAGGGTGGAACTCGGACTCCAGCAGAGATGACAGTTTAGCCACCGTCCTTCTCTCTCCTATCTCCTCCATCGGATCAAGGCGCTGCCCCAGGACAGAGCTAGCTTTCTTAATCAGTTTGTTCAGTCTCTTCCTATCGGCTGCAGTAATGCCACTGCCCCAGCAGACCACTCCAAAAGTGATGGCTGATGCCACCACCGTGTCATAGAATGACTTCAGCAGCGCCCCTTGTGCACCAAAAGACCTGAGTCTCCTCAGCAGGAACAGCCTGCGCTGTCCCTTCTTGTAAAGTGCGTCAGTATTGTGTGACCAGTCTAGTTTATTGTTCAGATGAATACCCAGGTACTTATAGGATGTCACCATCTCGATGTCTGTTCCCTGTATATTTACTGGTGCTGTGAGGGGCTGCCCATGCCTGCGGCAGTCCACCACCAGCTCCTTAGTTTTCCTCGCGTTGATCTGGAGGCAGTTCCGATGGCACCAGTCCACAAAGTCCTGGATAAGCCCTCTGTACTCAGCTTCATCTCCGTTGGAGATGAGACCAACGATCGCAGAGTCATCAGAGAACTTCTGTAGATGGCAATGTGTTGTGTTGTGTGAGAAGTCCGCAGTATAAAGAGTGAACAGGAAGGGAGCCAGCACCGTTCCCTGGGGGGCCCCCGTGCTACTGATGATCGTGTCGGAAACACAGTCCCGGGTTCTCACAAACTGAGGCCGGTTCGTGAGGTAGTCCAGGATCCATGATGACAGGTGCTGGTCCACCCCTGCGCGCAGCAGCTTGTCCTTCAGGATCATCGGTTGGATGGTGTTGAAAGCACTGGAGAAGTCAAAGAACATGATCCTCACCATATTCCCGGGCTTCTCCAGGTGGGACAGAGAACGGTGAAGGAGGAAGATCACCACATCCTCCACCCCAATGCCATGCTGGTAGGCGAACTGGAGTGGATCCATCGCTGGTTCCACCAGGGGGCGGAGATGAGCAAGGAGCAGTCTCTCCAGGGTCTTCATCAAGTGGGACGTCAAGGCCACCGGTCTGTAGCTGTTCAGGTCTTTGGGGTGGGAAGTTTTTGGTACAGGTACCACACAAGATGTTTTCCACAGCTGTGGTACCCTCCCCAGTTTCAGGCTCATGTTGAAGATATACGTCACAATCCCACACAGCTGGTCTGCACAGGACTTGAGGAGCTTTGCGCTGATGCCGTCCGGTCCCGACGCCTTCCTCGCCTTGATCTTCCTCAGCTCCGTCCTCACCTGGGTCTTGGTCAGGGTTAGGATGGGGGGCTGTGTGTTGGGAGTGGGGGGGGTGTCGGTGGAGTGGGGAGTGGGCAGCAGGACTTGATTTCTTAGAGGCAGCAGTGGTTGTTGTGCAGACAGGGGGGAGGGCGGTTGGTCAAATCTATTGAAAAACAGATTCAGGTTGTTCGCCCACTCCCTGCCCCCCGTGGCCTGGGGGGAGGTATTCTGGAGCCCCGAGATGGTTTTGAGGTTTCTCCAGACCCCGCTGATGTCGCTCTGTTGCAGCTTGTCCTCCATCTTCTTCCTGAAGCTGTCCTTGCCTTCTCTGATCTTTCTCCTCAGCTCCCTCTGTACGGACTTCAGCATCTCCCTGTTCCCCGACCTGAAGATCCTCTTCTTCTCTCTCAGAAGTGTTTTTATCTCAGGGTTGATCCAGGGTTTGTTGTTTGAGTGACGCCGTATGGTCTTGGTGGGAACGGATTTGTCCACACAGAAGCTGAGGTAGCCCGTGAAGGTGTGAATGAGGCCATCGATGTCCTCACCATGTGGATCGCAGAGCTGCTTTCAGGCAGTGGCTTCAAAACAGTCCTTTAGAGTGTCCATTGTCTCCTCAGACCATAACTCCACAGTGTGCATGGCCGGAGGTTGTCTGTGCACTAGGGGTTTGTACACCGGTCGGAGATGAACCAAGTTGTGATCCGATCTCCCAAGTGGGGGGAGTTGTGATGAGGTGTACGCCTCCTTAGTGTTTGCGTAGAACAAATCCAGTGTTTTATTGTCTCTAGTGTGGCATGTGACATACTGGGTGAAAGTGGGCAGAATGGGAGACAGTGAAACGTGGTTGAAATCGCCTGAGATGAGGAGAAGAGCATCTGGGTGTTCTGTCTGCAGCCTGCTGGTTACTGAATGGATGACGTCACGCGCTGTCCCAGCGTTCGCCGTCGGATTTGCATAAACAACAATGCAGATCACGTGTGAGTGTTCTCTCGGGAGATATGTAGGCCTCATGCTAACAGCTAGCAACTCAATGTCTTTGCTGCAGTGTCGTTGTTTAACAGTGATATGTCCCAGTCTGCACCACTTGTTGTTAACATACATTATCACTCCACCGCCCCTAGTTTTGCCACTCTCTGGTGTTCGGTCAGCTCGTATCATGTGAAAACCCTCCAGCTCAATGTTAGCATCTGCTGCTAGTTCAGTTAGCCACGTCTCAGTAAACAAAAGGAGAGAGCACTCCCGGTAAGTGCTATCATAACGGGAGATAGCCGCTAGCTCATCTAACTTTCCCAGTATCGACCGTACATTTCCCATGACAACAGATGGAAGGGAGGGTCTGTACCTTATATTTTTTGTCCTCCGCCTTACTCCAGCCCGGCAGCCGCGACGCTTTCACCTCAATTCTCTCGGTATGTCGAGTTTTTCCAGTGGGACCGGGTGGCGGTTAAATGCTAGCAGCTCTTCCCTGTTGTATCGTATCCTGCTATAAACAGTGGCTCCGTCCACCGGCTCAGGAGACATTTGGGACGATCTGTGTGTCCGTGATATAAGTGGGGTGAAAAAAAAGTGATCAAAAGAGAGAGGAAGGGAAAAAAAAAACTCGGAATCGAGCCGCTGTTGCAAAAGGCAGCCTACTGGTGTGGCGCCGAGAGGAGAATCTTATGAAAGTTGCTTATGAAATTAATAATAAAAAGTAGACACCCAAAAATTACTAGTTGAGTAGGATACTTAACAGTCCCTCCAGGATTTCGCTATGTTGTGATTGTGTCAATTCATGTGAAATCAGCCAATCAATGCAACTAATGCAACTTTTTCCAATCACCGCAACTTTCCCGCAATTTTGGCCAATCCTCGTCAACTTCTGCCAATTTCACCAATCAAATCTGTCCCTGAGTGGCACTCAAACGCTCAGTCTAACCAATCAAACGCATCGCTGCACCACGTTCACTTCCGTGTTTACAGTTGTAGCGGGTTGAATTCAACCCCCCCACAACACACAGAGACAGTCAGCTCGCACTCCTGGGTTTTTTCCGCTGCATGCTGCGTTTACAGCTGTGAGGTTAAAGTGTCATCCATGCATTGTGTTCAGGCATCCTGTCTGTACATCTGATATGCAAATGCCCAGATTGACCGCTGTGAAGGTCTTTGATGTATTGTCTGAGTTGAGTATATATGCTGCACTGTGCTGTAAATCTGCCTCTCTTTCTCACTCCTGCATCTGCTGTGAGACACACACACTGTGTGGCTCCTCTTCTCTGAGAGCCTGAGGACATCACCTCAGCCCGCAGCACGAGGGCTGGGGAGGTGCTCCGATGAAGGCGGGTGATAATAAAGCTATTTAAAAATCCAACGCTGCCTTTATTTTATCATCCTCTTCACAGTGAGTATTAACGGAACACATCAGTAAAAAGAGTGTGATTTTAAAAAAAACACTCACCCGCGAGGTTTCCAACACTGTCCCTTCCTCAGTCTCCCCCAGCCTGCCGGTGGACATCTCGCCACGTCTCTTGTCTTGACCGCGTGTATAAAGTGCCGGGTTTGTGTTGAAAAATGTCCGCCTGCCCCAAAAGCACCCCGTCGCGGGAGCACGCGTGAGGAGAGACGCGGTAAAACCACAAACAAACAAGCAAATCTAACAATACAGCCAGTGTTTGACCATTTTATACAACTTTAGAAGTAAAATCATTACTACATCTTGTCAATGAGCTTTAAAACTGTGAAGTTGGATTCATGATGCACCTCCACTGTCCGCGTATGTGCAACCGGAAACCCCGTGTGACAAAATTTACGTCATCGTCTCCACTGCGCTAGTGTACGGAGGGCTTTACCGCGGATGACCGCGTGCAGCCCAAATTTTGTGACCGCGCAGCCTGCCCATGATCTGAACGCGTTGACAGAGCATGCGCAAGACTGAATGTCCCATTCATGAGATGGCGCTACCAACAAAGCATACAAAGACAAAGCAGACAAGGAAGACAATGAGGAGGCAGAAGACGAGAATAAACATATATGAATCCTTTTGCAGCAGCAGCAGCAGCTTGAGTGGAGAAAAGCACTGGAAAACAGTAATACCTCCTTTTCCTTGAAACAATGCCATTGTTGTTGTTACAAAAAAAAAATGTGCATCACTCTCGTTTTATAGCCAATGAACAAACTGGTGTGTTAGCGCATTTGCGCTACCCACAGGGCTGGGGCGAAACTACAAATAACAGTTGTGCGCATGTGTCAACTGCTTTGCCTGATAGATGAAAAAAGTGAGCATGTACAACGCTGTGTGTGCGCCGGGCTTTTCCAAAGCGCATGCGGACCAAAGCGGACCAGAGGGGAAATGCAGCATTAATAAGGCTTGAATCTCCAGTCTGGATATGGACACCCCCCCCGCCCTTCCCCCTGGTAAATGAAAGATGAGTGTCTGATGAGACAAGTGTGTGTGTCAAGATGCGCAGACAGGTAGGAGTCAGGCACGGAATGAGAGAGAATAATGTCTGTAATTTTTTTTTTTTTTTTAGAAAAACACAAACTCCGATAAACAATACAGAGCAACAGAATAAATTATTTTTTCCTCTCCGCTCGGTACCGAATGGTTGGAGACCGTAGGGAGTTTTCAAATGAAGGTGCTCCCAATAATTTCCAAATTTATACTCTTTAACATGCATTCAATGCAATTTATCTGTTGTAATGGATATTGTGTTAAAGTCTGTATTTGCTGTTGCACAAAAGTTTTTCTGTGTAGCAGAAGTTTCTGCTTAATTACAAATCACTGTTTAATAGGAAATTTTTGACAATCCTGTGCTTTTCTTGTATCGTTATACAGAATATCACTGCAGTAAACAGGGTATCTGCAGGTTTAAGGAAGTTAAATTTAAGACTTTTTAAGACCATTTTTAAGACCACTTTAATCAAATTTAAGACCTTTCATCTGCGAAATAGCAAAAAGTGACCACATTGCAAATAGTTTTGTCCATAGATTTAATGGAACTGAAAGTGCTGAAAAATAACAAACATCAAGATCACAACTCTGCAGGCAGAACACAGGCAACTTGTAACAGTCTGAATGATCTGACAATCTTTCAGACAAATATGAAAACGTGCTTGTAGCATTTGACAAAAACAAACATTCAAGAACATTACACAACAAGATCTCTAAACTGAATATAGTTGCTCTCCCATGCTCTCCTCACTCCCATGATTATGGCATGGATCTGAGTTCTGTAGCCTTTGTCTCCAGCTCTGCTTCCACTTGTTTTAATTCGCACAGTTTTTCTTTATATCTCTTCCTCAGCGTGTTTGATTTTGTGATGAGTTGGGCCATTAAGGTTCCAGTCTTTCCTTCAGCTTCTTCTGCAAGCTGATCAGCATCCCTGTGTAGGCTGGTGGATACCTGGATCAGAGTTTGCCTCTTTCTTAAGCTCCTCTAAGTTTTCCTCTGCAGCTTTTCGCTTCTGTGCCTGGACATCAGTGATTTGATTATGTACAGTGTGGAGGCCACAACACCCCACCACAATCAGCTGAGCCCCCCACACTGCTCACGCTGCTCTTGTTGAAGCAGTTCCAGGAACTTCCAGTTGACATTGGGTCCATCCATGGAGACGGAGAGCAGCTTTTGCAAGTCCAGCTGCTGAGTACATTCCTGAGGACGAAATGAGTGTCATTTATCAAGCAGAGTTACAAGGTGCTTAACATGTAGAAATAAAATAGCAGTTAGGAAAAGAATGAAGTACATTACAGTTGCATAAAAATTAAGTATATAATAAAACAGAAATATATATATAACAACAAGTAAACAAACTGATGGGCATACCTGCTGCATGGCAATGCCATGTGTAATGTCGAACACAAATGTGACATTTTCAGAAATGTTCTTTTTGAATGTTTTAACACTTAATTTTTCAGTTGAAAAACAAAATTTGTTCTTTACGAAGGATTAAAACAACAGAACTGCAATAATGATAACATCATGTCATCAAGATATATTCAAACAGAACAACAACAGCAATAACAACAAGCATCAACGATGTATAACACTTTTTCTTACAGTATAAGTGTTCTGTTGAGGAAAAAAAAAGCTGTAGCTAGATTACTGGCAATTTCTTAGTGTGGGGTTCTTACTTACTTGAAAGTGGTGCAGTAAATCCTGAGCTGTTCCGTGGACTCGATCATCTTTGAAGTAATGGACATGTAGGTCCAGCTGCTTCGTTTTAGTTGTTTGGTTGAGGGTTTCATCAAACATCAAAGTAAAGCTCTTTATTAACGACGATGACGAGGAGTTTAATGATGTGTGGAGCCAAACCAAATTTTGGAATGTAGGCTGATTTGTCTTTACTGCACATAAAGTTTTTAGCGATTTCTGAGTCAGTAAACAGCTCTGAAAATGTCTCCGACTCCTTCGTTGGCGTTATAGGACTGGTGTTTGGTTACTGTGTGCAGACACCACAGTACCTCTCCTTGAAGTGTAGCGGTGGACCTGAAGGTTGCTCTGACGTCTTGCTGTGGTTTGAGCTGCTGTTGCTGCTGGTATCAGAGATGGAGCTGAAGTCTGTGGTACTGATGAGACGGAACAGTACTGAAAAATGGCAGGCGTTTGTTGGCGGGTTTTTGCAGCCGTTTTGTGCTTCTTGCTCTGCATATGCGATTCCACAGCTTTAATTCCCATCGAGCCGAGTTTAAAGAGCTTCTTGCACAGTGTACAACGGGCCTCATAGTTATTTCCTTGAACCGGTCTTAACCATGCCGCAAATGTCGGTTTATCCATCCAGCTAAGATTAAATTTACATTTCCCCATGACTGATGTTGCCAATAGCTACTGAAGTGCAAGCTGCTAACGTGTAAACCTGAAAGTAGCCCCCTCCCCCCACAAACGAATGATTGCTGTTGGTTCCGCTCACTTCCACTCCGTGGTGCTAAAATGCAAAGCAGTAATTACAAATTCGCCAAATTCTTTACAAAGATTTCACTGTACAATGTAAGAAAATATTGCAATTTTGTTCATTGTGTTTGTGGCATTTTTAAGACCTTTGAAAGGCGGATTTAAGGATTAATTGTCATTTTTAAGGATAATTAAGGCCTTAATTTTGGACAAACACATTTAAGATTTTCTAAGGACCCGTGGACACCCAGAGTAAACTGGAAAAAAAACATTGCTTTAAAATTTGTAATTCTTCCCACAACTTTTAGTGCAAAAAAACCCCCTCAAAACATCGCAACTTTTATCGGAACTTTTTTAAAAAGCTCCCACAAATTCAGGCTTTTTGGGCTGCAACAAACATAAAAACATCCCGCAAAATCCTGGAGGGATTGATAATTAATGCTGGCCTGTGAAACAGTCCTTTATAAATTTAAAAGGAAAAACTATATTCCGTGATATCGTGAAGAATATCGTTATTGTGAAAATTCACAGAAATATCGTGATACCATTTTTAGGCCATATTGCCCACCCCTAGATAGGGTCATCAAACCTGGTACACAGGTTCACCTGGGGATTCTGACCTCTGACTATGGGTTTGGGGTCAAAAGGTCAAAGGTCAAGGTTAACATTCCCTATGGCTTATTACAGTACGAGTAAAGCTAGGGTCAGTAAACTTGGTACACAGGTTCATCCTGTAACCCTGAAGTGTGACTATGGTTTTGGGATCGCAAGGTCAAAGGCCAACATCAAAATGGCTTACAAATTATATTTCAACAACAAAAAAGCTAGGGTCACCAAACTTTCTACATAGGTTCACCTTGGGATCCTGACCTCTGACTATGGGTTTGGGGTCAAAAGGTCAAAGGTCAAGGTCAGCATTTCTTATGCCTTATTACTGTACAATGAGTAAAGCTAGGGCCACCAAACCTGGTACACAGGTTCACCTTGGGATCCTGACCTCTGACTATGGGTTTGGGGTCAAAAGGTCATAGGTCAAGGTTAACATTCCCTATGCCTTATTGCTGTACAGCGAGTAAAGATAAGCCCCTTTTCCACTAGTACCTACTCAGTCCGACTTGCCTCGACTCTATTCGGCTTGACATAGTGTGATTGGTTTTCCATTTGAACGGAGTACTACCTCAAGTAGGTGAGGTTGGGTTCAGTACAGGAAGGCGGCCCGCTATCCCGTTATGTTGTTGAGATGCTGAAGTTTTCACTGATAAATAACGTAAAAGATGCTTAAAATCACAAAACACTCACCATCTTCCCCGTGAGCAGCCATCAGGTCGGAGACCTCCTGGTATACTCTTTCATTTCGGCTCGCTCTGCCGCAGCAGGGCTGATGGGCTGAAAAGTTCATAGGCTGAAAAGTTCATGGTTGTCAATTTTGATCAAATGTAATTTATTTTTCAAGTGCAGGGATCCAAGCGCTGCAACACCGATGGAAGAACTGTGCGCACTGATGGGGAGACTTGAAAAATAACCACATTTGGTCAAATGTGACCACCATATGAACTTTTCAGCCCCAACGCTGGCAGAGCGTTCCAAAGTGAAATACCAGGCAGTCTCTGAGCTGATGGCTGCTCACAGGGAAGATGGTGAGTGTTTTGTGATGGTGTTGATTTGTGTGTAGCCATTTATTTCGTTGATTATCACAGAAATAATTAAAGCTCACGGCCAAATTTACAAATGGTGGTTTTGAATCTTGTGAAGATGTCGCTTTCATCCACTTACGTTACACCCTGGCCAATCAGTGGCCTGCAATCTGTTGACGTCCCATTTTCAACTCGACTCAGCACAGTTGGAACCTCAATGAAGTAGGTCCCAAAAAAGTACCTGGTACCAGGTACTAATGGAAAACCCTACAAACTGAGTAGCGTCGAGGTGACTAGGGCTGAGTAGGTACTAGTGGAAAAGGGGCTTTAGGGTCACCAAACTTGGTACACAGGTTCACCCTGTAACAGTGAAGTGTGACTACGGTTTTGGGATCACAAGGTCAAAGGTCAACATCAAAATGGCTTATAAATTATTTTTCAACAACAAAGAAAGCTAGGGTCACCAAACTTTCTACACAGGTTCACCTTAGGATCCTGACCTCAGACTATAAGTTTGGGATCAAAAGGTCAGAGGTCAAGGTTAGCATTTTTTATGCCTTATTACTGTACAATGAGTAAAGCTAGGATCACCAAACCTGGTACACAGGTTCACTTTGAGATCCTGACCTCTGACTACAGGTTTGGGGTCAAAAGGTCAAAGGTCAAGGTTAGCATTTCTTATGCCTTATTACTGTACAGCAAGTAAAGCTAGGGCCACCAAACCTGGTACACAGGTTCACCTTGGGATCCTGACCTCTGACTATGGGTTTGGGATCAAAGGTCAAGGTTAACATTCTTTATGCCTTATTACTGTACAACAAGTAAAGCTAGGGCCACCAAACTTGGTATACCAGTTCACCCTGTGACCCTGAAGTGTGACTGTGGTTTTGGGATTGCAAGGTCAAAGGTCAACATCAAAATGCCTTATAAAGTATATCTCAACAACAAAGAAAACTAGCGTCACCAAACCTGGTACAGAGGTTCACTCTGAGACCATACCCTCTGACTACAGGTTTGGGGTCAAAAGATCAAAGGTCAAGGTTGACACTCCCTATGATCTCTTACTATAGAACTCTCTAGGGTCACCATACTTGCTACATGGGTTCATCTTGGGACCCTGACCTACAACTGTGGGCTGCATACTTTGCTGTATATTCGTGGATGATGGGTTTATCATAATTTGGTTCTGCTACAGTAATTATATTGAAAAGTTGAAAACTGCTCTCTATCAGTAAGTATTGGGATCTTCAAAGAAAATAGAGATGGGGGATATTGCCCTCACCTCTGAGTGCTCTTGTTCTGTATAGCAGAAGTTTCTGCTTAATTTACAAATCACTGTTTAATAGGAAAATTTTGACAATCCTGTGCTTTTCTTGTATATAGAATATCATTGCAGTAAACTACAGGCTTTAAAACTTGCAATTCTTCCCACAGATTTTAGTGCAAAAAAACCCCTCTCAAAACATTTCAACTTTTATTGCAACTTTTTAAAAAAGCTTCCACAAATTCAGGCTTTTTGGGATGCAACAATCATAAAAACATCCTACAAAATCCTGGAGGGACTGACTAAAGCATGTACTTAAAAAATATTTGAGTAATGACTTGGTCTTGAAAGTCTAAGGTTCTCCTCCTAAATTTATAACCATTTTCTACTTCCACCGTTTTCTGTTTTTTTTCTCTGTAAATTTGTTTTTACTTAAATTTGCAACTTACTTTCCTCATACATTTGTAATTTCCTTTTGTAAAATTATGACTCTTCATGTACATTTGAGATTTTATTATCATTAAATTGTGGATTATTTTACGGCTAATTTTTGTCTATTTTATAATGAAATTACCGTTTTTCTAATAAACAGTTTGTTGTAATTTTTTTCTCATAACTGAAACTTTTGATCATAATTTTGCAGAGCCAGAATAGAACAATAAATTCAACTCTGATTTCAAAGAAATATATAAAAGTATTAATAAAATTATATTTCATGAGATAAAATTAACTAAAATGACCTTATATTTCTATATATTCACAATTCTTAAAACACTTTTCACCAACAAGACAACAGGAAAAACCTCCCATATTCTGAAATCTAAATGTTGGCAGGTTTAGTTTGTCTGAAGGCTGGAGGACGTTAATGGATTTAACCCACTGACTTAGTGAATATGGGTCATTATAACTTGTCAGATACATTAAAATGAGCATAAATTCCTTAATATTGTAGTAGCTGGTGAAGAGACTACACTCACAGCACAGCGACAGAGTGGAAATGAATCTGCCAAATTAGATTAATTTTTAAGCGGAAGCAGACAAACGTGTATGTCACATTTACAGAAAAAAAAGGGTACTTTTTTTACACTCTCCCGCATGGAGTCTGCAGGACTCTGACCTGTTAGATATAGATATATTGGCAGATGGGCATGTATGTGAGGACACAGGCAGGGTGACGTCATCACGCCGTACCTACTTAGACTGTTGGCGGCAGTTGTCCTCTTAGGCACCTCGCCTTCAAGCCGACCACAACCTGTAGAAGCTTGGCGTTACCTTATGAGCTACCAAACCCCGACATGTGTAACATCTTTGTGTCTTGTAATAAAGTTCGGGTTCAGTATAACTCCAGCCTCCGCTGTCCTATTTCCAGGCATAACACTAACTGTCTGCTGGAGACAAAGGTTCCCGGTTTCCCTCACATTAATGGGCACCTCTGCTACTCTTTTTGTCCGTGAAAGCTCCCTCCAAAAAAAAAACTTAACACACACTACATTTCATTCCAAACTCCCGCTGACAGAGGCGAAAGATGGGAAAGATGGAAGACAACACCATTATCTTGATTGTGATTGGCCAAATGACGACACGTCGTGTGATGCATTCCATCAAGAAGAAGTTGATTGCCCCCATGGTCTCTGAAGCCACCACCTCTGGGAAACTGCCCCCCCCCAAAAAAAAAACAAACCTCTTCAGATGTACACAATTCACGTGAGTGAGTATTTGGGATTAATTTTGGCAATTTTCACCAAAAAGCAATTAGCCATTCAGTTGTCTTATTTTAAAGCAATCAACAGGAATTGTTGGTTGCTGGTTATGAAGCAGGAAACATACAGCTGTGATAATGAGAACCTCCTTCAGTGTGTCATTGTAGTAAAAACAAACTGATTATTAAAGGGGACATATGCTGCAATTTTTCCAAATGTTGACACCATTCCTAGAAGTCTCAATAAAATGTCTGCGACAGACTATGGTCAAACTACATCAGCCTTTATTTATTTCAGTAGGATTTTCAACCTATTTTAATCACCTGATCCGACCTTTGAATATAAAGATATCCCATTATGAATCATCCTATCCCTTCAGATAAGTGTTCAATGGGTTTATTCACATTATTTAATTTCTATTTTTCATGACAGGGAAAAATAACTAAAAACTAATATTTTAATCCCCCTCATGGATCGTCACCTTATCGTGATGCGGGGGTTTGCGTGCCCCAGTGATCCCAGGAGCTATGTTGTCTGGGGCAATTTGCCTCTGATAGGGTCTCCCAAGACAAACTAGTCCTGGGTGAAGGGCCAGACTAAGAACGATCCAACAGACTCTCATGATAAATTCTATATCAAGGATTCAGTGTACCCCGCCCGGTCTGGGGTTACCGGGGCCCCACCCTGGAGCCAGGCCTGGGGGAGGGGCTCAAAGGCTAGCGTCTGGTGGCCGGGTTTCCACCCATGGGACCCGGCCGGGCTCAGCCCGAAGGAGTTACATGGGTCCGCCCTCCAGTGGGCTCACCACCTGCAGGAGGGATCATGGGGGTCCGGTGCTATGTGGATCAGGTGGCGGTCAAAGGCGGAGACCTTGGCGGACTGATCCCAAGCTTTCTAAACTGGCTTTTGGTACGTGGAATGTCACCTCTCTGGTGGGGAAGGAGCCTGAGCTGGTGTACGAGGTTGAGAGATACCGGCTAGATATAGTCGGCCTCACCTCAACACACAGCTCCGGTTCCGGAACCAGTCTCCTGGAGAGGGGCTGGAGCTTGGCCTTTTCTGGAGTTGCCCCGGGCGAGAGGCGACGAGCAGGGGTGGGTATTCTTGTATCGCCCCACCTTGCTGCCTCTATATTGGAGTTTTCCCCGGTGGACGAAAGGGTTGCTTCCCTGCGCCTTCGGGTTGGGAAATGGGTCCTGACCATCATTTGTGCCTATGCACCAAATGATGTTTCAGAGTACCCACCTTTTTTGGAGTCTGTGACTGGGGTGCTGGAGGGTGCTCCTCTTGGAGACTCCATTGTCCTACTGGGGGACTTCAATGCGCACGTGGGCAATGACAGTGAAACCTGGAGGGGGGTGATTGGGAGGAACGGCCTGCCCGATCTGAACCCGAGTGGTGTTCAGTTATTGGACTTCTGTGCTAACCACAGTCTGTCCATAACGAACACCATGTTCAAGCATAAGGGTGTCCATATGTGCACCAGGACACTCTAGGTCGCAGGTCGATGATCGATTTTGTTATCATATCATCAGACCTGCGACCATATGTCTTGGACACACGAGTAAAGAGAGGTGCAGAGCTGTCAAGTGATCACCACCTGGTGGTGAGTTGGATCCGATGGCAGGGGGGGAAGCCATTCAGACCTGGTAGACCCAAACGTATAGTGAGGGTGTGCTGGGAGCGTCTGGCTGAGGCCCCTGTCCGGGAGGTCTTCAACTCCCACCTCCGGAAGAACTTCAACCACATTCCGAGGGAGTCTGGAGACATGGAATCTGAATGGGCCATGTTCTCCACCTCTGTTGTTGAAGCGGCGGCCCAGAGCTGTGGCCGCAAGGTGGTCGGTGCATCTCGTGGTGGCAACCCTCGAACCAAGTGGTGGACACCAGCGGTGAGGGGGGCCATTAAGCTGAAGAAGGAGTCCTATCAAGCTTGGTTGGCTTGTGGGACTCCCGAAGCAGCTGAGGTGTACCGGCAGGCCAAGCGGAGTGCAGCTCGGGTGGTTGCTGAAGCAAAAACACGGGTATGGGAGGAGTTCGGTGAGGCCATGGAACAAGACTTTCGGTCGGCCTCAAAGAGATTCTGGCAAACTGTTCGGCGGCTCAGGAGGGGAAAGCAGCTCCCCGTCCACACTGTGTATGGTGCGGATGGGACACTGCTGACTTCGACTGGGGATATCGTCGGGCGGTGGAAGGAATACTTCGAGGATCTCCTTAATCCCACTGATACGCCTTCCACAGAGGAAGCAGGGTTTGGGGACGAGGGGGATGATTCGCCTATCACAGGGGCTGAGGTCGCCAAGGTGGTTAAAAATCTCCTTGGTGGCCGGGCCCCGGGGGTAGACGAGATTCGCCCTTAGTACCTCAAGGCCCTGGATGTTGTTGGGTTGTCATGGTTGACACGCCTCTGCAACACTGCGTGGAGGTCGGGGGCAGTGCCTTTGGCATGGCAAACCGGGGTGGTGGTTCCTCTCTTCAAAAAAGGGGACCGGAGGGTGTGCTCCAACTTTAGAGGGATCACACTCCTCAGCCTCCCTGGGAAGGTCTATGCCAAGGTACTGGAGAGGAGAGTCCGGCCGTTGGTCGAACCTCGGATTCAGGAGGAGCAATGTGGTTTTCGTCCTGGCCGTGGCACATCGGACCAGCTCTTTACCCTCTCGAGAATTCTTGAGGGTTCGTGGGAGTTTGCCCAACCAGTTTACATGTGTTTTGTGGACTTGGAGAAGGCATTTGACCGCGTCCCTCGTGGATTTTTGTGGGGGGTGCTTCGGGAGTATGGGGTATCGGGCTTGTTGTTACGAGCTATTCGGTCTCTGTACGACCGTTGTGAGAGTTTGGTTCGTATTGCCAACACTCGGTCGGAGTCATTCCCAGTGAGAGTTGGACTCCGCCAGGGCTGCCCTTTGTCACCGATCCTGTTCATAATTTTTATGGACAGGATTTCTAGGCGCAGCCAGGGAATGGAGGGTGTCATGCTTGGTGACCACAGGATCTCATCTCTGTTGTTTGCAGATGATCTTGTCCTGCTGGCTTCATCCAGCAATGACCTACAGCTCTTGCTGGGACTGTTTGCCGCTGAGTGTGAAGCGGCTGGGATGAGAATCAGCACCTCCAAGTCCGAGTCCATGGTCCTCAGCCGGAAAAAGGTGGATTGTCCTCTCCGGGTTGGGGACAGGCTCCTGCCCCAAGTGGAGGAGTTTAAGTATCTTGGGGCCTTGTTCACGAGTGAGGGGAAAATGGAGCGAGAGATCGACAGATGGATTGGAGCAGCATCTGCAGTGATGCGGACGTTGTACCGGTCTGTTGTGGTGAAGAGGGAGCTTAGTTCTAAGGCAAAGCTGTCAATTTACCAGTCAATCTACGTTCCTACTCTCACCTATGGTCACGAGCTTTGGGTAATGATCGAAAGAACGAGATTGCGGATACAAGCGGCTGAAATGAGCTTTCTCCGTAGGATTGCTGGACTCACCCTCAGAGATAGGGTGAGGAGCTCAGTCATCCGGGAGAGGCTCAGAGTAGAACCGCTGCTCCTCCACATTGAAAGGAGTCAGTTGAGGTGGTATGGGCATCTGATTAGGATGCCTCCTGGATGCCTCCCACTTGAGGTGTTTCAGGCACGTCCCACTGGGAGGAGACCCCGGGGCAGACCCAGGACTCGGTGGAGAGACTATGTCTCCCAGCTGGTCTGGGAACGCCTTGGTATCCCCTCTGAAGAGCTGGAGCAGGTGGCTGGGGAGAGGGAAGTCTGGGCTTCTCTGCTTGAACTGCTGCCTCCGCGACCCGGACCTCCGGAAAAGCGGTAGAAGATGGATGGATGGATGGATAATATTTTAATGAATGATGTATATTGAGGATTTGAGGTGTTACTTCTGATTTTATTTTTGATAAATTTTAACCAGGAAAATAATACAAATGCCAGCCACACCGGTCAGTGACCAGCCCACTAAAGCCCAGCCAATCGCACAAAGCAACGACTGTGCATCACTGCGGGTGCTGCAACAGTCCATGCAGGAGGCACGATGTTGCTGACCATGACTGACTGATAGCGCAGTGACTTGAAACTCACGTGTATTTGACAAGGAATCATGACCAACATTACCGGATGGAACCAGTAGTATCATACTTGATCCTTTGAAATAGCTATTTATTAAAATGCATTACAGGTACCCTTTAAATTTCCTCCATTTGTACCCAATCTGTCTTACTGTGCATTGGTGGAGTCCAAACTCTACAGAGATGGTTCTGTAACCTTTTCTAGTCTGATGAGCATCAACAACCCTTTTTCTGAGGTCCTCAGAAATCTCCTTTGTTCGTGCCATGATCGTCATCATCATCATAGCAGTCTGTTGTAGGCGACAATGACTGTTTCATTTAGGTCTGATCACATTCCTCCACGCAGCTCTGTCCTTAGCCTTCCGCTGTCAGGAACTCCTGTCTATATCCAACTTCAAGTTTCTTTTTACAGTGTCTTTAAATCTGAGCCTTGGTCTACCCTGATTGCGTTTGCCCTTGCGTAATTGTGAGTAGAGTGACTGCCGAGGGAGACGCTGGTGGTCCATCCTCTCAACATGTCCGAGCCATTTCAGGTTCATCTGTATTCATGTTCTCCATTGATGGTAGACCAGCTCGTTTCAACACTTCTGTGTTGGTTATCTTATCTTTCCATGAGATGTTCATTATGGCTCGAATGTGTCTCATCATGTACACGTGGAGTTTCTTTACCTGCACTCTGTAGACAGTCCAAGTTTCAGCACCGTACAATAGAGTAGCCAGTACTGTCGCTCTGTACACTTTGCATTTCACATGGATAGACACATGTAGATTGTTCCACAGTCTCTCCTCTCTCCCTCAAGTTTCCAAACACAGTGCTTGCTCTTCCCATTCTGAGAGATAGTTCATCCTCCAGCCTAGCATTCTCTGAAACAGTACACCCTAGAACAGGGATGGGCAGCGAGGGCCATTCCACTGCAGGTTTTCTGTTCCACACAGTCTCTTCAGCAGATGTTTGCTCTGATCAGCTTCAAGGATTCCTAATCAGTGAAAACACCTGCTGAAGAAACTGGGTGGAATAGAAAACCTGCAGTGGAATGGCCCTCCATGGCACATGATTGCCCACTCCTGCCCTAGAACCTTGAAAGTCTTGCACTTGACTAGTGGCTCTGTACCAGTGCTGATCTCTTCTGGTAGTGATGTTGATAACTGGAACTTTGGTGGTTGATAAAGGCAATCTGTCTTCTTGATGTTGATTTTGAGGCTGAATTGGCTAGCTGCTCTTGCAAATTTCTCCACTAAAGATTGCATATCTTCCGCACTGTGTGCAACTAGAGTACTGTCGTCGGCAAAGAGCATTTCTTTTACTACCTTTATCGATGTCTTACTCTTGGCTTTAAACTGTGTCACACTGAACAAGTCTGCTTCTTTCCTTGTTTCAATGTATACTCCTTCTGAAGTGTCTTTGAAGGCCACCTCAAGCACGGCTGCCAGATATAGCGAGAACAGTGTAGACGCCAGCATACACCCTTGTTTCACCCCGTTGCTTACTGAAAAGTCTTTAGATACTGAACCACTCATTGCCACGTTTGCTTGCATACCTGTATGGAGTGCCTCGATCAGGCTGACGGACTTCTCTGTACAGCCATATTTCTTGAGTACCTGCCAAAGTCATTGTCGCGAAACAGTATCGAAGGCTTTACTGAAATCTATGAAGACTACAAAAAGTGGCATGTTCTGTTCGATACACTTTTCTTGAACCTGTTTCAAGCAGAAAATCATGCCCATTGTGCTTCTTCCACTTCTAAAGTATACTACTATACTACTATAGTTATAGTAATATGTACATATGTATATTAGCTGCTCTTGCTTGCTTTCTTGCTTTTTTTTTCTTGCCTTCTGATTGTTGCTCTGAGTGTTGCTATCCCTGTGCTGTTGCAATCCTGGAATTTCCCCCCAAACGTCTAATATGGGACCACATAATCAGAGATGCATGGCGTAAAAAAAAAAACACATTACCACATAACAAAAATTCAATCCACCAGTTGCCTAGGTCTAAACCTCCTGCCGTATCTGCTGTAACCCTGCCTTGCTGCTTCTGCAGTGTCTTCCTGCACCTGTGGATTAGAACTGTTAGCCAAACTCTGTGGGGGTTCTGGAGAAAGCCTTCTCGGTGGTCTACCGCGACGGGGGGCCCTCGCCAACTGCACTTGTTCATCAGCCAAAACGAAAGCAGGTTTAAGTCTGTTTATACAAATCAACTCCTCCCTGTCTCCCAAATCTAGCAAAAAATGCTTCTCTCCTGTTTCCAGCACTCTGAAAGGTCCATCATAAGGTGGCCGCAAATTTGGGCGATGAGCATCATGTCTAACAAAAACAAACTCTGCATTTTTTAAAGCCTTCGGCACAAAAACGCGTGGGAAACTGTGATAAACCGGGCCAGGGAGTGTGTTTGACCCTGTGTCGCTCTGCAACAGCTGAGCGGGGGGGGGGGGCAATTTGGTGCAGGGTTGTCGGGGAGAAATTCACCAGGTAAATGGAGAGGCTGTGTAAAAACTAACTCAGCTGGGGAGGCCTGCAAATCCTCCTTAGGTGCAGAACGCAACCCCAATAAAACCCATGGAAGTTTGTCAACCCAATTTGTATCCGTAAGCGACGCTCTGAGGGCCGCTTTCAATGACCTATGAAAACGTTCGCATAAACCGTTAGCCTGGGGGTTATATGTGGTAGTGGGTTGAATCTCCACCCTTAGGCTGCGGGCCATCGATGACCAGAGTTCGGAAACAAATTGAGGACCCCTATCGGACGTTATGTCCGACGGAACTCCAAAACGCGCAACCCAAGCTGTTAAAAACGCGCGTGCGACTTCTTCCGCAGTGGTGGATGCCAGAGGAACCGCTTCTGGCCAGCGCGTGGTGCGATCCACCATCGTCAAAAGGTGTGTGCACCCCTGTGACAACGGAAGGGGGCCCACCAAGTCGACATGCACATGATCAAAGCGCTTAGCCGGGATGTGAAAAGGCTCCAAAGGAGCTCTAGTGTGCTTGTGTATTTTGGCTCGCTGACACGCTACACAGGTTGCCGCCCACTCCTTGACCTGTTTACGCAACCCCGGCCAAACAAATTTCTCACCCACCATCTTGATCGATGCGCGCACCCCGGGGTGCGCCAGGGAATGGACCGAGTCAAAAATGCGGTGACGCCACGCGGCTGGTACCACGGGGCGTGGCCGACCCGTGGAGACATCGCAGATTAGGGGAGGCATACCCATTTGCAGCACTCTGTCCTCCAGCCTTAACCCTGTTGGTCCAGACTGGAGCGCACACACATCCGCATCGCTAACCTGCTCCGCGGCCATGGCTGCATAATCTAAACCTACGCGGACCGGGGCTGCGTGCGCTTCCGCGCCGCTACCTTGGCCCACGGCCACGGCTGCAGAGTCTGCCCCCATGGGGCCTGGCGCCGCCACAGCACGCGAGAGACAGTCTGCCACTACATTATGTTTACCTGCGACATGCTGGATATCGGTGGTGAACTCCGATATCGCGGCCAGCTGTCTTTGCTGCCGGCCCGACCAAGGTTCTGAAATCTTGGCCATCGCAAATGTTAGCGGCTTGTGGTCCACAAACGCGGTGAAACGGCGCCCTTCCAATCAGAACTGGAAATGGCGAATGGCCAAGTGTAGAGCCAAAAGCTCCTTGTCGAACGCGCTGTATTTTCGCTCGCTATCGCGCAAGGTTTTGCTGAAAAACGCGAGCGGCTGCCAGGTCCCTGCTACAAACTGTTCAACGACCGCCCCCACCGCTAAATCGGAAGCGTCAGTGGTGAGCGCCATGCAGGCCGTTGGGACTGGGTGTGCCAACAAAACTGCATTTGCCAGGGCTGTTTTGACTTGGGAGAATGCACGCTCCCGATCCGGAGATCATTCGATTTTATTTGTGGGTTTTTGCTTCTTAAGTGCAGCATACAATGGTTGCATGAGCTGCGCCGCGCTTGGGAGGAAACGGTTGTAAAAATTAACCATTCCCAAAAACTCCTGTAATGCTTTAACCGTTTGAGGTCGGGGAAAATCTGTTATTGCGCGTACTTTATCGGGCAGAGGGACCGCTCCTTCTGGTGAAACGCGATGCCCCAAAAAATCAATTTGCGCCACCCCAAACTGGCACTTCGCTGGGTTAATTATTAACCCGTGCTCTGCTAGCCTCCGAAAAACCTCTGTGAGGTGGCTTTCGTGCTCGTTTTCGGACGTGCTGGCTACCAAAATGTCGTCCAGGTAGACGAACACGAAAGGAAGATCGCGTAGAACCGCGTCCATCATACGCTGGAACGTCTGCGCGGCACCCTTTAATCCAAAAGGCATACGCAAAAACTCAAAAAGCCCGAAAGGAGTTATTACCGCAGTTTTGGGTATATCTTGAGCGCGCACTGGGACCTGGTGGTAACCACGCACCAAGTCTATTTTAGAAAAAATGCGCGCCCTCGCCAAATTAACCGAAAAATCTTGGATGTGCGGGATCGGGTAGCGGTCGTGCGCTGAGGCGTTATTCAACCTGCGGAAATCACCGCAAGGTCGCCACGAACCATCAGCCTTTGGGACCATGTGTAGCGGTGAAGCCCAGGGGCTTTTAGAACGTCTAATGATGCCCAGTTTTTCCAAGTTGGCGAACTCCTCGCGCACTATGGCCAGTTTAGCTGAGTCCAAGCGCCGAGCTTTTGCAAAAACTGGCGGCCCGGTGGTAGTGATAAAATATTCCACCCCATGTTTAGCCGCTGTCGCTGAAAACGTTGGGACTGTGAGTGCTGGGAACTGAGTGAGCAGTGCGTGAAACTTACCACCTGCGGCTATGACGTTGGCCTGTGCAGTCGGCAGAGCCGCCCGGGCTGTGCAGGAAATAGAGTGAAAAGACAGTGCATTAACCAGACGTCTATTAGCAAGATCAACCAATAAACCATGTGAGCATAAAAAATGTTGAAACTGACTGCTGCTATGACAAAAGTCCACTCGAATGTTCGGCCGTGTAGAGACAGGAGCAGAGTCTTCTCCCCGATGGTCTTAATCGCTGAGCCGTTCGTCGCCGACACCAGGGGACCACTGGAAGGCGCCAGCCGGTCAGCGTAGGAGGGTGTGATGAAACTCAGCTGGGAGCCTGTGTCCACCAGGAAGTGCCTCCCTGATCGCTCGTCCCTCAGGTAGAGCAGCTTGGTCTTTTCGCCGAGAGCCGCAGCTGCTACAGACTCCCGGTCTTGGCGTTTCCCGAGCGCTTGAACTGGCACGGTGGAATGCACTTGCGTGCTCTCTCAGCGAAACGGCAATGGTAAAAGCAAAGGACGTCGCCCGCTCCGCGTCTCCTGGCCTCCGCCGCTGCCGTCGTCAGTGAGTCTGGTGCTGCAGCCTCTGGCCCCCTGCCATCTCCAGGTGTTGCGCTCAGCTCTGCTGCTGCGGCCGTGGCCGTGTGTCGTCTATGAGCGTCGACGAGCCGCTGCGCCTCCTGGCCCAGCTCGTGGTAGTCTCGTTGGACCAGCAGCTGTGAACTGGCCAGGGTAACTCTCACCACTGACGGCAGTGTCCTGAGGAAAAGGTGGGCGAAAATAAAACCATCATCTTCAGAGTCTCTCAAACTCAGCATCCTCGCCATCAGGTCTGCAGGTCTCTCGGCCTCGCCTTCAGTCAACGCCAGGAGCTTCTCTGCTCGCTCTCCCAGCGAGGGGGTGAAAGAACGGATGAGAGCCGCTTTCAATGCACCGTACTTGTCGTCGTCTGGCGGGTGGTTAATCAGGCTCTCTACCCGCTGGGCTGTGTGGCTGTCCAGCTTCGCAACCACATGGTAGAATTTCGTGGCGTCTGCCGAAATTCACCGAAGATGGAACTGTGCCTCGACTGCGTTAAACCAGGAGCGCGGGCTATGCTGCCAGAAATCAGGTAGCTGGACTGTGGTAGCTGCATTAGCCTGGCTGGCTCCTGACGAGTCCGGTGCAGAAGAATCGTCACCGGCCATAATTCGTCGTAGGGTCACCAGTGTAGAGGATGTGTTCAATGACGAGGCTGGGTTTATTTCTCAGGTTCAGTTTTATTATCAGAACACATTCTCTATCAACCTCCAAGCAAGAAAAGAGACAGATCACAGTCACATCACTCTCTTATACTCCGGAACATCGAAACTCAAGTCACATGGTGTCTGAGCAAACATACAGTCACATTGTAACCCCTTTGATCCTCCACCAATGTCTCTCAGCCTTCGATGGTCCGGAAATCCCTCCAGGGCCTCTCTCTGAGACAAAGGACAACTCTCACACCTCCTCGATACCTCCTGCAGGCTCAGTCCTTTTGTCCCTCGAGACGTGAAGCACACAATAAACATTCAGCAATACATTTGTGGAAAATATGTACCCAACATATGTGCCACAGGAGGATGTCGAGTGGTCTAGGGCTTTCTCCAGGATCAAATGTATTGTGGCCAGGAGTGTTTTCTCTCTGCCTCCAAGGCCTGGCTCCTTGCAACGGTACGGGGTGACCACCGGTCAAATGGGATGGGCTCTTCAAAGGCACAGGACCCGGCACTCCACTAGCCCGGCAGGACTCCACAGGTAGAGCGCCATCATGAGAAAAAGTGAGGTTGTCCATCCATATGACGTAAATGCATTGTAGTGCCGTTATGTGCCATGGGCCCAGTACAACCATCTTCGGCATTGGTTTTCTTGTCAGAGTTTCCTTCTCGTAGGTGACTTGCCAACCAAGGCTAATGAGCATCCCCTACCCTGCTTTGTTTCTCTGGGGTTTTCCTTCCCCAAGACAGAACTGTCTTGAGGCACAAATCTTGGGAAGGGTACAGAAAAATTTCTGCTGCTTTGAAGGTCCAAAGAGCACAGTGGCCTCCATGATCTGTGAATGGAAGAAGTTCGGAACCACCAGGACTCTTTCTAGAGGTGGCCGGCTGTCTAAAATGAGCGATCAGGGGAGAAGGGCTTTAGTCACTGAGGTGACCAAGAACCTGATGGTTACTCTGTCAGAGCTCCAGCGCTCCTCTGTGGAGAGAGGAGAACCTTTCAGAAGGACAACCATCTCTGCAACAATCCACCAATCAGGCCTGTATGGTGGAGTGGCCAGACGGAAGCCAATCCTTAGTAAAAGGAACATGGCAGCCCACCTGGAGTTTGCCAAAAGGCACCTGAAGGACTCTCAGACCATGAGAAACCAAATTGTCTGGTCTGATGAGACAAAGATTGAACTCTTTGGCGTGAATGTCAGGTGTCATGTTTGGAGGAAACCAGGCACCGCTCATCACCAGGCCAATACCATCCCTACAGTGAAGCATGGTGGTGGCAGCATCATGCTGTGGGATGTTTTCCAGTGGCAAGAACTGGGAGACTAGTCAGGATAGAGGGAAAGATGAATGTAGCAATGTACAGTGACATCTTGGACGAAAACCTGCTACAAAGCGCTCTTGACCTCAGACTGGGACGACGGTTCATCTTTCAGCAGGACAACGACCCTAAGCACACAGCCAAGATATCAAAGGAGTAGTTTCAGGACAACTCTGTGAATGTCCTTGAGTGGCCCAGCCAGAGCCCAGACTTGAATCCAACTGAACATCTCTGGAGAGATCTGAAAATGGCTGTGCACCAATGCCTCCCATCCAACTTGATGGCGCTTGAGAGGTGCTGCAAAGAGGAATGGGCGAAACTGCCCAAAGATAAGTGTGCCAAACTTGTGGCATCATATTCAAAAAGACCTGAGGCTGTAATTGTTGCCAAAGGTGCATCAACAAAGTATTGAGCAAGGCTGTGAATACTTATGTACATGTGATTTCTTAGTTTCTTATTTATAATACATTTGCAAAAATGTCAAAAAAAATTTCACGTTGTCATTATGGGGTGTTGTGTGTAGAATTTTGAGGAAAAAATGAATTTATTCCATTTTGGAATAAGGCTGTAACATAACAAAATGTGGAAAAAGTGAAGCGCTGTGAATACTTTCCGGATGCACTTTATGTCCCCTTTAAGATAGCATTACTTTATACTGTAAAATGTAAGAAGAAAAAATATCAAGTTAAGACGTTACACTTCTTGGTTTAAATATTTTAACAGTATAAAGGGTCGTAAAGCTTAATACAAAAATTATACTTGTTGCAACATTTTCAGATTCTACATGTGAAAACACAAACATTTTCATATGTTGGCTGATGCATTTCTCCAATTGTGAGCCTTGAGGCTGTGGATGAAATGCTCTTAGGTTTGTGGCACTTGGTAGTTGTTGTGGCACTTGGTCTACACTGGTAGAAATACAGCATCTGCAGTGTTTGCCACAAAGTAACTTTTATTTGTCATGGTAATAAGGACATGCGCTTCAAAGTGGTGCCCCTCCACTGATTCAAATATCCTAACTAGAAAAGCACTCAGAGAGCGCATACCTCAGCCAAGGCTCCTTCTGTCTGTCATGGAGCACCTCCAAAATGTAATGGCTTTGTGTGTAGGCCTAGAGCCACTTCTGGTGAAAATTGCATCAAAGTCTGTCCATTACTTTTGGAGTGTTGTTGCTAACACACTGTGAGAAGATAAGAGCCTTGGCGGAGGTATGCATTCTCAGATCATCATCAAAATATAATGTTCTGTAGCCCAAGAACCACCTCTGGTGAAAATTTCATCCATATCCACACAAAGCTCTTGGTGGCTTCTCAGATCATCACCAAATCTAATCATCTGTTCCCCGTGCACCTTTCCTAAAAATTTCATCAAAATCCGTTCACAACTTTTTGAGTAATGTTGGTAACA
Organism: Pholidichthys leucotaenia; assembly: GCA_020510985.1. Lineage (NCBI taxonomy): Eukaryota > Metazoa > Chordata > Actinopteri > Cichliformes > Pholidichthyidae > Pholidichthys > Pholidichthys leucotaenia. The sequence continues at coordinate 354,717,375 of CM035839.1, forward strand.
GACAAACCAACCAACCAAACAACGCTACCGAAAACATTACCTCCTCCCTTGGCGGAAGTAATAAATACTAGACTTAATGGTAATAAATAATACAGGAATAAACAGCTGCCTCCCCATTGAATAACTCATCCCACAGATGGACTCCCCTTCCACTGTCAGTAACTAGGGGTCTAGTTAGAGCTGAAGAAATGCATAGCAAAAAATTTCAAGCATGCTAAAAGTAAATAAAAGTGTATAGTGGGGAAGCCTTATCACATTGCTCCTCTTTTTGTCATCCACTGCTTATCATCTATGCATGTACTCCAATCACCTGTTCACCCCTTGCTCACGCTCCATAAATTAAGATTACCAAGGAAGTCAGGGAGCAGGAAAATGGAGAGTGACTTAAGTTACATGCTCAGAGCCCTCTGTGTCAAGGGGAACACGGCTACTGAACAACTGCTCTGTAATGAGACGACGAGATATGAGAAGGTCACGTCTTTATCACAGAGATAAAAAGCTACATCAGCTGCCAATGTTTCAAGGTTTAGATATTTCTGCTTCTGTATGAGAGCACTTTCAAGTGTCTTTATAAACATAAATAATTAGAAACAGACTTTTTTATTCACTGCACTGTATTTGTATGTTTGCTCATTATGTCATTCAATGTTTATATAAGTATTATATAAGTACTACAGTGCCACTCTGTTATTAGATATGAAGGAGCTAATTATTGAAACAATTTTCCTACAGTATCCTACAAAAACTGTTCTTCAGTATGTACAGTGGGGTAAAAAAGTATTTAGTCAGCCACCAATTGTGCAAGTTCTCCCACTTAAAAGATGAGAGAGGTCTCCAATTTCCATCATAGGTATACGTACCTCAACTATGAGAGACAAAATAAGAAAAAAAAAATCCAGAAAATCACATTGAAGGATTTTTAATGAATTAATTGGTAAATTCCTCGGTAAATTAAGTATTTGGTCAATAACAAAAGTTCATCTCAATACTTTGTTATATACTCTTCGCTGGCAATGTTGGCAATGACAGAGGTCAAACGTTTTCTGTAAGTCTTCACAAGGTTTTCACACACTGTTGCTGGTATTTTGGCCCATTCCTCCATGCAGATCTCCTCTAGAGCAGTGATGTTTTGGGGCTGTCGCTGGGCAACACAGACTTTCAACTCCCTCCAATGATTTTCTATGGGGTTGAGATCTGGAGACTGGCTAGGCCACTCCAGGACCTTGAAATGCTTCTTACGAAGCCACTCCTTTGTTGCCTGGGCGGTGTGTTTGGGATCATTGTCATGCTGAAAGACCCAGCCACGTTTCATCTTCAATGCCCTTGCTGGTGGAAGGAGGTTTTCACTCAAAATCTCACGATACATGGCCCCATTCATTCTTTCCTTTACACGGATCAGTCGTCCTGGTCCCTTTGCAGAAAAACTGCCCCAAAGTATGATGTTTCCACCCCCATGCTTCACAGTAGGTATGGTGTTCTTTCTCCTCCAAACATGACAAGTTGAGTTTTTACCAAAAAGTTCTATTTTGGTTTCATCTGACCATATGACATTCTCCCAATCCTCTTCTGGATCATCCAAATGCTCTCTAGCAAACTTCAGACGGGCCTGGACATGTACTGGCTTAAGCAGGGGGACACATCTGGCACTGCAGGATTTGAGTCCCTGGCGGCGTAGTGTGTTTCTGATGTAGCCTTTGTTACTTTGGTCCCAGCTCTCTGCAGGTCATTCACTAGGTCCCCCCATGTGGTTCTGGGATTTTTGCTCACCATTCTCATGATAATTTTGACCCCACGGGGTGAGATCTTGCGTGGAGCCCTAGATCGAGGGAGATTATCAGTGGTCTTGTATGTCTTCCATTTTCTAATAATTGCTCCCACAGTTGATTTCTTCACACCAAGCTGCTTACCTATTGCAGATTCAGTCTTCCCAGCCTGGTGCAGGTCTACAATTTTGTTTCTGGTGTCCTTTGACAGCTCTTTGGTCTTGGCCATAGTGGAGTTTGGAGTCTGACTGTTTGAGGTTGTGGACAGGTGTCTTTTATACTGATGAGTTCAAACAGGTGCCATTAATACAGGTAACGAGTGGAGGACAGAGAAGCCTCTTAAAGAAGTTACAGGTCTGTGAGAGCCAGAAATTTTGCTTGTTTGTAGGTGACCAAATACTTATTTTACTGAGGAATTTACCAATTAATTCATTAAAAATGTTATGACCCGAGCGCAGCTTCTGATCGCGCTCGGGCTAAGTTATGTTTCGCTGCCGGCCTTGACAGTTGCGGGCTGTATTCTGGCCTCACCGGGCTCTTATTGTGAAAGTGCTCGGTGGGGCTTCCGCCTGTCAACGGCCGGTCAGCTGATTGTAATTATCGTCGTTAGTGCTTCGCCTTCTTAAGCCCGGCACTGCCGGCGGTAAGACGCAGCAGTGTCAGTCGTTCTTCGTCTGAGCTACGGATGCTTTGGACTGTTACCTACCTCGTCTGCCTGTGGTTGACCGTCGCTTCCCCAGGACCAGTAAGTGAGCTGTTAGCCTTACCCCTCCCGGTGTGAGTAGACCTCTGTGTGTCTCTGCCTCAGCAGCCTGTGTAGTCATTACTCCATCAACCTTGCCTGTGTATGACCGTCTCCTCCTATGGACCTGTAAGAGAGCTGTTTAGCCTTACGCCTCCGGATGTGTGTAGACTTATGTGTCATTGCCCCTGCATCTTGTGTTGTTACTTTTCACCATAATAAAACTCACTGGTGACTGTGTGGCGTCTTATGGTGGCTCGCGAGGGCCACCACATGACAAAAAATCCTTCAATGTGATTTTCTGGATTTTTTTTTTCTCGTTTTGTCTCTCATAGTTGAGGTATACCTATGATGAAAACTGGAAACCTCTCTCATCTTTTAAGTGGGAGAACTTCCACAATTGGTGGCTGACTAAATACTTTTTTGCCCCACAGTATTATGTTATGTGTTGTGTTTTTTAAAATGTTACACATTTACTTTGAATTTATCATTAGATTAGATTAGATAAACTTTATTGTCCCACAAGGGGAAATTTGTCTTTGCGTAAAATACGGTATGTTGATATTTGCGTTTTGTTCACATTACCACCCTGTAGTGACTCAAATCAGATTTTTTTTTTTACCCTGATGTGACACAGATCTTAATTTTTTAGGGCTGTCTGTACCTCCAAATCTGGTCTAAAATCTGAAAGATCAGACTTGAGTCACTGTTATACATGGTCCTAGATCCATTATAGTATACCTGTAACTGCTTACATGTCTTACACAGTAAAATCCATATCATATCTTTACATTAAAAAAAATGTATCAATTTTCTCAGTTTAAAGCAAACAAGTGGTCCCTAAATTATGATGTGTTTTATCACTGATAATGTAATGACGAACTGATGTGCCTGAATGCCATTTTAGAGAACAGACGTGCATATTAGAGTTGGTTAAAATTTGTACTTATTAATGTAAACTGTAATGACAGGCAAGACCTATTTGACAAAAAATAAACAAACAAAAAACTAAACAATATGGCTTGCATTGTGAATGTAGCCTGAATATGAATTTTTGACTTTTAAGTGTAGACTTTAAATCTCTCCCTGCACTATATATTCTTGCGTAGTATCCTCTTCCCTGAGTACTTAAAGCATGCAAATAATCTAAAACTAAACTAAAACTTACTGAAAGAGTTTTTGTCTGTGACTAAGTGAGCTGTAACAGTGATAATATATCATGTTGGAAGCCATTTTCTATTTCTTTATAAAGTAAGAAAATAAATAAATAAAAAAGAAACCACAATAAGAGTGTATGAATACGACATAAACTGAGGGAACTCAGAGCCCTTCATTCACCTTTACTCCCTCCCTTCTCTTTTTTCCTGCTCTCACCTGTGAAAAAGCCCTGATTAACAGCACAGTTTCATGACCTTAATTTGCACCCTGTCTCCACAAAGTAACATGTTTCTTTCATGCCCAAGAGCTTTCAGGAAAGCGCAGTCGCGTCTGGTTGGTCTGTCATTCAACTGGCATTTCTTCCGCATACTGAATGAAAATGGCAAATTGTCCCTGCTGTCACTGAAACTGATATATTGATGAAAACTGGGCTTAAGGACATGGGGAAATTGCGTGCTACATGAACCTGTAGTTATGGAGATGGAAGAGTGGCTTTATGCAATGAATAACATGGTAATTGGCCCGCAGTGAGACCACTTGTTTGCGTTGATTTTGAAAAATTAGATTTCCTGAATGTATTCATTCATTCATTCTTTCTTTCAGGCGGACTTCTTGTGATTCTCATGGCAATATTTCAATTTCTGCTTTCTTTCATTCATATTCAACTGATTTACAGTCAAAAATCAATCTGAGGTTTGATTTACAGGGATTCAGATAGGTCACAGCACTTCCAGTGAGCCGTGTGCATAGTGTGTGTGTGTGGTGTGGTGCACAGAATACAGTGGGATTGTTTCTTCAGTCTGAAGCATCTTGGAATAACAGTAGTCCCCCCCCCCCCACTGAATGTCTAAAGCTGGATTCATGCTGCACCTCCGCTGTCCGCATCCACTCGACCGCAAGGCTTGTGTGACAAAAATTAAGTCATCGTCTCCAGTCTGCAGACATCCGCAGAGCCCCTCTGCGGCCCAAATTTTCTGACCGCACGGCCTGACTGCGTTGGCTGCACATGTGCAAGACTGAACCTCTCATTCATGAGGTGGCGCTACCAACATAGCATACAAAGTCAAAGCTGACAAAGAAGACGAAGAGGAAGATGAGAATAAACATACAAGAATTGTTTTGCATCAGCTTGAGTGGAGAAGAGCACGGAAAAATGGTATTCCTCCTTTTCCTTGAAGCAATGCCATTGTTCATTCATTCATTCATTCATCTTCTTCCGCTTAATCCTTTTCGGGTCGCGGGGGGGCTGGCCAGCATCTTAGGGCGAGAGGCAGGGTACACCCTGGACAGATCGCTAGTCCATCGCAGGGCCAACACAGATTACAGACAACCATTCACTCTCACAGTCATACCTAAGGACAATTTAGAATCCCCAGTTTTAATGCCAATTAACCAAACTTGCATGTTTTTGGGATGTGGGAGGAAACCGGAGAAATCCCGGAGTAAACCCACGCAGACATGGGGAGAACATACAAATTCCACACAGATCACTGTTAGTCGGGGGCTGGGATCGAACCCAGGATCCCCCGGCCAAGGGTGAGTTGCTGTGCTCCCGCAGTGCTAACCACTCCGCCATTGTTGTTGCTACAAAAAATGTTCGCCTCTCTCGCGTTTATAGCCGGTGAACAAGCTGGCGTGTTAGCGCATTTGAGCTACCCATAGTGCTGGGGCGAAACTACAAACAACAGCTGTGCACATGTGTCAACCGCTTGGCCTAGTAGACAAAAAAGGTGAAGCATATACACAACCGCGTCCAAAGTGGACACGCACCTCATCGGACCAGAGCGGAAAAGTACCATGAATCCAGCTCAACTCTAGTGTTTGACATGTTTGTTCACAACCATATGAAAATAAAACCAAAAAAAAGCTCCAGTTCCTCCACACTTGGTACACTCTGTGCAACATTAATATGGGACGTGTGTGTGTGTGCACCTCCCTGAAGAAACTGCTAATCATGCCTTGTGGTGGGGTGCGTGATACACTGTAAACCCCCTGTCATCACGTCACCTGTTTCAGTTGTGGTACTCGTCACCTAGCTGAAACCTCTGTGGGTTTAGCTCCAGCTAAACCAACCTGTCCTCCTGCAGCCAGCTAGCTAAACAGCTTGTGAGGTGGTATCAGCATGGCTGCCCACAAAGGACGGTTAGTCACGGAGCTTGGCAGTATGAGTACTTAGAGGAAGAAGACTCCTACTCAACCATGCCCTATGGGTAGCACCTTTGACATTTCCAAAGGGACCAGGAGGCCTGTCCTGTCTGCCTCGTTTTTGTTTTTTGTTTTTTTCCCATGCATACAGGGTGTTCCGGAACCAAGGCCAACAGTCCCTGTGTAGTGAGCTATGCTGGTTCACCCTAGAGAGGTGAGTGTTGTTTGTCAAGAAGATCATGGGGACAGCTAAGACTGCTTCACCAGAGTTGTCTCCACCAGGAAGTCCGGCACTATCCCACATCGACAATGAGGATTTTCTCATGGAATGCCACATGGAGAGCATTGAGGTATCACCCAAACATGTGCAGCTAGCTGATTAGCTGCTCTCCAAAAGATACTAGCTGTGAGGCTAGCCCCTTTGAGGAGGGTCCTGAGGGCAGAATACTGTTTACTTGTTTTACCATATCTGATTTATTGTGTTGAAGTCTGAGGTAACACCTACATAAGCACCCTACAGAAATTATATATATTACAAAAGAGAGCAATAAGAATAGTAAACAATGTAGGCTACTATGATCACACTATCGTTTTGTTCATAAAGTTAAAATCATTGAAATTTATGGATATGGTGAAAGTAAAAACTTTATAAACTATTTATAAAGCAAGAAATAATTTACTCCTTGGCAACATAAAAATACTGTTTCTGGAGAGAGAGAGTATGATTTGAGAGGAAGATTTAATTTAAAAGTTCCTTGTTTTCGCACTACGCAGAAAAGTTTGTGCATTTCAGTTTGTGGGGTGATTTTGTGGAATGGTCTGGATAAGGACATTAAACAAAGTAATAATGCCATACAATTTAAGAAAAAGTACAAAAAATATTCTTGAAAGGTATAGACTTGACGAAGGAAATTGTTTTGCTCCCTTATGGAAAAAAATAATGATAAACATTGTTCTTCATGTGTTTTCATTGTTTTTTTTTTCTCATTTTGGATTGATCTGTGTAATTAGCAACTTGTTTTCATTTAAGTATTAAGTGCAATATTGAAGGGTAGGACTTGAAAAGCTTTTGCTTCGTCCTACTCTTTTTCAGGCACTCAAAAAAGTATTTTATCGCTTTACATTGTTGTTTTATATCTTTTGATATATTTGTTAAATATATTTTTTTTGTTTCCTTTTTTTAATAACTGACTTTTTTGTCCGAAATAAATAAATAAATAAATAAATCCCAGAGAGGATGACCCACTGTTCTCAGAAGAAGCAAGCAGACCCAAATTACTGACCTCAAACTGGGCCCTTGCCACTGAGAAGGTTCCCAGGTCAAGACCCCCGGTGCAGAACAACAGAGAGGACCCTGCTGTCAAGGCCCTAATCCTCCAGCATATGCAACCCAATTTGACTATTTTAGGCTGCATTCAGACCAGGATAGTCCATGGGTCTCAGTTTGACTGGGCGGGGAATGCCAAGAATTTTCACACCTTCATTTGGTTTGGTTTGCATTCACACTGCAGTGGACCAAACTGCCTGAACAACGTCACACAGTTACAACAACTGCTCGTTTGGGGCGCTGTAGCCAAAACCACCACTAACCAGGAAGAAAAAATCTCGGTGAAGAAGAAAAGTAAGGCACATCAATTGGCTAGGACGGAAAACAGAAATCCATTCCCTTCAGACGAGTTGTTTGTCCGCCACAAGCGAGACATTTTTAAACTTTTCTCCTCAGCGTTCATCGGAAAAAGGATTTCTTGGATTCGCGTCGTTGTCTTTACTGTTTTTCTACCCAAATTGTACTACGGTAAACGCCACTTCCTCTTCTCAGACTACGTGTTGCTATAGTTACACAAACGCCGAGGAGCACTTCTGCCCTTTGTTCTGCTGGATAGTCCGTTTGGATTCACACTGTAAGCGGAGCACACCAGACTTCATTTGCAAGAGAACCGAGACCCCCGTTTTTAGGGGGACCAGACCGTTTGTCCAACGCACATTAAGACAGCACCAAACAAACCACACTATCCGCGCTTTGTTCACCTGGCCAAAGGTAAATGTTTGTCCAAGATGGGCCTTTCCCACTGGATAGCTGAGGCCATAATTACCAACTCCATGGAAGTGGAGGGTTTTACATGGCCTAATGATCCCAGGAACTATGTTGTCACGGGCAACTTGCCCCTAGTAGGGTCTCCCAAGGCAAACTGCTCCTGGGTGAAGGACCGCACCAAGAGTGGTCCAGTAGATCCAGCAGGACCCAGTGTGCCCAAAAGAGCCATGTAGGTCCTTCCTCCAGTGGGCTCACCATCTACAGGAGGGATTCATGGTGATCATGGTGTTATGTGAACTGGTAGCAGTCTGGGCTGTTCTGTTTGGACTGCTGCCCCCTGTGACCCGGACCCCAGGTAAGTGGTAGAAGATGGATGGATGGCTGGCTGGATAATTACCATCTACACCAGCATAGGCCTTCATTTTCCCCAGGATGTCAGGGTACACTCTCCAAGGGGAAAAGGGAGTGTTTACAGCTGACATTTGTGCTGCAGCCAGTTGGGCAACAATGCACACTTTTGTGCGGTTTTAATATTTGGATGTTATGTCCCCTTCGATGGCACACTCTATTTTTCAGCTGGTACCTCCTCACTCGAAGGTATAGGTGTCTAGTTATAGTTCTGTGGTGATCCAAGCACAGATCTGCTTCGCACTCGAGTCACTCAGTATTTTCCCTTTTCCTTTGTATTTCTAGTTCTGTTTATTATCATTTGTATCTCCGGTGCTTTTACTGTGACAGCGCCGCGGCTGGACTTCTGGCTGTCAAGCCGGTCCTGTCACAGCTGATTATGATTTAGTGATTACATTTTCTCCTCACCTGTTTGGCCCTTAGCCCTCTGTGTTAGTACTTAAGGTAGCAGCTGAGGCTCACTCCTCGCTGCGACCTCGCCTTATGCAGACTGGAGTCCCCACGCCCGGCTCCAGTTCTTGATTTACAGTGTAAGGTTTTGCCCTGGCTGTGTTATACTGTATGTAAGTGACTCTTTGATCCTTTATGTGCTTAGTTATTTGACCCCCCGGGGTCACCTGTGTTTATAGTTGTTTACATTTTGCCCCTCGTGGCTTGTTCTTTTGTTAGCTTTTGTTAATAAATCAACAAACTCACTGTTGGCATTTGGTGCCTCATTCCTGCCCAGCACAGGGCATTTATGACAGTAGGTCACAGCCAAGTGAGGTGTCAACCTCAGTGAGCTTGTTTTTTTTGGCTTAGTTTTTCTTTTTCCAGGTGCCAGCTTTTTTTGGGAGTTATGGCATCTTATACCAGGTGGTATCCCATGAGCTTGGGGTTTGAGCTCTGCCAGGCTCTAATGGAAATAGATGACCTCCTGGCCAATGCTCATCTGTACGCCACTCCCAAAAATACACGTTGGTACCTGGACCTTGCAGAGGCGGCTGTGAAGCGCCATCCTCACCTTGCCGAGCATACTGAGGGCAGGGAGAGGATATCGGTGTTATCGATGTTGCAGCAGAAGAGCCGGGAGCTGGCAAAGAGGCCTGCCAGGAGGTGTAAATTGGAGCCGACAGCAAAAAATCCCTGTTCCTCGGCCCATCATCAGGCTCCTGTTAAGGCTCCAGCTCCGGTGTCGCCATCGCCAGAAAGCCGTCTCCCTGAGCGCCATGGGAGGAGGGCAGCCGGGTCGCCCAGTATCAAGGAACAGCAGGCGGCTGAACTCATTTGGGGCCATCTGGCCGAAGCCCGTTCCTCCTACTACCCAGGCCAGGTTCTTAAGTGTGTGGTGGCAGCAGCGAGGATCGTGGAGGCACATCCCAGTTTGAGCAACTTTACTGAGTTCGCCGAGCTGCTGTCCGCCGTCTCTGCCCAGCAGTGACGTTTTCCCAAATTGGACGTATGTTCCTCCGCAGCTCAAAGACAACGCCACCCGGCACCGAACCTTTCTCTTCCCAGTGACTCGTCTGCTCCTAAGCTGAAGGAGGAGAATTACTGGGTCAACATGCCGCGAGGCTCCTGTCCAGATCCTGCTACGGGCCCTCAGAAAGAATCTTCCGCCTCCCAGCCAGCTGTTCTTTCGCTGCATGAGCGAAGAGGTTTGTCAGCAGCTCCAGCCTCCAGGTCCTCGTCTTCAGCTGTTTCGCCAGCTCCCCTACCCCAGACTGCCTCAGCTGTTCCCCCCTGCTCTACGTCGCCGCCTCCAGCTGCTGCGAGCTTTGTGATTCCTTCTCCGGCCCCGTCTGTCACAGATCCTGAAGCAGTGACTCCTTGTCTCCTTGAGGGGTCCACCATCACCACTTCCACGGGAGAGGGTAGAATTGAGCCTACTGCAGCAGTCACCACCATTCCCTGGGAAAGCAGGCAAGTGTTTTTTCATTCTAAATCTCATTTTGGTGAATTACCTTGTCTGATTCCTGGGGGTGAAGCTCAGGTTTTACAGTCCACTGAGCTTTCACCACCTGCTGCGGCCATTAAAATTGATCCTGCTATCTCTGTGTTTCCACCTATACCCCCTGAGCGTCCCCCGGTGCCAGGATTAGACCGTCGGATGAGGAACCTGTGGCCCTGGAGAACCTGGTTCCAGCCCTGCAGCCACACCATGGGCAGAGGAGGAGGGCTGACTGTCGTTTGGAGCCTGTGCCAATGATGAAGCGTCCCTGGGTCTCTGTGGAGCAGCATTCAGCCCCAGCAGGCAACAGATCTCCTGCCACCACGCCGATGGCTCACTCAGCGTGGGTTTCAGCGCCAGGGGGTCCTCGGACTGTTGAGACCATCATGCCGGCTGCAGTGGGAACCTGAGATAGACCTCCTGATTACCGAGCCTGGATCGTCAGAGTCCTGGATGGCGGTGGAGCTTGAAATCAGGCAAGTGCTCTATTTTGTCTTCCTGTTTTCTGTGTTAGAGCATTCTTGCCTGTCTCTTGGGGAGGAGAGCCAGGTGCAGCCGGCCACTGCATCTGAGCTCGCCTCACCGGACTCCGCCACTGCCGGTGACCCTGACTCCTGTTTTCCCTCTATTTCAGAGCCTTCTTCCAGGGTCACCGGAGATGAGTCAGCTCCACCTGATGTTTTCAAGGTTCTGGGTTTGCTTCTGGAGGTTCTGGAGGCTCGGGGTCCACCGTGGGTGTGGCACTGGCCCAGTCTGGGTCCACCGAGGGTGCTGCGCTGTCCCAGCTGGGGTCCACCATGGAGACTTCGGAGCCCCGGTCTGATGTCGGTGAGGGAGTTGCAGATCCCCCACTGCTTGACAGGAACTGCTTGGCTGGTTCCCCCCTTCCCCCCTTTTCCCTTCTCCCCTTATTCTCCACCACTGGAGGCCGCTGGGGTCCCTTTCATCCGGTTCGATTTCTTTCCCTTGAGCCTCTCGGTTGGGAAGCCTCCTCCGAACTCACCCCTCCAGCCCTGGTGGTCTAAGGACACTGACCGACTACCTGAAGGACTGTTTCGCTGGTTCTGGGACTTTGGTCGGCTGCCTGAAGGACTGTTTCACCGGTTCTGGGACTTCGGTAGGCCGCCTGAATCTTCTTTCTTAATTTGGAGTCTGGATGCCGGTAGGCCACCAGAACTGCTTTTTTGCCTTATCTGCCGGTATCCCCCATACTAGTGCATTCGTGGTGTTTTTGTTGTTTTGGTTTTTTTTGTATATTGACAAAAAAAAATTTTTTTCCTTGCATTGATGTCTCTGAATTTAAAGTTACACACATGGACAAAATTGTTGGTACCCCTCTGTTAATGAAAGAAAAACCTACAATGGTCACAGAAATAACTTGAATCTGACAAAAGTGGTAATAAATAAAAATTCTATGAAAATTAACCAATGAAAACCAGACAATGATTTTGAATTGTGGTTCAACAGAATTACTTTAAAAAACAAACTCATGAAACAGGCCTGGACAAAAATGATGGTACCCCTAGAAAAGACTGAAAATAATGTGACCATAGGGACATGTTCAACCAAGATGTGTCCTCTTTAACATCACAGGTGTCTACAAACTTGTAACCAGTCAGTCGGCCTATTTAAAGGGTGACAAGTAGTCACTGTGCTGTTTGGTGACATGGTGTTTACCACACTAAACATGGACCAGAAGAAGCAAAGGAGAGAGTTGTCTCAGGAGATTAGAAAGAAAATTATAGACAAGCATGTTAAAGGTAAAGGCTATAAGACCATCTCCAAGCAGCTTGATGTTCCTGTGACTACAGTTGCACATATTATTCAGAAATTTAAGATCCACGGGACTGTAGCCAACCTCCTGGAACTTTTTGGCAAGGCACATCAGCTCTATGTTCACAGACGCAAAAATGAAGCATACCAAGAAAAAAAACACTGTCCCTACTGTGAAACATGGAGGAGGTTCTGTTATGTTCTGGGGTTGCTTTGCTGCATCTGGCACAGGGTGTCTTGAATCTGTGCAGGGTACAATGAAATCTCAAGACTATCGAGGTATTCTAGAGAGAAATGTGCTGCCCAGTGTCAGACAGACTGGGGCAGTTTGCTCATGAGGAGTGGGCCAAAATATCTGCTGAGAGGTGCAGAAGTCTCATTGACAGTTACAGAAATCGTTTGATTGCAGTGATTGCCTCAAAAGGTTGTGCAACAAAATATTAAGTTAAGGGTACCATCATTTTTGTCCAGGCCCCTGTTTCATGAGTTTGTTTTTTAAAATAATTCTGTTGAACCACAATTCAAAAGCATTGTCTGATTTTCACTGGTTAATTTTCATAGACTTTTTATTACCTCCGCCAGGCTGAAGGCCAGGAGGAGGTTATGTTTTTGCCAGCGTCTGTCTGTCTGTTTGTTTGTTTGTCTGTTGGTTAGCAAGATAACTCAAAAAGTTTTGGACGGATTTAGATGAAACTTTCAGGCCTTGTTGGAAATGGTACAAGGAAGAACTGATTAAATTTTGGCGATGATCCGGATCACCATCTGGATACAGGTGTTTTTTAAAGGATTCTTTAACATTGTGAGATACGGCCATTTCCAACATGTGCGCAGGCGCAATGGAGGGTGCTGGTCGTCGTGTCTCACGAACACAAACTCCGCGTTCTTCAAAGTTGTAGGCACAAAAACACACGGACACGGTGTTTCACCATGTTTCACGGTGTGAAACACGGTGGGCAGGGCCCAGCAGCGTGCCTGAGTTTGCGCTACGCTGCAAAAGCTGAGACGGGCAGCTGTCCGACGCCGGATTATTTGGCAGAAATTCCCCGGGCAGCCATAGGGGCTGCGCAAAAAACGAGCTCTCTGCCAGGGAAGATTCCAAATCCTCTTTTGCCGCGGAGTGCAACCCCAATAAAACCCACGGCAACCTGTCTACCCAATTTGCATCCGTCAGTGAAGCACTGAGTGCTGCTTTCAGTGGAGGAGATGGACACAACACCAACGCTTCAGTTTATTACCTCCGCCAAGGAGGCAAGGCTTTTACTACTGAACCACTAATCCTACCATTGTCAATCCAATTGCGAGTCATATGTTTTCATGGTCAAGGAATCTGAAAACGTACACACAAACACTGTATGGGGGGAACTGTGGCGCTTGGCGGAGGTCTGCGCTCTCCGAGTGCTTTTCTACTTTATTACTACTTTTGTCAGATTCAAGTTATTTCTGTGACCATTGTGGGTTTTTCTTTCATTAACAGAGGGGTACCAACAATTTTGTCCACGTCTGTGTATATATACACTAGCGTTCAAAAGTTTGGGGTCACCCAGACAATTATTTTGTGTTTTCCATGAAAAGTCACACTTAGTTACCACCATGAGTTGTAAAATGAATAGAAAATATAATCAAGACATTGACAAGGTTAGAAATAATGATTTGTATTTGAAATAATATTTTTTTCCAGATACTCAACCTGCTCAAAGGAAGGTCAGTTTTATAGCTTCTCTAACCAGCTAAACTGTTTTCAGCTGTGCTAACATGATTGCACAAGGGTTTTCTAATCATCCATTAGCCTTCTGACGCAATGAGCAAACACATTGTACCATTAGAACACTGGAGTGATAGTTGCTGGAAATGGGCCTCTATACACCTATGTAGATACTGCACCAAAAACCAGACATTTGCAGCTAGAATTGTCATTCAATTCAATTCAACTTTATTTATATAGCGCCATTTCACAACAACAGTCATCTCATAGCACTATCAACTGTAGGGAGGACCCCCACAGTTGCAGAAAGACCCCAGCAATCAGGCGATCCCCTGTGAGCAAGCACTTGGCGACGGTGGAGAGGAAAAACTCCCTTTTAACAGGAAGAAACCTCCAGCAGAACCAGGCTCAGGGAGGGGCAGTCATCTGCTGCGACTGGCTGGGGGGTGAGGGGATAGAGAAGAAGAAAAGAACAGACATGTAGAGAGCAAACAGCACGATGGGGACTCAATCTATGGGAGAGAACAAACAAATGTTAATGACCAGCAAAAAAAAAAAAAAAATATTTCATAGAGAGTGAGGAAAGGAGTGAGGCCCAGTGCATTACTGGAGGTCCCCCGGCTGACTAAACCTATTAGCAGCATAACTAAGGGAGGGTTCAGAAAACACATGATCCCTCCCTAATTGTAGGCTATATCAAAAAGGTAGGTTTTAGCCCTATTCTTAAAAACAGAGATCGAGTCTGACTCCCGAATCCAGATTGGCAGCTGATTCCACAGGAGAGGAGCTTGATAACTGAAGGCTCTGCCTCCCATTGTACTTTTGGAGATTCTAGGTATTACAAGTAAACCTGCATTTTGGGAGCGTAGTGCTCTGTTAGGATGATACGGTAGTATCAGATCTTTTAAATAAAAAGGAGCCTGATTGTTTAGGGCTTTGTAAGTAAGAAGAAGGATTTTAAACTTAATTCTAAACTCTATGGGAAGCCAATGAAGGGAGGCCAGAACCGGAGAGATATGATCTCTCTTTCTAGTACCTGTTAAAACTCTTGCTGCAGCATTTTGGATCAGCTGAAGACTTTTTAAAGATGTTTTAGGACAGCCTGATAATAAAGAATTACAATAATCTAATCTCGAGCTAACAAAAGCGTGGATCAGCTTCTCAGCATCACTCTGAGACAAGATGCTCCTAATCTTGGCAATATTACGCAAATGATAGAAGGCAGTCTTAGAAACAAATTTAATATGTGAATTGAAGGACAAATCCTGATCAAAAATAACTCCAAGGTTCCTCACAGAGCTATTAAGAGAAAGAGTAACTGCATCCAAACTGAAAGTTTGATTTGGAAAGGAATTTCTAAGGTTTTTTGGACCAACAAGAATGACTTCAGTCTTATCTGAATTTAATAGCAGGAAATTACAAGTCATCCAAACTTTGATTTCCTTAAGACAGGCTTCTAACTTGGCTAATTGATTAGTATCATCTGGCTTCATTGACAGGTATAATTGTGTGTCATCTGCATAACAGTGAAAATGTATACAGTGCTTTCTAATAATGTTGCCTAACGGAAGCATATATAAACTAAAAAGAGTAGGGCCAAGCACAGATCCCTGTGGAACTCCATGACTAAGCTTTGAGCTGAGAGAAAACTCATCATTTACATGAACAAACTGGAACCTATCAGATAAATAAGATCTAAACCACTGCAACGAAGTTCCATTAAGTCCAACATAGTGTTCTAATCTATCAAGTAGAATATTATGATCAATAGTATCAAAAGCTGCACTAAGATCTAAAAGCACAAGTACAGAAACTAGTCCATTATCAGATGCAATGAGGAGGTCGTTAGTGACCTTCGCTAAGGCTGTTTCAGTGCTATGATGGATTCTAAACCCAGATTGAAACTCCTCAAATAAACCATTTCCCTGCAGGTGGTCAAATAATTGCGTAGCAACAACTCTTTCTAAGATTTTTGAAATGAAAGGGAGATTAGAGATTGGTCTATAGTTAGCTAAAGCTCCTGGATCTAGCGTTGGCTTTTTGAGTAAGGGTTTAATTACAGCCGTTTTAAAAGCCTGCGGTACATGGCCTAAAGTTAATGAAGAATTGATTATATGAAGAATAAAGCTACCAATAAGTGGGAAGACTTCTTTAAATAACCTGGTAGGAATAGGGTCTAAAAGACAAGTTGAAGGTTTGGATGAGGAAACTATTTTGTCTAACTCACAAAGGTCGATTGGAGTAAACTCATCAAGACAGACATCAATAGAAGGAGTTGTAGTAGTTACAGTATTTAAGTTAACTGTGGGAAGAATCTGATTGATTTAATCTCTGATGGATGAAATTTTATTATTGAAAAAGTTCATAAAGTCCTGACTAGTAAGCTCTAAGGGGATGCTAGGATTGACAGAGTCCTGACTCTTTGTCAACCTGGCTACAGTACTGAAAAGAAACCTGGGATTATTCTTGTTCTCTTCTATTAATGCAGAGTAATAACTCGTTCTAGCTTTTCTAAGAGATTTTTTATAAATTAAAAGATGATTTCTCCAAGCTAAATAGATTTCATCTAAATTAGTAGAGCGCCATTTTCTTTCTAATTGACGAGTCTTCTGTTTTAAGCTACGAGTTTCTGTGTTGAACCAAGGAGTTAAAAATCTCTGATTAGACTTTTTCTTTTTTAAGGGGGCCACCAAGTCTAGAGCCTGATGCAGAGAAGCTGAAACACTATCCACCATGTTATCAATTACAGAAGGAGCAAGCTGTCTATAGCTTATTTCCGTTGTGTTGACACATGGCATAGAGGAAACAATCTGCATAAATTTGGAAACAGCATCATCTGAGAGGCATCTACTGTGATAATATTTTTCTTTAGGAAAAATATTATCACATTAGCAATGTGATAATATTGCTAATATTGCTAATATTGCTAATATACATTGCTAATTTACCACATTAGCAATGTATATTAGATATTAGAGTGTATTTCTGATTAGTTTAAAGTTATCTTCATTGAAAAAAACAGTGCTTTTCTTTCAAAAATAAGGAAATTTCTAAGTGACCCCAAACTTTTGAACGGTAGTGTATATATATATATATATATATATATATACACAGTTGGGCCCAAAAATATTTGGACAGTGACACAAGTTTTGTTATTTTAGCTGTTTACGAAAACATATTCAGGATACAATTATATAATCAATATGGGCTTAAAGTGCAGACTCTCAGCTGTAATTTGAGAGTATTCACATCCAAATTGGAACAAGGGTTTAGGAAGTACAGCTCTTTAATACATAGCCGCCTCGTTTTCAAGGGACCAAAAGTAATTGGACAACTGACTCAGAAGGCTGCAAAAAAAAAAAAAAATAATAACAAGGCTGCATGGGCTCTTCTCTCGTTAACCTGTCATCAATTAAGCAGTTAAAAGGTCTGGAGTTGATTCCAGGTGTGGCGTTTGCATTTGGAAGCTGTTGCTGTGAACACACAACATGCGGTCAAAGGAGCTCTCAATGGAGGTGAAACAGACCATCCTGAGGCTGAGAAAAAAAAAGAAGAAATCCATCAGAGAGATAGCAGAAATGTTAGGAGTGGCCAAATCAACAGTTTGGTACATTCTGAGAAAAAAAAGAGTGCACTGGTGAGCTTGGGAACTCAAAAAGGCCTGGACGTCCACGGAAGACAACAGTGGTGGATGATCGCAGAATCCTTTCCATGGTGAAGAACAACCCTTCACAACATCCACTCAAGTGAAGAACACTCTCCAGGAAGTAGGTGTATCAGTATCTAAGTCTACCATAAACAGAAGACTTCATGAGAGTAAATACAAAGGATTCACCACAAGGTGGCAAACCATTAATCAGCCTCAAAAATAGAAAGGCCAGAATTGACTTTGCCAAAAAACACCTGAAGAAGCCAGCCCAGTTCTGGAACAGCATCCTTTGGACAGATGAGACTAAGATCAACCTGTACC
Organism: Pholidichthys leucotaenia; assembly: GCA_020510985.1. Lineage (NCBI taxonomy): Eukaryota > Metazoa > Chordata > Actinopteri > Cichliformes > Pholidichthyidae > Pholidichthys > Pholidichthys leucotaenia. The sequence continues at coordinate 354,735,001 of CM035839.1, forward strand.
AGAATGATGGGAAGAAGAAAGTTTGGAGAAGAATTGGAACAGCTCATGATCTAAAGCACTACATCTTCTGTAAAACATGGTGGAGGCAGTGTGATGTCATGGGCATGCATGGCTTCCAATGGCACTGGGTCACTTGTGTTTATTGATGATGTGACAAAAGACAGAAGCAGCCGGATTAATTCTGAAGTGTATAGGGATATACTTTCTGCTCAGATTCAGCCAAATGCAGCAAAGTTGATTGGACGGCGCTTCACAGTACAGATGGACAATGATCCAAAACATACTGCAAAAGCAACCCAGGAGTTTTTTAAAGCAAAGAAGTAGAATATTCTGCAATGGCCGAGTCAATCACCAGATCTCAACCCAATCGAGCATGCATTTCACTTGCTCAAGACAAAACTTAAGGCAGAAAGACCCACAAACAAGCAGCAACTGAAGACAGCTGCAGTAAAGGCCTGGCAAAGCATCACAAAGGAGGAAACCCAGCGTTTGGTGATGTCCATGGGTTCCAGACTTCAGGCAGTCATTGCCTGCAAAGGATTCTCAACAAAATATTGAAAAGTAACATTTTACTTAGGGTTATGTTTATTTGTCCAATTACTTTTGAGCCCCTGAAATGAGGAGCGTTTGTATAAAAATAGCTACAATTCCTACATGTTTAATCATATATTTTTGTTCAACCCCTTGAATTAAACCTTAAAGTCTGCACTTCAATTCCGTTGTAGTTGTTTCATTTCAAATTCAATGTGGTGGCATGCAGAGCCCAAATCGTGAAGATTGTGTCACTGTCCAAATATTTCTGGGCCTAACTGTGTATATATACAGTATATATTTATATATATATATATATATATATATATATATATATATATATATATATATACACTGTATATATAAGCCTGGATTCCCCCTCCACCCACCACAGGTTGGTTTTGATAGTTTTTCTGGGGTTTGTTTTTTTTTTGGGGGGGGGGGGGCTTTTTTTTTTTTCCTTTTCTGGATGTCAAAGTGGGACGCCTGGAATGCGTCCCGTAAACGGGGGGGGGGGGGGCACTGTAGTGATCCAAGCGCAAATCTGCTCCACACTTGAGTCACTCAGTATTTTCCCTTTTCCTTTGTATTTCTAGTTCTGTTTATTATCATTTGTATCTCCGGTGCTTTTACTGTGACAGCGCTGCGGCCGGACTTATGATTTAGTGATTACATTTTCTCCTCACCTGTTTGGCCCTTAGCCCTCTGTGTTAGTATTTAAGGTGGCAGTTGAGGCTCACTCCTTGCTGCAACCTCGCCTTATGCAGACTGGAGTCCCCACGCCCGGCTCCAGTTCTTGATTTACAGTGTAAGGTTTCGCCCTGGCTGTGTTATATGTGAGTGACTCTTTGATCCTTTATGTGCTTAGTTATTTGACCCCCTGGGGTCACCTGTGTTTATAGTTGTTTACATTTTGCCCCTTGTGGCTTGTTCTTTTGTTATCTTTTGTTAATAAATCAACAAACTCACTGTTGGCATTTGGTGCCTCATTCCTGCCCTGCAAAGGGCATTTATGACAAGTTCCCTTGGTTGTTCGTAAACTGGTGATTGTACATCCCATATTGATGTTGCAATGAGCATACTGATTGCGGGGAAGCATAAGGTTATGCATACACCAATGTTCCCCTAATGAGGGGAGCTCAGTGCAACACATCTGTGTGCTACCTCACACTGGGATTGTTGAAGAACACCAGAGAAATCAAGAGGATGACATAATTACAGGTGGTTATTTGGGTGCGGAGCTCCCTCTATGACTTGACTATGTTACTAAGTCCTGTGACATCCATCCATCCATCTTTTATGCATGAAAATATTATATGTTTTAATTAAATAACTTTGTATGTTATGGTACAGTTACACCTCGAGGCAACAAACTTGTAATAAATAAATGACCTCACAAATAAGAAAAAAGATCAGATCATCTTACCCAGTATTGGAGAAGCAGTTCCACAGCCCCTGGCCGTGACTCCAGAGCAGTCGGTTGAAGACACGGTTAAAAAGTCGGTAAAGGTGGAGGCTTTCTACATCTGGCTCCTTCCAGATGCGTTGCAGTGCCGATCGTACATTGGTGCGTACGATGTCCAAAACCTAAATTACAGGAAAAGTGTGGAAAATTATGGGATGTGATTATTAAGTAATGAGGGGAAATGATGCAGAACAAAAATATGGTGACAACAGTTCTAATGGATATGTGCGGATTATCATTTATTCCAACAGTGATTTTTTTTAATCATACCCTGTAAGTCACCAGTCACAAAAGATGACAGATTCGCAGCCACATAAATATACATTTATGAATAAAAACTGATATAAGCAGGCTGTTCACTGAATCTGGTGATGGACAACCAGAAATGTCTTTAATCAGACAGTGAGAATTTTAACAAGTTTCTCCTGGATTTACGTTTGTATATTCATGCATGTATGCATGCAGCCCATGTCTTATTTGTGTACATTAGAGTCTGTGGTACAGCCACGACAGAAACCACTGGGGCAGACACCGGAGAGCCTGGGAGAGGACTAATTGCTGCACCAACGTCAGTCTGAGATAAGGTGTCAGAAGTTCCCGGGCGGTCTAAAGACACCTGTGCCAGCCTTCCATCATCCCCTCTTCGTTTTCCCATCCCTCCTCACCTCACTGCTTTCTCTTCTCCCCGCTTCTCTTTTCACCCCGCTCAGAGTGCAGCACTGTGGTTCTTTTGACTTTGATTCCTTGCTCCTCATTACTGAAGTGCCCATCTGACTGTGTGTGTGTGTGTGTGCACGTGTGTGTATTTCCCAAGCGAAGAGCTGAGCTTTGTCAACAGCAATATGAGGCAAGTGAGACATACATACACACTCAGACAAACTGATAGATGAGTAAACACACATAGATATGTTTTGGTATGGTAATCAGATAGCGAAGCGGTGGACGCGCCTGACCTCTGCCTGCTGCTCATTAGGCTGCTCAACTCCAAATAAAACATCAGCTCACACCACCACAGCCCACAGCACGGCCAAGCACAGTTGTGGAGAAAGCAGTGGCTGAGAGATCACATCATTACTGGCACGCCTACTGGATGTCATTTCATGTCTTGTCCCCTCTCCTGTTTTGTTTACATCCTATTTGGCATGTCTGCCTCTCACTGCCTGACATGTTAATGATCTTCATGCCTGTCTTATTTTTATTTTTTTTTTCTCCGAAGTTTTATTTGGGGGCTATTTTTGTTCTCTAAAAGTTGTTCAAAGGCTTTCAAACGAATAGGTAGGAATGAATAGGAAGGAAACCAGTGAATGTGACATTCTGTCACATTCACTGGTTTTAACGTCCATTTTTTACAGGGTGGCAATATGGAACCAGTGACAGCAAAGGTTGAGGCAGGCAATTTACACAGATGTTGAAAGACAAATGTGGTCCATTTAAAACCTGTTCTGGTTTAAAATATCTTTAAAAAATTAAGCGAGACTTCTGATACAGTCTGAGAAGATAAATGTAATAATTTCACATAGCATAACACTGAATTAATTACTATTAAAAAGCTTGGGATTACTTTCTTCTTTTTTTTTTTACTTTTGGGCATCTCAGTCTGTAGTTTATGGTCATACTACTTGCAATGGCATTTATGGTGGTTAATAGTCAAGATAACTGGTTAGAACTTTCATAATCTCAGTCAACAATAATATGTGATTATTTTGGTTTGTTTGAAAGCACAAAATTGAAGAGAATTTTGTCAAAAGTACATTTGGAAAAAAAACATTTTCCACTGGTCGTGCAACTTAGAAACATAAAATAAGTCTAAAACAAAACAACAACACAATATAGCAAAATTGGACATTTTAACTTTGTATCTTAAGAGATGCATATCACATTGACCCTGTCATGGGCAACAAGAACGCGCCCCTCCCGTCCCGTCTCACCTTCACCAACTCATCATTACACCTGAGGCAGAAGACGCACCTGCTCCCGCTCATCAGCCAGCGTACTTAAGGAGGCTCTCTCCGCGCATTCAACACTGGCTCGTCTGGGTATACTGCCCCATGAAAGGACAAGCAAGTATAGTTTGACAAACTTGGACACGTCGTCTAACTTTGTTTCCCTCTTTTTCTCAGGTTGCTGCCACCGTGCAGGTGTGTCTCTGGGACTGCGTGCGCTCCTCTGTCACATCTCCACCATCCCTCGGCTTCCAACCTCCACCCAGTCAGGCACCACCAGCTCTTCCCCTCTTCACCCTACTGGTTTGTCTATTTCCCACTGGGGCCCTGCCGGTTCTCCCTTGGAACCCAAGTAAGTGGCAATTTGGCTCGCCCATTTCCCCTTACTCTGTTCCTTCTCTCACAGCTCTCGTCTTCTCTCCACAGGTTGATTCCTCTGGCGAGTGACTGTTTCCATAGCTGTCCGTTTATTCTGAAATCTAATAAATTCTCAAATGTGCCCCTTCGTGTGGTTGTTCTCCTGTTGCTGTTGCATCATGCACATGAGCTGTCAGCTAATTAAAACCATGACAGAACGAGCCAGCCAGGACCTCAACTCAGCTGGTGCAGCGGCATCGGACCTCTCCGCCTTGGATTGCTTATCAGCGACCGAGCACCAGCTGGCCGTGTTGACTCAGCAAATTCAGAATATGATGCGGCTTTGGCCCAATGCACCTCCTCAGGCTCCTTGTCCTCAGCCTGCTCCCCGCACTACGGTGCGTCATACGACCTCCATTCCCACGCCTGTCCCGTACGCGGGGGAGGTGGGGTAATGCAAGGGTTTCCTTATTCAAGTATGAATGTATTTGGAGCAGGTCGGGGAGGAGCACCCAGGGGAGCAATGATGACTGAAACTGCATGAAACGGGGAAAATAGCCACGTAATACAAACGAAATTCACGTGGGATAATCATAAGAGTTTGTAGATGGGGAAGCGGGTGTAAATTACTAAGTAAACACGAAACATCGGCCACGATGGATGAAAAACTAAGCTCCCATTACCAAGATGGTGGCGCCCACGAGTAGCTGGATTTCCACAGGAAAAATGCACCAAACAGAAAAAATAGCCGCATAATACAAACAAAATTCATGTGGGATAATCATACGGGTTTGTAGATGTGTAAGCGGGTGTAAATTACTAAGTAAATGCGAAACATCGGCAACAATGGACGAAAACAGACCAGTCACGTGGGCGAGCGAGCCCCTCCACCCGGCAACAGGTAAGAGAAATATATGGTTTTTTTTTTACATTTTATTGATTTTCTGGGTCAAATACTTTGAAGATTAGATAAAAACATACCCCTGTAGACAAATCGGCATCAAAAAAACCCTACCATCCTTTGTGTAAATGTGTTCAAAGTCCACATTTGACTGAGTTATGTAATTTATATAGCTACCGTGACATTATGCAAATTAGATGCGTACATTTCTTCCCATCTGAAACTTTGGATCATATTCTACATCTTTCTAATTGACAGTAAGCCATCATCTCTTGTAAATTTCAAGTTATAGCCTTGGAAATCTGAACTATTTTATTGACAAAAATTTTTTCCCTAGGCGCCATTAGAGGGTTAAAGACTGAGCCCTTGAATGGGCATGGTCCACGATAGATAACCCTGAGGGGCAGCAGTACACGTTTGAGCAATTCATGGACGCTTTCTCTTGCGCATTTGGCTGTACTGAGAGTCAGGGCAACGTAATGAGCTGCCCGATGATGCTCCACCAGGGCACTCGGTCAGCAGCCGAGTACTCAGTGGAGTTCCGGGTTGAAGCGGCTGACTCGGGGTGGAACGAGGTTGCTTTATGCAGCGCATTCCTCCATGGGTTAAACGCTCATCTCCGTGACAATCTGGCAGTTCACCCTGTCCCTGAGACCCTCAACGGTCTAATACATCAGGCTGTAGGGTTAGATAACCGTTACCATGAGCGCGGGAAGGAACGCAAGTCCTCCTCTCACCCACTCGCTGAGCGCGCACCCGCCATGGTTATTAACACTGGCGGCGCCGGCTCCCCGCCCAAGCCGATGGAGCTGTCTCGGCACTTGACCAATGACGAGCACCGGCGAAGGCAAGGGCTGGTGTGTGCGCGTACTGCGGTTCGGTGAGTCGGGACGAATGCCGCCAGTGGCCAAAAGACGCAGCCTGTCAGTAACCATGGGGGGTCTGGCGGGTGGGACCAAATCTACTCCCCCTGGTAACTTTTCAATTTCGGCCCTTGTGCAATTGCCGGGGGTCGAGAGGAGGACTATGACGATGGTTGACTCGGGGTCTGAGGGTAATTTTGTCTCTGCCCAGTTTGTTCGGCAGGTGGGTATTCCCACATGCAAATTACCTCACAATCAGAGAATCACCATCATTTCTGGCCAGGAGGTCGTGGTACTTACCGATAGCATGGTGCCGATCTCCATCCTCCTTTCCGGGAACCACCGGGAGGAACTCTCGTTCCTGGTTCTTCCTATTTCATCTTCCCCGGTGGTTCTTGGCTACCCATGGCTCTGGAGGCATAATCCGATAATTAACTGTGGACAAAATACTATCTCCTCCTGAAGCCCTTTTTGTATGGCTAATTATATGTGTTCAGCGGAGTGCTCCCCGTCTCTGTCTGTCTCCCTCCCTCCGGTCGAGCCGCCGGTCCTCAGCCTCGTCCCCCGGGCGTACCATGATTTGGGGGAGGTCTTTAGCAAATCGAGAGCGTTGTCGCTACCGCCTCATCGCTCTAATGATTGTGCTATAGACCTCATCCCAGGGGCGAAGCTGCCATCTAGTCAGCTATATAGCATTTCTGGTCCGGAGAGGGAGGTGATGGAAAAGTACATCAAAGAATCGCTGAATGCCGGCCTTATTCGGCCATCTTCAGCTCTGCTCGGAGCCTGGTTCTTCTTTGTCAGAAAGAAGGATGGCTCGTTGTACCCGTGCATCGACTACCAGGAGCTCAACGCAATTACCACCAAAGACAAGTACCCTCTGCCTTTGATTAATTCCACGTTCGAGCTCCTTCAGCGCTCAAGGGTCTTCACCAAGTTAGATTTAAGGAAGGTGTACCATTTGATCTGCATTCGCAAATGAGATGAATGGAAGACAGCGTTCAAAACCCACCAGGGGCAGTTTGAGTATTTGGTGATACCATTTGGGCTCACCAATGCCCCTGCTGGTCTTCCAGCGGCTAATCAACGACGTCCTTTGTGATATGCTCTATCAATTCGTTTTTGTCTACTTGGATGATATTTTGATTTTCTCCTGCTCGCCAGAGGAACACGAAGCCCATATCAGAACCATTCTGCAATGGCTCTTGGAGAACCAGCCCTACGACTGATTGCCGACCCGGCCAAGGTGAGGGCAGTGCTCGATTGGCCAACTCCCCACTCCCGTAAGGAGCTTCCACGCTTCCTCGGGTTTGTGAACTTTTATCGCCGGTTCATCAGGAACTACAGTGGGGTGGCACTGCCCTTGACGCAGCTGACCTCCATTAAGGTCCCCTTTCGGTTGACCGAAGCAGCTGAACAGGCATTTGCTAAATTAAAGCGCCTGTTCACTGAAACACTAATCTTGGCCCAGGTCGACATGCAGCTCCGTTCGTCCTCGAGGTGGACGCATCTGATTCGGGGGTAGGCACTGTGCTGTCGCAGCGCACACCCTCCGATCAGAAGCTCTGCCCGTGCGCACATTTCTCTTGTTGGCTTACGCCGGCCGAGAGGAGCTACGGCGTTGGGGACAGAGCTGCTTGCCATTAAGTTGGCATTGGAGGAATGGAGGCATTGGTTAGAGGGGGGCTATTCACCCCATTGTCGTGTGGACCGACCACAAAAACCTCAAGTATTAGCGGTCAGCCCGCCGACTTAACACCAGGCAGGCTCATTGGGCCCTGTTTTTTCAGAGGTTCATCTTTTCCATCAGGTACTGGTCTGGCGCCCGGAACACCAAACCAGACGCGGTATCGTGCCAGTTTGATTCCAAGGAGGTAGCGCCCTCTTCCCCACCCAAACCATCATACCGCTTTCTCGCGTCCTTGGAGCCCTTACTTGGGATATCGAGCGGAGGGTCCGCCAAGCCCAGTCCCAGGAGCCCGTGCCAGTAGGGTTCCCCTGGAACCGTCTGTACGTTCCGGCCACCCTTCGCAGCGATGTCATCCAGTGGGGCCACACCAATCGCTTTGCGTGCTATCCTGGGATTACTCGGACTGTGGACCTCGTCCGGCAAGTGTTCTGGTTGGCCCACGCTGCGACGGGATGTACGGGAATATGTCAAGGCCTGTCAGACCTGCGTTCGGGGGAAATCGGACCCCCCCTCCCCATCTGGTCTCCTCCATCCTCTCCCCACCCCTGGCCGTCCGTGGTCCCACATTGCCGTGGACTTCATTACCGGACTTCCCCCTCCTGTGACAAGACGGTAATCCTCACCATAGTGGATTGCTTCTCTAAGGCTGTGCATCTGGTTGCTCTCCCGAAACTCCCCTCAGCCTTGGAGACGGTGGTCCTCCTCACCGACCATGTCATCACGATCCACGGCATCCCCATGGACATTGTGTCTGACCGGGTTCCACAGCTCACATCCCAGGTCTGGAGGGCCTTTTGCAGGAGTCTGGGCATGGCAGTGAGTCTCTCCTCGTGTAACCATCCCCAGAGCAACGGGCAGGCAGAGCGTACCAACCAGTCCTTGGAGGCCACTCTGCGGTGTTTAGCAGCTGACAGCCCATCTTCCTGGAGCTCATACCTGACCTGGGTGGAATACTCGATGAACTCAGCCGTCTCCACCACCACCGGACTCACCCCGTTTGAGGCATCCCTGGGGTACATGCCGCCACTCCTTCCTATGGCCGAGAGGGAGGTCGCGGTTCCATCCATGGGGGTCCTTGCCCGTCACTGCCGGCGCGTCTGGAGAACCACCCGGGCCGCCCTCACCCGTTCCACTGAATGCACCCGGGCTGTGACAGGAAGCAGGCGCCCACCCCCAAGTACGTCACGGGTCAGCAGGTCTGGCTGGCGGTCAGCCAGCTCCCTCTCAAGGAGAAGTCCAAGAAACTGTACCACCGCTTCCTGGGCCCTTATTCCATTTCTCGTGTGATTAATGACACGTCGGTTCAGCTTAAATTGCCACCGACACTCGGGTGAACCCGACTTTCCACGTTTCACACATCAAGCCCCTCTCGGTCAGTCCTCTCTGCCCCCTCCCCCCGAAGCCACCTCCTCCTTCCCGGATCACTGATGGTCTGATGGTCACCCCGCCCACATGGTCCACCGAATCTTGGATGTCCGCCCCAGGGGCTGTCAGTACCTGATTGACTGGGAGGGCCACGGTCAGGAGGAATGCTCCTGGGTCCCGTCTGCACGGGTCCTGGAAAAAGGAATGCTACGGGCCTTCCACCAAGCTCACCCGGAGAAGCTCTCTGGACCACCAGGAGGTGGTCCTAGAAGGGGGGGCCCTGTCATGGGCAGCGAGAGCACACCCCTTCCGTCCTGTCTCACCTTCACCAACTCATCATTACACCTGAGGCAGAAGACGCACCTGCTCCCGCTTATCAGCCAGCGTACTTAAGGAGGCTCTCTCCGCGCATTCAACACTGGCTCGTCTGGGTATACTGCCCCGTGAAAGGACAAGCAAGTATAGTTTGACAAACTTGGACATGTCGTCGAACTTTGTTTCCCTCTCTTCCTCAGGTTGCTGCCACCGTGCAGGTGTGTCTCTGGGACTGCGAGCGCTCCGCTGCCACATCTCCACCATCCCTCGGCTTCCAACCTCCACCCGGTCAGGCACCACCAGCTCTTCCCCTTCACCCTACTGGTTTGTCTATTTCCTGCTGGGGCCCTGCCGGTTCTCCCTTGGAACCCAAGTAAGTGGCAATTTGGCTCGCCCATTTCCCCTTACTCCATTCCTCCTCTTACAGCTCTCGTCTTCTCTCCGCAGGTTGATTCCTCTGGTGAGTGACTGTTTCCATAGCTGTGCATTTATTTTGAAATCTAATAAATTCTCAAACGTGCCCCTTCGTCTGGTTGTTCTCCTGCTGCTGTTGCATCGTGCACGTGAGCTGTCAGCTAATTAAAACCATGACAGACAAAATTATGTCAACTTGTTCTCTCAAAAATGAATATCTATCACTTATTTATCTACTAATATAATTAATACATGGTTTGTATATAATTCTGTCTTGATGGTGATATACATTTTTGTGCCGCTAATTATTCCTGTTTTTTTAATTGTATTGTTTCTTAATAAAGAAGATGTACAGCTGTGGACAAAATTGTTGGTACCCCTCTGTTAATGAAAGAAAAACCCACAATGGTGTGTACTACACTAAACATGGACCAGAGGAAGCAAAGGAGAGAGTTGTCTCAGGAGATTAGAAAGAAAATTATAGACAAGCATGTTAAAGGTAAAGGCTGCAAGACCATCTATAAACATAAACCATCTATAAACATCTATAAGACCAAAATAATTCTGTTGAACCACAATTCAAAAGCATTGTCTGATTTTCATTGGTTAATTTTCATAGAATTTTTATTTATTACCACTTTTGTCAGATTCAAGTTATTTCTGTGAACATTGTGGGTTTTTCTTTCATTAACAGAGGGGTACCAACAATTTTGTCCACATGTGTATCTCAGTTGGCTCTCACTGTATCTTGAAAGGACTGTGAGGTTGACATTGGCAAACATCTGCTGAACATTGGTAGCATCCGGTGACCTTGATTCAAACTATTTCATGCAGGACTAGTCAAGTAAACTAGCTCAGGTAATGCAACATCTCACTGCAGTATCATACCCACCTTCCGCTGTTTGGTTGAGTCCAACTTCACTAGCCAATAGGAGGCCACCTTTGGTTTATGGTATTTCCAGTTGTCGAGGATCTGTGGAAAAAAATTAAGCATTAAAACATCTAACAGTCTAATATAGAATGTCTCTTGGATAACATTTACAAACAGGCCATCTACAGATCCATCCTTACGAAGTATAAGTGGCAGTTGAGTAAAAAATAACACCACCTCATGAGCACTTCATAGTTACTTCAGAAAAAAAGAACAGCACACAAGCACATTCTTTTCAATAATAAAAGTATAAAGAGAAGGCAAGAAATGCATCTACAAAGGAAACATATGTTAGCTCATCAATGAGATGTTCCCTCTCTTCGATCTTTCCTCTAGATATCAGATTTTTCACTATACAATTATCGTGGACAGAAATATCACAATAGCTGTATAACAGAAAATACACGACTCACAAAAAGTTACGGATATTTGGCTTTCGGGTGAAAGTTTAGGATGCACCTAAAATTCACTATAATCTTTACAGGTGAACTTACTTTGACCTTCTCTAACCTTTTGAATGCACATGTCCAACTGTTAAATGTTTCAGTACTTTTTGCATAACTTGCTGTTCTCTAACAAGGTGCTTAATGGCAAAATTGGTGTTTGATCCATGAATTGACCAATAAATTTTCTGGTTCAATTAGAATTGGTATTTAAACAGTCCTCTTCATCATGCTGTTCACATTTTGACATCACGAGACCAAGATGACACCTAACAATTACTCAACAGTACCTCACCATTGTGAGGCTTCAAACAGGATGTTGTCAGAGGGAAGTGGCCACTGAGCTTAGAGTGTCACAGAGTGTCATCAGCAGGTTGCAACAGAGATACAGAGAGACTGGAAGAGTCAGTGAACGGCATAGAAGTGGACATCCTTTGGCCATATCCCACGCTGATGACCAACTCATTGGGAACAGTGCCCTGCAGAACCGAATGATGAATCCCACTCAACTGCAGGCACATATAAGGGAGGTGAGAGGCACCCAAGTGTCACGTCAGACCATTCAAAACCATTCATATCAGCATGCTCTGTGTGCTAGACCAGTGATCCCCAACCCCCGGGCCGCGGACCGGTACCGGTTCGTAGGTGATTTGGTACCGGGCTGCACAGAAAGAATAAATAACTTACATTACTTCTGTTTTATTTATTATCTGAGTCTGAATGATGTTTTATTTTGAAAAATTACTGGATTCTCTCCATTACATCCGTCTATGGCTCACTCTTGACGCATGTCAAGACGCTTGTCTCGGTCACGTGATACGTTACCGCTAAAATTAAACCCACGAGCTAGCAAAATGAGTAAAAAACAAACGTCTTTGGAAAGTTTCTTTGCGAAGGGGAAAAGGCCCAGTAAGGAGACATAAAAAGAGCCTACGACTTCCAAGAAAAAGAAAGCTGCATTTAACAGACAATCGTCATATGAATGTACTGTGTAACGAGGGAGTCGGAAGCTGCACTGTTGCTACTCCTCTTAGTGTGGTTTCTGGTTGTGTGTGCTCGCGGGATATACTTGGACTACTCGGACTGCTCCTGTTCTGTGAGTACAAACTATTAGCGTTTCCCCTTGCAGCGGTGCTGCTACGCTTTGGCACTTTGCCCAGTTACTTTCTCCCGAGTCAGTAGCACGTCCTGGAGGACTCCAAGTTAACCCAAGCTATTTACGTTATTGTGTACTGTCAATTTTTTGGCCACTGTGCAATAGGTCTGCCCACTGCACGTTATCGTGTGAGCCCTTTAGTCACTAAAGGGCGACCAGAGAGTGTTGTGGGCAGAGAGGATGTTATTCATGTTATGTTGTTGTTGTCGCGATGTTAAGAGGACGCTGCTAATAAAGTTGCAAACGAGTACACAGTGGATTCAAGTTTATTATTATATTTAGAAAATACCAGTTTTTATGCCGGTCGTATCATGTTCTTTTGTTGTATTTATCCGCCACACCTTAAAGGCCGGTCCCTGAAAATATTGTCTGACATTAAACCGGTCTGTGGCACAAAAAAGGTTGGGGACCACTGTGCTAGACAACCTGCAAGGGTACCTGACCATACCACCAGGCACAGGCATCATCATTTGCATGGGCCAGGAAGCATTTATGCTGGACAAGGGACCAGTGGGCCTCAGTACTGGTCTCTGATGAAAGTCAAATCACGCTAAGCAGAAATGACAGCCGCCAACGATGTTGGAGACGTCAAGGAGAGTGCTATGCATCAGCCACTGTTGTCACCAAACAAGCCTTTGGTGGTGGTGTTACAGTCTGGGCAGGTGTGTCTAGTCAATACAGAACTGCCCTACATCTTGTGAATGGTACAGTGACAAGCCAATACTACCTGAATAACATCATTAATCCAGTCATCGTGCCCCTGCATGAACAACACAGGCCTAATTTTATCTTCAATGCTCCAGCTCGTCGAGGTTGCATCATTAGGGAACAGCTGCTGGAGGCTGGGGTACCTCAAATGGAGTGGCCTGTACTTTTTAGTCCCCACCTTCAGGTTCCTTTGCACCCACATCTCCTCTGATCTCTCCTGGTATGTCAACACTAAGGCCCCGGTGAAGAAAGCCTAGCAGCGGCTGCACTTCCTCCACGTCCTGAGAAAGAACAGCCTGGACCAGCAGCTCATGCTGGCCTTCTACTGCTGCTCAGTGGAGAGCATGCTCATCTACGCTCTGGGTGTGTGGTACACAGGCTCCACGGCTGAGAACAGGAAGGCCGTGCAGAGGGTCATCAACACCGCCCAAAAAAATCATCAACGGCCCTCTGCCCTCCCTGGAGGACATGTCCAGATCCTCCTGTCTCAGAAAGATCAAGGCCAGCACAGGAGACCCCACATATCCCGCCCACCACCTGTTTGATCTGCTTCCTTCTGGACGACGGTGCAGATCAATCAGGTCCCATACCTCCAGACTAACAAACAGTTTCTTCCTCTGGGCCATCTGAACTGCAGACAGTCAGAGGCCCCATCCCTCTCCCTCCGAACGCTCACATGTACAGAACTGAGGACCTTTTTTATTATCACAATAACACACCTGTCTTTCCACTCCGCACTTTCATGTATATTGACTCATCCGTGAAACCACTTATTATGTTTATTTTCCATAATCCTTGGGCCATTTTACTCAATTGTGTGTTTTACACTCTGCGCTCTTGTGTACATTATGTAGCAAGAACAACATAAAATAAGTTTAAAATCAGAAATTAACAGAATTACAATAGGAAACCAATCAAAAGTAAGGTTAAAATAGTAGGTCTTGAGCCTGCTTTTAAAAACATGAACGCTCTCGGCAGCTCTGGTGTTCTCCGGCAAGCTGTTCCACAGACGTGGGCTGTAGTAACTAAAAGCTGTCTCACCATGGGTGCGTGTTCTGACAGTAGGGATTAAAAGGCCAGTGCCAGAGGACCTCAGGGGCTGTGGGGGCTCATATGTTAAAAGCAATTCTGGTAGATAAGAAGACCCAAGAGCATGCAGACGTTTATAAACCAGTAAAAAAAAACAACTTAAAATCAATCCTGAAGGACACAGGGAGCCAGTGCAGTGATTTTAAAACCGGTGTGATGTGAGCCTGCCATCTGGTCCTCCTCAGAACACGTGCAGCGGAATTCTGTAATAACTGCAGATTTGAAATTGTCTTTTTGGAAAGGCCAGAGAGCAGGGCATTACAGTAATCAATACGGCTGGTAATAAAAGCATGCATCAGTATCTCTGTGTTTGCTCGAGAGAGAAATAGGCAGACTCTGGCTATGTTCTTTAGATGGTAAAATCCTGTTTGTGTTACATTTTTAATGTGGGGAATAAAACCAAGCTCAGAGTCTAAAATGACACCCAAATTCTTAACATACTGGGATGGAGTAAAGGACAGACTATGTAATTTTGGTAAAAATTTTCTCTCTCTGAGCTTCAGGACCGATGACTAAAACTTCACTTTTGTCCTGGTTGAGCTGAAAAAAGTTTGCTGCCAACCATGACTTAATGTGTAAAATACAGTTAAAAAGGGTGTTAATTGGTTCCATGTCATCAGGAGACACAGCGATATAAAGTTGGGTTACGTCATGTCTTAAGAGATGGGCATATAAAAATAGTAATCCCTTCAGTCAAATTGCTCTTTAAAACTGAATTGTGTGTGAGTGTGTGTGTTTGTAAATACTAGGTGTGAGAATTGTGAGGGATCTCATGATACGATATGTATTGTGATACTTCAATCAAAATGCAATACTATCACAATACTATGATTCCTTAAGTATGATGATACCATATATTTTATAATTAATAAAGATTGGTACGTGCTTTTAGGGATACTGTGGTGAATCCATCTGTGGCCCCACCCCTAGTACCATCTAAAGGATTGAAAAATTGTTTCTTTTTTTATGACTCTGGTACCTAAATAGGGAAGATTGTATTTGTAATATGTATTAATATTTTTTAATGAAGTATCACAATGCTGTCTCTGAATCTAAACAGTATCACCACCACAAAGTATAGCGATACTATGAAGCATCAATATTTTTCCCCCACCCCTACTAAATACTATATGCATGGCTGTACAAAAGTTTACAAAAATAACAACTACTTCACTTAATGGACTGTGAAAAGGCAGCCAGATAATTCACACATAATACACAGATGTGGACAATTTGTTGGTGCCCTTCCACAAAACCCAAATAAACACAACGATCTCTTAAATAGAGGGTATGCGCATGATGTCACCGTACAGAACTTATTGCAGTTAAGAAACACTGTGTCAAAAATGAGTGGCAGCATTGGGGGTATGCATTAAAACACAAAAAAATACACACAGTATTCAATCACAGCAGTACACAGACTACCTGCTTGCATTGTGGAGAGTGAAATTTATTATTCCATCCTTTTTTTTTTTTTTTGGACTTATTTTGTACCCGTAGGTAGATTTGTTCTGCAGTCCGGTGACAAACCACCAGCTGCCGGTCACTGCGTGCGCAAGCGCCCCATATCCCTAACCTGCATATTTTTGGCATGTGGGAGGAAACCGGAGAAATCCCGGAGTAAACCCACACAACATGGGGAGAACATGCAAACTCCACACAGATCACTGTTGGCCAGGGGCAGGGATCGAACCCACGATCTCATGATCCCCGCGATCCCCCGGCCGAGGGTAAACTGTGCTGCCGCAGTGCTAACCACTGCACCACCGTGCAGCCGTGCATCTTGTATTAATTGGCAAAAAAATTAAATAAATACATAATTAAAGATTCTGAATCAGTTCTTCATTTACCATGTGCTCCTTGGTCTTTACCCACACATCACTACAGTGAAGTGAATGTTGTGGTATTAACAGCTAAAGTAAAAAAAAAGGTACTCTGTCCACTGCTGTGACTAAATATTTTGTGTGATTTTTATGATTTGCTGCGCATGTAAAATAAAGCTGTCACATGTGATTGCCACTCAGTGCTGTGCTGCTATGGTAACCGTCCTGTAACTGCCAATAATTCTGTTCCAATGCATCCCCTCTATAGCTTGAAACTGATGTTTAATGGTATATGTCATTGTTTATATCATATGCTTATAAACACACTACCCAGGGAGGTTGGCTACAGTCCCGTGAATCTTATACTTTTTAATAATATTGGTAACTGTAATCACAGGAACATAAAGCTGCTTGGAGATGGTCTTATAACTTTCAATGTGGTTATCTATAATCTTCTTTCTGAGCTCCTCAGACTGCTCTTTCCTTTACTTTCTCTGATCCACGTTCAGTGTGGTATACACAATGATATCAAACAAGAAGACGAAGTCAACTTTATTGTCATTCAATCCATACAGCCAATCATGTACAGTAGAATGAAACTACACAGTAGCATGTTTTTTCTCCCCTTTAAATAGGCTGAATGGCTGATGAAAACCTTGAAGGCACCTGTGACACTAATGAAGATCACTTGTTGGCAGTGATTGCTCCAAAAGGTGGTGCCATGAAATATTAAGTCTAAAGATGCATTCAGACCAAATGCGAAACCACTATTTTTTTCACGCAGCGCGATTACGTGTTAACTCAATGTAAACATGTGAATAGACATGAATTCACTGTCTGAACAAGTTGCAGATGGGCGGAGTTGCCTTTATAACTTTTGCAGCTGTGTTCTGTCTGTTGTGGAAATCCCCAAAACACTGCCATGATTAGGTTTACAATATCCAATTGGGCTCTCACCTGGAAAAATTGTCCCTTCCTCCAAAACTTCACCTGGATGACAATTGTTTACACTGGTAGCCTGCTAGCCCTCATTAGCACATCCGTGGCAGGAGTCCGTGGGTGGATAACTCCGACACTCTGTCTGCAGGTGAGTGGCAGCCTCATTTTCAAACTAACTTATTCTCCAGTTTTGATACTTCAACTCTGATGATGACAAAATCTCAAGGCTGAGTACTAGCTAGCACTACTAAATCGGACATGCGAATGCCCAAATTTGCATGTTTTCCGCATGTTTACATTAACTTTACATGTGTTTGCATCGCACTTTCGCGTTTGGTCTGAACGCACCTTAATTATACCAGCTTTTTTGTCTGTGTCATTTTGTTTAATTATATAAAATATTCAACTGAATCAATAATTAAAGCAAAATCTGATTTGTGTTAAATATTATATAACCAATAGGGGAGGCCATTAAATTTTCATCAGTATAAAGTTATTTCAGAGATAGCTGCGTTTTATTGGTTTCTGTGGAAGGGTACCAATAAATTAGTTTGTACATCTGTATATTGATATACTGTATATCCTCCGGCAAGCTATATATATTGATATACTGTATATCCTATATGTTCCGTTAACATAAATTCTTCTTTTTTAATATCAGAGTTACCATAAACACTGGCATATCATGATACCAGTGTAGATAAATTTGTACACCAAAAACTTTAAGTAAAGTAAAACCGTATGTTTTAGAAAAGGAAAAGGACTACATGGACAATATAATAAGAGCGCATTCTCACATTCACACATTTGTCCCAACAGACCTTCTGTCACACTTTAATACAGACATGAAATATGAATCATTAGGTTTAGTGTATCTGTTAGTCCAAATGGGTTTTGGCTTTACAACGTTATGGAAGAGTTCCATGTTTAAACATTACAGCATCATTACCAGTGTTGGGAGTAACGCATTACAAAGTAACACATTACTGTAACACGTTACTGTAATGCCACTACTTTTGCAGTAACGTGCTGTGTAACGAAATTACTGTTTCAAAATTCAGTAATGCGTTAGTTACTGAAATTTGATCAGATGCGTTACTCGTTTTGTTAATATGGATAGATATTTTAGCGCAAATAGACGATCATACAGCTTGCAGTTGCTAGACACCCTCCTCATCAGCTGCCAACTGGGGATGAATACACAGTTTCGGTGGCTATTGGCGGGACAACTGCTATCCCCAGTGCCTCAAGCCACTGGAGGTTGTCATGCCAAAGGCATGCAAATAAATAAGCAAATAAATATAAACTGACCCTACTGTAACTGACGCAGCTGTCACACAGTCTCCTCCGCGGGTCCGTTTCCTGTCCTGCCCCAGTTCACATCACAACCCGGTGAAGAAATGCCATGGCGGTGGCGGCTTCTCATATTGAGCCCTGATCACCCATTGTCCAAGTGGTAAGCAGCCCCCAACAGCTCCTACCTCTGTGGTTAAACATGAGTATTTTTTGAGCAAGAAGCTCGCATTTAATGTCCACATTAAATGCATTTAAAGTTTTCTTATGCACAGAGAAAAATTGACTGTGATTTGGTGCAGTAAAGAACAGCTTCTTCTAAGTGATGAACTCTCATTTATCTGTGCTTTCTATTTTATTTTATGTCATTCATTTACATGCTGTTGTGACATGCAACAATTTCATGGAAATAAATCCTCTAAATATGCATTTTTAATGGGCTGGTCCAGGGGTGTCAAACATAGGGCTCATGGGCCAAAAACAGCCCACCAGGGGGTCCAAAATTTTCTCTGTGAATTCACAGCTTTATTTCTAGTAAATTTCTGACTTTCTACTGATTACAATAGTTTATGTAAATCTGAGACATTTTTTCTCTGTAAGATGAAGCTTTTTTTCTCATCAGTTTTCTTTTTCTTTTTTCTGATGAGAACAAGAGGCCTTTGATCTTGCTATGTGTGCAAGATAATTTAAGTATGCATTTAAAAGTAACGTGAAAGTTACTTTTCCAAGTAACTAGTTACTTTAATCATGCAGTAACTCAACTCAGTTACTTTTGAAAAGTAACTAGTAACTGTAACTAGTTACTATTTTTTAGTAACTTGCCCAACACTGATCATTACTGATGGAGCTGAAAAGCTCGAAAAAAATATTTCTAGCAATGGAAATAACATTCACTGTGATTATTCACTGCAGCACATCAGTAAGCTGTAAGTTACTGTGTCTTCAGGTCACAGGAAGGTGTCTTTTCATTGTATAATCAAAACACAAAATCTAAAGCAGTGTAGGGAAAAGGCTGTATGCAAATTTGACAAGTGATTGCTTGCCTTTACAACAGTTTGTTATTTAAATAGTTAATATGTTCTGTTGTGACCTTTAGCTCAAGACAGAACTGCACAACAGCACACAGTATTGTGTGCAGTTGTCAAAAATCCTTAGGGTATGTGTTGTTATGCTCAAAAGCTGTGCTGGAGTTTGCCATGTACTTTCTCCTGGTGCCAAAATTACTGTGTACCTAAAGGTGTTGTTATTGTTGTCATGTTGACATTGTCTACACCTCCCCACTGATGCACATACCTTGCACGTAGCACACTCGATCTACAGCAAACAGTGCTCCCAGTGGGAATCTCCAGTGTAAACTTTACATGTATAAACACACACACACACACACACACACACACACACACACACACACACACACACACAGAGTTTGCTAGGTCCAATTTCATAGGACGCAACAGTGACTTTCTTGTAGAATAATCCAAACGATTTCCACATGCTGAATTTTAACATTAAATCAGGTCTTCAGCTAAACTTTAATAATCTTCACAGTAGGCACTTACTTGCCTTATTACCTCCACCAAGGGAGGAGGTAATGTTTTTAGTGGCATTGATTGGTTTGTTGGTTTGTCTGTCTGTCAGCAACACAGCTCAAAAAGTTAAGAATGGATTTTGATGAAATTTTCAGGAAAGGTGTGTAATGGCACGGGGAACAGATGATTAGATTTGGTTCTGATCTTAGAGTGCATACCTCCACCAAGGTCTTTGTATTTATGCAGCAGGATGACACAAAAACTACTGGATGGATTTGGATGAAATTTTCACCAGAGGTGGTTCTTGGGTTACAGAGGAACCCGTTACATGTTGGTGACAATCTGAGAATGCATACCTCCGCTAAAGGTCTTATCTTCTCACAGAGTGTTAGCAACAACACTCCAAAATTACAGGATGGATTTGGATGACATTTTCACCAGTTGGTTCTTGGCGTACAGAGGAAGCCATTACATTTTGGTGATGATCTGAGAATGCATACCTCAACCAAGGCTCTTATCTTCTCACAGTGTGTTAGCAACAATACTCCAAAACTAATGGACAGATCTTGATGCAATTTTCACCAGAAGTGGCTCTAGGCCTACATACAAACCCAGTACATTTTGGAAGTGATCCATAATGAATGGAAGGAGCCTTGATGGAGGTATGCACTCGCTGAGTGCTTTTCTGGTGTTCCTAAAAAAACAGTTCTCACCATAGGAGACAATGTAGATACTTATTAACTTATAATTAAAATTAAATCCCTACAACAAGAGTAATGCAAGTTCACATAAACATTCACAAGATTTCAAAGGCACAGGGAAAAGGTGTAAACACTGTTCACATTCCAAAAAGTCGTTTAGTTTTCCATCAGTGAGAAGCTTATGAATATGGTGAGAAATCATTTGCCGCAGCACCTCACAAACTCGCCTCAAGATTTTTGCTCATTTGTCACATTGTATTTCAAATGTACAGAAATTACACTCAATTAAAGCCACACAAAAAATGCATCTTTTTAATAATTCAAACTGGGACAAAACAGAGGAGTTTGAATGAAAGATAAAGGAGGCAATTACACAGATACAAACACATCATTAGCCCAATTAGACCTCAGCTTTAAACTAATGGAACAGGAAAAAAATGCCAAAGATTGTTTTCATGCCAAGTGAGCACTCGTTTTCTCCTGAGGCAAACAGTCAACAATACAGGTGCTGCTGTTCATCTGCATTTCCACAGTGCTCTCATTAGGGTTTGTTAACAGTACAGGTGTGGTGGTAATTGTGTTTCACAGCTCTGACACACCCAGATGTTATGCAGACACATTTTTGCCTCCACCAAGAATGTTGGCTTTGTTTTCTGCTTACATTAGCTTGTTTGCTTTTGTGTGTTAACTCAAAAGGTTATTTACAGATTTTTATAAAATTTTGAGAAGCGATTGGAACTGGACTAAGGACCAGTGGATTAGATTGCTATCAGCCATAGACTGTGCATAAAGGACTGCATTAGAGCTTTCAAAAAGGGAAACCTACGTCTCTTGATCACCATTTGGTAGCTGGCTTCAATATGAGGATGAGAACCTCCCCTCTTCATTATTGCGTGCAGCATTTTGTCAAATTGAAAACTAAGAATATTGTTTGAACGGTGTTTTTCAAAACATGATTGTTGTCCTTGTAGGTAGTGCTTATCGTGATGATTTTTGTTCAGATGTTTGGTTTTTTTTGATCAATTTGGCTACAGTTAATATTTGAAGCTATAAAAATGGGGGCATGGTTGAGATTGAGTATCGTCAGGATTGGTCACATATGACAGTGCTGCCAAAGAGCAGGTGCATAGACTGTAATGGGCGTTACTGTCATGGATCTGGGTGGGCACAGCACATTCTGTCTTCATTCTACGAGTGTTTACTCACATCTCCAGGAGCAGCGGGAACTACAATCCCCTGCAGCTGAGGCCAATCTCAAAATTGGACCTGAACTGGTATTTTTGAGCCTGTATTTATATGTTCTATTTTTTTCCTTTAAATCATCTTGTCTGCCACAGGGACTGCAGATGGACATTAGTGAGAATGCTATAATCTCGTACACAGTATCTCCACTCCGTGTTTAATGTTTTTCTGTACACAGTCCCTGATAAATAAACTAAACTAAACTAAACTAAATTAAACACCTGCCACTGATTGTCCCACACTAGTTCTTAAGCTTTAGTCTGAGCTTGTAGCAGTGTGGGATCGTCTTGTTGGACCGCTTTCTACCTTACGTACCTGCTCCCCAAGCTCCTGCCTGTTCACCCAGCTTACCTGCCCATTTTCCCAGTGTCCTACCTCCCTGAACTCCTTGCTCCTGACCCTGCCCACCCGGAACCACCAAATAAGGAACCAAGATCCCTATTCTAATCACAAGGCAAAACCTCAGGATCCTCCTTGGCCCACAACCTATGGGTTTGAACCACACTCCTGGATCTCGTGCTACTTCTGGACTCCAAGTAAGACAAAATACTTACTGACTCCAATTATTATCTACCTTCTCCTCAGGATGTCTACCGGTCACTCCTTCCCTGCCTGTACTCCCACTGACTGCTTCACTGGACTGAAAGTAAGGATTAATTCATTATATTCTTCTGTTACATACCTGCATTGTTCTCCTGTCACTTACTGATAGAAAAATTTCACATTTGTCTTATATTTGTATTTGCTTTGTCTCAGAGTCTGTGTAAAAGTGTCAAGGTTGCAGCTGCACTAGTTACCATCTTGTTTTTAGTCCAGCCTGTGTGGCTCCCATGTGACTGGTACAGAGTGAGCATCATGGTTCCTGAGAAAAGATAATCTGTACATCAAGTTTTGACCAGATGTACTGGACCAATCATAATGGACAATTTGCCCCTCCACCTTTCAGATAACGGAGGGCTTAAAGAACTGAGTGATGTGTGTTTGAGTCAGAATTGTTCGCGAATAGGCCCTCTGGCCAGTGTAATTAAATTTGCTGAAACTCTGATCCAGCCTGGTTTTTGACTGAAGGTTTACAAGAATTTTTCTAACATACTTGGCGCCCGAATCACAGGGACTCCATATATCTCTCCTCTGCTTCCGGCATTTTTGGACCACGGACAGCTGTGCACAGCTGTGGAGAAAGCCCTCCCTCGTGTCCCCAGTGGGTCAGTTTTGTGGAAGTGAGGCACGGTCCAGAGACGCTGGGAGCCGGAGAGTGACAGAGCCAACCCACAGGCGGATCACAGTGAGTAAATTTAATTGGTGATGACGCCCGGTTTGAGTCCGCGGTCGGTCTGAAAATACGTGTAAAAAGGTTGTAATCCAAGCGTTTGATACCGCAAAGTCTAAATCGGGTTTTGGACGAGGTAGAAGCTTGGTGGTCCCGGTTCGAGGCCGCAACAGGAATGTACATTTCCACTGCGTTAAGTGGACCAATAGAGGCGCGCCGGGAAATAAAAATCAATGCAAGATCTTTTTAATATCACAAGTGAGCATAGGTTAAGAAAAAATATCAATGCAAGATCTTCTTTACATCACAAGTGAGCATCGATAAAGTGAAGGTTAACCTTAAAATGAAGGTAAATAGTGCTAATATAATAAGGATAAACACTAATGTGATAGTAAGAACCAAAATACCTTAAAGCTGTGTCTTCCAACCTGAGGTCCGCGCCCCCCCCGGGGGGGCACCTGAGCCCACAAGGGGGGTGCGGAGCTCTGTCTGTTTTGAGGTCATGAAATGCGTGGGTAAAAAAAAAATAAAATGCATGAATTGTAGCGGCATGAAATAATATGCAGCGAGCTGTGAGTTTTTGAGGGTGTTTATTATCATTCATCCCGCCATCATAGAACTCGCTCCAGCCCTGTGCAGGCGGGCTGGAGCGGGTCCTCAGGCTCTCGTGAGGAGACACAGAATGCGTGTCGTCAGAAGCAGTGGTCAGAGAGAGAGAGAGAGTTACAGAGCAATGCAGTTTTTATACCCCACTACAGACAATACATGAAAGGCATGCTATCGTCAAAGAAACTGCAGGAAGGCATGGGACGTTTGCATTTGAGTACAGAGCAGGAAGTCATACATAACAGCGGAATACTGGCGCCTGAACTAGACAAAGCGAGGCTGCCTATTGATCTCAATACACACATCTCATTGCTCTGCTAATTGCCCCAGCTGAGCGCTCTGCTTGTCCCAGTCTGTTGTGGGGGTTACCCATAGAATGACATCAAATAAAGAAAGAGGACAGTGTGGTGGACACAACACACATGGCACTCCATCCAGTACAGGAGGTTGGTGGGGGAGAAGATAGAGATACTAATGGAGAAAAGGTGAGAGGAGTGAAACAAACAAAGACGTGCCTTTCACCCCCGCAGTGCCAGGTTCGCATCTGAGGATGCAGGGGTGTGAATGTATTGTAGCAAAACCTGCTCTGTGACGTGTGCGTCAATGTTATGTTAATGTGTGTACATGTCTTTCAGTGTGTATGTTAGTGTGCTTATCCTGTGTGCCGAAGGGGGGAAAAAAAGTGTATAAAAGAGTTCGCTCAGGCACTCAGGGTTATTCTGTTCGATTCTGTGTTGGAGGAGAAATAAAGTTCTGTGTCATGCAGCTCGCTGTCTCATCTGATTCCATCCTCCACAATGGCTGAGAAACGTAAACATGCGGAGGACCCCATGGAGTTAAAAAAGAAAAAAAGGCAATATATTGACAGTTACCTGAGCTATGGATTTATAGAAGCATAAGGCTCTTTTTGGCCAGAATGTGTTATTTGTGGTGAAAAGCTAGCTAATGACAACATGAAGTCCAGCAAACTGAGACAGCATCAGGAGTCTCGACACCAAGAGACCATTGGTGCAAGTTGGGATTTTTTTGAGAGGAAATGGCACCTGGCGCTTTCAAGGAGACACCGGGATATCAGAAAATCCTTTGAAGCATCATTCGACTGGGTGCTGCTCATTGCGAAGACAAAAAAGCTGCACAATACTGGTGAGCAGCTGATCAAGCCTGCATGCCTAAAAATTGTGGAGAAAATGTGTGGCGCACAAGCAGTTGATAAAGTCAAGACTGTGCCCCTCTCTAACAATACTATCAAAGACAGAATCAATAAAATGGCGGCAGATTGCCAAAACCAGCTGCACAAGAAACTTAGGAGGATTCCCTTCTCCATTCAACTGGATGAGACGACCACGGTAGAAGACAAGGCTCTGTTAATTGTGTATTGTCAGTATATTGATGATGGCAACTTAAAACAAGACATTCTGATGTCAACAAATCTAGCAACAACAACAACAGGCGCGGATATTTTCACAGTTGTGGATTCATATTTCACATCCCACAGTCTGCACTATGAGAACCTGGTGGCGTGCTGCTGCACCGACGGAGCCACAGCGATGATGGGGAAAAAATAAAGGATTCAACACACGGCTGAAAGAAAAGGCCCCGGAATGCATCATTTTTCATTTCATGCTCCACCGCCAAGCATTGGCAGGTAAAAAACTTTCAGAAGACCTCAGTAGCACCCTGTCAACTGTTGTCAAAATCATGAACTTTATTAAAGCACGCCCTGTTAATAAGCAACTTTTTGCACTACTGTGCGAGGATGAGGTGCACCAAACATTACTGCTCCACAATGAAGTACGATGGTTGTCAAGGGGACAGGTGCTTGTCCGTTTTATTGAATTGCAAGTCAAAATTAAAGAATTCTTGCATGACCACAATAGGCTACTTTATAAGCAACTGGCAGACGCATTTTGGATCCAAGCGGATGCAGGGACCTGAATCACATGTCCTACAATGCAAAGACACACTGGACGCTTTTGTGCGAAAACTGGAGTACAGGGTTGCTAAAATGTCAAAAGGGGAGTTGCAGCAGTTTCCACTTCTAAAGAAGCAGTCTGGTGGCACCGTACGTGCGTCTTTACGCACGGACTTCACACGCCACATGAGCCTGCTGTGTGACGAGATGAGGTGTCGCTTTGCCGACATCAACAAATATTTATCCAAGGAAGCATGGGTGATGGACCCCTACATTTCCAGCCACAAGGATGTTGAATACTTGGGCTGTGAAGATGAGCTGTGTGACCTTCAATCTGATTCAGTGTCAAAAAAATATTCCCAGGAAAACGGATACAAAAAGTTTTGGATGGTCAAAGGACACACCGTCGCTCCTACGCTGGCCAAATACGCAATCAAGAGGGTCGTTCTTCCTTTTGGTACTACGTACCTGTCTGAGGCAGCTTTCAGTGACCTTCTTTTTTATAAAAACAAAAGTAAGGAACAGGCTGGATGTCCACCAGGACTTTAGACTGGCTATCACCACTATCACTCCAAACATCGCATCCCTAGTCAGAGACATGCAAGCTCAAGGTACACATTAATATTCTTTTTTGAATCAACACAATGGAGAGCGTAAAAAGCAAAGAATCATTGAATTATTTTTTGCAATGTTAATTGCTGGATAGTGTTATGAGAAAGCGCAGTCAAGGATATTTGTTCTTTGTGTATGACAGGGGTGTTTGTAGGCCTACTGCCATTAGGCCCATACTGACTGACTTTTAGGCCTTTACTGATTTATGCGGTCATGTGTGTGTATACCCACTATTTTGGTTGTTAAGAAATTTTTGCTTTCACAAGGGACATGTTCTTCCTAACATTTCTGTTTCATACCTCTGGCAAAGATGAAAACTTTGTTACCGACAATGAACAATGAAGACTCAGGACTGCCTTCTGGCATCAAAAAAGGCCATGTTTAAAAATAATGCTGTCTTAAAACAAAAGGACAAATATTTTAATACCATTGCAGTCATTTTCCACATTTATTTTTTTGTCTGTGTGTGATACACATGTTCACATAATTCAATTTAGTCTAAGTATAAAGGAAAACAAACCTACATTTCAAAACAAATGGAATAGATTAAGCACAAAACTGATGTTATTTTTTACCTAAATAAATGTTCCAAAATGACTTAATTCCTCTGTCGTGATCGTGTGGGCTGGGGGGGTGGGGGGTGGGAGGCAGCACGTCTGTGACACAGGCAGTGGGGGCTCCTGAGAAAAAGGTTGGGAACCACTGTCTTAAGGCATAATTTAAAACAGGTCTAAAATAAAGTAAAATAATTCCTTAAAAAATACACACGATAAAATAACCCCAAATTATAATAAATAAAATAAATACATCAAATAAATAACTGCAGTTTGTCTGTCCGGTTGTTTGCGTATTTTTAATTATTCACGGTTTACTTTGGTGAAAAAGGAAAAAAAAAGGGTAACTGCTGCAGTAGAGGGACAGACCCTGAGTCAGACAATGAGGCAGAAATTGAGGTCAGTTGTCTTGTTGTTGTGTAGCACAAGAGGATGAGAATGAGATTTTTGTGTTGTCAGGCGATGGTAAATTTATGCATGGGAAGGACAGAAATACCATGAGATTTTTGGCCAAATGGAGAAGAGGTTTAAGTGTACAGGCAGGCTGAAGATAGCTGACTGTGAGGCTCTTGTGGATGACATTAAGCAGGCAGCAGATGGCAGCAGACGGAAGCAAGAGAAATATGGGCTGAAAGAGGCGGAGCAATGGCTTGAGACAGCAAGGAAACAACAGACTGACTTTGAGCTTGTGATGTAAAAAACAAAATCCAGGACTCTCAACATTCTGACAATGGTAAGAAAAGAGACTTGTCTAACCTATGCCCTATCTCCTCCACTCTCCGAGGGGACGAGAATGATGAAATGGCATTGGGTTGTGCTCCTCCCCCTGCCCTTCCTCCGCTGTATCCTGACCTCACCAACATGGCAGCGGACACGTCCTCAACTGAAGAGTCTCCTCCTCCTCCCACTGATGTCAGACCAAAAGTCAAGAAGGCCAAGGACTGTGGTACCAGAGAACAACCACACAGGGGCGCCAAAGAGTTAAGTAAATACGCACCATCTTACCACACACTTCCACACTCTCCCACAATTCGACCTATCAAACCTGAGAATTATGATGTATATGCTGTCACTGAACAGTGCTCTATGATTGAACTTTCAAATCCAACTTATGCAGGGCCACCTGGGCAAGATGAGGCCAACCCACAGGCCCTGCAGTTTCAACCCACAATCTTAGCCTACAGGCCATGGACTGATGCTGATTTTTCAGAGGCAGTTAAAGAAATCCCACATCCAAAAGATAAACCTACACAGCTTTTTGAAGGGATGGCAAACCTCCTTGACAGCTTCAAACTAAATGATCATGAGACAGAACGTGCTTACAGAAAAGTTTTAAAAGTTGATTGGTGTGCTGTGTCGGGTGATTGGAGCTCAAAAAACACCACAGGTAACGTTTTGCCTCCAACAAATGCAGAGTTACAACAGCGGGTGAGACAATTAAATGACCGCATTGGGAATAAATTGCCAGTGAAGCATGACTGGGCCAGAATTCAAAATACAACTCAAAACAAAGGTGAAGGTGTGGAAGCTTACAGGAGTAGACTGCTAGACATTTTTGATAACCATTGCGGTTTAATTAAACCTGCTAATGATACAGGTGCAGAACCTTATTGGCAGAATTTGAAAGGTGTTTTCTTACAAAACATGCACCCACATTTGGCACACTACATTCACAAACATCTGGTTACATATCGCACTTGTGCATTTCGTGATGTGCTAACATATGCTAAACATGCAGAGCGACTGGAAGAGAAGAAGGTGGAAAAGGAGGAAAAGAAATCAAAGACACGACCAACCCCTGTTTACATGATTGTTGACCCCACGGGGGAAGGGTGTGCATGGGTACACTACGTGGGGGAGGAGGACAAAGGCAGAGGAGGGGGCGTGGTCGCAGAGCCGCCTACCCACGACCATGGGGACACGACGTTTGTCATCAATGTGGGCAGCAAGGGCACTGGCAAAGGGACTGCCCCGGGCACCTACTGAGTTGGGGAAAGGGGGGGGACCTCGCACCCAGCCACCACCGCAGCATCCACGGGACCACAACATGTGACTAACCAACCCAAAGCTAAGTACAACACATGACACTGACAATGATACAGCAGACATTTTTCATTCACCTGATTTTGATTTGATGTTAACAATGCAGTGTTTGCCTGAAGTGACATTGGAGGTTCAAGTTGTCCCCATAAGGTTACTCTGTGGTACAGGTGCATGCAGATCAGTGATTGCAGGGACAGATGTCAAAGGTTTCACAAAATCAGATCAAACAGTAACTGTCAAATCTGCAAACGGTAAACTAAAAACAGAACACCTCTCCAAAACTGTAAAGGTAAAACATCCTGTCTCAGGTGACATTGCAGAAGGTTTATTCACATTATCACAGGCATGTCCCATTAACCTTTTGGGCAGAGATTTGCTCACAGCTCTCAACATTGCCATAATCCCAACAGAGAACGGTATGAGAGCATCACATTTCCCACATGTGACAGGAGTAAATGTGTTGCAGGATTTCGGTGTGCCAAGGTACTGTTAATCGCTGCATTTGGTTTCGGCCGGACCGAGCGCAGTGACCGCAAACCTGCACGCGAAAACTATGCAATATTTTAAGTCCAATATCCCCACTACACAGCAGGCCACAGACCAATATCGTTGCAGTATGTATCACAGGTATCTGAGTGGCTCAGATCCAAACTATGAAAAAACATTCCTTGTAAATCCATCCTCCAGACTGGTGATCAAAAATCTCTGTTGGTCACCAAGGGGCTATGTGGGAGCATCTGTTGTGCTATGTGATGAAGACAACAGACATTTTAAACACTGGGAGGCACCACACATCCCACTAATCAGACCCAAACACATGCACTGGAAGGATGTTGGACGCTTTGTAACAACAGTAGAGGAATGTGGTCAATCCTGGAAAGAAACTCCTGATCAAAGAGTTCAATATTCCTCAAAACTAGACACCTATTTACTGCCTTTCAACTGGGTGAGCACAGTGCAGAAAGAAGTCCACAATGATGTTCCCAACTCACCCATGTGATCACTTTTTACATTAACAGAAGGAGAGGAACATGCACTCTCACAAATTCCAAATTCTGTGGTCAACAGGAAAGGCAGATGTAGGCTTAATAAGAAATGCAGAATTGGTTAAAATAAATGCTAAATCTCATTATAGGCCTCACCAAAAACAGTATCCTCTTCGTCCAGAGGCCCAAGAAGGCATTAAACCGGTCATAGAGGACCTGAAAGCAGCAGGTGTCATTATTCCATGCCCAAATTTTCCATGTAACACACCTTTGTTTCCTGTGAAGAAGGCTGGACCATCCTCTGGATGGCAAATGGTCCAAGACCTTCAGGCGGTAAACAAAGCAGTTATTCCAAGGGCTGTTTCAGTCCCAGACCCACACACTTTGTTGAATGACCTACAACCACAAATGAAATATTTCACAGTGATAGATATCAGCAATGCTTTTTTCATCATCCCCATACATCCAGATCATCAGTTTTGGTTTGCATTTACATATGAAAACAAGAGGTACACATTCACCAGATTACCACAAGGTTACTGTGAATCACCAACCATTTTCTCACAGGCAATGTCAGCAAACTTGGCACAGTTTATTCCTCCTAATGGGAGCCAGTTGCTCCTTTACGTTGACAACATTTTGCTGGCATCACCTGATGAAGGAATAGGCAAACAAGACACCATTGCCTTACTGAAATTTTTAGCAGAACAAGGTCACAAAGTCAACAAGGAAAAATTACAATTGTGGAAAAAAGAAGTTAAATATTTAGGCCACATTTTGTCAGCAGAAGGCAGACATGTTGACCCAGCTTGCAAACAAGTTATTTTGTCAGCATCAAGACCCATCACAAAAAGAGACATGATGTCATTTTTGGGTACTCTAAATTATTGTCGTTTTTGGATTGCAAATTATTCATTTGAAGTGCAACCCCTGTCTGATCTTATCTACAAAACACCCATGGCTCAGGTGGACAAAACTGAGTGGACACCTGAGGCAGAAGAGGCATTTGTTAAAATGAATAAAACTTTTGGTCAGCACTGATGTGGTGACACTCCCCAATTACAAGAAGAGAGGGACACATGACGTTGGTGCTCCTCCAATCAAGTGGCACATAAATGCAACCTGTAGCATATTATTCCACAAGACTTGACCCTGTCACGAGAGCTCTGCCTCCATGTGTACAGGCTGTCATAGCCGCATTGATCCCAGTGCAGGCCTCAGTAGGGCTCGTTCTTTTTCATCCCTTGACCCTGAAGGTCACACATGCAGTATCAGTCATTTTGTCACAAAGTAAAATATCAGTCCTCTCACCATCCAGACACCTTGCATGCATGACACTGCTATTATCACAGCCTCATTTAACCATTGAATGTTGCACGGTAACAAATCCAGCAAGCTTTTTGCCAATCTCAACAGATGGTGAACCTCATGATTGTTTGGCAGAAATTGACAGTGAAACGTTGCCATGCCCCAATTTGCAGGACACACCTCTGGAGAAGTGTGATCTCTGGAGAAGTGGTTCAAACTTATCTGGTTTTGCAGTTGTCACCAATGATACCATTTTAAGAGCACAATAACTCCCATCACATTACTCTGCACGGGCAGCTGAATTAGTTGCTCTAACTGAAGCTTGTAAATTAGGCCAAGGGAAAGCACTCACGGTGTACACTGACAGTCAATATGCATTCTCTACTATCCATCACTTTGCACAACAGTGGAAGAAAAGAGGCATGATTACATCAACAGGGAAGCCAATCCAGCACCAAGACCTCATTTTGAAACTGCTAGACAGTGTAAAACTTCCATCTAAATTAGCCATATGCAAATGTGCAGCACACACCAATGGCACAGATCCGGTTTCTAAAGGCAATAGCTTTGCAGATCAAACGGCTAAGGCCACTGCACTTGACCTGATGGCAAAAGACACAACACCAGGTTTTCTTTTGACAATGACAGAAGATTTATCACATGACATTCTCACTGAGGCTCAGAAAACAGCACGACAAGCCGAAATTTACAGATGGATCCAAAAAGGAGTGATTTTTGACAACACCTCCAATCTTTCCAAATGCAGCAAAAACAAACCCATTTTACCACGCAAACTGTTCCACCAGACCTCCACTTTGCTACATGGGGTCTCCCATGTATCAAAGGGGGGTATGATCTCTATGCTAAATAAATCTTTCACTGCTTATGGGTTTAGTCAATTTGCTACTCAGTTTTGTAAGAAATGCCCTATTCCAAAATAGATTCAATTGATTTTTTTCCCCTCAAAATTCTACACACAATACTCCATACTGACAATGTGAAAAAAAGTTTTTTTTGAGATTTTTGCAAATTTATTAAAAATAAAAAACTAAGAAATCACATGTACAAAAGTATTCACAGCCCTTGCTCAGTACTTTGTTGATGCACCTTTGGCAGCAATTAAAGCCTCAAGTCTTTCTGAATATGATGCCACAAGCTTGACACACCAATCTTTGGGCAGTTTTGCCCATTCCTCTCTGCAGCACCTCTCAAGCTCCATCAAGTTCCATTTCACAGCCTCTTTGCCGATGCCCCTGCCTGGTGGCTGTACTGTGTGACCAACCCACAATAAAGCTGAGTTTGTATGTTCACCTGGCCTCATCACTGAATAAGGTACAGACGTGGACAAAATTGTTGGTACCCCTCTGTTAATGAAAGAAAAACCCACAATAGTCACAGAAATAACTTGAATCTGACAAAAGTGGTAATAAATAAAAATTCTATTAAAATTAACCATCGAAAATCAGACAATGCTTCTGAATTGTGGTTCAACAGAATTATTTAAAAAAAAACAAACTCATGAAACAGGTCTGGACAAAAATGATGGTACCCTTAACTTAATATTTTGTTGCACAACCTTTTGAGGCAATCACTGCAATAAAACAATTTCTGTAACTGTCAATGAGACTTCTGCACCTCTCAGCAGATATTTTGGCCCACTCCTCATGAGCAAACTGCTCCACTTGTCTCAGGTTTGAAGGGTGCCTTCTCCAGACGGCATGTTTCAGCTCCTTCCACAGATGTTCAGTAGGATTTAGATCAGGGCTCATAGAAGGCCATTTTAGAATAATCCAATGTTTCGCTCTTAGCCATTCTTGGGTGTTTTTAGCTGTGTTTTGGGTCATTATCCTGTTGCAAGACCCATGACCTGCAACTGAGACCAAGCTGTCTGACACTGGGCAGCACATTTCTCTCTAGAATACCTTGATAGTCTTGAGATTTCATTGCACACTGCACAGATTCAAGACACCCTGTGCCAGATGCAGCAAAGCAGCCCCAGAACATAACAGAACCTCCTCCATGTTTCACAGTAGGAACAGTGTTCTTTTCTTGGTATGCTTCATTTTTGCGTCTGCGAACATGGAGCTGATGTGCCTTGCCAAAAAGTTCCAGTTTTGTCTCGTCTGTCCATAGGACATTCTCCCAGAAGCTTTGTGGCTTGTCAACATGCAGTTTGGCAAATTCCAGTCTGGCTTTTTTATGATTTGTTTTCAACAGTGGCGTCCTCCTTGGCCGTCTCGCATGAAGTCCACTTTGGCTCAAACAATGACGGATGGTGCAATCTGACACTGATGTACCTTGACCTTGGAGTTCACCATGAATGTGTTTAGAGGTTGTTCTGGGCTCTTTTGTTACCATTCACATTATCTGTCTCCTCCTGCAACCACGTCCAGGGAGGGTGGCTACAGTCCTGTGGATCTTAAATTTCTGAATAATACGTGCAACTGTAGTCACAGGAACATCAAGCTGTTTGGCGATGGTCTTATAGCCTTTACCTTTAACATGCTTGTCTATAATTTTCTTTCTAAGCTCCTGAGACAACTCTCTCCTTTGCTTCCTCTGGTCCATGTTTAGTGTGGTACACACCATGTCACCAAACAGCACAGTGACTACTTGTCACCCTTTAAATAGGCCGACTGACTGATTACAAGTTTGTAGACACCTGTGATGCTAATTAGAGGACACATCTTGGTTGAACATGACCCTATGGTCACATTATTTTCAATCTTTTCTAGGGGTACCATCATTTTTGTCCAGGCCTGTTTCATGAGTTTGTTTTTTAAAATAATTCTATTGAACCACAATTCAAAAGCATTGTCTGATTTTCATTGGTTAATTTTCATAGAATTTTTATTTACTACCACTTTTGTCAGATTGAAGTTATTTCTGTGACCACTGTGGGTTTTTCTTTCATTAACAGAGAGGTACCAACAATTTTGTCCACGTCTGTATTTACAGACATAACACACAGCCATTTCCAGATCTCTCCAGAGATGTTCAATTAGATTCAAGTCTGGGCTCTGGCTGGGCCACTCAAGGACATTCACAGAGTTGTCCAGAAGCCACTCCTTTGATAGCTTGGCTGTGTGCTTAGGGTCATTGTCCTGCTGAAGTTTGAGGTCAAGAGTGCTCTGAAGCAGGTTTTCTTCCAGGATATCTCTGTACATTGCTGCATTCATCTTTCCCTCTATCCTGACTAGTCTCCCAGTTCCTGCTGCTGAAAAACATCCCCACAGCATGATGCTGCCACCACCATGCTTCACTGCCGGGATGGTATTGGCCTGGTTATGAGCGATGCCTGGTTTCCTCCAAACATGATGCCTGGCATTCATGCCAAAGAGTTCAATCTTTGTTTCATCAGACCAGAGAATTTTGTTTCTCATGGTCTGAGCGTCCTTCAGGTACCTTTTGGCAAACTCCAGGAGGGCTGCCATGTGCCTTTTACTCAGGAGTGGCTTCCATCTGGCCACTCTACCATACAGGCCTGATTGGTGGATTGCTGCAGAGATGGTTGTCCTTCTGGAGGGTTCTCCTCTCTTCACAGAGGAATGCTGGAGCTCTGACAGAGTGACCACCGGGTTCTTGGTCACCTCAATGACTAAGGCCCTTCTCCCCTGATCGCTCAGTTTAGACGACCAGCCAGCTCTAGGAAGAGTCCTGGTGGTTCTGAACTTCTTCCATTTACGGATGATGGAGGCCACTGTGCTCATTGTGACCTTCAAAGCAGCAGAAATTTTTCCTGTACCCTTCCCCAGATTTGTGCCTCGAGACAATCTTGTCTCGGAGGTCTACAGACAATTCCTTTGACTTCATGCTTGGTTTGTGCTCTGACATGCACTGTCAACTGTGGGTCCTTATATAGACAGGTGTGTGCCTTTCCAAATTATGTCCAATCAACTGAATTTACCACAGGTGGACTCCAATTAAGCTGTAGAAACATCTTAAGAATGATCAGTGGAAACAGGATGCATCTGAGCTCAGTTTTGAGCTTCATGGCAAAGGCTGTGAATCCTTATGTACATGTGAGTTTTTAGCTTTTTATTTTTAATAAATTTGCAAAAATCTAAAAAAAAAACTTTTTTCACGTTGTCATTATGTGGTATTGTATGTAGAATTTTGAGGGAAAAAATGAATTTAATCCATTTTGGAATAAATGGGTGTAAGCTATATTTCGGCAATCACATGTTAGACTTTAAACAAATATAAAAGGGAATAAATAGTACTAAGATTTATTTGATTGTGTGAATATTAATTGCAGAATACTTAAATATTGAAAATGAATGGGACATCCAATATTAGTGACTGTTTCTGATCCCTTGTTTATTTGTTTGTCAGATCACTTATTTGTGTGATCTTTTATCACTTATATTCAACATAATAGTGTATCTTGCACTTTGGGGAATGGGAGTTGTTCAGTTATTATAATTATTTTAGTTTATCACTGTTCAGTGATGGAGTTCAGTGTAATATTGAATTTCTTCTGTGTATCATCAATAAACTCATACAGTACTATAACAGGACATGCTTACAAATATTTGAGACCCATTGTAGTGCATCATTTTATACTTTGTCATAAATCGACCCTCCGGGGCAGTAAGAGACAGACCTATGCACCGACTGCATTTTGTAAAAATTTTTTACACAAAAGAAACATAAAGTTCCAAGGTGCATCAAACAAAGTCCAAAAACAAACACAGAGAAAAAACTTACGGTTGGAATAACTTCAGGAGGTCTCACCAGAGCGAAATAAGGGCTCTGGTGGTGAAGCGACAGGAATCACAATCGAGACAGTAGCAAAGACGGAATAAAAATAAATATAGGGATAAGAACCCATTAACATAATTAACAACAGGTGTGGGTACCTGAACGGGCAGGAGAAAGCGATGATACATAATTGGGATCAGCTGAGGCAGTGAGAGGGAGGCAACCAACACTGACAGCTGACTGGGCACGCCCACATGAAGCTTCTCACCCCTGACAGCTGTCAACAGTAAAAAGGACCATACTAAGGATATAAAGAATAAAATAACATGCCAAAGTATAATTATAAATAAGTACAAAAAATAAAATTATAACACTAACTCAAACAGAAAAATGGCAAGCAGAACATTAATACATAAACCCAAAAAGGCATAAATGCAACAGATAGGTACATAGGCAGAAAAAGCCATGAGACCAAGT
The DNA here is from genome assembly GCA_020510985.1 of Pholidichthys leucotaenia. Lineage (NCBI taxonomy): Eukaryota > Metazoa > Chordata > Actinopteri > Cichliformes > Pholidichthyidae > Pholidichthys > Pholidichthys leucotaenia. Next base: position 354,771,171 of record CM035839.1, read on the forward strand.
CTGGCGGAGACCTCCAGCACTCGGCTCATGACACTTTAGCAATATTTTGTTATTACAAGGTTTTTTAAAACTGTATTCCACCGAATTAACTACAAAACACCCAACATTATCATACACAGCACAATGATCCATTTGCAACCGTTGCATCAGTGTTGCCTATTTGTCAGTAAATATTTAACTAAAAATTATTTATTTCTTTATCTGGGCATTTTTGTGTCCTGCATTTAGACCCTGTCACACTTAGACGATTTAGGCAGCGCTTGCAAAACGTATGAAAAATTTGGAGAATACACCGGCATACATGGAATAAGTTTTCTCGAAGTTAAGGGCACGGTGAAGAACCCTGAAGCACACTGTTATACGGCGTGGTTTGCCAAGCTCCTCTGAAAATTTTCAGCATGTTGAAAATTTTCCGATGTATCCAGAGTATGGTTGATACATCCCGCACTTGCGGAGCAAAGGCTGTAGTAAAGTTATGCATTCGTTTACCCACGTTACTTGTCAGCGACTCATAGTTACTCAAAAGTCAAAATACGTCAAGATTAATGTCTAGTGTACTCAAAAATCACTTGTAACATATGAGTAACGCTCTTTGAACCTATGTGTAACTTATCAAATGGGTTTCTAACTTGGAGCTACCCTACAATGGCATATTTGCAGCATTGGTTTACAGGAAAAACTCGTACAGAGCTCTGCTCAGCTGCTGCTTACAGCGCATGCACACACACACACACACACACACACACACACACACACACACACACAGATAAACACACGTACTTGTTCGTATAACAGGACCTGTCGGGGATGTGTCTGAGTACTTTCAAGCTACAGGATAAAGATCCAAATCACTGTTTAGCCCTCCCCCCATGTTTTTTTTGACCTTTAACTGCAGTCTGTACCATCAACTGTCCAGTGCTGTTGTGATAGATATGCCCAAATGTCAGAACATCGGAGAAGGTGGATCCAATCAGCTGATCACTCGAAGTGCAGAGCTCAACTGTTTTCCATGATAAATCACACTTTGTTGTTGACTGCGCCACATGGCAAAAGCATACTCTATGCATTATCTTGTTTTTTTCACTTTATTGAAAATAACTTTTTTTTTATTGCCATCAGTTAGTGTGCCTTTGAGCCAGGTCGTGTCGGGCTGTTGCTTCTCCCGGCATGTTCTGTGTTGGATACACCGGTGTTCTTTGTCAGACCTGGTCCCCGCAAATGCTCTGCCCAGTCTGCTCGTGCGCCTCGTGTTCTCCAAATATGCCGAATTATCCTTTTGACCTACGCAATCACGTCAACTTTATGGTATAATTTTTTTAAGCATTAAATCTTCAGTATTATCTTTTTCTAGTCAAATTTGTTGTTTTTCACTTCCTTGTTTTGTTCAGTGTGGTGACTGACTGGTCGTGATGCTGCATATTATCCAATCAGCATGGTTGTGATGCCATGTATTATTCAATCAGCATGGCTGTGATGCCACGTATTATCTAATCATCACGGAGTCAATCTGAAACCCTACCCAAACTTCCTGAAGCCAGGGCAAGAAAAGACAGAGCGGTGGCTAAACTTTTATTGATAAAAATTACATATTTTGACTGAGCTACTCCACACTTGGGGATGCACACCCTCATAACATCAGCAAAGCACTTATAAAATCTTAGGCTAGTCTGACGAATGGTTCAAGAGATATGCGTGGAACAGACACACAGATAAGACACACAGACAGACAGACGACACACACACACACACACACAGATTCCGTGCATTTATAGATAGATGACAATACTGTCAGTACATGCTGTTTATGTTAGCTTACCTGTTTGACAATAAGCTCTAATGGATGCTGAGGGCTGAGCTGTCATGGCTAACGTGTTGAATGTAGTAAATGACTGAATTACAGGTTGCCATCTCTTTTTCATATTTGCTAATATTAGCCCTCATTCTGAATATTAGTGCATCTGGGTTAATTAGAATATCCAAATTTGTAATTTAATAAATAAAAATCTATAACCATAATCATCAAAATTAAATCAAACAGCTTGAAATATCATTCTTAAGTGTAGCGAATATTGAATATGAAGGTTTACCTTTCTGAATTATATTGTTAAAAAATGCACTTATAGAAAACTTCCACCTAATATTAGTTTGTGGGTTGGAGCAGATCAGTAATTCAGTTGTAAGATATTTAATCAATTGTTTGACATTAGGCATTATGCTGTCTGTGATAAACTGATATACTGTATAACCGTAAACTTATGATAATACAGCTTTCTTGTTTTTTGTATTTAGCTCTGGAAACTGCTTATAAAATGTTATATAAAGCAGGGACTGACAACAAGGTGATTTTCACAGGTGTGCAGGCTTAAACAGCAGGTGAGGTAAAATATGCACGACAGCCCCAACAGGAAGAAGAGATGGCGGACATGAGAAATAATCACGATTAGTTGACTAATCGAAAAAAATAGTTGTTTGTAACCCTTACTAACACCTACTCACTTTTAGGTGTAGTACCCTTTTTGGTTCTACCTGGGCAAAAGGGATAATTGGGCCAGATCAGACCGATTACAGGTTCGTAGGAGCCTGGACGGCGTAACAACAGATGACTCACACACCCATATATGGAACTTGGAACTATTTTTTTTTTTTTTTTTTTTTTTTGTTACTTATTTGTACCCGTAGGTAGATTTGGTTTGCAGTCTGGTGACAAGCCACCGGCTGCTGGTCGCTGCGTGCGCGAGCGCCCTAAACCTACATGTTTTTGGTGTGCGGGAGGAAACCGGAGAAATCCCGGAGTAAACCCGCGCAACACGGGGAGAACATGCAAACTCCACACAGCTCACTGTTGGTCAGGGGCTGGGATCGAACCCACGATCTCATGATCCCTGCGATCCCCCCGGCCGAGGGTAAAACTGTGCTGCCACAGTGCTAAACCACTGCGCCACCGTGCAGCCCAACTATATATATTTCAACATTATGTACATATAAACAAAAAACAGCACTTGTAACAATAATAATAAAAATAATAATACAATGCCCCAAAATATATTTACATGATGTACAGTTCACTAGTGTCCGTTCCAGGTGATCAATTAGATCACCTTTACCAGGCGGTAGGTTCAGGCACTCGGCTCGCCATCCAGATCTGGAGAATCCACGCTTTTCGGGTCCAACCAGTCCAAACAAAAAACCCTGACCAAGCTAAGTGACACATGTGTCAGGGGGTTCCCGCGCTCAACGGCGTCCACAGCCTTTGGATCCCAATCAATCTCAAATTTTGTCCAAGCAAAGGCTGCTATTAGCACGTTAGCTCATCGTCTCCGTGAGGAATCGTGCTCTCTCGGTCGTGTCTCGGCAGTGTCTGACAGTGTTCTGCGAATTACACACAGACCGAGCGAGGGAGTGCGTGACCCCATTGGCTGGCGGGACCCCATTGGCTGTTGCTGCCAAACGAACGACGCAGCCATTGGTCGCTCAAAATGCCAAATAAAAACGTTTGGAACTTTATCAAAACTTTCCAGAAAATGTTCCTAACTATTTATGAATATCCATCCATCCATCCATCCATCTTCTACCGCTTTTCCGGAGGTCCGGGTCGCGGAGGCAGCAGTTCAAGCAGAGAAGCCCAGACTTCCCTCTCCCCAGCCACCTGCTCCAGCTCTTCAGAGGGGATACCAAGGCGTTCCCAGACTAGCTGGGAGACATAGTCTCTCCACCGAGTCCTGGGTCTGCCCCGGGGTCTCCTCCCAGTGGGACGTGCCTGAAACACCTCAAGTGGGAGGCGTCCAGGAGGCATCCTAATCAGATGCCCATACCACCTCAACTGACTCCTTTCAATGTGGAGGAGCAGCGGTTCTACTCTGAGCCTCTCCCGGATGACTGAGCTCCTCACCCTATCTCTGAGGGTGAGTCCAGCAATCCTACGGAGAAAGCTCATTTCAGCCGCTTGTATCCGCGATCTCGTTCTTTTGGTCATTACCCAAAGCTCGTGACCATAGGTGAGAGTAGGAACGTAGATTGACTGGTAAATCGACAGCTTTGCCTTAGAACTAAGCTCCCTCTTCACCACAACAGACCGGTACAACGTCCGCATCACTGCAGATGCTGCTCCAATCCGTCTGTCGATCTCTCGCTCCATTTTCCCCTCACTCGTGAACAAGACCCCAAGATACTTAAACTCCTCCACTTGGGGCAGGAGCCTGTCCCCAACCTGGAGAGGACAGTCCACCTTTTTCCGGCTGAGGACCATGGACTCGGACTTGGAGGTGCTGATTCTCATCCCAGCCGCTTCACACTCAGCGGCAAACCGTCCCAGCAAGAGCTGTAGGTCATTGCTGGATGAAGCCAACAGGACAACATCATCTGCAAACAACAGAGATGAGATCCTGTGGTCACCAAGCATGACACCCTCCATTCCCTGGCTGCGCCTAGAAATCCTGTCCATAAAAATTATGAACAGGACCGGTGACAAAGGGCAGCCCTGGCGGAGTCCAACTCTCACTGGGAATGACTCCGACCGAGTGTTGGCAATACGAACTAAACTCTCACAACGGTCGTACAGAGACCGAATAGCTCGTAACAACAAGCCCGATACCCCATACTCCCGAAGCACCCCCCACAAAAATCCACGAGGGACGCGGTCAAATGCCTTCTCCAAGTCCACAAAACACATGTAAACTGGTTGGGCAAACTCCCACGAACCCTCAAGAATTCTCGAGAGGGTAAAGAGCTGGTCCGATGTGCCACGGCCAGGACGAAAACCACATTGCTCCTCCTGAATCCGAGGTTCGACCAACGGCCGGACTCTCCTCTCCAGTACCTTGGCATAGACCTTCCCAGGGAGGCTGAGGAGTGTGATCCCTCTAAAGTTGGAGCACACCCTCCGGTCCCCTTTTTTGAAGAGAGGAACCACCACCCCGGTTTGCCATGCCAAAGGCACTGCCCCCGACCTCCACGCAATGTTGCAGAGGCGTGTCAACCATGACAACCCAACAACATCCAGGGCCTTGAGGTACTCGGGGCGAATCTCGTCCACCCCTGGGGCCCGGCCACCAAGGAGATTTTTAACCACCTTGGCGACCTCAGCCCCTGTGATAGGCGAGTCATCCCCCTTGTCCCCAAACCCTGCTTCCTCTGTGGAAGGCGTATCAGTGGGATTGAGGAGATCCTCGAAGTATTCCTTCCACCGCCCGACGATATCCCCAGTTGAAGTCAACAGTGTCCCATCCGCACCATACACAGTGTGGACGGGGAGCTGCTTTCCCCTCCTGAGCCGCCGAACAGTTTGCCAGAATCTCTTTGAAGCCGACCGAAAGTCTTGTTCCATGGCCTCACCGAACTCCTCCCATACCCGGGTTTTTGCTTCAGCAACCACCCGAGCTGCACTCCGCTTGGCCTGCCGGTACACCTCAGCTGCTTCGGGAGTCCCACAAGCCAACCAAGCTTGATAGGACTCCTTCTTCAGCTTAATGGCCCCCCTCACCACTGGTGTCCACCACTTGGTTCGGGGGTTGCCACCACGAGATGCACCGACCACCTTGCGGCCGCAGCTCTGGGCCGCCGCTTCAACAACAGAGGTGGAGAACATGGCCCATTCAGACTCCATGTCTCCAGACTCCCTCGGAATGTGGTTGAAGTTCTTCCGGAGGTGGGAGTTGAAGACCTCCCGGACAGGGGCCTCAGCCAGACGCTCCCAGCACACCCTCACTATACGTTTGGGTCTACCAGGTCTGAATGGCTTCCTCCCCTGCCATCGGATCCAACTCACCACCAGGTGGTGATCAGTTGACAGCTCTGCACCTCTCTTTACTCGGGTGTCCAAGACATACGGTCGCAGGTCTGATGATACGATAACAAAATCGATCATCGACCTGCGGCCTAGGGTGTCCTGGTGCCAGGTGCACATATGGACACCCTTATGCTTGAACATGGTGTTCGTTATGGACAGACTGTGGTTAGCACAGAAGTCCAATAACTGAACACCACTCGGGTTCAGATCGGGCAGGCCGTTCCTCCCAATCACCCCCCTCCAGGTTTCACTGTCGTTGCCCACGTGCGCATTGAAGTCCCCCAGTAGGACAATGGAGTCTCCAGGAGGAGCACCCTCCAGCACCCCAGTCACAGACTCCAAAAAGGGTGGGTACTCTGAAACATCATTTGGTGCATAGGCACAAATGATGGTCAGGACCCGTTTCCCAACCCGAAGGCGCAGGGAAGCAACCCTTTCGTCCACCGGGGAAAACTCCAATATAGAGGCAGCAAGGTGGGGCGATACAAGAATACCTACCCCTGCTCGTCGCCTCTCACCCGGGGCAACTCCAGAAAAGGCCAAGCTCCAGCCCCTCTCCAGGAGACTGGTTCCGGAACCGGAGCTGTGTGTTGAGGTGAGGCCGACTATATCTAGCCGGTATCGCTCAATCTCGTACACCAGCTCAGGCTCCTTCCCCACCAGAGAGGTGACATTCCACGTACCAAAAGCCACGTACCCCCTCATGGATCGTCACCTTATCGTGGTGGGGGGGTTTGCGTGCCCCAGTGATCCCAGGAGCTATGTTGTCCGGGGCAATTTGCCTCTGATAGGGTCTCCCAAGACAAACTGGTCCTGGGTGAAGGGCCAGACTAAGAACGATCCAACAGACTCTCATGAATTGTATATCAAGGATTCAGTGTACCCCGCCCGGTATGGGGTTACCGGGGCCCCACCCTGGAGCCAGGCCTGGGGGAGGGGCTCGAAGGCTAGCGTCTGGTGGCCGGGTTTCCACCCATGGGACCCGGCCGGGCTCAGCCCGAAGGAGTTACATGGGTCCGCCCTCCAGTAGGTTCACCACCTGCAGGAGGGATCATGGAAGTCCGGTGCTATGTGGATTAGGTGGCAGTCAAAGGCGGAGACCTTGGCGGACTGATCCCAAGCTTTCTAAACTGGCTTTTGGTATTTATGAATATATATTTATTTAAATATTCATATTCAAATTATTTATTCCCATTGTGGAATGGGTGTTTTTCTTTTTAAAAGCAGTATCAATATTTATATTTTTAATCACGTTTTTAACACTGGGTTACATGTTAGATTAGTCGACTACCAAAATAATCGTTTGTTGCAGCCCTAGCCTGAGATTTATTTGATTGTAAGAATATTAATTACAGAATAATTGAAAATGAATGGGACATCCAATATTAGCGACTGTTTAAGAACCCTTGCTTATTTGTTTGCCAGACTTATTTGTGTGATCTTTTATGACTTACAGTATATTTATGTGTTGCATCTTGCACTTTGGGGAATGGGAGTTGTTTAATCACCATTATAACTGTTTTAGTTTATATGTGTATTTTATAGTGTATCGTCAATAAACTCATGCAGTATTTTTACAGGACATGTTTACAAATATTTGAGACCCATTGTAGTGTATCCTTTTATATTTTAGCAATATTATAAGTACAAAACACCCAGCATTATTATACACGGCAGAATGACCTGTTTGGCTGCAGCTGTTGCATCAGTGTTGCCCATTTGTCTGTAAATATTTAAATAAAAATGATTTATTTTGTTAGTTGGGCATTTTTGCATTTTGTCGTCATTTAGTCAAAGTGTACATACAGTGGTGTGAAAAAGTGTTTGCCCCCTTCCCGATTTCTCATTTGTTTGTATGTTTGTCACACTTACTGTAAATGTTTCAGATCATCAAACAAAATTACTGTAAATATTAGACAAAGCTAACACAAGTAAACACAAAAAGCAGTTTTTAATTGAAGGTGTTCATTATTAAGGGTTAAAAAAAAATCCAAACCTACATGGCCCTGCATGAAAAAGTGATTGCCCCCGTCAAAACATATATTAACCGTGGTTTATCACATCTTTGGAAAACTGAGTTCAATTTTCTAGCCATTTCTAAAGCTTTGGGACTCCAACGAACCACAGTGAGAGCCATTATCCACAAATGGTGAAAACATGGAACAGTGGTGAACCTTTCCAGGAGTGGCCGGCCGACCAAAATTACCCCATGAGCGCAGCGACGAATCATCCAAGAGGTCACAAAAGACCCCACAACAACATCCAAAGAACTGCAGGCCTCACTTGCTTCAATTAACGTCAGTGTTCATGACTCCACCATAAGAAAGTGACTGGGCAAAAATGGCCTGCATGGCAGAGTTCCAAGATGAAAACCACTGCTGAGCAAAAAGAACATAAAGGCTTCTCTCAGTTCTGCCAGAAAACATCTTGATGATCCCCAAGACCTTTGGGAAAATACTCTCTGGACTGATGAGACAAAACTTGAACTTTTTGGAAGGTGTGTGTCCCATTACATCTGGCATAAAAGTAACACAGCATTTCAGAAAAGGAACATTATACCAACAGTAAAATATGGTAGTGGTAGTGTGATGGTCTGTGGCTGCTTTGCTGTTTCAGGACCTGGAAGACTTGCTATGGTAAATGGAACCATGAATTCTGCTGTCTACCAAAAAATCCTGAAGGAGAATGTCCGGCCATCTGTTCATGACCTCAAGCTGAAGCGCACTTGGGTTCTGCAGCAGGACAATGATCCAAAACACACCAGCAAGTCCACCTCTGAATGGCTTAAGAAAAAAAAAAAGGAAGACTTTGGAGTGGCCTAGTCAAAGTCCTGACCTGAATCCGATTAAGATGCTGTGGCATGACCTTAAAAAGGTGGTTCATGCTCGAAAACCCTCCAATGTGGCTGAATTACAACAATTTTGCAAAGACAAGTGGGCCAAAATTCCTCCACAGTGCTGTAAAAGACTCATTGCCAGTTATCACAAACGCTTGATTGCAGTTGTTGCTGCTAAGGGTGGCCCAACCAGTTATTAGGTTTAGGGGGCAATCACTTTTTCAAACAGGGCCATGTAGGTTTGGATTTTTTTTTCCCTTAATCATAAACACCTTCATTTAAAAATTGCATTTTGTGTTTACTTGTGTTATATTTGTCTAATATTTAAATTTGCTTGATGATCTGAAACAATTAAGTGTGACAAACATGCAAAAAAAGAGAAATCAGGAAGGGGGACAAACACTTTTTCACACTACTGTATGTGTCCGCATATGATATGCAATTGATCTGGCCATTCCGTTCCATAAAACACGGTGGTATTATTTTTAATTTTTTTAATTTTAGATACTCACGTGGGGGGGGGGGGGGGCTCGAGGTTCTGCAAAGTACAGTGGTATCAACGGTACATCAGTGATAATGCCAGTAAAACATTCATCCAAGCTTTCTCTTTCTCACCCCTCCTCCACCTTCACAAAATGAGCTTGCGGAAAATTTCAATGGTAAAATCACAAATATTATCAATGCCATTGCTCCCATCAAGGTGAAGGTGGTCACTATTAAAAAGAAACCTCCATAGAGAAATGCCAAACTAGTAAGAGCTGAAAAAAGAGAGTGTCGAAAAGCTGAATGCAGGTGGTGAAAAACTAAATTGCAGGTTCATTATGAAATACATAATGAGAGATTGAGCATTTATAATTTGGAGTGGAGAAATACAAGGCAAGCATATTTTTCTGACACCATTACTAAAAACAACAATGATGCACACACCATGTTCACTACTGTTGACAGGCTAACAAATCCCTCTGTGTCAATAGCTCCTGAACTTCTATCCAACCGTATCTGCAATGACTTTGCCTTTTTCTTTACTGACAAAATCCATAAAATTACAGTCAATCAGTGCTCCTATGCCAGGTGCTGGACATGTTCTTCCTGTGTCCAAGTAGAGAAGATGTAAACACTGCGGAAAAATTCTTTCCAATCAATTATAAAAACTTGGATGACATCATACGGCACCTGAAATCCACCACCTGCTGCCTTGATACTCTCCCAACATGTTTTTTTAAAAACATTTCATATTGTATGGCCTCAGATCTACTACAGATCATAAATATGCCTCTACATTCAGGTGTCTTCCCTCGGTGCTTAAAAACAGCTGTTACCAAGCCACTTCAAAAAAGAGCAACCTAGACCCCTCACTCATGGACAGCTATCGGCCTATATCAAACCTCCCCTTTCTTAGTAAAATAATAGAAAAAGCTGTCTTTCAACAATTGTATAACTTTCTGACATTAAGTAACTGTTTTGATGTCTTCCAGTCAGGTTTTCGGCCACACCACAGCACTGAGACAGCTCTAGTTAAGGTCCTTAATGACATCCGCTCCAATACAGATAATGGCAACATTTCAATCTTGGTTCTACTAAACCTCAGTGCTGCATTCGACACGGTCGACGATAATGTCTTACTAGACTGGCTAAAAAACTGGTTGGGACTTTCTGGTACAAAACTTAGCTGGTTTAAGTCCTATTTAAAAGACAGGGACTATTTTGTGTCGATAGGTAACTATAAATCTGAGCAAACAAAAATAACCCATGGAGCTCCCCAAGGTTCCATTTTAGGACCTTTGCTTTTCAACATCTACAGTGGGGAAAATAAGTATTGAACAAACCAACATTTTTCTCATTAAACATATTTCTGATGGAGCCATTGACCTGAGATTTTCACCAGATAGATATAAGTAACAACCTAAGTAATCCATACATACAAAGAAATCAAGGCAACTGTGTTCACAAGACAAGTTATATTTAATAAAGTGGAACGACACAGGGAATAAGTATTGAACATTTGAAGAAAAAGAGGTGTGAAAAGGCAGAGAAAGCCAAGAAACCAGCTGAAATCCATCAGAATTTAGGAAGCCATCCCATCCCCTGTCAGTGCAAATTAATTTCAGTTGGTTAAGTCCTGACTGATAGCCTTTAAAAAGGTCTGTGAATATCAGATTCTGACACCACAAAGAACTTATGATGGGTAGAAGCAAAGAGCTCTCTCTAGACCTTCGCAACCTTATTGTTACAAAACATAATGATGGCATTGGTTACAGGCACATTTCTAAACTGCTGAATGTTCCACTGAGCACTGTTGGAGCCATTATTCGGAAGTGGAAAGAACATCATTTTATCATAAACTGGCCACGACCAGGAGCTCTTTGTAAGATTTCTGACAGAGGAGTCAAAAGAATTATCACAAGAGTTATCCAAGAGCCAAAGACCACTCGTGAAGTGCTCCAGAAAGACCTGGAGTTAGTAGGTACTGCTGTTTCAAAGAAAACAATAAGTAATTCACTCAACCGACATGGGCTCTATGCCCGCTCACCTCACAAGACTCCATCACTGAAGAAAAAGCATACTGAAGTTCATTTAAAGTTTGCTACACAACATTTGGGCAAGCCAGTAAAATACCGGAAGAATACAGTATGGTGAAATGAGACCAAAATTGAACTTTCTGACTTTCTGGATGCCACAACACACAGCATGTTGGAGGAGAAATGGCACTGCCCATCCCATCATGGTATGGGGGTGTTTTTCAGCACATGGTACAGGCAAACTTCATATAATTGAAGGAAAGATGAATGGACACAAATGCCATACCTGCTGTTCAATCAATCAAAACTTTACTTATATAGCACTTTTCATTTTACAAATATGACATAATTACATCCCCCTCCCACCCCTTCACCCACCCAACCCCGCACAGACAGACAGACAGACAGACAGACAGACAGACACACACACACACACTCATCAATGTGAGACATGGCCGAGCACCGAGGATCCAGGTGTAGAAGCACCATCCTAGTCCGCAGCTACAGGGACACCACCTCTGCGACCGCCCAAGACCAGTCATTGGGTGGGCGAGGGCAGTTACAGGTCACTGCCCTACAGCTAAAACCAGGCAACTCCCTGTGGGAGGGCCCCCTATGAGGAAACACTGGAGTTAGGACAGGATAATAAGATGAATAAAACTATCAATAATAAATAATAATTTGTTAATAAAATTATAATCATAATCCCCCCATTTAAACTCAAAACAGTTTAAAATGACATTGTATTTAATAACAACGTGACTAATTATAGAAAGAACAACATAAAATGAGTTTAAAATCATACACTACTCACAAAAAGTTAGGGATATTCGGCTTTCAGGTAAAATTTCAGAATGCACCTAAAATGCACTATAACCTTTACAGGTGAACTTAATTTGACCTTCTCTAACCTTTTGAATGCACATGTCCAACTGTTAAATGTTTCAGTACTTTTTGCATAACTTGCTGTTCTCTAACAAGGTGCTTAACGGCAAAATTGGTGTTTGATCCATGAATTGACCAATAAATTTTCTGGTTCAATTAGAATTGGTATTTAAACAGTCCTCTTCATCATGCTGTTCACATTTTGACATCATGAGACCAAGACGACACCTAACAACTGATCAACAGTACCTCGCCATTGCGAGGCTTCAAACAGGATGTTCTCAGAAGGAAGTGGCCACTGAGCTTAGAGTGTCACAGAGTGTCATCAGCAGGTTGGGACCGTGTGGCCTCAATGCTGTTCTCTGATGAAAGTCGATTCACGTTGAGCAGAAATGATGGCGACCAATGATGCTGAAGACGTCAAGGAGAGCACTATGCATCAGCGGCTGTTGTCACCAGACGAGCCTTTGGTGGTGGTGGTGTTACAGTCTGGGCAAGTGTGTCTAGTCAATCCACAACTGCCCTACACCTTGTGAATGGTACAGTGACAAGATGTTATACCTGAATAACATCATTAATCCAGTCATTGTGCCCCTGCATGAACAACAAAGGCCTAATTTCATCTTCATGGACAACGATGCTCCAGTTTATCAAGGTTGCATCATTAGGGAACGGCTGCTGGAGGCTGGGTTACGTCAAATGGAGTGGCCTGCACTTTCTCCAGACCTGAATCTCATAGAAAACCTATGGGATCAGCTGAGTCGCTGTGTAGAGGCTCGTAACCCTGCACCCCACAACCTCAATGGCCTGAGGGCCACCCTTCAAGAAGAGTGGAATGCCATGCCTCAGCAGACGATAAGTCGACTTGTGAACAGCATGAGACATCGTTATCAAGCTGTAATTGATGTTTAAGGGCACACAAGTTATTGAGACACTGACATTTTTTGTTGTGGTATCCCCACCACTGTTGTTGACTTTTGTTTCAATACATTGTTTGAGATTAGGAAATCACCATTGCATGCTTCTACTTAAATGCCCTACTTTCATGATATTGTATCACTGCAGCGTGAACTTTTTACAGTTTCCATAAATTTCACCCGAAAGCCAAATATCCCTAACTTTTTGTCAGCAGTGTAAATTAAGAAAATTAAAATAGGAAACTAATCAAAAGCACGGTTAAAATAGTAGGTCTTGAGCCTGCTTTTAAAAACATGAACATTCTCGGCAACCCTGATGTTCTCCGGCAGGCTGTTCCACAGACGTAGGCCGTAGTAGCTAAAAGCAGCCACACCGTGGGTGCGTGTTCTGACAGTAGGGATAATTAAAAGGCCAGTTCCAGATGACCTCAGAGACCGTGGAGGCTCATATGTCAAAAGTAGTTCTGATAAGTAAAAAGGCCCAAGACATTTATAAACCAGTAAAAGAACCTTAAAATCAAGCCTGAAAGACACAGGGAGCCAATGCAGTGACTTTAAAACCGGCATGGTGTGAGACTGCCATCTGGTCTTCATCAGAACATGTACAGGTGAATTCTGTAATAACTGCAGATTTGAAATTGTCTTTTTGGGAAGTTCAGAGATCAAAACATTACAGTAATCAATACGACTGGTGATAAAAGCATGCATCAGTATCTCTGTTTGCTCGAGAGAGACGTGGGCGGACTCTGGCTATGCTCTTTGGATGGTAATTAGTGTGTGGAGTAAAACCGAGCTCAGAGTCTAAAATGACGCCCAAATTATTCACATGTTGGGATGGGGTAAAGGATCGACTATGTAATTTTGGTAAAATTTTCTCTCTCTGAGCTTCAGGACCGATGACTAAAACTTCAGTTTTGCCCTGGTTGAGCTGAAGAAAGTTTGGTGCCATCCATGATTTAATGTCTAAAATACAGTTAAAAAGGGTATTGAGCTGTTATTGTACTATTGATCATGCACAGTTCAATCTGTCACTATCTACACCTCCGCTACTGCATTGAACTTGCAATTACGGGTATTACAGCTCTACTGTACATAGGATTGCTGTGTTTTATCATTATTTGCACCATGGGTAGCATTACTGTACACAGACTGCTGTTGTTCTTTTTCATCCTTATTCCTTCTTTTCTTATAAGAGAGAGAGAAATGGCATTTCAGTTCTACTGTATATATGGAAGTATTGACAAATGGAAATCTTTGAATCTTTGAATGATGATGATTACTATTATTACACAACATAACAAAAATAATTTTTTTGTAAGTTGTCTGCATTTTTTCAACGGATTTAAGACAATTTTAGACTTAGACTTAACTTTATTATTTTTATTTTGCACTGCTGAATCCAAAAATGACATCCGTTTCTCTCAATCAGGTCAGGTTTTTATGCTAAGTTGTAAGTAGTTGTACAGCAGTTGTACAGTTGTACTGTAAATTGTATAGTAGACACTGATAAAGGTAAGTACATGTAAACTGAATGTTACGTCATCATTGTTTAAAATTCAGAGAATTTCAAGAAATAAAAAAGAATTTTACATCATAGCCCCTGACCAACAGTGATCTGTGTGGAGTTGGCATGTTCTCCCCGTGTCTGTGTGGGTTTACTCTGGGATTTCTCCGGTTTCCTCCCACATGCCAAAAACATGCAAGTTAGGTTAATTGGCATCAAACTGGGGATTCTAAATTGTCCTTAGGTATGACTGTGAGAGTGAATGGTTGTCTGTCTCTCTGTGTTGGCCCTGCGATGGACTGGTGATCTGTCCAGGGTGTACCCTGCCTCTCGCCCAAAGATGCTGGGATAGGCTCCAGCCCCTCTGCGACCCAAAAAGGATTAAGCGGAAGAAGATGAATGAATGAATAAAGCAAAAATACCTGTACATGTAAACAAAAACATAAAAAACATGTGGTCATAGTTCAAAAAGTTGACCTGATTGAGCAAAACCAATGTGATTTTTGGATTCAGCACATCAAAATTGTCCTAAATCAGCTAAAAAAACTTAGACAATATATTTGGTGTTGACCTGTGTTATTATTACCTCTTGGTGTAGTCACATCTTGGCATTTAGTGTGTATATCATTTTAAATATGTATACTAGCTGATTATTATTATTATATTATTAAAATAATAATATAACTAGAAAAGCACTGAGAGTGCATACCTCTGCCAAGGCTCCTTCCTTCCCTCCCTTTGACCATCCATATGTCTGTACCCTGCCTCCATCCCACCATACAATGCAAGACAGGGCCTTGGTAGAGGTATGCGTAGATCAGCTCCAAAATCTAATGGGTTCTTCTTCAGCCCAAGAACCATTTCTGGTGAAAATTTCAACAAAATCCATCCAGTAGTTTTTGTGTAATCCTGCTAAGGCGCTGCAAGAAGATTGAGCCTTGGTGGAGGTGTGCATCTATGATCACCTCCAAAATGCAATGGGGTTCGTGTGTAGGCCAAGAGCTACCTCTGGTGAAAATTTCACCCAAATACATCCAGTAGTTTTGGAGTATTGTTGCTAACACTCTGTGAGAAGATAAGAGCCTTGGCGGAGGTATGCATTCTCAGATCATCACCAAAATGTAATGGGTTCCCCTCCAGCCCAAGAACCACCTCTGGTGAAAATTTCATCCAAATCCATCCAGTAGTTTTTGTGTCATCCTGCTGCACAAATACAAACAAAGCCCTTGGTGGAGATATGCACTCTCAGATCGTCACCAACATCTAATCATCTGTTTCCCATGCCATTACACACCTTTCCTGAAAATTTCATCAAAATCCGTTCGTAACATTTTCAGTAATGTTGCTAAGAGACAGACAAACAAACAAACAAACCAACGCCGGCAAAAACATTACCTCCTCCCTTGGCGGAAGTAATAATAATCAGCTAGTATACATGTTTAAAATTATGTACACACTAAATGCTAAGATGTACCTATACCTAGACTATACCAAGAGGAGACAGTGATTAATATAAAGGAGCAGTGGGGAATAGAGTGGGGCTGTAAAGTGACAGACAAGTTGTTTCTGGGGTCATTTCAAAGACGGGAAAACGGGAACCAAGCCAGAGCAGACAGGCTATTGTGAAGGGAGGGAGAGGAGGTCACTTTTAGTTAGGCAGCAGAGTGACCGCACCTGGCCACAATGGGACTTGGGGAGTACAGTGTGTCTGAGTTTCATCATTTATACTCTGAGTTCACTCCCACTTTATTTTCCTTGGTCTTCAATGTACTTCAGTCCTTTCCATATAAAAGTTTTAATAATGAAAGGACAAAAAAATAACATCTCAAATGTTGTATAAATTGTCAAAATAGATTTATAAATTAATACACAAAGACACAACATACACAATAGAATATTCTAAACATACCTCATCCAGCACAGCCTCAGCTTCTTCTTCTGTTTTGCCGGGAAATCTGATCCTCATGGTGGTGAGGACTGCAAGGGTCTGACGTACCAGCTCTGCCTCCTGCTCTTTACTCCTCAGGTTTATCAGAGGATCACCCTAGGGACACATAAAAGACAAAGTGATAACTATTAAAGTTTACAAAAACATTTTAATCAGAGAGACCACGTGGTTTCCAATTTTATTGGCATCCATTGTAAATACATGTAGAAAGGGTTGGAATAAATGCACCTTTTAAAGAGAACTTTCATCTCACGCTGCAAAAATACAAAAAATCTAATTAAGAATGAATGCATTCAAAGAAAAACTAATCACCAAGAAATAATTAAAGTTTGTGTGTACCAGCATGTGTTCATTCACGAGTGGAAGAAGGTAAAATCGTAAAATGTAAAAAAAAGAAAAAAGAAATTGTGTCATTTAAAACAAACTTCTCAAGATACAAGCGCTATGGTGTAGTCTATGATCTTTTTTCAGAATAATGGTTTTCAACTTTCTCTCTTAACACCTAACATTATACTGCTCCACTTTATCTCATTCAACTGTATTCAGTTTACCAGCACACTTTTAAGAAGCTAAGGCAATGGAGGAGACAGGCGGAAAGCAACAGATGGTAACATAATGGGCGGTTATTGTTGTGGACTATAGAGGGCTATAGTATTGGTGTACCTGTTAAAAGACGTAGGGCAACTGGGAAGGGCAAAGACAAAACCAAGTAAATTTGTACTTCCTGTTCATACTTATAAGAGGGAAGGATACGTTTAAACTGTAAGTTAGCAAACTCTGCTTTTCTATTTGTGTTGATTATGTGACTTACTATATTAGAGTGGATGGTCCCCAGGCTGTTGCTGTGAGGCACACGGAGGGCGGAGCCACTGCGGCTCAGCGAATGGGAGCGAAGTGTGGCAGAGCTCGGCCGAATGAGGGGTGTGGCCATGGGAACCATAGGAGAGGGTCTGGTCGACAATGCCCGTGCTTCATTTGGGGATGAGAGAGAAGCGATAGAGCGAGGGCAGGAGATGGACCGCCTGATTGGACCGGAGAGTGTGGGTGACATGGAGGGGGCAGTGTTGGTTTTGAGTGACTTGATTGGCGGTTTCCAGTGCATGCGACCTGTAGAGACAGAGAAAAGATTGACAGGGAGTGGAAAGGAACACTGACTCACTGTCACACTTCAATTTCTCCCCCCCCCCCCCCAAGCCTGTCTCAGTGACCCTGTCATTGTCAAGCTCTCTTCTCTGCTTTCTATCCATCACTGGGCGGCTCTGGAGATGAAGTGTTGCATTAAAACTCTCATACTCTCACCTTGGCCCACCAGCCCAGTGGTCCACTGTGTATGTTATTAACGGCTGCAGCATGGGCAGCCAAAACTAAAAACTATAGAAAAATCCTTTCTGGCTGGATTAAAGAGCAGCACTCTGTCTGCCACCGACACACACATTAGACAAACACACGCAAGCAGATGGAAAACTATGCAGAAACCCCACATTGACACTCTCCATTACCCTTAAAAATGCCCCAGCTACCAGTCTAGCAGCCAGTGCGTTAGTGTGTGTTGTCTGTTTGTGCACGGTGTTTGTGTTTGTGCATGTGTGTATCGGCTGAACCTTCCGAGGTTCAGCCAAAGCCAAATGAGAGCATTATGGGGTTTAGTTGTAGCAGCCCTTTGGTGGCTTGTTATGAAGTAGGGCTTGGCAAGGTTGCTTCCTCCGTCTGCACACACATGCTTACAAATACAGAAGCGCTGGCCAAACATTGGTCTTTTTGAGGCTTTGTCCCGTTTTGTGATAAATAATAAAAGCTCATGCAAAGAGTCTGCTCCAAAGAAGAGTAAGACTGGGAAACCACAATGCAACAAGGGTATTTTTTTTCCCTTTCCAAGGTTGGAGCATTCACTACTGTGAAAGGTGCTCTCTTTCTCACTTCTGAGAGCTGTAAGTGAGTTGATGTATGTGACTTATGTGAATTTGAGGGAATGCTTGAGACTTATCACTCTCACTGTAAAACAGACCGTCTCGGCATTAAACTCAAGGTGTCTTCAAGGTATACAACAAAAAGGTCCTTTTTCTCTTTCAAAAAAATTCCCTTTTCCTCTTCATCTCTGCTTCCACTCTCACCTTCCATTCTCTGAAACTGCACTTCTGCAGACACATTCCTTCCCTCAAGTGCTTTTCAGTGCTTCAACAATGTGTAAATGGAATGCAAGGACAGTCCTTTAGAAACAAAGACCTTGTGCACCATTATGGTCATTTTTGCTTAAACTGAATTAAAATAAAGAGCTATGATTTTATGGCTGATGGACATACAATATATCTCTTTAAACTCTTAAGCCAAAGCTGGAAGAGTGTGCAAAAACAAGTATTATAGGTAGTGCTCAAAGAACTTAAATAGGTGATATTCACAAATTTTCCTTGTTACACTGGCTTGTGCAGCTGAGCTAACCATGCTAACAGCTAGGCCTGTAACAATAACAAATTTTGATGGACCATACATTTTCCCCCAAAATTATTGTGATAAACCGTATTAATCATTGACATCATGAGGACCATTTAATGCCCTGGATACAGTGACATAATGATAAGAGTCTATGTGCAACTTTTCAAAGAGCTTTGAACTTTTATTTATGAACAATTTTAAACACTGACATACAAATGTTGAAAAAATATTTAAAAAAATATCTGAAATAAAATATACGAAATCAATAAAACATAAATAAAGTAAATAAACACCATTGCCATGGGCAACCGAGACACGTGGCTTTACGTCATCGGTAAGCACTGTTTGTTTGTTTACAATATGTGCGTCTCAGAGACAGCACAGTAAAGAACTACAAAGTGAACATTTCAACTTCATGGACCTTATCGTCTATTTTGAGTTGTTTTTTTTCCAGTAGCGCTCTCTAATGGTCGCATTGACCATACAAACGTAGCGTAAACACGGGTGTTACATGAGGAACCCAGCCAGAGTTGAAGCCGACCTCTTCAATCGGGCAAAAACTGAGGGCATCGCTGTATGAAGTCATCACGCTGTTAAAGAGGAGCAGACTTTCTAGGCCCAGTCGAGAAAAAGCTGAAATCGTGAGCAGACCCTTCAGCTTGCCACTTCAGTTGTTCCGGTTGTCCCCGCGGTGAGAATGAGCTCCGCCTCCCATGAGAGCGTGCAGACGGACAGAAGGAGCACTGAAATGTTGGCGGATGAGGTAAACAAATGCACACATGTAAACAGTGACTTATCATGGCCAGAAAACTTATCGTGGTAGTTTGTTCTTATGGTACAATTAATCATTTTAGCTGTCATCAGCTCAGTTATGTGGGTCATGCTGGCCAAAAAAGAATAACAAAACAGACGAGAAAGATACAAGATATATCTGGATATAATATACAGTTGATAATACACTGTATACTGTATATTATCAACTGTGGATTGATGAATAAGCTGAACTAGTGGGTTGACTAGAATTTAAAGAGAAGAACCATAAAAAGCCCAGTTGGGCCACACTGTTGGTGTGTGGGTTTAGACACACAGCAGAGATATTCCCACCATCACTGATTTTTTTTTAAAATTTTGTATACTTTATTGATCCCCAGAGGGAAGTTCAGGGCATCCACTTGGATGGATGACGCAGCCACAGTGTGGTGCCAATCCCGTCACCATTCACACACACATTTACACCTAGGGCCACTTTAGAGTCTCTGATTAACCTAGATGTAGATGAAGCTGGGAGGGTGGTTTCCTTCCAAAGAGCTAGGGATCTCAAGTCACAGCCAGAGCCAAATCAAAACCACTCAATTAATGAGCGGTACTGGGTCAAAGGCAGAACCTAACAAAGTGACAGAATTGTGCTTTTCGATTGGTAGTTCCTCCAGATTCATAAAACACAGAAAAAGGAAAATTTGCCTCATACGTCCCCTTCAAACAATTTGCTTAATTACTTTGAGATCTTCATATGCCTTGAGGTTACTAAGGGCTGCTTTACACAGAGATCGTTGGATGACCATTGAGAGATCAAAAATTCACCCAATCTCTCCTTGATCTATCAGCCATTTTTCCACATCGACGGTAGACATGGCTGAGAGATCAGTAAGGGATCACTGAGCATTTGAAGAAAGACCAACAGATTGTTTATTGAAAGACTGCTGAGAGATCACTGGGAGATTGATGAGATCTGGCCATTTTTTCATCACTCAGCCATCTCTCAATGATCTCCACCCCTGTGTAAAGAGGGTATCATGAAACAATCGCGTCTTTGACTTTACACTAGATTTGTTTTTTTAGCATTAGACAACTTTCCCAATTTTTTCAAAAGTCATGCAAACTGCATCTAACTCAAGATGTGTATATATTTTGTAACACTTTAGCATATATAAACAAATCTACCTACGGGTACAAATAAAGTAACCTGAACCTGAACATATATGTTTTTACTATTTTATATTAAATATACAGTAATATTGAGATGATTTGCAAAACATTCCACTCTCCTGATAATGGGTTTGCTTCCAAGACTCGCTAAATACACCTGCCAATTTCTCATTGTCTATCAAATGGAATGCAAAAGCAAACAACTATTAAAAAGGTGAATATATGTGGGCGTCTTTAACATTTGAAAAACAAGCTTGTTTAAGCAGTTACACCAAACACTGTAATCAGATGAAATAAACAAACAGGGCAGAAGGACGAGAGAATAATATTAAATGAGGAGAAAGCAGGCAAACAAAAAACAAAGCAAGCAAAAAAGATTGCATGAAACAAGGTCCCTGTCAAACTCCTACACTTTCCCAGACACTTTTACACAGCCCGCCCCTTTACCTGAGCGCTCAGCCAAGTTCTTTTCCTTGTTCTCCCCAAGGTCGTAGGAAACTTTCTTCTCCCCTCGCTTCTCTCCACCTCGTCTTCCTTCTGCTTTCCTTCTCACCTCCTCCTCTTCATCCGAAGAAGAGCAGGAGTTATCAGCACTGCTCCCACTGGTGAAGTCGGCCAGGTAGTCTGGCCGTTGGCGTCTTGGAGTCTGACTGCATTCTGGCATAGCGGTCAAGGACTAGTAAGGACATGCACATACACAGACAAAGAGAATGCAAACATTCAAATAAGGGCAGGACGTGGCAGACAAACATTGCACACAAGAAATGCATAGCAAGGAAACTCTTGGGACTTTAAACAAGCTTAATTTGTTTTTGAACCCTAAACTATCCAAAGTTACCTCATTTTAGTCTATAGCTAAAATAGAGACTTACAAGGACATAAGTACACCAAGAAACGTGGAAACAAAAATTAAGATGAGATGATGTCAGCCTCGTCTCACCCAGAGCTCATTACTATCTGTCCCAGTGACAGATAGTGGCCATCCTAAATGCCCACAGGAGTGTATCTAATCCAAGATCATTATGCACAAATACACAATTACATGTGTTCTTTTATAAGACGCTTCTGTCATAAGAACACAACCGGTTTCGTACCGGGAACAAAATGCTCTAATATGTAAAGGTTAACTTCAAAGAAAGTGCAGCATTTTTCTTTAGTACCAGATGTTTGACATGGCTGTTTCTGTCAATGAAAAAGAAAATTACGGCGTGCATAAGAGCTATGGTGACATGCGAGAGCTTCACTGACACCAACCTGTTGCTGTATTTCTGTCTGTGAGAACAAACTGAAAAGTTCATTAAGCTTCTTTGTCTATTTAACATCCTGAAAGGTGGTGCAGTGAAAACATTAATAAAGCATTTATACATCTGTTATTCCACAGTCACTCGGGCAGTGTTGTCAACCCTCCCAAATTAATGGGCAGGAAGTTATCACAGGGCTTACACAGTCACCGCTGGGTAGTGGTGTGGGTGAATGATAGAGGAGGATAGAGACAGAGAGAGATTAAATACATGAGAGGAGAATAAAAGGGAAGATGGGAACATCTGATTGATAGGGTGAGAAATAAAGAGGAGGACAAGGTGAAGCTGAGTGAGGTGGATACAGAGAGGAGGCACTGAATAGATGGAGAGAAACGGAAATGAATATAGAGAAAAAAGGGCTCTTGACATACAAGGGGGTGGAAAGAAAAGGATGCAAGAACAGATGACAAATACACGGCATAATGGTGTAAGATAAAGCGCGAAGGCCAGACACTAAAAACATAAAATGAGAGAGAGAAAACTTGGATATGTGTAGAGTAAAGCTAAATGGTTATCTGTGGTTGGCATATGTGAGGTTGCAGTGATTAACACCGTTCCCATCACAGATATAAGGTTGTAGGTTTGTAACCTCCTGGTGCATCTTTCTCTGTGGAGTTTACATGTTCCTGTTTCCTCTGTTGGTCAAAATAGGTGTCTTTAAGCTTAACTAATGAGTTGACACTTTCTATATATTCAAGGTTCAGACCAGATCACTGATGAAGGAATAGCTCACTCCAGCCTGATGAACACACCTGAGGTCATCAAGCACCTTCACTTTTCACTGTTTATATACACATATGTATATAGTGTATGTGTTCATAGCTTGAGACCTTTGACCTTGACCCAAACCTGGATGCAGACCCACCTGAGGATCACTGTGTGTGAGTTTGATGAGCATCCGGGCAATTACCTGGGAAGAGTAGTGATTCTCAGTACAGGCATGTGGATGACAGCTCATTTTGTTTTCAGTGAAATTAACTAAAAGTGAATTGATGGTTAGCAGGGAACCAAAACGGAGAAAAAGGAAAACACAAAGCAACAACTGTGCCAAGTTTCATATCAAAATTTGAAAAGCTGGAGGCTAAATAGCAGTGAAAGCCAATGAAAGAAAAAAAAAATCACTTTCTAACTCATCACTTGTTTAGTTCTCCATTTCAATTACGTCCTCCTTTCATTTCTTTCACAGCAAAACAACCTTTAGCTTTGTTTCCTTCCCTCAAAATCCCGGTTTAAATCTTTTTGCCTCACTCCTCTCTTTTGGCTTTGGCACACTTGGTTCAGTTTCACCAGATGGCTTGTGAGCACTAGACCCTGAGGAGTGAATCTATCCGTCACAGCGCTTTCTTTCCCCTCCTCTCAATGTCTCTCTTCACATTCTCTGTAACATCGAAAGTGACGGACCCTAAATTAATTTGGACAACAGTGATTGTGTCTGAACAAGTCCTCATTCCAGCTAAGGCCTCTCTAATGCTGCGCTGAACTGCCCTGTCGAGTCCCTAACACACTCTAAGTGTTCCAGCCAATTTAGCCCTCGAGTCAGGGATGGATGTAGATGTGCAGGAAAAGGGAGGGATTGAGAGGTGAATAGAGGAGAGGAAAGCAAGGTGATGGAGGGAGTAATGTGCTGTCGTGGGAAATCGAGGGGGCGTATAGGTGCATGTGACAGAGAGAGAAAGAAAAGGAGAAGATAGACAGAAAGAAAGATAACAGGGAGTGAGAGAGAGAGACAGCCTGACAGCTCTCCCCTAAGGGACTTGGGTCTTTTCTTTAGGCCTCTATCTGATTCTTTTCTCTCTTGCCGAGCCCACAGCTGCCCCCCCCCTTTATTTTTCTGAATCACAATTTATGTGCTTTCTGTGGGCGTTAGCTCTAGGCATTTGACTACCTGCCACCCTTTTCCCTCCCTTCTTTTTGTCTGTGTCACTCTTATTTGTAGGTTTTTCAAAGTCCTGTGAACCCCCACCACCCCCACCCCCACCACACACACACACACACACACACACACACACACTCACTCACTCACTCACTCACTCACTCACTCACTCACTCACTCACTCACTCACCTTAGGGCCTTTTTGCCTAGAGGATTTGCCCATCAGCTTCTCATCGTCCAATTCACATTGTTCCAGAAGATCCAAAATGTCCTCCTCCTATACAATAACACACACACATACATACACAAACACATACACATACACAAAAAAGATGAGAATTTTGCAGAGGCGTTGATTTTGTTAAATAATTAAAGATTAAAGTGTTCTCCAAAGAGTAACAGTGGAGTTAAATCTTCATGGTACATTGATAAAGAAAATGCTTTATTTCATATCACATGGCATGACATGAAGTCATTTAACTTGTATATAATTTATACAGTAAAAAGAGGAAGCAATTTTTGAAAATTTAATTTCAGAGGCGCACAGTATATGCTTTATCTGGGGGTAAAAAGAAAGACCCTGTCTGAATAGGCTGCTCGTTGGCAGCACTCATAAAGACAGCGTTCTGGCCTTTGCCAAAATAATAAAACCTTGGCCATTTGGCCATAGCTGAAATGCAGGCAAAGGTGATTTATGTTGCTTCATAGCTGAAACATAACAAGCTCCCACTTGCTGCTCAAAGACAGATGAAAAGTGATTGTTTTCTCTTAGATAAACCATCAGGCAGCTTTCTGGGGTCCATAAGAAGGTCAGTCTCCTCCTGGCTTCCTGTGCCCACAATTGTTGGATATTTACAGAAGCATATTTTCTCCTACATCAGTTTGAAAGTATGCATTGGTGCGTTGAAAAGGTTTTTGAAATGGTATGTGACTTTTTTTGGTTTTGTGTATTTCCATTAACACTCTAGCAACAACGGAAAACTTTTACTTTAGCTCATGGAGAAACCTGTTACATGTCAGTTTAGGGAGGTCTTGGGATGAAATTGGGGATCATGCTGAGAATGCATCAGAAAACTTCAGTGTTCTGTTATTTTCTAGGCCAACCATATTTCAAAAATAAAAAAATAAAACTCATACCATTACTGTTTGGATATGACTGTCAAGGACTGCCACTTCTGCTTTTTATAATCTAGACAAAGACAAACATGTTCTTTTAAAAGCAGCACAACTTAACTTTCCCATTCCTGGTAGGAATACTGAAAAGAGGAGAGCTCACACGTTTTGCAGCCTGAGTCCCCAATCACATGGTGCTTTGTTAGTTGGTGGCTAAAGTCATGCTATATGATCATGATAATTGCCACTATCCTCATACGACTAAGGTCAGAAAGCTGTTCCCCTGGCCTGCTGAAGTACAATCCTGGGTTCCATATGTACTGTATTCTGAACTGCCACCACCAGAAGGAGCTTGTATACAATCAAGTCTTCCAAAGTTCTTAACCCATCACTCAATTACCATCATGGCTGAACAGGATAGTTCTACATCTTATAAATACAGCTGTATTTACTACTTGATGAGGCAAGGTTACTACATTTGTAGATTGCAGTTTTAATTTAATTTTAATTGTTTGAATGAAACAATGCAACTGTGAATCAACTTCCATGTCTGTATTTGTAGATAGTAGTTTACACTGTCACATATTTGTCAGTTTCTAGGCCACAAGGCTACAAATACTGTTTACTGACTGTTTCTTCCATTTAAGAAAAATTGCCAAAATTAAACCTCTACTGTCCCCTAACAATCTGAAACTATTAGTGCACACTTTAATATTCTCTCATCTTGACTATTTCAACTCACTTTTCACATGCATCTCCCAGTCCTCCATAACTCATCATCAAATGGTCCAGAACGCAGCAGCTAGGCTGCTGCCGGTATGCACATATCACCCCTGTTTGTGCCTCCCTTCACTGGCCCCAGTAAAACTTAGAATTAATTTCAAACTTTTGCTAATAACATACAAAAGCTCTCTGTGGTGTAGCATCAACTCTCCCTTGGCTCTCATCTATAAAATTATTCTTCACCTTAAAGGAACTGTTTTATCCAAAAGCCTGGTCAAACAACTGTTTTTCTTTAAGCTAAGGACCACCACCTGGAAACAACATTCCTTTGTCAAGAAGCACGATAAGGAACCCTTTTAACGGATTAGTCTGCCTCATACATACAGGAAATTCCCTTTTTCTCAAGATCGTTACCAGTTAATAGCCCTTGTGACAAATAACAGACCCTTTTTTGAGTGCATCTTACAGTCACTAGAAAATATCCACAGCTCAACATTGCCATCTTCTGGCAACTCAGGGACATGTTGGATTTAACCAGCCTTGGAACTTTGTGTATCTTTGACTGAAATTAGTTCTCTCTTCAAGTTTCATTCCTCAGGATAATTTCCAGGACACCCTGGGAAATCAAGCGGGACTCTGACATACCATTCTGTGTTGGACAATCATTCGGGTTTGAAAGATTTCATTAATCTTGATTTTAAATGTGTGCATGAATGTTTAAATGCTTGAATATATTGTATTCCACTGCATGCAATTTTAGAAGGACCAGCATAAAAGTGCATGAATCACTGATTTTAGCTTAGTGTATATACGTATAAAGTAAAGTTTCATATTATTAAGATGTGTTTATCCAGCCTGTGGAAAAATACTCAAGTCATCTGACTGGCTCCGCCAATCAGAAGCTAGTCTCTTCGGGACAGAACCCCCTTTCATTCTATTGGTTGTTTACAAACAAAGGACTGTTCTCCTATTGGCCTAAAGTTCATAAAACCCACCCACGAAGGAAGATAATTGGCCTATGTTCATGTCAGTCACCGAAAGTTGTCTGAGTATAAGAGAGTACGGCCATACTTGTTATTTCAGTATTTGTGTTGCTGTCGTCTTATGAAAGTCTCTGTGTCTTTAATGTTTTGTTTCCTTTAAAACATCTGGGAATTAATTCTTCCTTTTCTGAGCCCAAAATTCTTCAGAGGCATTTCTATTTTTTTTTCCTGTTAAACTTTCTTTAAACTCGCCGTGTGTTTTAAAGAGACTAACTCACCATTTGTTTTTTTCACACTGGAAGCTATTTTCGCCAACTCCCACGGTGTCAGAAGAACTTGGATTTTGTGGCTTGAATTTAGTTATTTTTAATCTTGTCTTTCTAATTCTGTGATCCAGATCACATATGAACTATATCCAATTTAATCAGACCCAAGAAGCTGCTAAAGGATCATCGTATCTGCATGGCATATGGCATCAGCGGCCAACAGAGAAGAGGAAGCAGCTAGCCACCATGGCTGCCCAAAGGAGAAGACGACGACACCTTATTATTGCAGTCAAAATCTCAGCTTGTGACTGCTGGACTGTGGACTTTGGGGAAATTATCTGGGGGCAGATATTTCCTGTATCATCTAAATAAATCTTCAGCTGAGGATCCAAGTGATGAAGAGGACCTCAACAACAACGCAACAACGCAAGGAGAGTCACATGAGCCCTATTCTCTTCGTTTCCATCTGCTGAATGAACATCTAAGATTTGGAAATAATTCATAAATCTGATCAGATACAGAATTAAAGATAATTAATATTCCCTTTTCATTAAAATTCCATTTTTACTTTCTCAGAGTAAACTCAGAATTTTTCTATAATTAGTTATAATTTTCTTCATAAATTTGCATCCAATTTATTGATAAGTTGTTCCAATTTTATCACAGTCTTCCATTTTATCACAGTTACAAACTCATATGAAGTTTTCCTTGGTTCCACAAAATTGTGATTACACTCGATTGCTCAATAACCAGTGAAAAAAGAATGTATGGCTTGATATCTGATCATTTCACCTGCTTACAAATTATTTGAATGTAATGCCATTTAATCAGAGTGAAGTTAATAAAATTTATTAACTGTATGAGAGAAGTAGTGGGAATTTCTTTTCTGTGTCATGCTCTAAGTCCCCAGTAGAATTCACAAATAATTTGAGACTGATTAATGAAAGGTATAAAGAATAATTATTTATAAGTGTTCACAATAGTGAACTGGTGCCCCTAAACAAGTGTTTTTCTATTAAGTTTGACAGGTGTGTGTGTGTGTGTGTGGATTTGAAAGTAAATTTCCGAGCCCACACACCCCACTAAATGAAATTAAATAATCTTGGTACCTTATCACAATTATAATTAAATAATGCTACAGTGGTCAAGCTCCTGGATATAGAGCTGATCTATTGAGACTTTACAACAGCAGTTGCCCCTCTGTTCATCTGGTCAAGGTCTCCTATTTGTCTCATGCTCAAATTTTAAAACAAGAGCACTCTGAGGTGAGTGCAATAAACCCTCAACAGTGTTTCCTTTGGCTTAAAGACCTTGGTGCAGTGGCTACATATTTTTCCAGGGCGGGGGGATGGGGGAACACATCAGAAAATACATGACACTACTGTAAGTGGAATATGTTAATTTTATACGTTTTTAAATTTTGCACAGTACCTTTGCATAATGGAAGTTACCATTTGAAGTATTGTACAACCAAGGCTTGAATCTTGGAATATTGTGCCAGTTGAATTCCCACCCAGATGTCCTGTGTTTGAACTTTTTGCTGGTGTCATCTTTCTCTCCTTCCTCTGCCTGAACTTTCCTTTCCTTGGCTCCTCTCTTCTGTCTCATCTTTCCCTCTCTGAGCTCTGTCTTATTCAGGTTCTCTCTCTCTCTACGATGGTATACAAACAGGTTAGAAAATATCAAATGTCACGTTTTGTCCTGCAGGATTTTTTTTGTCATGATTTACATAAATGACAGAAATATGTATATTTTTTGTATTTTTATCAGTGTTTCTTTTTTCCATTGAGAAAGAGTAGGAAAGAGAAGGAAAAAACATTCATAATAGTAATTTACTCGCGCGTGACTGAGCCTCTCACCCTATTTCTAAGGGTGAGTCCAGTAATCCTACGGAGAAAGCTCATTTCAGCTGCTTGTATCTGCGATCTCATTCTTTTGGTCATTACCCAAAGCTCATGACCATAGGTGAGGGTAGGAACGTAAATTGATCAGTAAATGGACAGCTTTGCTTTAGAGCTCAGCTCCCTCTTCACCACAACAGACTGGTACAACGTCCGCATCACTGCAGAGGTTGCTCCGATCCATCTGTCAATCTCTTGCTCCATTCTCCCCTCACTCGTGAATGAGACCCCGAGATACTTAAAACTCCACTTGGGGCAGGAGCTTGTCTCCATCCTGGAGAGGACAGTCCATCTTTTTCTGGCTGAGAACCATGGACTTGGACTTGGAGGTACTGATTCTCATCCCAGCCACTTCAAACTCAGTAGCAAATCGTCCCAGTAAGACCTGTAGGTCATTGCTGAATGAAGCCAACAGGACAACATCATCTGCAAACAGCAGAGATGAAATCCTGTGGTCAGAGCATAACACTCTCCAATCCTTGGCTGCGCCTATATATCCTGTCCATATTCAATTATGAACAGGATCGGTGACAAAGGGCAGCCCTGGCGGAGTCCAACTCTCACTGGAAACATGTTTGACTGGGTGTTGGCAATATGAACCAAACTCTTGCACTGGTCATATAGGAACCGGATAGCTCAACACAGCGAGCCCGATACCCCATACTCCGACAGCACCTCCCACAAGAGACCACGAGGAATGCGGTCGAATGCCTTCTCCATGTAATGTCCACACAACACATGTGGACTGGTTGGGCAAACTTCCACAAACCCTCGAGGATTCTCGAGAGGGTAAAGAGCTGGTCTGATGTGCCACAGCCAGGATGAAAATCACAATGCTCCTCCTGAATCCGAGGTTCGACCAGTGGTTGGACTCTCCTCTCTAGTGCCTTGGCATAGACCTTCCCAGGGAGGCTGAGAAGTGTGATCCCCCTAAAGTTGGAACACACCCTCTGGTCCCCCTTTTTAAAAAGAAGAACCACCACCCCAGTTTGCCATGCCAAAGGCACTGTCCCTGACTTCCACGCAACACTGCAGAGGCGTGTCAACCATAACAGCCCTACAACATCCAGGGCCTTGAAGTACTCAGGGCGAGTCTCGTCCACCCCCGGGGCCCGGCCACCGAAGAGTTTTTTAACCACTTTGGCGACCTCAATCTCTGTGATGGGCGAGTTATCCCCCTTGTCCTCAAGCCCTGCTTCCTCTATGGAAGGTGTGTCATTGGGATTGAGGAGATCCTCAAAGTATTCAAAGTATTTGGTGCATAGGCACAAATGATAGTCAGGACCCATTTCCCAACCCGAAGGCGCAGGGAAACTACCCTTTCATCCACGGGGGAGAACTCCAATGTCAAGGCAGCAAGGCGGGGGCATATAAGAATACTCACCCTTGTCCATCACCTCTCACTTGGGCCAACTCCAGAGCAGGCCAAGCTCCAGCCCCTCTCCAGGAAACTGTTTCCAGAACTGGAGCTGCACACTGAGGTGAGCCCAACTATATCTAGCTGGTATCTCTCAACCTTGTGCGCTAGCTCCAGCTCCTTCTCCACCAGAGGCAAATTTGTGGATTATTTATGGCTAATTTTTGTCTATTTTTTTTAAAAATAAAATTACTCAATTTAATATTGTCTCATTTCTCGCCCGTGGCAGCTCCCTCACACATGGCCAACTGTGACTACACTTGACCGCAAACACACCCTTAAATTAGTTATTCATGCAACTAATTAAAACGAACTAAAAAACTGAACATTTAAATATGCATACATGCGATAACACCTTCCCACGAGGATAGTGACCATTTTTTTGGAAAAATTACTTCAGGAGTATTTTTAGTTCTCAGTTTGGCAAAGTGCCACACACAACAAAGGGGAGAGGCGGGACTTAAAGTCTTACTGCAGCCATCCACCAGAGGACAATCGAGAATTACTTGCTTAACTTTTGGAGCGCTCCCATGCTGTCAACATTGATGTGTGTTCCAGGAGTCATGCTAGGTTGGATTTTCCCAGTGAGTCACAGAAAGTTGTCAAATGGCCTGGCCCCCTGAAGTTGGGTTTCTGACCATAAACATGTTCCAGCACAGCAATTTCATAATGTCTATCTGTTGGAACTTATTGAGCTTCCACTTACTGTTGATGGTGGGCACAGTCAATTACATCCTTAAGTCTTCCTTAACTTGGAGATGGTACAGGCTGCCTGGCATAACACGAGGGGGTGCTGAAAAGTTCATAGGCTGAAAAGTTCATCGTGGTCAAATTTGACCAAATGTTATTTATTTTTCAACATAGTCCCCCCTTCGGTCCACACACTTTTTCCACGAGTGTTGCAGTGTTTGGATCTGTGTGGTTGAAAAATAAACCACATTTGAGCAAATTTGACCACTATGAACTTTTCAGTCCCCCCACCGCCAATACAGTCAGAAATCTGACAATGAGGAGTGGCACTCAACAACTTCTGGCAACTGAGTGAAAAAATCTTGCTTAGGACAATACCTGGAAGGGATTATAAATAAATTCTATGATTTATTTTCCACAGGTTGTAAATACTCATTGGTCTGGATTTTTTGCATCACATCTTAAATCTCCCTGACATACAACAAAACCATCAGTTTACCTGTGTTTTCCTTCCATCACTGTCTACAATATCATTATTAGTGAAAACAAATCCCATTTCTCTAACAGCTGATAGGAAGAATGATTAAGTGTTTACGTGCCAGAACACACAAAATGGCATGTAAAACACATTTCATTCAACATACACCAATGAATGCAGCTCACACCCTGCCTTCTACAAATTCACTATATGAATTTGTAGAATTTGTTTACTTTGGTCCGAATCAGTTGATAAGTTTATTACTTTGTATCATTTTCTCCTTGGTTCAGTTCCCTTTCACACAGGCAAAAATTCAAGTGGACCAAATTCCCTCACGTTAAATCCCGCAAGACTTATGTCAGAATGTGCTCCGTTCTTATTGGTCAGATTTTTTTGCTGCAAGAACAGGAAAGGTAAATACAGGAAGTAGGATGACTACTGTGCATCGATGCATTTCTGAGGAGAAAATAATACAAATTGTAGTGTAATCTATAGGGGGTTTTCATCGCCCTGGTTAACGTTTATTACATTACGTGCATATACCACTTTTGACAAATCATACAGTCTGAAAATGAAGTGTGGCTATGGAAGGAAAATAACATATTAACGTTCATTAATCCTCCAGAACCGTGACATGCTCAGCCACAGATATTTTTAAAGATCCATCAGGTTACTACAGTGGCATAAAATGTTTTACCGTTTGCCGCTGGTCCTGCTTTAGTACAGTCCCTTTCTCACCTGCAGGACTGCACCAGAGTTTGCCAATTGATTTGAATTGAGACCACCAAGACCACAACCTTTATATTTATTATCTGTTAAAAAACTAGGAAGAATAAAAAGACATCAGCTCAAACGGTAGAGACATATTTGTAGCCAACACTTATAATCTGATCCATGTTTGTCAACCTAACTGTAACTGAAGATGAGGGAAGGGTGATGTAAACCCTGTGGAAAGTAGTGTAACCTGTGGCGGTTGTCTGTAACACAGCAGATTAAGTCAGGAGGATACTCTGCAATCAAAAAGCATGTTATCACAAGGATCACAACACAGGCTTTACTCTCTTTGGTGGTGTGACAATGCTTGACATTTTTTTTTAAATTCGTTGCCCAAAATAAGCCTTCAAAGGCAGCAAACATGTGGCTTACAGGTACACTGTCTGTCAAAATTCATAGACACATGGATGGCGTGCTAAAAAATAACCTCTGGTATTTTTGCAACAGAAAAAAAATGTCCTACAAACATTCAATGCATGTCAGAGGATATATTCTGCATTTAAACTAGAAATATATAAAGAGAAAGTTATATGTTGGGTAAATATGATATCACTGTTTCTTATGTTGTTAAGCTACCTTTGGGTACACTAAAATCTAAAGGACTAAAAAAGTCCTCTGCACATAGATAAATCCATTATGTTTGATTCAACAAAGTGCAGTTTCAAAAAGTTTTTTCAGCAAGTGTTTTTTGAAGACTAATAATGATATAAACCTATTCTTGACTTCTTTTTCTCAATAATATTGTATGACTGCCATAAGATTTTATTACATAAATAAAAAAAATAAAGGTTTAGTGAGTTTTAGCTAGTATATATCCATGGATAAGACATATACTGGTAAAATATTAAAATTAACACTAGGAATATTAAAGCATTAACATAATTCATTACTGCAGTCCAATTAACAGATTTCCAAAAATTAACATGATTTAACACCCAACCCCCAACTTCCCCCCCATGGCCTTGGATTTAGCACCCACCAGGACCGTCTTTACCGCTGCACACAATAGCCTGCACGCAAACCCCTCTTTTTTTTTTTTAATTGTGGGTGTTTAAATCAGTGTGCTGGAGTATTCCTGCCATACTATATGGGCATTTGGACCATAGATTACATTTAATTATAGACTGAAACGAGTGACCACGGGGACTGAATCTTAAGCAAGCACCGTCGGTTAACCAGAAGTTAGCACGAGGCTAGCCACAGCCAGCCACAGCCACAGAGCTATAATAGGCTAGAGTCCTCATTGTTAGCCACCAGGCTAGTTTTAGCCTGGTGGATGCTATATTGGTGCTGATAAGAAACACAAACAAGCCACAGAGCCACATACACATGTACTGCATTTTCTTCATTTTGACTGAAGAAGTTGAATATTATATGAAATAAACAGCACTCATTGTCATGTACAATGTCTGCTCATGATAGAAAATTAAAAATGTTCACTTTTAACAATGTCATTGATTTAAACACTGATGTGTCATCCTGTATATGTAACTGATTCTTTTGTTTTTCTGTTGTCTTCTCATTCTTTGCCAACAGAAAAAGACAAAGAATATTGAACTAACACAGTGCTCTAAACAATAGCAAATATTGAAAATCACTGTACTCAATAATTGTCTTGCTCACTGAAAATACCAATATAAACTACATTACATTTAAAGTGGCACACTTACCAAAAATCGAGTTTTTTTTAACATGTCTGTAACATGATTTTTATGACTTATAAGACATATCAAGAGCAAAATCACTCACATGTCTCATATCTATGTTTATTTTTGCTGTCAAGTTTCACTTAAGCCCCACCCCCTGCAAAAAGGCGAGTTGAGACAGAACATTTTTGGTGATGTAACTATTCGTGGTGCTGGCACGTGGGTACTGTTGAACAACTCAGGACTCTGGCCTAAATGGAGTTATCCTCCAGGCCAGTTAGCATTTTCAACAAATTACTTTGAAAACTTGACCCAAATTAAGATGGGCTTTACCATTAAACTGCTTTTAAGGACCAATGCAGTTTCCGTCATACTGGGCCACCGTGCATACAACTGAGCATGTCCTTCAACCAGTAAGTCTTTTATCACAGGATTTATTCTGATAATGTAGTGCTAGCCACGATTAGCCTTGTGGCATGTGGTTGGGCCTAGTAATCACCGATTCTGGCATTTGAAGGGGGAGGGGGAAGTTGAGATGAAACTGTAAGACAATGAAAGGTTTTCTGTGGGACAAAGGGCATAAGATACCACTTTAGACAACACAGATTTGTTTTTATATGGGATTTATATCCACCAGAATGTGTCTTTAAGTATTTGAGAACTTGATGGGAAGGTTAAAAAGAGTATTTTCAGTTCACATGCTTTTTTGTTGTGATGTTTGTGACAGATTGATTGGCTGATTGGACGCTTCCTGTGGTAACGTATCGTCACTTCCTGTGTTGCTGGCTGTCGGTATGGTTTGCTCTGTGGTTAGCTCTCCTCACTCTCCTGAGGATTATTGCCTTTAACTGTATTTTAATTGCTTTTTCCCCCATCTACCATCCCCTCTCACTTCTGTTTAACAAGCCTCTTGCATCTGTGTACGTACTCAGTGTCACCTAATCACCTTTTTTAGCCTTCTGTTCAACTTCCATCGGTGTTTGTGTTAGCTTCGGGTTAGCCACTAGCTATGGGAACTAGCTCTCCCCCTTCTCCTCTGGTGTGCTCTCTGTGTCAGATGTTTAGCTACACCTCTGCCTCTTTTAGTGTTAATGGTAAATGTAATAAATGTTGTCTTTTTGAGGCACTCAAGGCGAAGTTGTGCGATTTGGAATCCCGGCTCCGCTGCATTGAAACACCGTCAGTGCCAGTTAATAATGACAGACTCCCCTTAGCTGCAGCGGAGCAACCTAGCATAGGGTCTTCTTGCCGTCCCCCAGCTTCCACCTCTCCTGAGCAGCCAGGAGAGAATGGGTGGGTGACAGTGAGAAGGAAGCATAGTCGCAAGCCCCTGGTTCACCACCAACCTGTTCATGTTTCTAATCGTTTTTCCCCACTCAGCGACACACCCGCTGAGGAAAAAACTCTGATCATTGGCGACTCTATAGTCAGAAACTGATCCTAGAGACTCCAGCGGCCATAGTCAAATGCATTCCTGGGGCCAGAGCAGGTGACATCGAGTCAAATTTGAAAATGCTGGCTAAAAGTAACTGTAAATACTCCACAATTGTTACCCACGCTGGCATTCATGGCATCTGACTCCGGCAGTCGGAAGTCACAAAACTTGCGTGTGGAATCTGTGTGTAGCTTTGCCAAAATGATGTCTGCCTCTGTAGTATTCTCTGGGCCCCTCCCCAACCTGATCAGTGATGGCATGTTTAGCCGTATGTCATCCTTCAACCGCTGGCTGTCTGTGTGGTGTCCTGCAAACGATGTGGGCTACATAGACAATTGGAACTCATTTTGGGGAAAACCTGGTCTTATTAGGTGAGATGGCATCCATCCCACTTTGGATGGTGCGTCTCTTTTATCTAACAGTCTGGCATCATTTTTATCCAAATTTCCAAAACCTTGACAACTCAGAGTTGGGACCAGGAAGCAGATTCAGTCTTACATGCCTCTCTGCAGTTCCTCTTCATCCGCCACCCCTCAACTTAGCCCCTGTCTTCCCCAACAGAGAATCATTGTCTGCTCCCTCCAAAGTAAATAAATATATAATGTATAAGCATCCCAAAATGATTAAAGAAAAAGTTGGTAAAACTCAAATTAAACATGAAGCTTCTAAATTTAATGACTTGGCTTCTGCTCCTCCTCATAATTTGAAAATTAAATGCGGTTTGTTAAATATTAGGTCTCTAACTTCCAAGTCTCTGCTAGTCCATGATCTCTTAATTGATTATCAGAGTGATTTAATATCCCTTACAGAGACTTGGTTAGGGCAAAAGGATTATGTTGGTTTAAATGAATCAACTCCCTCTGGTTATTTAAACTGTCAAAATCCCAGAAGTTCTGGTCGTGGAAGAGGAGTACAGTAGCAACAATTTACCATTCCAAATTACTAGTTAATGTAAAGCAAAAAAACCCCCAAAACATGTTATAATTCCTTTGAGGGCCTGGTCCTCGATATTGGGCATTTTAGCAATTTTAGGTTAAACACAATTTTATTTGCCATAGTTTATCGTCCCCCCTCAGCCTACTCAGAGTTTTTATCTGAATTTGCTGAATTATTAGCAGATTTAGTGCTGAAATCAGATAGAATAATTATAGTAGGGGACTTTAATATACATGTAGATGTACATTGTGATTGCCTTAATATGGCATTTAATTTAATATTAGACTTGATGGAGTTTTCTCAGAAAGTAGGAAATTCTACCCATTATCTCCACCATACATTGGACCTTGTTCTGATGTATGGCATAGAAACAGAAAATCTGGCAGTGTCTCCTCAACCCTGTACTGTCAGACCATTGTCTGTTAACCTTTGATTTTACAATTTCTGACTATTTGGCTCCTAAAGAAAAATATTACTACAGTAGATTGTTTCCTCTATGCCATGTGTCAACACAGTGGAGATAAGCTATGGAGAGCTTGCTCCTTCTGTAATTGACAGCATGGTAGATAGTGTTGCAGCTTCTCTGCATCAGACTCTAGACACGGTGGCCCCTTTAAAAAAGAAAAAGTCTAATCAGAGATTTCTAACTCCTTGGTTCAACACAGATACTCATAGCTTAAAACAGAAAACTCGTCAATTAGAAAGAAAATGGCGCTCCACTAAATTAGATGAAATCTATTTAGCTTAGAGAAATCATCTTCTAATTTATAAAAAAAATCTCTTAGGAAAGCTAGAACAAGTTATTATTCTGCATTAATAGAAGAGAACAAGAATAATCCCAGGTATCTTTTCAGCACTGTAGCCAGGCTGACAAAGAGTCAGGACTCTGTCAATCCTAGCATTCCCTTAGAGCTTACTAGTCAGGACTTTATGCACTTTTTCAATAATAAAATTTCATCTATCAGAGATAAAATCAGTCAGATTCTTCTCACTGTTAACTTAAATACAGTACCTACTACAACTCCTTCAATTGATATCTGTTTGGATGAGTTTATGCCAATTGACCTTTTAGAGTTGGATAAAATAATTTCCTCATCCAAGCCTTCAACTTGTCTTTTAGACCCTATTCCTACCAGGTTATTTAAAAAAGTATTCCCATTTATTGGTAGCTCTGTTCTTCAAATAATCAATTCTTCATTAACATTAGGCCATGTACCACAGGCTTTTAAAACTGATGTAATTAAACCCTTACTCAAAAAGCCAAAGCTGGATCCAGGAGTTTTAGCTAACGATAGACCAATCTTGAATCTGCCTTTCATTTCAAAAATCTTAGAAAGAGTTGTTGCTACGCAATTATTTCACCACTTACAGGGAAATGGTTTATTTGAAGAGTTTCAATCTGGGTTTAAAATCCATCATAGTACTGAAACAGCCTTAGTGAAGGTCACTAATGACTTCCTTATTGCATCTGATAATGGACTTGTTTCTGTACTTGTCCTTTTAGACCTTAGTACAGCTTTTGATACTACTGATCATAATATTCTACTTGACGGATTAGAACACCATGTTGGACTTAATGGAATTTCGCTGCAGTGGTTTAGATCTTATTTATCTGATAGATTCCAATTTGTTCATGTCAATAATGAGTTTTCTTCCAACTCAAAGCTTAGTCACGGAGTTCCACAGGGATCTGTGCTAGGCCCTGTTCTTTTTAGTTTATGTATGCTTCTGCTAGGCAACATTATTAGAAAGCACTGTATACATTTTCATTGTTATGCAGATGACACACAATTATACCTGTCAATGAAGCCAGATGATAGTAATCAATTAGCCAAGTTAAAGGCCTGTCTTAAGGAAATCAAAGCTTGGATGACTTGTAATTTCCTGCTATTAAATTCAGATAAGAATGAAGTCATTCTAGTTGATGCAAAAAACCTTAGAAATTCCTTTCCAAATCAAACTCTTACTTTGGATGTGGTTACTCTTTCTCTTAATAGTTCTGCGAGGAACCTTGGAGTTATTTTTGATCAAGATCTGTTTTTCAATTCCCATATTAAACTTGTTTCTAAGACTGCCTTCTATCATTTGTATAATATTGCCAAGATTAGGAGCATCTTGTCTCA
This sequence comes from Pholidichthys leucotaenia, assembly GCA_020510985.1. Lineage (NCBI taxonomy): Eukaryota > Metazoa > Chordata > Actinopteri > Cichliformes > Pholidichthyidae > Pholidichthys > Pholidichthys leucotaenia. Next base: position 354,809,580 of record CM035839.1, read on the forward strand.
GAGTGATGCTGAGAAACTAATCTACGTCTTTGTTAGCTCTAGATTAGATTACTGTAACTCTTTATTCCATTTAAATAAATAAAATGGAAATATTTTATTTCCATTTATTTAACCAGCGATGGATCCACTCCAGTTTGCCTACCAGCATGGCATTGGGGTGGAGGATGCGGTGATCTTCCTCCTTCACCGTTCTCTGTCCCACCTGGAGAAGCCCGGGAATATGGTGAGGATCATGTTCTTTGACTTCTCCAGTGCTTTCAACACCATCCAAGCGATGATCCTGAAGGACAAGCTGCTGCGCGCAGGGGTGGACCAGCACCTGTCATCATGGATCTTGGACTACCTCACGAACCGGCCTCAGTTTGTGAGAACCCGGGACTGTGTGTCCGACACGATCATCGGTAGCACGGGGGCCCCCCAGGGAACGGTGCTGGCTCCCTTCCTGTTCACTCTTTATACTGCGGACTTCTCACACAACACAACACGCTGCCATCTACAGAAGTTCTCTGATGACTCTGCGATCATTGGCCTCATCTCCAATGGAGATGAAGCTGAGTACAGAGGGCTTATCCAGGACTTCGTGGACTGGTGCCATCGGAACTGCCTCCAGATCAACGCGAGGAAAACTAAGGAGCTGGTGGTGGACTGCCGCAGGCATGGGCAACCCCTCACAGCACCAGTAAATATACAGGGAACAGACATCGAGATGGTGACATCCTATAAGTACCTGGGTGTTCATCTGAACAATAAACTAGACTGGTCACACAATACTGACGCACTCTACAAGAAGGGACAGCGCAGGCTGTTCCTGCTGAGGAGACTCAGGTCTTTTGGTGTACAAGGGGCGCTGCTGAAGACATTCTATGACACGGTGGTGGCATCAGCCATCACTTTTGGAGTGGTCTGCTGGGGCAGTGGCATTACTGCAGCCGATAGGAAGAGACTGAACAAACTGATCAAGAAAGCTAGCTCTGTCCTGGGGCAGCGCCTTGATCCGGTGGAGGAGATAGGAGAGAGAAGGACAGTGGCTAAACTGTCATCTCTGCTGGAGTCCAAGTTCCACCCTATGCAGGACATACTGAATGCACTGAGGAGCTCATTTAGCAGCAGACTACATCATCCGAGGTGCACAACCGAGAGGTTTCGCAGGTCCTTCCTACCAACGGCTGTCAGACTGTACAACCTAAGCAGGGCTGTTCGCAGAGATAGCAAAAAGACGTAACAAACTAATAGTTTTTTGAATGCAAAAGATGCAATAGACTTACACAATGGTCCCCTCCGGCATACAACTAGGAAAATACCGGTCACTATGGAGGGTGAGAATATGTATGGGCACATAATCATACCATGTAGGATAACTAAGTAGACGGTTATGCTGTTTCATCCCATCTAGCAACAATGCTCTGCACTGTGTGTGTTTATATATTTTCATATTTATTCCATCTAGCTACAATGCTCCGCACTGGGTGTGTGTATATTTATATATCTATATATTTATTCCATCTAGCTACAATGCTCCGCACTGTGTGTTTATATATCTACATATTATTCCATCTAGCTACATTGCTCCGCACTGTGTGTTTATTATTTACATATTTATTCCACCTAGCTGCAATGCTCCGTACTGTGGGTGTTTATATATCTACATATTTATTCCATCTAGCTACAATGCTCCGCACTGTGTGTTTATATATTCATATATTTATTCCATCCAGCTACAATGCTCTGCACTGTGTGTCTGTGTGTGTGTATATATATATTTTATAGTAATATGTACATATGTATATTAGCTGCTCTTGCTTGCTTGCTTTTTTTCTTGCCTTCTGATTGTTGCTCTGAGTGTTGCTATCCCTGTGCTGTTGCAATCCTGGAATTTCCCCGTTGTAGGACTAATAAAGGCTTATCTTATCTTATCTTATCTTATTATCAGGTTGTCCTAAAACATCTTTAAAAAGTCTTCATCTGATCCAAAATGCTGCAGCAAGAGTTTTAACAGGTACTAGAAGGAGAGATCGTATCTCTCCGGTTCTGGCCTCCCTTCATTGGTTTCCCATGGAGTTTAGAATTAAGTTTAAAATCCTTCTTCTCACTTGCAAAGCTCTAAATAATCAGGCCTCTTTTTATTTAAAAGATCTGATACTACCTTATTATCCTAACAGAGCACTATGCTCCCAAAATGCAGGATTACTTGTAATACCTAGAATCTCCAAAAGTACAATGGGAAACAGAGCCTTCAGTTATCAAGCTCCTCTCCTGTGGAACCAGCTGCCAATCTGGATTCAGGAGTCAGACTCGATCTCTGTTTTTAAGAATAGGGTTAAAACCTTCCTTTTTGATACAGCCTACAATTAGGGAGGGATCATGTGCCCCTGAACCCTCCCTTAGTTATGCTGCTAATAGGTTTAGACAGCCGGGGGACCTCCAACAATGCACTGGGTTTTACTCCTTTCTTCACTCTCAATGAATTTTTTTTTTTGCTGGTCATTAACATCTCTTTGTTCTCTCCCATAGACTGAGTCCCCATCGTGCTGTTTGCTCTCTACATGTCTGTTCTTTTCTTCTTCTTCTCTATCCCCTCACCCCCTAGCCAGTTGCAGCAGATGACTGCCCCTCCCTGAGCCTGGTTCTGCTGGAGGTTTCTTCCTGCTAAAAGGGAGTTTTTCCTCTCCACCATCGCCAAGTGCTTGCTCACAGGGGATCGCCTGATTGCTGGGGTCTTTCTACAATTGTGGGGGTTTCCCCTACAGTTGAAAGTGCTATGAGATGACTTGTGAAATGGCACTATATAAATAAAGTTGAATTGAACTGAATTGAACTGAATGTTTATTCCTTTAGCACAGTCATACAGCACAATACTGTACAGTTCTGGTAACATTCGCCAGAAACCAGTCCGCTGCTTTATCTATGTAACTTCACATACATTATTAAGCATCTACAACACCATATTTTCTTACTGAAAGGTCTCCAAACACAATGAGGGAAGTAAATCATATCTGCATGTTATGCACATAATACATATACAGTTGTGCTCATAAGTTCACATACCCTGGCAGAATTTGTGATTTTTTGGTCATTTTTCAGAGAATATGAATAATAATACAAAAGCTTTTCTTTCACTCATAATTAGTGGTTGGGTGAAGCCATTTATTATTAAACAATTGTGTTTGCTCCTTTTAAATCATAATGACAACAGAAACTACCCAAATGACCCTGATCAAAAGTTTACATACCCTGGAAGTTTTGGCCTGATAACATACACACAAGTTGACACACACGGGTTTAAATGGCTATAAAAGGTAACCATCCTCACCTGTGATCTGTTTACTTGTAATTAGTGGGTGTGTATAAAAAGTCAGTGAGTTTCTGGGCTCCTGACAAGACCCCTGAATGTTTCATCCAGTGCTGCACTGACGTTGCTGAATTCCGAGCCATGGGGAAAGCAAAAGAATTATCAAAGGACCTGCAGGAGAAGATAGTTGAACTTTATAAAACAGAGAAAGGACATAAAAAGGCATCCAAGGAATTGAGAATGCCAATCAGCAGTGTTCAAACTTTAATTAAGAAGTGGAAAATGAGGGGTTCTGTTGAAACCAATTCACGGTTAGGTAGGTAGGTTCTGGAGTGGCCATCTCAGTCTCCTGACCTCAATATCATTGAGCCACTCTGGGGAGATCTCAAACGTGTAGTTCATGAAAGACAGCCCAAGAATTTATAGGAACTGGAGGCTTTTTGCCAAGAAGAATGGGCAGCTTTACCATCTGAGAAAATAAAGTGCCTCATCCACAACTAACACAAAAGACTTCAAGCTGTCATTGATGTTAAAGGCGGCAACACGGTAATAAGAACTAGGGTATGTAAACTTTTTATCAGGGTAATTTTGGTAGTTTCTGTTGTCATTATGATTTAAAAAGAGACACACAAACACAATTGTTTGATAATAAATGGCTTTACCCTACCACTAACTATGAGTGAAAGAAAAGTTTATATATTTCATATTCTCTGAAAAATGGCCAAAAAAATCACATCTTCCACCAGGGTATGTAAACTTATGAGCACAACTGTAATAATCAGAATGGGATTCTGATCAGGAAGCTTTCTGCAGCTGGACACAACAAAAAGAATAAAATCAACTTTAAATCGGGACATATACTCATTAAAATTTGTGCTCATAACATTCTATATGCATAGCTTACTTTTTTGAGAACAATAAATACAACAAACCATTATTTAGCTATCTCTTTATCACAATGCTGAAAGAGCCGTCAATGGGACTATATCCAGCATCAATATGGCGCCTAAATTGGCCATAAAAATGTTAGCCGTAAACACTCTAACCCAGGGGTCGGCAACCTGCGGCTCTTTAGCCTCATGCTGTGGCTCCCTGCACTTACATCCCAAAATGACATGGGAATTTATGGTCATTTTAATTATTTAATTTTTCTAATTATTGTGTATTGCAGAGGTCTCGAACTGGCGGACTGGAGTCCAGACCCCGAAGCTTTTTGATACAGTTTAAAAAAATAATAGAATACTGCTGTTTTGTTTTTACGGACGAAAAAGGAAGTCAAACACTGTAATAGCAGCTGGCCAGACAGTTTAAATTGCAAAAGTCAAAGATTTGTTGGCAGAATCTTACAAACTGCATGCAAGAACTGCCAAACCAGGGCAAAATGCCCAGTGGAGGCATTGCTAATACGCACAACCACACCGCGCACACTATCCGGTGGGGGGGCAGCGCGGTCCTCACAAAATGCCAAAACTAGATCAGATAATGGGTAAGGTTTGTTTCCAATTTCCAAGTCTAATATCTATATGTTTAAAATTGTGTGTATTTTGACTGATGGACAATGTTACTTGTTTATTTTATTATTATGCCTCAGGGCAACAGAGGCATACAATAATCTTACTCAATGTGTCTGTGTGTGGCTGTGTGTATCTGTCGGTCTGTTGCCAGCTTTTCAGCTTGCCTGGTAAAAATTAAGTGCAACTAAAGGCTTGCATCGTTGCATCGTCATATTTTCTCAACTTTTAATTTGCCAGAATTTTGATATAAGGCTTTGTTTTCAAAATAAAAACAAATTTAACCCACCATTGCCATGTAATGGAGCCATGAAAAAAAAGGTATTGTAGTAACTATGCCGGGCCAGTAGAGGTGGCAGTGTGACATTTTTACAGCACATTGAGGTCTTCCTGTCACAGTCGATCGCTTGCTGAACTAACAAAATACCTGTTGTTACTGAAAACCACACACGTATTCAGCAACTACACCATTTATTCATCCCAGTGATTGTTTTCACACTGGTTTCGCTGTTTAGTTTTGCAGAAGAAGGATGATGTATTTTCTTCCTGGAGTTTTAAGTTCATCGCTAAATACTACAAGTCCCACATTCCTCACCACAAAAACATGGCAGAGCAAGCAGAGAGCTGAGCTAAGGAAAATCCATTTGAAAGTAAGTTTTGTGCTTAAATTATGCAGCGATTTCAATATTGAAACACTAATAACTCCTACAACTGCAATATTTGATTCTTGAATCTTATGTTACATCACATTTTTTTCCAATGTCCGATTTTTTTTTTTTTTTTCAATATGGGGACTGCTTGGTTACATTAATTTAACCTGTTATATTGTTTTCTCTAATGTTCAGCTGATTTTTTTAAGTCTTAATACTAATGTCAGTAACATAAAAACACTACGCTATGACATGCTTCATTTACTCACTTTGAAATGATTCACTCACTAAACCAAGCAAGCTGAGGAGAAACATGACATCTGTATTTTTTTATATATATCACATCTGTAACAATAATCACTTTTTTTGCTGTTTTTCTTTCCTCTTTGTCTCTCTGAGGTCCACGGTGGTGAACTTGAGGGTCAGCAGTCAGCACAGCTGTGAAAATAACAGGCTGGAAGCTAAATAAGATGAAAGCACCAAGGTGCTGATGCCTCGGTGCCAGAGCCTTGGCGAAGGTATGCATTCTCGGATCATCACCAAAATGTTATGGGTTTCTCTCTAGCCCAAGGACCACCTCTGGTAAAAATTCCATCCAAATTCATCCAGTAGTTTTGAAGTATATGCATGTGCAATGAAAATAATGTGCAGTTTACATGCCCGTACTGTCGGTGGTAGCCAAGAGCCACCAAACTGATTTGAACAGCTGCAATCCAAACAAGAGAAGAGCATGGTGGCAGACGTTTTAAATGGCGGAAGCGATGGAGGTACATGAATACAATGACAATCATGACAATCAAGACAAACAAGAGCTTTTGCTGTTTAGTGTTTTTCAGTTCACTGCCACCATTTGTAGACAAGGATTGTTGGGACTTGGGAGTTTTTGAGAGTTTTAAACGAGCTTTACCTCATCCTTGCTGGTAACAGACAGACGGACGGATGGACGGATGGACAGATACAACCACACACACACAGACGCATTACCATATGCCTCTCTGTTTCACCGAGGCATAAATGTTTCACCGAGGCATACCAACTGAGCCACCAGAGTGGTGGCTCAGTTGGTAGAGCATCCGCCCCACACCCGGGAGGCAGGGGTTCAAATCCCAGCCGGGTCATGCCGAAGACCATATAAAAAAGCGGAACTTCCTGCCGTCCAGCTTGGTGCTCAGCATAATGGAATGGAGGAGGGAAATCTGTGGCGGCGCCTTGCATGGCAGCGGCCCTCTGATTCTGCACTTGGGGTGTGTGTGATTAACACTGTAGATAGGATAAAACACAATTTCGTTCTACTGTACATGATTATTGTCATTCAACCGTACAACCAAAGGGTGATTAAAAAAATATTACATGTTTACTGTTTATACAAGAAACTGCTACCGTATTTCAATAAATTAATGTTTGGACAAACTTAGTTTTTTGCAAGATAATTTAAGAAACTCTCAATAATCGTTACACATAAGTACAAAACATTCCAAACCGTTCTGATTTAATATTCATAATTATGCTTTTGCTTTTGGAAGTTTTGATACATTTACCTGCTATTGCACGGTATCGTGTAACTATACATGCATTCAATTAATAAAATCTGTTACTCCTGCTTTTTTCTTTGTGCTCCTAATTTTATTCTTGTGCCTTTGTATGTTTATGCCTCGGTGCAAAGGCAATGTAGGCATACAGTAATCACTCCATGTGTCTATGTGTGTATCTGTCTGTCTCTTACCAGCTTTTCAGCTTGCCTGGTCAAAATCAACTGGAACTAAAGGCTTGTATCACTGTATGGCCATATTTGCTTGACTTTTAATTTGCCAGAATTCCCAGATAAGGCTTTGCTGTCAAAATAAACACAAATTTAACTCACCTTTATCATCAATGCAGCTACGAAAAATGGTACTGTAATAACTATGCCGGGCCACTAGAAGTGGCAGTGATTTTACAACCCCCCATGCTACCATGCCACAGGCCACCGAGGCATCAGCACATTGGTGGTTTCATTTTATTTAAGCAGGAAGTCATGATGAAAATATTGTTATCTACAATGGCAGCCTGGCAAAAGGCAAAGCCTTTTAAGGAAGGGGGATGTAAGGGAAATATTGACACACAGCTGACTAAGAAAAACGGTGTCAAAACAATGCAAAAACAAAAATCAGTACAGCTCTAAAAGCAGCTTTAGTATAATCTTAATAAAATGTGTAAAAGCAAGTTAAACTATATTAGCCTGCCTGGAAATTGCTAGTCTTCTGAAAGAATTTCCATGAAGCACATCTTAAGAGCACATGCTGAGATAAATTTGTTGATTTTTTTATTTTTCCATGTGATTTCATTTTTCTTCCATTTGTTTTATTAAAGGATATTAAGAGTAAATTAATGCACTTTGCAAACAAAACAGAAGAGAAATTGATTTAACTGAACAAACTGGCCTATTTGTATCATTTCTCTTTTTGAGAAAACCTGCAATGGTTTGTTATGGTTTATTCCAAAGTGGGCTAGTTCTTCCTTTATTTATTTTCTGCACATATGAGAAAGACTCAAATGTTGGCCTGTATATTTTGGTTTTCAGTTAATTTCAAAGAAGGCCATATAAGTTATTTTTTCATGTTGCATCAGAGAACAATATACGTATATTCACAATTAAATTTCAGTTTCAAAAATTTTAAAATGGGTTTTCTTCACTGTTGTAGTATGAAATAATAAAGGTCACATAAACTGTCACATACATTTCTTGTATATTCAGTGCTATATACAAGACTTTATAAGCAGCATAATCTTTATTTTAGCGATTAAACAGCTGTTGCGGCTCTCAGCTAATTCAATTTTAGTCAGAGTGAGACAAAGTGGCTCTTTGGTTTGCAAAGATTGCAGACGCCTGCTCTAACTTATTGTAACGTGCTGCTCGACATGGCGACGTCCCACCGGGAGATTCGAACTCACGCCTCCCCGCTCCGGAGTCCCGCACCCTACCTGTGTCGCCAATAGGGTCAACCCACTTGGCAAGCCAAGTAGGGTGCTCATATTGAGTTCGCTACACTACTCCCCTCTGGTTCTTGACATCGTCCCGATGTCAGCGCCCCATTACTGCTTTGGACAGGAGATCCCACTTCTGACACCAATGTAACGTGCTGCTCGACATGGCGACGTCCCACCGGGAGATTCGAACTCACGCCTCCCCGCTCCGGAGTCCCGCACCCTACCTGTGTCGCCAATAGGGTCAACCCACTTGGCAAGCCAAGTAGGGTGCTCATATTGAGTTCGCTACACTACTCCCCTCTGGTTGTCAACATCGTCCCGATGTCAGCGCCCCATTACTGCTTTGGACAGGAGATCCCACTTCTGACACCAATGTAACGTGCTGCTCGACATGGCGACGTCCCACCGGGAGATTCGAACTCACGCCTCCCCGCTCCGGAGTCCCGCACCCTACCTGTGTCGCCAATAGGGTCAACCCACTTGGCAAGCCAAGTAGGGTGCTCATATTGAGTTCGCTACATTATTATATCTCTGTGGCCACAATGCTGTTCCCTCTTTACTGTTGGCAAATGTTTGCTTTTTGAACTGCCTGTGAGTGTTGATAAAGCACTAGAGACAGACAAAGTGGCATCATTCACTCCAACTGACCACTCCTTTTTACATTGATGGCAGATCATGGAATGCAAAATAACTTTTGGAAGTTAGCATCAAGTGTTAGCATCACCATAGAGTTACACTGGTATTGATGTTAATGGGTCAAGTCAGCCCCTGACTCAGATGTATCTGTTAAAAAAAATAAGTTTATGTGTATTGTACGTATGCACTCTCACTCTGCCCCACCCCCCAGTTTCCTCTGCTATTAATTGCAATTAAGTAGTTAATTAGAAAAAAAAATGTTTTAATCATGATAAGCTGTGATTTATTTTACGAAATGGATGTGATTAATTAGTTAAAAATCTTTGATTCCCAGCACTACTTTAAACTCTAACTTCTCAGACAAGTTCATTTTGTTAAACTTTTTTTTAAAAATGAACACACAAATGGTTTCTTATTTGTGACTGGCCCACTCACAAAAACTTTAGTGAATCAGATTAGGGGCTCATTAACATCAGTGAACAGGCTGAAAACTGGCCATTTCTGACGTGACTATAAGGACAGTTTTTGTTTGTTTAGGGGCTGTAAAATAACAGATAATGTTTTTGGTCTTTAAAACGATGTGTATACTGAATGTGCTGAAGGATGTCAAAACTTAAAATTAATCCCTTGAAAATCCACAATATGTTACCTTTAATTTATATATATTTTCCATTTGTCCCTTATCTGCTTTCTGGATGTGACAAGGAACATATAAAATGGTTAAAAAGCAAGTGGAAAAAGGGGTGGTGGTGGTGGGGATGCATCCATGAAGGGAAGTTGCACACTCCTAAGCCAGATGGGAGGGAACACTTTAAATACTCCCAACTATGCAAGAAAATAAATAAGAGCAATCAAAGTTGCTTCCAGGAAAAAGTGTATGCAGGAAGTGACCCAAGGTTGGAGAATGAATTACTGATTTTGAGAGCTGAATACGACAAAAAATCAGCGAATAGAGCTGCCTCGAGTCTTCTAAGATTGAAACAATCTTTTTATGAACAAGGTGAAAAATCAGGAAAATTATTAGCATGGCAGATTAAACAATTGGAAATTAAAACACCAATTACCAGTATTATAAGTAACGGACAGGTAGTTATAGATCCTTTAGAAATTAATAGAGCCTTTAGAGATTACTATGAAAAATTATATGATACCAAAAATGAACCTGATTTAACAAAACTAAATGGGTTTTTGAACGAACTATCTATACCGTGTATTCCAAATGAAAACAAGGAGATATTGGAGTCTAAAATTAGTCAAGAAGAAGTTGGGCTAGCCATTGATAATATGAAATCAGGAAAAAGTGCAGGACCAGATGGTCTTCCAGTTGACCTTTATAAAAAATTTAAGAATAAATTAATAAAACCTTTTTTGGAAATGGTTTTAGAAGCATTTCAAAATAATAATTTACCATCATACATAAATAATGCCTTAATTATACTGCTGCCAAAACCAGGTAAGCCCTCTAATAAATGTGAAAATATGAGACCAATAAGCCTATTAAACGCCGACCTTAAGATAATCTGTAAAATTTTAGCAAGACGAATACAAGAAATTTTACCAAATATTATTAATCGAGATCAGAATGGCTTTATAAAGGGTAGACAAGGCTTCCATAATGTAAGAAGACTATTTAATATTATTTATTTTAATAAAGAAGCGCCGGATACAGCTCTCCTATCATTGGACGCCGAAAAGGCCTTTGATAGAGTTGAATGGCCCTTTCTTTTTGAAGTCCTACAAAGGTTTGGACTTGGAAATAATTTCATAAAATGGGTTCAAATAATATACAATAATGCTACAGCAGAAATCCTAACAAATAACAATATTTCAAAACCAATAAAAATCAATAGAGGATGTCGACAAGGCTGTCCACTTTCACCTTTACTGTTTACTATGGCAATTGAACCTTTAGCGATAGCGATACGTTTACATTCACAAATATATGGAATTAAAGTTGGACCAACAGAACATAAAATCTCCCTGTACGCCGATGATATAATTTTGTTTATGTCGAATCTAAAAAAATCAATTCCAACCTTGTTGAATTTAATAAAGAATTTTGGGGAAATATCAGGATATAAAATAAATAAAACTAAATCTTCAATATTAATGTTAAATGAGACCCAGAGAAATCACCCAGCCCCTGAGGTAAATCAATTCAACGTTGTAAATCAGTTTAAATATTTAGGAATCCAAATTATGCCTAAGCTAGAATCAGTCGCCAGCGTCAACTATGAAGCCTTAATGTCAGATATCAATGAGTTAACTCAGAGATGGATGTCACTACCAATGTCGATGATCGGGAGAATCAATATACTTAAAAGTAATATTTTACCTAAAATACTTTATTTATTTCAATACACTCCCTTATCACCACCTTTAGATCTATTCTCAAGAATAAAAAAAAAGTTAGTGGAATTTATATGGAACAACAGGAGGGCTAGATTACGTTTGTCTTTATTATATTTACCATTTGATCGTGGAGGTCTGAAATGTCCAAATTTTATGTTGTATTATTGGTCGGCACAACTGAGGTCTATGACATATTATTTTTCATCAAATGATCTCCCTCACTGGACTGAAATGGAATCATACAATTTACCTTTACCTCTTCCCATATTCATATACTCAGATTCGGCAAAAAAATTACAAAAACAAGTTAAAAATCCATTTGTAAAGCATATGATCAAAATATGGTGTGAAGCTAAAAACTATTTAAAAGAACCACAGTTATTGTCACAATTTAGTCCAATATGGGGTAATCAATATTTTAAACCAGGGAGAGTGGACGCTGTATTTAAAGTATGGAATTTAAAAGGGATACAAAAGATTCAGGATTTATATTTGCCATGTGCAGACAACATAATGTCTTTTGAAGAGCTGAGGATCAAATTTAATCTCAATAGAACACATTTTTTTAAATATCTTCAACTTAGAAACTTTATTCGATCAAATCAAAATAAAGCTCTCACTCGACCTATTTATTCATCCTTGGAAAAAATGATGATGAAAGATAGTAAAAGAAAGGGTATTATTTCAGAGTTTTATAACTCATTGACACTATCTTCAAGTGAAAATTCACTGAAAAGATTAAACTACTGGAAAGAAGATCTGCAAATTGAAATTTCAGAGGAACAATGGGAATTGGCTTGTACAGAAGCTCAAACCAAATCAATAAATGCACGCCTTAAATTGATACATTTCAAATGGTTAATGCGGATGTATGTTACACCGGAGGAGTTAAATAGATATAACAAAAATATACCAGATACATGCACAAAATGCATGGAAAGTAAAGGAACCCTATTTCATTGTTTATGGGAATGTAGATTAATAAGAATGTTTTGGGAAGAGGTGAGGGTAACAATTGAAAAAATAATCTCAAAACAAATCATACTGAATCCTAAACTGTTTTTGTTGGGTCTGTACCCAGAAAAGCATAATTTTAATAAAAGTGAAAGAACATTCATAGACCTCAGTTTGCTTAATGCCAAAAAATGTATTGCACTATTATGGAAAAAGACTCATAGACCAGATGTGACTCAGTGGTTAAGACAGATGTTAACAAACCTTCCATTAGAAAGAATAACATATATACTGAAATCAAAGGAAATTGTGTTTGAGAATATATGGAGATCTTTTATTGATTATGTAAAAAATTTAAACATAACTCTTGAAGAAGAAGGTGAATGATGTGTGTGGACCTTGTAAATTCCAAACTGGTGAACATAATATGTATACTTATGTATTGGATTGTCTAGACTAAACAGAGGAGCATTGTTGAAGACTTGATTTTGTTGGTGGTTGTTGGTGTTCTTAGTGCATTTTTTTTTTTTTGTAGTACTTTAGTGTTAGTGTTTGATTGCTTGTATCATGTTTGTTAAAAAAAAAAAAAAGGTTCAATAAAGATATTGTGGGAAAAAAAAAAAAAAGTTGCTTCCAGAAAAGTACCTAAAAAAATATGCCAAGCATAAAATCTTTCACTATCAGATGATAATTTTAAAATTCAAAAGCATCGCTTTGTTATCATAAATGGTCAAGATCAGTATCTCATGCTCTTTGCCTCATAAAGGACAGTCCACTTGTCACTCATGGCTGTTTAATCAGATAGCGAACACAACAGCAACTCTCTCTCTTCCCTTCTTTGTTTTGAGTCTGCTTGATCTGTGATTGGCACCTCTATAAAAATCCTAAGGATGCACAATAACTTCATGAAAAACAAGCTTTGAAGGGCTAGAAACTGTTGGGGTAGTCTCAACAACAGATTTAGTTCTTGCATATGACAATGCTTTGATATGAAATTGTAATGTCAATACCACTGTCAAAAATATCCATATTCAGTATTTAGTACTCCCTATTATCCAGCTGCCAAATGCAGCTAAGGCTTTTTTTGTTTGTTTCATCTGCATCATTCCTTCTCATAAGTGCCTCTCTTTTAAATATTCCACAAAGCCTTACCCTGTGCTGTTTTGTTTCCTTGATTCATTCCCTTGAATACATAACTACACAACAAAACAAAACAAAAAAAGACTCTGTCTGTCCCTTATTTTTTGTGTTCTACTCAAGTCTTAAAATGGCATTTTACAGGGAACAACAGTGGCAAAACAACTCAGTATTATTTAAACTATATGACTTCTTTTTCTCTTGCTTCTCCTCACTATTAAAACACTTTCGCACTGCTCTGTACACAGCTGTTAAGCGGTGTGGAATGAAAATCAACTTTTCTCCTTCATATGTTTACCTTCAAAGCTTAACTAAAGCAACAGTCCTGATACTGGAGAGGCTGCAGAATTTAAATGCACACAATGACTTCTACTCCTTTACAAACACACTGCAAAATGCAAGAGCCAGTTTGATTGTATGTGTGCACATTCACATATGATTGACGATGTTCATTCATGTAAGAAAATAAGTAAGCAACTTGTGTATGCATGATTTTGGGGGGGGGGGTCAATGTGTGCAACTGTAATAAACGTTGAAGTCTTCTTGAAACCTAACATGACTTAAAGAAATATTAGAAAAAAAATGAAAAGTGCATCTTTCTGCATAGTATACAAAGAAGTAAAATAACATTGTGTGGGATTAGATCTGCTTTTAAAAGCTCATGTACATACGGCACAATAAATATTTGTGAAGAGTGTGAGTGAATGACACTAGGAAGGTAAGGCAAACAGAGGAGAAGAAGGACATATTGTCAGGTGTTCTAACAAATACCAAGGACTGTCGTGCACTTTTTGCATTATTTGTGCAGCCTTTTAGTCTTCATGGCCAGAATTTTAATAGAAATGTGCATGTGCGCTTTTTTCCTTTAACGTGCACTTGTCCACTAACATCTACACATTGTGTGCATATGTTTAAATGTGGGTCTCTGTAGGTTTCTATAGTGCAAGTGTGTGTGTGTGTGTGTGTGTGTGTCCGTGACAGTCTGCCACTGAGGTACGTGCCTTCATTCGTTTCAGAGGATTATTCATTTCCTTTTGAAGTGAGGTGGCTCGCCCGGCAAGGAAGGTCTGAAAGGCGGCTGAGAGCAGGCTTTCATACTTTTCCAGCAGCAGCTTGTCGTCTGGGGGGTAAATACGTCTGTAGGCCGCAGAGGCAGCGAGAGAATGGTGAGAGGAGTGAAGGAGGATGGGAGAAAGAGGTAGACAAGAAAGGCAAAACAGAATGGGCATACAGGAATAAATTCTAACAAAAAGTATCTGTCGCATAAATATAAATAAGAAGAACAAAAAGTGGGAGATTAGATTTAAGCAAAGGAAGAATATAAGCAGGAAGGAAGGAATACTTCAGACATATCGAACAAAGTATTAAGACAGAAAAAAATGCATGAACTTCATTGTTTCTTGCACACGTTACAAATGTCTCCACATTCTGCATGTGTGCGCTCAAGACTAAACTAACAGTGTTCAGTGTTTATCTTAGGCCCAAGGGGATTAAAACTAAATCTAAACTGCCTGGTTATCCTAGTATTAAATCTCTACTCCCCAACGTCCTCACTTTTAGCCATTAAATCAAAACAATGTTAATGTTGTGAGCAAAATAAACATTGCTCAGTGTGAGCGTAAAAGTAGGAATATAGTTTTTGGAAAGTAAGCAAACTTGCTATGAAACAAACTCCCACGTTTAAAAAAAAAGTTAACACAAAAAACAAAAACAAAAAAAACCACATAGCTGCATTAGAGTGGTAATTTTTTGGGTAAATATTTTCACCATTAAACCTCTAGTTGACCCATGAACAGTTCCCAAAAAGCAAAAGAGTACCTAGATCTGAATCAGTTTGGCATATTTTCCAAAGTAAATCAAAACAATGTAAGTTTTTATTATTTTTTTATTTTTACAAATTTATAGAGTATGTAGGGCTGTGTCAAGGATTGCTCCTCGGGGCAAAAAGCTGAAAGAAAGGGCTGGAAATAAAAAATAATGACTTGGCAGGGTGAAACAAAAGTCACAGGCAAGATTCAGGAAAGGCAGACAGGTGCGTGTAATCACGCCAAATTATGATGAGGACAGAGCACCCAGGTGAGGGGCTGCGTCCCTTAAATAGAACAAAAACTAATTACCCAGAGCACAAACAGCCATGAACAATCAGGAAATAAACAATGCAAAACCCAAGCAAGACTAAGGTGGAAATAAACACACATCAACACAAACCCAAATCAGAACAAAGAACACACATGTGACTACAAAAATGGGAAATGGGACTAGAGCAAGGATAATCAAAAAACACAACCATGACACTGACAATAAATAAAATAACAAATACTGAAAATCCCATGAACTAAACTCAAAGTGAGGATGTGGGATGGAGACCGTGTCCTGATGACAAGAAATACAAACTATAATATAAGGCGAGGACATGGATCCAACCCACAACCTGACAGGCTTCCAGACGACCCACAGAGTAACATCAAAAAAAAAACAAAAAAAACCACCCTCCCAGGGTGGGTGGTGGTGGTGGTGGGGGACAAGGCCAGGTGGGCTGAAACAAACTCCCACCTTCCACAGAGTCCAAAACAAACAGTCTCATGGGTCTAACTGCAGTTCACAGCCCCAAAAGCAGGAACATGGCGGGTCGGGTGGTCTCTCAGAGTCCCAAGACCACCGACACTGAAGAACAAAGTGGGCCAGAGGGCCTACCCAAGTCCAAGGGCCCCCAGACCAGAGTACAGGGTGGATCCGGTGGCCTGTCCAAGTCCCCAGGCCACCAGATCATAAGACAAGGAGGGTCTGGGGGCCTACCAAAGTTCATGGGCCCCCAGACCACAGCATGGGACGTGGAAAACACAAACTAAGAAGCCTTCTGCTCCAAAACAGGCAACTGCAGCGCACTGACCTCAGAAACAGCAGGTGGAGGCGCGCCACCCTCTGGAACAACAGGTGGAGGTGCACAGACCTCTGGAATGATGAGTGGAGGGGCGCTGACCTCTGAAACGACTGGTGGAGGCGTGCTGACCTCTATAACGATGGGTGGGGGTGCGCCAACCTCTGGAACGAGGGGTGGAGGTCCACCAACCTCTGTAATGACGGGTGGTTGAGGTGGAGTGTGATCCTCCTGCGGCTCCATCCTCGACATGGCCACCTCAGACGAGGGAAGAGAACGGGAAGTCAATGAGGTGACACCACAGACATCAACAGCAGAGACTGGTGGGGAGGACCCAAAAGCTGGTGGGATCTGCGCTTGGGTCCCCCCACCGGAAGCAAGGCAATTCTTTTCTAAAACAGATGTTGAAAATATGGGAAAAAGGTACTTGCCTTAACTCCTGGTCTCCTGCTGACAGGGTGACAACCTCAGGATTTGCTGCTGGAGTGGTAGCCAGCACTGGAGCTGATATTGACGGCATGGGGGAGAGGTGGAGAGCTGTGAAGCGCTTTGCCAGCTCACTGATTACAGTCCATGGATCCTCGCGGGTGGCCAAGTCCGCGGGCGTGGAGCCTGGAGCTAGGGAGTGAGAGACAGGACCGGGACGCTATGTATTTATCACCACCGTTTTGGCAAGGAAGCACAATGTTGTCTGTCGCCGTGCCAGTTCAAGAAGTCAGTAGCAGCAGCGGCCGCTGGCGACAGGGAAAAGCTGTTTTTCATCATGGACACACATTCAGGGAGATGTTTTCTGGTAGACTCTGGCTCCCAGAAGAGCCTCATTTTGCCAGTCAGTGCAGACAGGCTGGCAGAAGGCTGTGGGCCATCTTTAACAGCCACAAACGGATCCCCCATCAGGACGTTTGGAGAAAGGACGGTGACTGTATGTTTACATGGACGCAACTACCAGTGGGACTTTGTGGTAGCTGCATGTTCAGTCCCCATCTTAGGTGCTGATTTTCTGTGTGCTCATGGACTACTTGTTGATGTTGCCAACAGGCGTTTAGTGGGCGCTGTATCTTTTTCCTCCTTGCCCTGCAGAGCTCGGGGAGTTGGGCCACCAACGCATGCTCCAGGGGGTAAGTACCAGCGTTTGCTTTCCGAGTTCTGAGCACTCACGGTGCCCACTTTTTCCGCTACGGTAACCAAGCATGGGGTCGAGCATTTTATCACCACGAAAGGTCCGCCCGTGTTTGTGTGCCCTCGCCGTCTGGATGCGGCTAAACTAGCCATTAGGCACGAGGAGTTTGCTAACTTAGAAGGCTTAGGCAGCATTAGGCACTCCAACAGCCACTGGGCATCCTTGCTGCACATGGTGCCTATGTCTAATGGGTCATGGCGGCCGTGCGGCGATTTCCAACACTTAAACAACGCCACGGAGCATCATTACCCCATCCCGCACATCCAGGACTTTTCCGTGCACCTGCCTGGGACGTGCACTTTTTCAAAAGTGGATCTGGTCCACAGTTATCACCAGGTCCCGGTGCGCCTCAAAGGACAGCCCCAAAACGGCAGTAATAACTCCTTTCGGTCTTCTCGAGTTTTTGCACATGCCGTTTGGCTTAAAGGACACAGCCCAAACTTTCCAAAGGATGATGGATGCGGTGCTTTGTGACTTGCCGTTTGTTTTCATCTACTTGGAGGACATTTTGGTGGCTAGCACATCAGAGGAGAAGCACCTCGCCTATCTCAAACAAGTTTTCCAACGTTTGGAAGCGCACGGACTGATTGTTAATCCAGCAAAGTGTCAGTTCGGGGTGCCGGTTATCAACTTTTTGGGCCATCGCATCTCACTGGAGGGTGTGATCCCGCTGCTGGATAAGGTGCACGCAGTGTCAGATTTTCCGCGTCCACAGACCGTCAGGGCATTGAAAAAATTTTTGGGTTTGGTCAATTTTTACAACCGCTTCCTCCCCCATGCAGCCCAGCTGCTGCTTCAGCCACTGTACGGCATGCTCAAAAAAAGAAACCCACGGATAGCATTGACTGGACCCCAGACCAGGTCCAGGCCTTCACAGGCGCCAAAACGGCACTCGCCAATGAATCTTTGCTGGCCCACCTGGCCCCGTCAGCGCGAACAGCACTCACCACAGATGCATCGAATGTCGCAGTAGGTGCCATGGTGGAGCAGTTCGTCTCTGGCTCGTGGCAGCGCCTCCACCTTGCTATGCATCATTTTCAGTTCTCGCGTGAGGGTCGCAAGTTTACCGCATTTGTCAATCACAAACCACTGACCTACGCGATGTCCAAAGTCTCAGAACTGTGTTCAGCTTGGCAACAACGGCACTTGGCCACGATTTCGGAGTTCACGACCGACATCCAACATGTAACCGGTAAATTGAACATTGTGGTAGACTGCTTGTCATGCGCGCTGGTCTCTCCGGTATACATGGGCATCTATTTTTCCACAATGGCCGCCAACCAAACCGGGGACGCAGATATTTGAGCACTCCAGTCCGCAGCTACCGGATTAAAACTTGAGAGCAGGGTGGTACAAGAAGGGTGCCCCCACCTTGCTCTGTGACGTCTCCACTGGCTGCCCCCACCCGATGGTTCAGAGCTAACTACTAACTAACTAACCTGCACTTATATAGCGCTTTTCTAGTCACAAAGACCACTCAAAGCGCTTTCACTAGTACTAACCCTCTATTCTAAGGGACTACAGGAGACAGCTCTTGGCGTGCCGCGTTTTTGAGTCCGTCCACTCCCTTTTACATCCCAGCGTATGAGCCTCGGTCAAACTAGTAGGGTCCAAATTCATCTGGCCTCATTTATGTAGGAATGTGAAAGAATGGGCTATTGCAGTGTGCGTTGCGTGCCAATGGGTTAAGGTGCACAAGCATACCAAAGCCCCCCTCGAGCCTTTTCAAATTCCAGCCAGGAGGTTCAACCACATACAGTGGGGAAAAAAAGTATTTAGTCAGCCACCAATTGTGCAAGTTCTCCCACTTAAAAGATGAGAGAGGTCTCCAATTTTCATCATAGGTATACCTCAACTATGAGAGACAAAATGAGAATTAATTGGTAAATTCCTTGGTAAAATAAGTATTTGGTCACCTACAAACAAGCAAGATTTCTGGCTCTCACAGACCTGTAACTTCTTCTTTAAGAGGCTCCTCTGTCCTCCACTCGTTACCTGTATTAATGGCACCTGTTTGAACTCGTTATCAGTATAAAAGACACCTGTTCACAACCTCAAACAGTCAGACTCCAAACTCCACTATGGCCAAGACCAAAGAGCTGTCAAAGGACACCAGAAACAAAATTGTAGACCTGCACCAGGTTGGGAAGACTGAATCTGCAATAGGTAAGCAGCTTGGTGTGAAGAAATCAACTGTGGGAGCAATTATTAGAAAATGGAGGACATACAAGACCACTGATAATCTCCCTCGATCTGGGGCTCCACGCAAGATCTCACCCCGTGGGGTCAAAATGATCACGAGAACGGTGAGCAAAACTCCCAGAACCACACGGGGGGACCTAGTGAATGACCTGCAGAGAGCTGGGACCAAAGTAACAAAGGCTACATCAGTAACACACTACGCCACCAGGGACTCAAATCCTGCAGTGCCAGACGTGTCCCCCTGCTTAAGCCAGTACATGTCCAGGCCTGTCTGAAGTTTGCTAGAGAGCATTTGGATGATCCAGAAGAGGATTGGGAGAATGTCATATGGTCAGATGAAACCAAAATTGAACTTTTTGGTAAAAACTTAACTTGTCGTGTTTGGAGGAGAAAGAACACCGTACCTACTGTGAAGCATGGGGGTGAAAACATTATACTTTGGGGCTGTTTTTCTGCAAAGGCACCAGGAGGACTGATCCGTGTAAAGGAAAGAATGAATGGGGCCATGTATCGTGAGATTTTGAGTGAAAACCTCCTTCCATCAGCAAGGGCATTGAAGATGAAACGTGGCTGGGTCTTTCAGCATGATAATGATCCCAAACACACTGCCCGGGCAACGAAGGAGTGGCTTTGTAAGAAGCATTTCAAGGTCCTGGAGTGGCCTAGCCAGTCTCCAGATCTCAACCCCATAGAAAATCTTTGGAGGGAGTTGAAAGTCCGTGTTGCCCAGCGACAGCCCCAAAACATCACTGCTCTAGAGGAGATCTGCATGGAGGAATGGGCCAAAATACCAGCAACAGTGTGCGAAAACCTTGTGAAGACTTACAGAAAACGTTTGACCTCTGTCATTGCCAACAAAGGGTATATAACAAAGTATTGAGATGAACTTTTGTTATTGACCAAATACTTATTTTACTGAGGAATTTACCAATTAATTCATTAAAAATCCTTCAATGTGATTTTCTGGATTTTTTTTCTCATTTTGTCTCTCATAGTTGAGGTATACCTACGATGAAAATTGGAGACCTCTCTCATCTTTTAAGTGGGAGAACTTGCACAACTGGTGGCTGACTAAATACTTTTTTTCCCCACTGTACATGTGGATTTAGTGGGTCCCCTTCCACCATTGCAGGGATTCACACACCTTTTAACAATCATGGACCACACTACACGTTGGCCAGAGGTGGTTCTGCTGAGTTCCACCACGTCTGCCAAGGTAGCCCGCGCATTTTTGTCAGCTTGGGTCACACAGTTCGGATCCCCGTCGGACATCACTTCCGACAGGGGTCCGCAATTTGTTTCGGAACTTTGGTATGCGATGGCCAACAACCTGAGGGTCAAAATCCACCACACCACTGCGTACAACCCACAGGCTAACGGTTTGTGTGAACGCTTTCACAGGCTGCTTAAAGCAGCGCTCAGAGCCTCGCTAACGGATGCAAATTGGGTTGACCGCCTGCCCCGGGTCCTATTGGGGTTATGCTCCGCACCTAAGGAAGATTTGGCAGCTTTCCCGGCAGAACTCGTTTTTTTTCTAAGCCGTTGCGAATCCCGGGGAAATTTTTGTCAGAGAGCCCTATGCCCGGTACCGATCTGCCAGCGCACCTTTTTTCTGGTACAGGGGTTGCCAGTGTTCCAGCCCGGCACACCATTGTTTTCCCCGCACTTTTGTTCCAAAGCGCTTAGAGAACGCCAAATTAGTTTTCGTCAGGCACGACACCCACAGAACCCCACTGCGTCCGCCATACGACGGCCTGTTCAGAGTGTTGGAAAATGGAGAGAAACGGTTTGTGTTAGACTTGGGGGGGGGGGGGCATAAGGACACCGTCTGCATAGACAGGCTGAAGCCCGCTTATATGTTGACAGACGAGCAGGTGGTGTTGGTTCAAGCTCCCCGGCGCGGGCGCCCACCTACGGTGGATCCGCAGGCTTGTGTTCCCCCTGCAGAGAATGGTTTTCACTAAACTAACTCTTTCCCCTCCCCACCCTTTCCCCCTCCAGAGACCAACCTTTCCTTCCATCCACCTCGACAAGAAGGCACTTCGACTGGCCCGGCGGCTCAACGCTACAGCCACTACGGGTGCTTGCTCAAGCCCAAAGGTCCAGAGAGTTAGGACCCCTTCTGGGTGTTCGGGGGGAGGGGGGACTGTGTGGTGACACAATAGGACAGGGCACTCCACCCAGTACTTGGGGTTAGCGGGGGAGAAGGTAGTTAGAGATGGTAATGGGGAAAGAGGCGAGAGGTGCTAGTGAAAGGCGCCAGAGCGCTAGGGGGGATGAAGTCAAATAAAGATGTGCCTTTCGCCCCGCTGTGCCAGGTTCACACCTGAGGATGCAGGGGCGCAAATGTATTGTACTAAGCCTTACTCTATGATGTGTATGTTAATGTGTATGTTGATGTGTGTTCATGCTTGGTAACTTGTATGTAAACGTGTTTACCCTGGGTGCCAGAGGCGGGAAGAAAATGTATAAAGGACTTCGCTTTGGCACTCACAGTTTATCTGTTCTGTGTTGGAGGAGGAATAAAGTTCTGTGTCGCCAGCTCGTGTCTCGTCTGCTCTCTTCCTCCACAATACTACACTCTTGTGTAATATTGCTTAATTACAAGCCCTGTCAGTGAACTATAAGGAATCAGAATCAGAATCAGAATCAGGTTTATTGCCATTGTTCATGTGATACACAAACTAGGAATTTGTCTCGGTGCCATGCTGCAACATTAAAAACATAATGAGAAAAAGGGATAAACTAAAAAACTAAAGGACTAGAAACGTGCAATAAGTGTAGAAAAATAAGTAATAATAAGTAATAATAATAATAATACTAGTAATAATGAGTAGTACTAGTCAAGGCAGTTTAAAAAATTAGCATGTAGCAGATAATGTGAAGTACCACATAGTCCAGTCAATAATGCAACAGAAAAACAGTGATGAATGACATGAGTCTGGTTGAGCTGCTGTACATAGTGCACGAGAGTCAAAGGAGTCAAGGGAGAAGAAAGGAGAAAAGAAAACAACAAAAAACCAAAACCGACGTAAAAGGTTCAATTAACTGTGATGCTCATTTAAGGTCAAACTGCCCAGCCCTAAGAGTATGCATTATGGATGCACTGGTTTATAGACTTAACTTTGGTATTGGCTGATATTCCCCATGCTGAACCCATTAGATTTTTGAAGCAGATCTCCACTAGTATGCATATTCTGAATCCTTTTTTTAAAAAAAACTTTTTTTTTTTACATTGTGAGATAAGACTTTTATATTTTTGCTAATATTGTGGAAAAAATGGGCTATTCAATCTGAAAACATACAGGCATAGACAACTTATGATGGTCTGTCAGTCGACACACTTATATCACATTTTAATTCAGGAAAAGCAGCCTTGGTGGAGGGATGCACTCTCTAAATGCTGTTTTGTATTTACAGTTAGGTTGAAGGCAAAATAGCATTTATATTTCATTTACATCAACATATAACTGCAAAAAAACAATAGTTTTGGTCAATAGTAATATTAATTCCTTTATGTTAAGATACCAACGGATCTTGCATAAAACACCAAACTTATGTGTCCAATTGGTCATTTGTTTACATGACGACATTTCAGTGCAGTCTTTTCGAAATGCCTCCCATATGGTCACTGTGCAAACCAGCAATACGTGTTTCATGTGAAAAAAGGAAAAGGAACCTTTTCAGGAAAACTGTCACGGTCATGTAAACAATACCTTAAAAAGATATCCATTAAACATATCTACAAACTTCATCTATTCTAGAGTTAAAGGCTGCTAAATGCAAAGCAGAAGTCTGCTTAGTTTCCCCTTGGACGTCACAGGGTCACTGGTTGTCTGTACCTGATAAGGTTTCATCTAATAACCCAATGTAAGACAGTTCATTACCCATACCCATCTAATGAGAAGCAGCATGTTAATCAGACTTCAGTGCTGCGCAGGGACACTATTTGAATGTTAAGAGGTCTCTACAAGGGGTACTCCAGACAGACCTCAGCTTGGCTGATTGACTGTCTGCCTGTCGAAAAGGAGGAAGGAAGAGGGAGGTGACAGCACTTCATACAGGCCTGGATCAGCATTCTCACAAGATATTCACTCAAGTGCTGGGTCAAGAAGTCATTCAGACTTGGGGAGACAGCAAGAAGGGTAAGTATGTGTGCGAGCCAGTTGTGACTGACTGTGTTTTTGTGTTTATGCTTGTGTGTGTGAAAGGTTAAGGGACAGATGATGTGTCTGAGTATCCATGTTGGAAGAGAGATGCACGCAAGAAAAGAAATAGGGGATGAAGGAGCATTAGCAATTTACAAGGGACGAGGAGTGGACCTGAACTTTGCACAGCTTAGTTATAGTGTAAGGTGAATCCGCTCAGGAGTTTGATGAAAAAGATTTAGTTTGAGGGGAAAAAACTAGAAAATGGCTTTTTAATGTTTAACCCAACTGTGCATTCTCATTTACATTTACAGTGCTACAAAAGCCACATTGTGAAGAGAGGAACAACTACTGCTAAATGTGCGTCATTTGATACTATCATTGGTCTCCCCATAAATGCAACAGCACTGACTGTACTGTACATGGAGTGGAGTTAAGTCACTCTACAGAGTTGTTTGCTTCTTTCTGACCTGTAGTTCCCCAGGTGTTGCTTTTCATGCTCCTCCCTGGAAATCTGTTTTCGTACTTGTGCAAGCCGCTCTTTCTGGAAGTAGGAGTAAACCAAACAGATAAAGAGAAAAAAAAGCAGGTCACACCATACCTTCTATTAAAGAGAGAGAGGTCTTGTGGAAAACATGCAAGAGGGAGAAAGAGTAAAAGCATCTCACTTATCAATGATTCAAATTTATTCAATTTAAGTTTGTATTATTAAAGGTTAAACTGTGAAGCTTACTTAGCTATTTGGCATAAAGCAAGAAGGAGGGGACTACTACCCTACGAGTATGTGTCTTTCATGGAACTGAACCAGATCTCGCACTTCAGCCATAACAGCACTCAAAGATCAGGTGGTGCCCTTTTTGAAAAACTGCCTCTGCTCCATCTTTCCTTATTTCTACTGATTACTGCCATGGCTAATCAAAAGGGTAATCAACGAGAGTAGGAGGCGTTAAAACTTCCAGTAGCTGCCACTTTCCTCGTATACATGAGAAAAGTTTCCCCAACTCCTTCATTTCAAAGAGAAAATAATTAAATATTATGCTTGTCTCAGAAAACTTTAGTCTGTTGACACAGAGCAAGGAGTAAGTGAAAGTGAGTTTCTGCACAAAAATGTCTTGTCATTTCAGACATCAGCTTATGTTTAAAATGTATAACACACTGCTGTATTGTTGAGTTTTGGATTTTGTTCCAACAACTGTGTTTTAAATGTGATTTTGATATCTATAAAGATATTATTTAAGTCAGTCCCTCCAGGATTTCGCGGGATATTTTTATGATTATTTCAGCCCAAAAAGCCTGAATTTGTAGGAGCTTTTTAAAAAAAAAAAAAAAAAAAAGTGTGATAAAAGTTGTGATGTTTTGAGTTTTTTTTTCCACTGAAAATTGTGAGAAGAATTACAAATTTTAAAGCAGATGCTTTTTTCCATAATTTACTGCAATGATATTCTATATAACACTACAAGAAAAGCACAGGATTGTCAAAAATTTCCTATTAAACGGTGATTTGTAAATTAAGCAGAAACTTCTGCTATACAGAAAAAAACTTTTGTGCAACAGCAAATACAGACTTTAACACAATATCCATTACTATATTTAAATTTCATTGAATGCATGTTAAAGAGTATAGATTTGGAAATTATGGCAGCACCTTCATTTGAAAACTCTCTAACCGCAGCGGTCCCCAACCACTTGGTACCGAGCGCAGAGGAAAAAAGAAATAATTTATTCTGTTGCTCTGTATTGTTTATCGAAGTCTGTTTTTCTGAAAAAAAAAAAAATACTGATTATTCTCTCTTTCCATGACTGACTCCTACCTCTCTGTCTATCTGCTGTGCATCTTGACACACACCTGTCTCATCAGATACTCATCTTTCCTTTACTTGGAGTTGTACCAGGAGGAGGGGCTCTCCTTGGGGGTTTGCTGGGGCGGGGGCACATGTTTGTCCGTGTCCAGACCGGAGATTCACAGTTTTAAAGCTCACTGACAAGATGTAGTAATGATTTTACAGTGGGGCAAAAAAGTATTTAGTCAGCCACCAATTGTGCAAGTTCTCCCACTTAAAAGATGAGAGAGGTCTCCAATTTTCATCATAGGTATACCTCAACAATGAGAGACAAAATGAGAAAAAAAATCCAGAAAATCACATTGAAGGATTTTTTTTTTTTGAAACTTTTTATTTATGAACGTTTTTCAATTATAAAAACACAAACATATGAGGTCATGGGATGATTAATGTGGTACAAATCAGATACAATAAAAATATACAATTCTGAATTCGCATATTAATAAGTACTGTCACATCCTGTGAAGTTATTCACAGGATGTGAACCATTTTTTCCAACGTCTTTTTCCTAGCTCCTCTTGGAGTCGCAGGGTATAGATCATGCATTCCATGGACCTTATATTGTCTATTATAGAGATGAAAAGGTTCAGTGTGGGGGGCTGTTTTTGTAACCAGCACTTTCTTATAGCCTTTTTGGCTGATGCCAAAAAGATTTTCAGGAGATAAGTATCATCTGCAGTCAGTTTGTCAGGGAAACATCCAAGGAATAACAAAATAAAAGAGCAGCTGATATTAAAGTCCAGTGCCTTAGAAATGACATTTGCTACGTCTGTCCAGAAAGGCTGAATGTGTGGGCAAGACCAGAATACGTGCCCATGGTCTGCTGTTGTTTCCCCACATTCTCTCCAGCAGTGTGCAGGAACTCCATTGTATTTGGATTTCTGATTGGGTGTTATGAAAAAACAAATAAGAGTCTTCCAGCAAAAGTCCCTCCAGGTGCCGGAGTTGGTGGATGAGGATTGCACCTCCCAAACCCTTGACCACATGTCATCAGTTATTACAATGTTCATTTCCTTTTCCCACTTTCGTTTTACATATATTGTTGAGTCTGTTTTAAGTGTCATTAAACTGCAGCATAACTTACTAATAAGGTTTTTAAGACTTGTTGACTTATATGCATTAATAAAAATATTAAGAAATAATGAAGACTCTTTGATATTACTGCTTTGCACCCTTTTATTAATGAAGTCACGAAGCTGCAAGTATCTAAAAAAATCTTGCTTCTCCAGATTGTACTTCCTGCGTAGAGTATCGAATGACATTAGGTTTGATTTCTCATACATTGTACACGCTGCGGTAAGGCCCCTGAATGTCCACTGTCTACATCTAAAATCATGTGAGGCGGGCAGAAAGTCAGGATCATATGCTGGCCATCTGAGCAATTTAATTTCTTCCTGGAGTTTTAGTTTTCTTATCTCTGATTTCCAGATTTTAAATGTCAGATTAGCCCACTGACTAGTTGTTGGAGTAGTTTCGCTTTCAAGGGTACCTAGTTTAGACTGAATTGGGACCTCAGATAAAGACATCTCAATTGTTTTCCATTTTGCATAATAACATGGGTCACACAAACAAACCAGTGGTCTCAGTTGGGCTGATATATAGTAGTCTCGTAAAGAGGGCAGAGCCTGCCCCCCCCCCCCTTCGGCAACTGTAAGGTAGAATACTTAACTCTTGGTCTCTTTTTAAGCCAAATGAACCTTGAAATGTATTTATTCCATTTCCTAAATTGTTTGTCAGGAATTGATACTGGAAGAGATGAAAAGAGATATAGCAATTTAGGGAGGATGTTCATCTTGATTGCCTGTATTCTGCTGCCAAAGTCAAGGGGGAGCAGACTCCAGCTATCAAAATTACTAATTATTTCTTTATTTAGTCGGTTGTAATTCATATCATACAATTGTGACAAATCTTTGGGTAGGTACGCTCCTAAATATTTTATATGATCAGAATACCAATTAAAATTATATTTAGATATTAATTCTTGTCCAGGGTGAAAACTGAAAGTCATAACCTGAGTTTTATGGATATTAAGAGCGTACCCAGAGAATGAACCGTACATTTCTAAGATTTTCATCAACACTGGTAAACCAGAGACCGGATCTGAGATTGTGATCAATACATCGTCCGCATACAGGCTCAATTTATATTCCTCCTCACCAATCCGAACACCTTTTAGTGCGGTCTCTTGGCGTATTGCTTGTGCTAAAGGCTCTATAAATAAATTAAATAAATTGGGGCTACCGGGGCAACCCTGTCTACATCCGCGTTGTAGTTGTATAGAATTAGAAAGACTCCCATTTATTTTTATTCTAGCAGTAGGGGAAGAGTAAAGAGTTTGAATGCATTTTATAAAGTCTGTACAGAATCCAAATCTCTTCATTACTAAATAGAGAAAGTCCCACTGAACTGAGTCGAATGCTTTTTCAGTGTCAAGACTGAGAATAACTGAATTTATCTTTCTTTTATTAATCTGTTCAATTATATGTAGAGCTCTCCTTATGTTATCTGAAGTTTGTCTGTTTTTAAGGAAGCCTGTTTGGTCTTCATCAATCAGTAAGGGCATCAAGGTGTCCATTCGTTTGACCAAAATAGTTGTGTATAATTTATAATCCGTGTTCAATACACTTATTGGTCTATATGATTTGCAGTCTATTTTATCCATTCCCTCTTTTGGTATAACAGATATAAAGGCTTCCTTCCAGGACGGAGGTACAGGGCCTCCTTTCAGAATATTGTAACGTCGGGGCCATGTTAAGGGGGGCAGGGGTTTCCCAGCATGCTTGGACAATTGAAACGTTACTGTGTGTGTGTAGTAAATGTTATTACTGAGCTATTCTACTGCTGTGTAATTATAACTGTGTTATAATTACCCAACAGTATTTCATAGGCAAGATTTATTATGTGTGTGTAACCGTGATTTAAACGGAGGTCTGGGAGAATGACCTCCCCTCCTGCCTGTGCTCAGAGTGTGTGTGAAAAATAAATCCCGTTGATCACAACCATCTTGCTCCATTTTCTTTGTGTGAACCCTGCTTACGTCACACTGGTGTCAGGAGTGGGATGGAGCAAATGGAAGCTAGGATCAGAATGGAGATCCAGCAGCTGGAGCAGGCCATTGCTCAGCTGATGATGGACGATGGGACCGTGGCACCACCACCGGGAGCCCGGAGCCGGGACGAACGAAGCGGCGGACCTGACGGGGCCAGCGCACCCCGCCTCCTGTCTTTTTCAAGACAGAGCAGAGCAAACATTCCACCCTTCTCAGGACAGGAAGGGCTGGCGACCCCACGGCGATCAAGAGTGGCGATCAATCAGGAGACGACCACCCCACCTGTTCGACAGCGGGCCAAGATTCCCCGTTTCAACGGCGAAGCCACATTGGACGACTACCTGACACAGGTCGAGCTGACCGCGGCGCTGAACGGCTGGTCGCCAGAGGAAACCGCCGTACAGGTCGCGCTGGTCTTGGAAGGGAAAGCCCTCTGCACGCTCTCTGATCTCCGGCCCGAAGAGCACCACAGCTGGCCAGCACTACAAGGGGCGCTCCAGAGACGATTTGGGAGAATAGCGGACGCTGAGCACGCCCAAGAACAGCTGACCCGCCGCCGCCGGAACCACCAGGAAAAACTAGGAGCCTATGCTGCAGACATATGGCTGTTAACCCGGCGCAGCTACCAAGATTTCGCACCGGAGGCAGTAG
Organism: Pholidichthys leucotaenia; assembly: GCA_020510985.1. Lineage (NCBI taxonomy): Eukaryota > Metazoa > Chordata > Actinopteri > Cichliformes > Pholidichthyidae > Pholidichthys > Pholidichthys leucotaenia. Next base: position 354,839,025 of record CM035839.1, read on the forward strand.
AGAAGCTCGCCCTCCGGCGTTTCATCCAAGGTCTCCGCCCGGCCCAGCTCCAGAACCACGTACGGCTCCACGCCGCGAGCGACTGGAGGACTGCAGTGGCAGAAGCAGAGCGGGCAGAGCCGCTAATAAATCGCACCACTGAAGCACCAATGCACAGCCGAAGAACCTACCAGGCCACGATGGAGAGCGAGGGGGAGGAGGAGGAATTACGGCAGACCACGGCGGCGCGTCCACGGAGAAGATAGCCTCGGCGGCGCGAGGAAGGGTGCTTCCGCTGCGGAGAGATGGGACACATCGCACGATACTGCCCCGCACCCACCCCACGACAAACTGGCCCCTCGCCGGCGTTAAACTAGAGCGAGGTGGCGTGAACGGGGACAGGCCACCTCCAGCAGATGTTTCCCCCGAGGAGCCGGCACCGCGCGTGGGCCGAGTTGGACACTCTCCAGGATCTATCTACAGTGCAGCTTGGGGAAGACGTCGATCCGGGCCCTGATTGACACCGGCTCTACAATCTCCTTGGTTTGACCCGGTGTGCTGCCGGGCACAAGCAAGACGGCTCCGCGGGGGTGGGAACCCACCGAGTGCTGCGTCACCACGGCTACCGGTGAGCGCGCCCGACTGAAGGGGCGGAGAGTGCTGGTGGTGGGGGTGGCCGGTCAGAACACGAGACACCCGTTCTGGCTGGCTGACATCCAAGACCCCTGTATTATTGGACTAGACCTGCTCACAGCCTGGCGTGCCAAGATCGACACCGCCGGACCTTCCCTCCAGCTGGGAAACCGGACCATCACGCTCTACAGCAGAACCCAGGGAAGGGACACGGGGGCCCGCGCAATCGAGGGATCGCCAAGACAGACCGGACTAGGCAGGCCACCGCGAGGACTGGACACGATGACGTCACCAGCGCAGACAGAGGGAGCACGAGCACACACAGGGACAGCAAGGGGAGGGGTCAACGTGTCAGCAGAGACGCAGCAGGCGGTGGAGGAATTAATTTCAATGGAGCTGCAGCGGGCTGGACCCGGAACAGAGACGCCAGCTGCGGGAGCTATTGGACTATTACGTGGGTGTTTTCGCCGCGAAGGATGAGGAATGCGGCCGGACCGGGTTGGTGCAGCACGAGATCGACACCGGTGAGGCCAGGCCGATTCGACTCCACCCACGCCGGCTGCCCTTTTCAAGGCGGGCAGTGGCGGAACAAAAAGTGCGAGAAATGCTGGAGGCAGATGTTATTGAGCCCTCCAGCAGCCCCTGGGCAGCGCCTGTGGTGCTGGTCAAGAAGAAGGACGGGTCGTGGCGGTTCTGTGTGGATTACCGACGCCTGAACGACGCCACCAGGAAAGATTCCTACCCCCTGCCCCGCATCGATGACGCACTGGACCACATCGCCGGCTCCAGCTGGTTCAGCTCGCTGGATCTACGCAGCGGCTATTGGCAGGTAGAGCTGTCACCTGAGGCCCGCCAAAAAACAGCCTTCTCCATCGGGCAGGGACTGTACCAGTTTAAAGTGATGCCGTTTGGACTCTGCAACGCCCCGGCCACCTTTGAGCGCTTGATGGAGCGAGTGCTGGCTCACGTGCCCCGGAGTCGCTGCGTTGTTTACCTGGATGACCTGCTGGTGCATGCAGCTGATTTTGACAGCGCCCTGTCAAATCTCCGAGAGGTGCTGGGAGCCATCCAGCAGGCGGGGCTACGGTTACACCCTAAGAAATGCCACCTGTTCCGGCGGGAGACCACCTTTTTGGGCCACGTCGTCAGCGCAGCGGGGGTCGCCACCGACACAGAAAAAGTGGCAACAGTGAGAGACTGGCCAGTGCCGCAGAACGTGGGAGAACTGAGGAGTTTTCTTGGATTGGCCTCCTATTATAGGAGGTTTGTGAAAGACTTCGCCACCATCGCCAGCCCACTGCATCAGCTGACGCAGAAAGGACGCACATTTCAGTGGAGTGACAGCTGTGCTGCTGCTTTCTCCCAGCTCCGCGCAGCGCTCATCAGAGCCCCCGTCCTGCGGTATCCTGACCCGAACCGCCCTTTCATCGTAGACACGGACACCAGCAACCAGGGCATCGGGGCGGTGCTATCCCAGAAGGGAGAACACGGAGAGCAGGCAGTCGCTTTCTTCAGCCGCACTCTCAGCAGAGCCGAGAGAAATTACTGTGTGACTCGCAGAGAGCTGCTGGCTGTCATCCAAGGACTGCGTCATTTCCGCCCGTATGTGTACGGTGGAAGGTTCCAGCTCAGGACGGACCACGCTTCCTTGACCTGGTTGTTAAACTTCAAAGAACCGGATGGACAGTTGGCGAGATGGCTGGAGGCACTGCAGGATTATAATTTCCAGATTGTGCATTGGGCAGGCCACCTCCATGCCAACGCTGACGCGCTGTCTCGGCGCCCCTGTGCGACAGAGGAGTGTCGTCACTGCCAACGGGCTGAAGATCGGGACCAAATCGCCCCACGGGCTGCCGCTCTCTGAGCCGCTGCGAGCAGGAATAACGCAGCGACGCACAGCCCCTCAGATGATCAGGCAGCTCTCCCCAGCGATGACGTCACAGAGGTTCTTGGCACGCAGCAGCTGCAGAGCGAGCAGGACAGAGACCTGGTCATTTCGCGGGTTCGGCAGTGGCTGGACGTAGGACAGCGGCCCGCCTGGGAGGTTGTGTCACCGCTGGACCCAGAGACTAAGGCCCTACACTCCCAGTGGGCCAACCTCCGCTGCCACGAGGGCGTGGTGTATCGACAGTGGCAGACTCCAGCTGGGCAGCGGCACGTCTGGCAGCTGCTGGTTCCTCGTCGACTCCGGCCCAAAGTACTCCAGCTGGTTCATGGGGCGGTAGGAGTGGGCCACTTCGGAGTGACAAAGACGCTGCAGCGCCTTCGGGCCCGGTTCTACTGGCCCGGTTGTCATCAGGACGTGGAGCTCCACGTTCATCGCTGCGACACGTGCACAGCTCAGAAGGGACCAACTCAGCGATCCCACGCTCCCCTGCAGCAGTACCGGGTGGGAGCACCGATGGAGCGAGTGGGAGTGGACATCCTGGGCCCTTTCCCGACCACGGACCGGGGGAACCGCTACGTGCTGGTCGCGATGGATTATTTCACTAAGTGGCCAGTGGCGTACGCGGTCCCGGACCAAAGCGCCACGACGACGGCGTCAAAGCTGGTGGACGAAATGTTCTGTCGGTTCGGCGCACCGGAGGAGCTGCACAGCGATCAGGGTCGGAACTTCGAGGCGGAGGTCTTCGGAGAGGTCTGCAAACGGCTGGGCATCCGGAAGACCTGGACCACCCCGCTGCATCCACAGAGCGACGGCCTGGTCGAACGATTCAACCGGACCCTCACCACCCAGCTCGCTATCCTAGTGGACCAGCGACAGCGAGACTGGGACCTGCATCTGCCTTTTGTTTTGTGGGCGTACCGGACGGCAGCTCAGGAATCTACTCGGTGCACCCCTGCGGCGCTCATGTTTGGACGCGAGCTGCGCACACCGGTGGATTTGGTATTCGGTTGCCCCCCTGAGCCGGAGGTGGAGGGAAAACCCGGATTGGATTATTTTTTTTGTTTGAAAGAACGTCTCCACACGGTGCACAAGCTGGCTCGAGAGGCCCTGGCAGCGGCGGGGGGCCGGCAGAAGCGAGCGTATGACTCCCGCTGCCAGGGGAGGGACTTTGCACCGGGAGATCGAGTCTGGGTTTTCTGCCCTGAGAGGAAGAGAGGACGATCACCGAAGCTGGCGAGCCATTGGTCGGGGCCATGCGTGGTCCTGGAGAGACAGATGTGGTGTATGGGGTGAGGCTTAGAAAAAGGGACCGGGTTGTGGTCCTTCATCGTGACCGTCTCGCCCCGTATCAGCCATCTGCACCGCTGGTAGACGAACCGGAGCTTCCATCCCGGCCCGATACCCCGACCGAGACCCAGATGGACACTAGGGGGCCTGTACGTGTTGGCTGCCGGCGCCGAAGACCGCCCCGACACCTGGATGAGTTTGTATTGGACTTTTAAATTGGACTTTAATTTTTCTGGGGACAGAAACCAGTCCAGGAGGGGGGCAGTGTAACGTCGGGGCCATGTTAAGGGGGGCAGGGGTTTCCCAGCATGCTTGGACAATTGAAACGTTACTGTGTGTGTGTAGTAAATGTTATTACTGAGCTATTCTACTGCTGTGTAATTATAACTGCGTTATAATTACCCAACAGTATTTCATAGGCAAGATTTATTATGTGTGTGTAACCGTGATTTAAACGGAGGTCTGGGAGAATGACCTCCCCTCCTGCCTGTGCTCAGAGTGTGTGTGAAAAATAAATCCCGTTGATCACAACCATCTTGCTCCATTTTCTTTGTGTGAACCCTGCTTACGTCACAATATAATTGAAACTGATTTCTAGTAGAGGTATCAGACTTGCTTTCATTTTCTTGTACCATTCAGGGGGGAACCCATCAGTACCAGGAGACTTGTTAGGTTTAAGGTTAGAGATGGCCTTGTCAATTTCCTCACGTTATTGATGACATAAGCTTATTATTTGCAACTGTGCCGAGTGAGGGAAGATCCAAAGAGTCCAAGAAATCAACTACTGCATTTTTATTAATCGGCACAGATTGGCTATATAGGCTTTTGTAATATGTTTCAAATGATTTTTGAATACCATCCAAATCAGTTAAAATGTTGCGACTTATAGGGTTTTTTATTTTGTAGATTGAATTTTCTGCTTGTTGTTTCTTAAGTCGCCATGCCAACAGTTTAGATGCCTTAGATCCTGCCTCATAATATCTCTGTTTCATAAACCATAAATTTTTCTCTACTTCCTCACCTAGTATCCTATCTATGTCTTGTTTAACTTGTCTTATTTGTTGTGTTACAGTGGGACTTTTTTTGTCAGTTGTGTTTTCTCTAGATCTTTCAGTCTCTCTTGTAGTCATAACAATTCTTGAGTCTTTTGCTTTTTAAGCATAGCCGACCTTGCTATTATTTTCCCCCTCAAAACCACTTTAGCTGCATCCCACACGATGCTGGGGTTTGTCTCGCAATTATTGTTATCCTGTAGGTACAAATTTAGATCAGTTGTCATGGACTGTAGAAAGGAGAGATCATTTAGCATCCCTGTATTTAATCGCCATAGTGTTTTTCTCTGTCTGACGTCAAGGTGTAAACTTAGGTAAATTCCAGAATGGTCTGCGATATCTCTTTGACCAATTCTACATTCTTTTATCCTGTTTAAGTCTTTATTATACATGAAACAATAATCTATCCTTGAGTGGAAAGAATGGGGCGCGGAGTAAAATGTAAATCCAGGGGCAGGTCTGTGTACAGAGTGCCATACGTCAATAAGTCCTAAATCTGAAAGCATTTTTTTTACACGTTTCTCTATAGGCAGACGTTTCCTCTTAATATTTGTTGTATCCAATTGGGAGTTTAACAATAAATTAAGGTCTCCAGCAAAAATTAAAGGTCCATAAGATTCTTTAGTAGTCAGATCAAAAACTTTTTTATAGAAGCCAATATTACTCCCGGGGGGAGCATATACATTCAATAATGTAACCTCTTTATGGTCAATTTTACCTTTCACTAAAATATATCTGCCTTCTTTGTCGCTTGATTCAGATATAAATTCAAAATTAATTCTATTAGAAATCAAAATAGCTACACCTCGTTTTTTACCACTTCTATGAGAGGAATAATATGTATTTTTGAAACCCATTCTTTTTAATTTATCATGTTCTGTGTTGGATAGATGAGTTTCTTGCCAATATGCAATATCTACTTTCTCTTTTTTCATCTTTACCACCAGTTTACTTCTTTTTACTGGGTTATTCACTCCATTAACATTTAGTGACAGTATATTATAATATTTAAAAGACATAGCTTAGCATGTAAGAACAAAATATCATCCCAGACCTCAAAACAACAACTGTAAAACGTGAACATGCTGAACAGTAAAACAACATAACATTGAACTGGGCTTCCAATAAGAAGGATACAATGTAGGCCTTGAAAAAAGAGGGGACTGGCCACAAGGTGGGGCCCCTCTCCACAGTGAGCATCGTGAAAAAAAAACAAAAAAAAAACAAAACCCAACCAATAATGATAAAGGAAGATCAGTAGTTAAGTAGAAATAAAGTAGTCTGGTGACCCTCAGCTCGAGTCTGCAGGCTCCAGCCCTTTCATCAATAATAAGATCGGATAAGGCTACAAAGTCATAGTCATGAATAATCCAAAACAACTATTCTCACCATAGTAAGGCCGTATGTTCTTGCGGAGTACTCACTAGTCCACCATTGTTTCTTCTGACGTCCGCCAAAACTCACTCAGCTTCTCCCGGATGTGTTTGTGGAAGTCCCCGCGGCGGATCCTCTGCGTCTCCCATGGCAAAAACTGCTTCAGCTTCTCCTCCGTCATCGTCTGAGCAGCTCTGTTTCTGGCAGCAGTGATCTGAACCGTAGCGATGCCTCGCCTTTGTAAATCTTCCGCGGCTTCTGTGGCACTATTGTAGAGGACACTTCCTGATACGTAAAAAATACGCATCTTGTTGAGTGGAGTTTGAAAGCGAATCCCTTTCTCCTTCAGAGCTCTTTTAACGGGGATATATTCTTTTCTTCTTTTCTGTACTTCCACCGCGTAGTCATGGTCAAAATACACTTACTTGTTATGAATGCGTATTACCTTTTTCCATGCAGCGCGGAGTATTTCTTCCTTAACTATGAACCGGAGGAAACTGACTATTATTGAACGTGGCGGGGCACTCGCTGGCGGCTTTGGGCCCAAGGCACGATGGGCGCTCAATGCCGAGGTCGTAATCTTGGCCTAAAACGTCACCAAACTCTTTTTTAATGAGACTTTCGGCAAAGGAAATTACAGATGTGCCTTGCTCTGAGTCCTCGGGTACCCCGTATATGCGAATATTATTCCGCCTGGCCCGGCCCTCCATTTCGGATACCTTATCCTCAAGTGTCCGCTGATTTTGTAACAGTTGAACAAGCGTGTTTTTAACGCCAATGTTCCAATTCTCCAGTTCTGCCATATTTTCCTCAGTCTGTTTTATACGTTCTCCCGTGTCATGCACTTGTTTAGCGGTTTCCTGGAGCTGTTGCTGTACTTTCGCTGTGAATTCATCCATTTGTTTCTTCATATCCTCACGAATTACTGAACGAAAATCTTGTAGATCTATTTTTAATTCGGCTCGGAGAGTTATCATTCCAGCTGCCACGGCCTCGCTCACGGTAACTCGAATCAGGTCCAAACCAGCCATGCGGTCGCCATGTTGGTCCGATGCTAGGTCAGTTTCATTAGCCAAGATTTCTTTTGTTGCTTCATTATCGGGATTGTTTCGTAGCCCGCATCCGCCTTTCTTGAATTTGTCCCCGCTCATTATGGCAGCAAAATATTGCCGTTTTTCCCAGATTTGGATCTCGAGTCTAGGGGGAAAATAGAGCTAGAGCCAGAGCTCAGTTTTTATGCGTCCATGCTGTTACGCGTCACTGGAAGTCCCCACATTGAAGGATTTTTAATGAATTAATTGGTAAATCCCTTGGTAAAATAAGTATTTGGTCAATAACAAAAGTTCATCTCAATACTTTGTTATATACCCTTTGTTGGCAATGACAGAGGTCAAATGTTTTCTGTAAGTCTTCACAAGGTTTTCACACACTGTTGCTGGTATTTTGGCCCATTCCTCCATGCAGATCTCCTCTAGAGCAGTGATGTTTTGGGGCTGTCGCTGGGCAACACGGACTTCAACTCCCTCCAAAGATTTTCTATGGGGTTGAGATCTGGAGACTGGCTAGGCCACTCCAGGACCTTGAAATGCTTCTAACGAAGCCACTCCTTCATTGCCTGGGTGGTGTGTTTGGGATCATTGTCATGCTGAAAGACCCAGCCACGTTTCATCTTCAATGCTCTTGCTGATGGAAGGAGGTTTTCACTCAAAATCTCCCGATACATGGCCCCATTCATTCTTTCCTTTACACGGATCAGTCGTCCTGGTCCCTTTGCAGAAAAACAGCCCCAAAGTATGATGTTTCCACCCCCATGCTTCACAGTAGGTATGGTGTTCTTCCTCCTCCAAACACGACAAGTTGAGTTTTTACAATAAAGTTCAATTTTGGTTTCATCTGACCATATGACATTCTCCCAATCCTCTTCTGGATCATCCAAATGCTCTCTAGCAAACTTCAGACGGGCCTGGACATGTACTGGCTTAAGCAGGGGGACACGTCTGGCACTGCAGGATTTGAGTCCCTGGCGGCGTAGTGTGTTACTGATGGTAGCCTTTGTTACTTTGATCCCAGTTCTCTGCAGGTCATTCACTAGGTCCCCCCGTGTGGTTCTGGGATTTTTGCTCACCGTTCTCGTGATCATTTTGACCCCACGGGGTGAGATCTTGCGTGGAGCTCCAGATCGAGGGAGATTATCAGTGGTCTTGTATGTCTTCCATTTTCTAATAATTGCTCCCACAGTTGATTTCTTCACACCAAGCTGCTTACCTATTGCAGATTCAGTCTTCCCAGCCTGGTGCAGGTCTACAATTTTGTTTCTGGTGTCCTTTGACAGCTCTTTGGTCTTGGCCATAGTGGAGTTTGGAGTCTGACTGTTTGAGGTTGTGGACAGGTGTCTTTTATACTGATAACGAGTTCAAACAGGTGCCATTAATACAGGTAACGAGTGGAGGACAGAGGAGCCTCTTAAAGAAGAAGTTACAGGTCTGTGAGAGCCAGAAATCTTGCTTGTTTGTAGGTGACCAAATACTTATTTTACCGAGGAATTTACCAATTAATTCATTAAAAATCCTTCAATGTGATTTTCTGGATTTTTTTTTCTCATTTTGTCTCTCATAGTTGAGGTATACCTATGATAAAAATTGGAGACCTCTCTCATCTTTGAAGTGGGAGAACTTGCACAATTGGTGGCTGACTAAATACTTTTTTGCCCCACTGTACCTCTAAAGATGTATAAAATGTTCAAACACTGGCTGTAGTATTATATTTGCTCGTTTGTGGTTTTATAGCGTCTCTTCTCACGCGTGCTCCCGCGATGGGGTACTTTCAGGCGGACTTTTTCCAACATAAACCCGGCACTTCGTTCACGCAGTTAGGACGAAGACGTGAAGAAACGTTCACCGGCGAGCCAGGGGAGATGGAGAAAGGGACGGTGTGGGAAAACTCGCGGGTGAGTGTTTTTTTATAGGGGTCATTAACTGCACTTTTTCCACATTTTAATAGCTCACACATGCCTTAATGAAGTTTGTGACATATTTTTTTCAGATTTTCTTTATTTTTTAAAATTATTGAAGCAAATTTGTTTTTTTTTTAATTTTTCCTGGCTTTCTTGAAACACTCTGATTTAAAGCCTGTCACTTTAATAACCATCCGTCACCATTTCAACTCCACCCTCTCTCATATGTCTGGGGGCTTATGTCATTCCAGACCCCAGACACAGACTATTGTGTGTTTTGTCTCCTTGTTTTGTCCACTTATTGTCTAGACTGAGGTTTGTGTTCTGTTCTGCCTCTCCGTCTTCCTCCATGCACTTCCCATTGGCTACTCAGCCTGCCGCTGCAGTGTGCAGCCTGTAATCAGTACACCTGTTGCTGTCATGCACCTGTATTCACTCTGCATCATTAGTTGACTGTGTATTTATTTCCTAGCTGTTCATTCTCTCATTGCCACAGAGTTAGTAAGCTTCTTGCTCGCAGTTTGTGCCCTGTTCAGCTTATCTCTTGTGTTTGGACTATTTTGTTTTTCCCAGAGCCCTGCTGCGCTCCAACTTATGTAAATCCTCCATTTTCCAGTTCATGTTCTTGTTTTCCCTCCAGTGGTCAGTTTCTCCCTGGGGGCTGACATGAACTGCTCTCCTCATAACCAAACCAGTCTCTGCTGAACATTTCTAGCCTGCTGTGTTGCTTATCGTTTTTTGGATATCTTATGTTGGACACGTTGTTTTTTGACTCTTTATTTAATAAACACACTATTCACCTGCAAGTGGGCTCATCCTTTCCATTTGTGCGTGCATAAAAGCGCATGTACATGACACCCTCCCTCTTAGCCATTATACCTGACTGACTTCTAGCCTCCCAGCTTGGTTGAGCAGCGCTCTGGTTCACTGATCCAGTCAGTGGTGTATCTCGCATCAGTCCGGTCTATCTCCCAATAATTTTGCCATGATTCCACAACAAATCGCTAGCACCACACGCTGGATGGCTCCCCGATCACTGCAATCCAAGACGAGCTACCGAGCCCAGGGATCTCAAAGGGCAGTGTGGCTCTGTGGGACTCCACTCTGCTCTCGTGGCCAACTGAAAGCTGGAGCGATTACACTGCTCGCGAGAGCAGCACATATTCATGGTGGACGGTGGGGTTGCTGGGTGTGACAGTCAGCAGTATCTGGTCCCGGGATATTTTGATTGCAGGTAGACAGAGGCTTCGTCGTGATTCCACAGCCGATTGCCTGTACCGGCTTGTGGCTCGCATGGCCAGCTAAAGGTGGCCTATTAGCCCCTGAGCTATTCGCCCACAAGCTAACACTGGTGCCCGGACACTGGCTGTAAGCGTGGCTTATATTGTTATTTTCTTCAGATCTTAGTCACTCTAATAGTCATCCTTGTTATCACCTGGTTCATCCTCGCATCACTGAGGCCCATCTCTCAGTGGTTTCATTGTAACTAGTGCATACCCGTAGAAACCAAGTATAACCACGTATTTCTGCATGCCCATAGAAAGCAAGTGTAAGCAAGCGTTTCTGCATGCCTGTAGAAAGTTAATGTTACCATGGCAACAGTAACTATGGTGAAACCTGCCTTTGATCTTTGACATCACCACTCGTTCAGTGATGCCTGCCTTTGATATCTGATGATGTGTCTGCCTGGCAACAGTAACCATGGTGATGCCTGCCTTTGATCTATGACATCACAGTAACCATGGCGACTATGACGCCCATAGCACCCTATAAACGTTCAATAAAGATTTCCCCTCCTAAACTTCCGCAAATCCAGGGAGGCTGAAATTCGGGGATGCACACCCTCGTAACCTCAGCAAGGCACATAAAAAATCTGAGGCCAGTCCGATGAACGGTTAGGGAGATATGTGTGGAACACACACACACACACACACACACACAGACAGACAGAGATTTCTTAAATTATAATATGATTCTGTGGCGGCTCGCCCATACCGGTGTAATGCCGACAACTCCCCCGCCCATCCTGTGGTGTTCTCGGCGTAACACTGGCCAGTAGCCCTGGTCCCAGGTCATAAAACCGGCCGGTGTGCCGGTGTAGATACCAGATGTGCCTGAGCAGGTGATCAGCCGTGGAACCACGATGAAACCACTCGGAGATGGGCCAGAGTGAACCAGGTGGTAACAGGGATGGGTATTAGGGTGACTAAAATCTGAAAAAATAACAATATAAGCCGTGCTTACAGCCAGCATCCTGGTACCAGTGTTAGCTTGTGAGCTAATAGCTCAGGGGCTAATAGGCTACTTTTAGCCACCACTTCGATCTACATGACGGACAGCTAGGCAGGCCAATAACAGAGCAGTGGGTGGGCTTTTTCAAGATTTGGTGTAGGAAAATTACCCAGAAGAGTCAAAAAATGTTTGTGGGAGTTTCTCTGAGAGAAAAAGGAGATAAGATAAGTAAGATAAGCCTTTATTAGTTCCACAAAGGGGAAATTCCAAGATTACAGCAGCAAAGGGATAGCAGCACTCAGAGCAATAGGTAATAAGATAATAAGAACTGGTTAGCCAAAGCAGTAAATGAATGAATACACTGTATATATATCTCTATCTATCTATCTATCTATCTAGACACACAGACAGAGATTCCCTGCATTTATAGATACAGTATATCTTACCAACTCTTCTCTTCTTCTTTCCAGAGTGTGACGTTGTTTCTCCCAGTCAGAAGAGGAAGCCGAGAGTTTCTTCATAGAGCCATGTCCATAGAGCCGTCTCTGAGCCTCTGCTTTTTGCTGGGCCAGGTTGCGTTTTTTATCACTAGCCCTAGATTACAAGAAACAAGTGTGTCAAATTTTGTGGTCCATGTAGAACAAAGGGAAACAAGCAGGGGATCATAACAGATATTTAACAGATGTAATCACATTTCTGTATGTAAAAGCTGCTTCATTGTTGGTTTGTATGCCTGTTTAATTCCTTTTTCAGATCAAACTGTTGCTTAAACAGCTGAATGAATGTTTATTCACTCTCCACTTTAATAGGTACACCTGTTCAACTGCTTCTTAATGCAAATACTGAATCAGCCAGTCACATGGCAGCAACTCAATTCATTTGAGCATACAGACATTGTCAAAAACATCAGCATCAGAATGGGGAAGAAAGGTGATTAGAGTGACTTCAAACAAGGCATGATTGTTGGTGATCTACTGGGATTTTTATATACAGCTACTCTAGGGTTTACAGAGAATGGTCTGAAAAAGAGAAAATATCCAATGAGCAGCAGTTATCTGGGCCCAAATGCCTTGTAGATGGAAGAGATCAGCTGACAATGGCCAGACTGGCTCGAGCTGAGAGAAATCTAACAAAAATTCTAATAACTACTCATTACAACTGAGGTATACAGAAAAGCATGTCTGAAGGCACAACACATTGACTCTTGAAGCTGATGGGCTATAGCAGCAGAAGACTGTGATGTTGTATTTTATGTTTTATTGTGAAATGCGGTGTAGTGGCGGCCACTTCCTCTTCCGCCACTTCACCGCCCCATAAATACCAGGGGCCATCCATGCTACGGCCTCTTTGCCGATGTTCCTGCCTGGTGGCCGTGTGGTGTGTTCAACCTATCAATAAAGCTGAGTTTGGCTGTTCACCCTGTCTCCTCATTTCACAAAGGTATTTACATACATAACATTTTGGCGACGAGAGTAAACTATGGAGGCATGTGTCGCACCTCTTCGCCTCTTCCTGGAGCTCCCAGGCGAGCCATCTGTGCCTTGGCTGCATTGATTTGCAGCCTTCCAGAGATATATCATTGCGCTCAACCTGGGTGAGCTTGATATGTTAAGAGCACGTGCGCTTTTGGTGCATAATTTGGGGGTTGAGGGCCAGCGTGTCCTGTGCACACTCTGGGCTTCAGACTCATTTGAAGATGTAGTCGAATTGCTGGCAGACCATTTTCATACCCCGGATAGCGTAATGGTCTGGAGGATTAGGTTTCGACAACGACACCAGCGAGTGGGCGAGCCTGTCCGCCAGTTTGCCGCCGACCTGCAGCAGCTGGCTAGCAAATGTCAATTCGGGCCATTGGAGGAAGAAATGGTACGTGACCAGCTGGCAGAGCACACAACCAGCGCTGCTTTAAGAGCTAGGCTACTCAAGGCACCGTGTGACCTGACGTTAACTAGTGCGTTGAGCTAGCTCTCCAAATGAAAAGTTCGTTTGCAAAAACCAATAAACGCAACTTCCAAGAAAATTTCCCTCTGTACAACAAACAACTGTTCACATTACGTACTTATAGAATTTTAAATTGTTTTTTCTAAAAAATCCGCTATAGCTGCTGTTATATACACTACGAAGTTCATGTTTTTTTTCAAAAGCTGATAAACGCCGGGACTGTAGCGGGTTGAATTCAACCCCCCCACAACACACAGAGACAGTCAGCTCGCACTCCTGGGTTTTTTCCGCTGCATGCTGCGTTTACAGCTGTGAGGTTAAAGTGTCATCCATGCATTGTGTTCATGCATCCTGTCAGTACCTCTGATATGCAAATGCCCAGATTGACCGCTGTGAATGTCTTTGATGTATTGTCTGAGTTGAGTATATATGCTGCACTGTGCTGTAAATCGGCCTCTCATTCTCACTCCTGCATCTGCTGCAAGACACACATACTGTGTGAGAGCTGGAGGAACGAAGTTGCAGCCTGCTCAAGCCATGGGCTGCAGCCGAGTTCTGATGAAGGCGGATGATAATAAAGCTATTTAAAAATCCAACGCTGCTTTTATTTTATCATCCTCTTCAGGACCCTGTTTTTACAAATACAGATAACTGCACACACGGCAAATCAGCACTTGGTATTTGAGTGACGTGACTCAATGGTGCAACGAGGATCAGCCAATCACGTGTCTAGATGCTGAGACCAGCCAATCATGTGTTTATCTGCTGCAGCAACATTCTGCAGAGACCCCTACTTGGGTCTGCTCGCTTTGCGTGATTTCTCTGCCAGTTTTTTTTTTTTTTTTTTTTTTTTTTTTTTACAATTTTATGTCAAATATGGATAATTTTGATGAAGCAGATGAACGAGTGATGCGTTCACCAGACAAACTAGTATGGTTTTTGGGACATGTCTGTTTTTGCAGAAGTACAGTATGTGTTGTGGACTTATCTGTTTTTGCAGCAAGAAGTACTCAAAAATTGCCAAAAAATAACAATGAGTTAATGTTCAATTTTTGACTTTATTATGTCTGAGATACTCATATTTCAAGTGACCATGTCTTAGAAGCTGAATTAGAAATACTAACACATATAAACCAACAGATGAAAAACTGTTTTTTTATTATCAAAATGGACATCTGTTTTTGCAAACAAACTCTTCAAATGGAGACCACGGACAAGCTAACATTGTAGTTAAATTGGCACCAGTAACAACGGCAGCCGGAGCCTCCAGCCACAGCATTAATAGCGGACCCAGATAGTGAGGATAGCATTGATGACAACACAATAGAAACCAATGCTACCAGCCATAGGTCTGCCCCGGGAAAACTGTTGTGTATGGGTTGTGGGTCCGCGAATCACCGATATAAGGCCAGGGACTGCCCGGCTAGAGGGAAGCACTGTGGCAAGTGTAGACGCTTGAACCATTATGCCAGGGTGTGCCGTATGTCCAAGCTGAAGAGCCCACGGAGAAAATCAATTTCACCCGCCCCGACAACTGTCCATGCGGTGTCCCCAAGTACCACGTTCTGCAAGGTGATGCTGGATGGTGGGGAGGTACCGCTGCTGGTTGACTTGGGGGCGGAGGGATCGTTATTGAATTGGGCCATGGTGAGGAAATTTTTTCCCCACTACTGAATAAGAGGTAACCCAGTGCCGCTCTACAGTTATGGAGGTGGCAGGCTGCACACGGCTGGAACACTGGAGTTGACAGTTCGGTACAAGTCGGCAGTGATGGCTGACTTCACGTTCCACGTGATGGCCCGTGACGACAACAACATGGGCTGTAACCTGTTTTATGGACTGGAGTTTGCCATTAAGGACGACGCTGGGGAAGAGTGGACTGGTTGTGGCCAGTGGAACCGTCCGGTTCTGGTGGTGGAGGACGACGCTGTGTGGGACGAAGATTTACCAGGCACCACGGCAGTCAAGCAGGACCAGCCTCACTCAGGTTCGATGCAGGAGGGTCTCAGTGCCGGCGCTCGGTACAGTAGGAGAAGGTACCAAGCGTGGGGGCGAGGCGCCTGTGTCGGCGAGTGACACCGACAAGCTAGCCTCAGATTCCTTCGGAGCTTGGCCACAGAGGGCTGAAGGATCTGCAGCTACAATGGCGACCACTACAGCGGCTTTAAAAGAGGTCGGGGCCAGACCAACAGGCACGGAGGGACCACATGCCAGGCAGAAACACTGCAGGCCGAGCAGAGATCCTCTGCGAGTTACGGACCTGGTCCGGGCTCGAGGGGAGGGATGTCCACAGCAGATATGGGCCAAACGACAGCCAGAGGAACACCAGGAATGGCTGCGCATCGTGGCTAAGTGAGACGCAGCCTACTTCCAGCTGTCCGATGGCTCGTGGAGGCACCCCAACAAGCTGCGGCATGCCCGGGAGGAGGCTTCTGATGGCGGGTCCGGATGAGGGAAGCAGTTGGTGGCAAGGAGAAGAGGCACTCTCATCTACGAGGTCAACTGCGACCCTGGGGGCATGCTGCTTCCAGGGGCAGATTTACTGAGGGGCTGCCCTGGGCCTCCACAAACCAGTTCTACCCCTTTCTGCCAGAAGGACAGTAGTGTGGGTTTGAAAAAATAAATAATAAAAATAGTTCTAATGTTCATATGTTATAAAAAAATATTGTTCTGGAGGTTTTATTAGTATAGGAACACGACAGTAATTTTTAAGTTATTAATGGAATTGTGGGCGACACACATTGTGGGCTCAAGTTTCCACAGAGACAGGACTGCATGTGTATTGAGGGTGTCACGTCTGCAAGGACAAAGGACTCGAATCTGCAGAAGATAACAAGGAGGTGTGAGATTTGTCTCTTTGTCCCACAGAAGATGCCCCGGAGAGATTTCCGGTTCATCAGGAAATGAGAGACAATGGTGAAGATTCAAAGGGATGCTTTATGACTGTATGTTTACTGAAAACACCATGTGACTTGAATTCTGATGCTGGAAACATATAAAAGGGTGATGAGATATGATTCTTCTTCTTTCCTGCTTTGAGAATGCTAGAAGCTGTGTTCTGTCAATAAAGCTGGTTTACGACTAAACTCAGCCTCATCATTTGAGCACATCTTCTACACTGGTGACCTACGACGAGAAATGAGCAGACAGAATTCTCCCGAGCGGGGCTCGGCGGAAGCCAGCCTGATGGCCGCCTCCACGATCCGGCTGCCCGATTTCTGGCAGCACAGCCCACGCTCATGGTTTAGCGCAGTCGAGGCGCAGTTCAACCTCCGGAGAATCTCCAACGACGACACAAGATTCTACCACGTGGTAGCGAAGCTGGACAGCAACACGGTCCAGAGAGTGGAGGATCTGGTTAATCATCCACCAGACAGCGACAAGTACAGCGCATTGAAGGACGCGCTGATCAGCCATTTCACTCCTTCAGTCCAACAACGAGCAGAGGGACTCCTGACGTTGACGGAGTCAGAAAACGATAGACCTGCGGACCTGATGGTGAAGATGCTGAAGCTCAAAGACTCTGAGGATGGCGAATTCATTTTCGCCCACCTTTTCCTTCGGACCCTGCCGCCAGCAGTGAGAGTGGCCCTGGCAGAGTCGCCCCGATTGGCCAGGCGAGACTACCATGGGTTGAGCAAAGAGGCGCAGCGGTTGGTCGACACCCACAAGCGGAACGCGGTTTCGGCCGCGGCGGCTAGCCCGGGAACGGCGTCCGGAGACAGCGCAGGTCCAGCGGCCGCGGCGCCAGACGCACCAACGACGGCGGCGACAGGAGCCAGACGACGCGGAGCGGAGGACGGCCCGTGTTTCTACCACCGCCGTTTTGCAGAGAGAGCGCACAGGTGCGTCCCACCGTGCAACTTTAAGCGCCAGGGAAACGCCAAGACCGAGGGCCGGTAGCAGCTGCGACCCTCGGCAACGAGAACAGGCTGCTTTACCTGACGGATACACGCTCGGGGAAACAGTTCCTCGTGGACACGGGCTCTCAGCTGAGTTTCGTCACACCCACCTATGCGGAACGGCTGATGCCTTCTAAAGCTCCCTGGGTGTCAGTGTCAGCAGCGAACGGCTCCACGATTAAAACGTTCGGTGAGAGGACCATGCTTCTGTCCTTACAGGGCCGTTCATTTGAGTGGACATTTATTGTAGCAGCAGTCAGTTTCAACATGTTAGGGGCTGATTTTTTGTGCTCACATGGTTTATTGGTTGACCTTGCTAATAGACGTCTGATTAATGCACTGTCCTTTCATTCTATTCCCTGCACAGCTCGGGTGGCCCCGCCGACTGCACATGCCAGCGTCTCAGCTGCGGGTGGTAAGTTTCACACATTGCTTGCTCAGTTCCCAGCACTCACAGTCCCCACGTTTTCGGCAACGGTGGCTAAACATGGGGTGGAGCATTTCATAACCACTACCGGCCCTCCCGTTTTTGCAAAAGCTCGGCGCTTGGACCCAGCTAAACTGGCCATCGCGCGCGAGGAGTTCAGTAATCTGGAAAAACTGGGCATTGTTAGACGCTCCAAGAGCTCTTGGGCTTCGCCGTTACACATGGTCCCAAAGGCTGACGGCTCGTGGCGACCTTGCGGCGATTTCCGCAGGTTGAACAACGTTTCAGCTCATGACCGCTACCCGATTCCGCACATTCAGGATTTTTCTGTTCATTTGGCGGGGGCGCGCATTTTTTCTAAAATAGACTTGGTGCGCGGTTACCACCAGGTTCCAGTGCGCGCGCAAGATGTACCCAAAACAGCGGTCATAACTCCTTTCGGCCTTTTTGAGTTTTTGCGCATGCCTTTTGGCCTCAAGGGGGCCGCGCAGACTTTCCAACGCATGATGGATGCAGTTTTACGCGACCTTCCTTTCGTGTTCGTTTATTTGGACGATATTTTGGTAGCCAGCGCGTCCGAGGGCGAGCACGAAAAACACCTCACAGCAGTTTTTCGGAGGCTGGCAGAGCACGGGCTAATAGTTAACCCAGCGAAGTGCCAGTTTGGGGTGGCGCAGATTGATTTTTTGGGACATCGCGTTTCGGCAGAAGGAGCGGTTCCTCTTCCAAATAAAGTGCGTGCCATAACGGATTTTCCGCAACCTCAAACGGTCAAGGCGCTTCAGGAGTTTCTAGGGATGGTTAATTTTTACAACCGGTTCCTCCCAAGCACAGCACGGCTCATGCAGCCATTGTACACCGCGTTAAAAAAACAAAAGCCCGCAAATAAAGTTGAATGGTCTCCGGAGTGGGAGCGCGCTTTTGCCCAGGTCAAATCAGCCCTGGCAAACGCAGTTTTGTTAGCGCACCCAGTTCCAACGGCCCGCATGGCGCTCACCACTGACGCTTCCGATGTAGCGGTGAGGGCGGTAGTTGAACAGTTTGTGGCAGGTACCTGGCAACCCCTCGCGTTTTTCAGCAGGACTTTGCGCGATAGTGAGTGTAAATACAGTGCGTTTGACAGGGAGCTTTTGGCCCTACACTTGGCCATCCGTCATTTTCAGTTCTGGTTAGAGGGGCGACGTTTCACCGCGTTTGTGGATCATAAACCGCTAACGTTTGCGATGGCCAAAATTTCAGAACCCTGGTCAGGCCGACAACAAAGGCAACTAGCTGCAATATCGGAGTTCACTACTGATATTCAGCATGTCGCGGGTAAACACAATGTTGTGGCAGACTGCCTCTCGCGCGCGGTAGCACCACCAAGCCCCATAGGGGCAGACTCTGTAGCCGTGGCCGCGGGCCCGGGCAGCGACGCGGGAGCGCGCGCAGCCCCGGTCTATGTTGGGTTAGATTATGCAGCCATGGCTGCGGAGCAGGTTAACGACGCGGATGTGCGCGCACTCCAGTCTGGACCAACAGGGTTAAGGCTGGAGCACAGGGAGCAACAAAGTGGTATGCCCCCACTAATCTGCGATGTCTCCACGGGACGGCCCCGCCCCGTGGTGCCAGCCGCGTGGCGTCGCCGCGTTTTTGACTCGGTCCATTCTCTCGCGCACCCGGCGGTGCGCGCATCGATTAAGTTGGTGGGGGAGAAATTTGTTTGGCCCGGGTTGCACAAACAGGTCAAGGAATGGGCGGCAGCCTGCGTAGCGTGTCAGCGAGCCAAAATACACAGACACACTAAGGCCCCGTTGGAACCTTTTCACATCCCCGCTAAGCGTTTTGATCACGTGCATGTTGACTTGGTGGGCCCGCTTCCATTATCACATGGGCACACACATCTTTTAACGATGGTGGATCGCACCACGCGTTGGCCAGAGGCGATTCCTCTGACATCAACCACAGCGGAAGAAGTTGCGCGAGCATTTTTAGCAGCGTGGGTTGCGCGTTTCGGTGTACCGTCGGACATAACGTCCGACAGGGGTCCCCAATTTATTTCCGAACTATGGTCATCGATGGCCCGCAGCTTGGGGGTGAAGATTCATCGCACTACCGCGTATAACCCCCAGGCTAATGGTTTATGTGAACGCTTTCACAGGTCATTGAAAGCAGCCCTCAGAGCGTCGCTGACGGATACAAATTGGGTGGACAAACTTCCATGGGTTTTATTGGGGTTGCGTTCTGCACCTAAGGAAGATTTGCATGCTTCCCCGGCTGAATTAGTTTTTGCACAACCTCTCCGTTTGCCGGGGGAATTTCTCCCCGATAATCCCGCACCAAATGGCCCCCCTGCTCAGCCGTGGCGGAGCGACTCGGGAGCAGACACGCTCCCTGGCCCGGTCCATCACAGTTTACCACACGTTTTTGTGCCAAAGGCTTTAAAAAATGCAGAGTTTGTTTTTGTTAAACATGATGCTCAGCGTCCAAGTTTGAGGCCGTTTTATGACAGACCGTTCCGAGTGCTGGAGACCGGGCAGAAGCATTTTCTGCTAGATTTAGGGGGCAGAAGGGAGTTGATTTGCATAAACAGGCTCAAACCCGCCTTTGTTTTGGCTGATGAGGAAGTGCAGCTCGCGAGGCCCCCCCGCCGTGGCAGGCCGCCGAGAGGACATTCTCCAAAATCTTCACAGAAAGGTGCTAACAGCTTTAATCCACAGGTGCAGAGAGATGTTGCAGGTGCAGCCAAGCCAGGTTGCAGCAGATTCGGCAGAAAGTTAAAACCTAGGCAGTTGGTGGATTGATTAGCGATATATGGAGTGTTTTGTGTTTTTCTTTTTTTATGCCATGCAGGTTTTGCCCTTACTAGACGTTTGGGGGGGGGTAGTGTGGGCGACACACATTGTGGGCTCACGTTTCCACAGAGACAGGACTGCATGTGTATTGAGGGTGTCACGTCTGCAAGGACAAAGGACTCGAATCTGCAGAAGATAACAAGGAGGTGTGAGATTTGTCTCTTTGTCCCACAGAAGATGCCCCGGAGAGATTTCCGGTTCATCAGGAAATGAGAGACAATGGTGAAGATTCAAAGGGATGCTTTGTGACTGTATGTTTACTGAAAACACCATGTGACTTGAATTCTGATGCTGGAAACATATAAAAGGGTGATGAGATATGATTCTTCTTCTTTCCTGCTT
The DNA here is from genome assembly GCA_020510985.1 of Pholidichthys leucotaenia. Lineage (NCBI taxonomy): Eukaryota > Metazoa > Chordata > Actinopteri > Cichliformes > Pholidichthyidae > Pholidichthys > Pholidichthys leucotaenia. The sequence continues at coordinate 354,859,869 of CM035839.1, forward strand.
TGAGAATGCTAGAAGCTGTGTTCTGTCAATAAAGCTGGTTTACGACTAAACTCAGCCTCAGCATTTGAGCACATCTTCTACAGAATGTTATTTATTTTACAGGTGGCAGAATAATCCACCTTGCCATGCGGGGTAGGACGGTAGTCCACCCGTCCTCCCTAGTTTTAGGTTTTGTTGTGTGAATATGATAGGCCATTTAGTGATTTCAGTTGTCGTTTTCTTAGTGCGTGTTTCAGGTCCTAAATTGGGGAGGGTCTTGATTGTGTGTGTGTTTTTGGACTTTCTATGGGTTGAGGGATGTGATGCTGTATTTTATGTTCTATTGTGAAATGCTGTGTAATGGCGGCCACTTCCTCTTCCGCCAACTGCACTGCATAAATACCAAGGGGTATCCATGGTATGGCCTCTTTGCCAATGCCCCTGCCTGGTGGCTGTGTGGTGTGTTCAACCCATCAATAAAGCTGAGTTTGACTGTTCACCCTGTCTCCTCATTTCACAAAGGTATTTACATACATACAAAATCCTCAACTGCTTCCACTCCTGTAGCTAAGAACAGACTCACCAAAATTTTACAACAGAAGACTGTAAAAATGTTGCCTGGTTTGAGTCTCAATTTTTGCTGCATTTGGATGGCAGGGTCGGAATTTTGTGTAAACAACACAAACGAATGGATGGCTGTACGTAGGGAGCATCATGGATGTGCAGCCAATAAATCTGTAGCCACTGTGTAATGCCGTACACTGTGATGAACATGATTTTTAAATGTCTAGAGTCCAGCAGCAAACCATGTCTGCCCATGCCAGAGATGAAGAGAAAGCAACCAGGGAGCTACTTCAGTATCTGCAGTGGAATACGTATATGCTGGTTAACATGTAATATTCCAGTTGACTTGTCATATCTCTCTTCCATTTGTTTTATTAATGAAAGATACTGGAAGTAAATTCATTATGAATCATTACAAATACTTTGCTTTGAAAGTACCAAGTATGAGGAGAGGCTGAAGAGTTCATAGGCTGAAAAGTTCATAGTGGTCATATTTGACCAAATGTGGTTTATTTTTCAACTGCAGGGATCCAAACGCTGCAACACTGACCCTGTTTACATGGTCACGAGTAAACCGATTATAATCAGCTTTCTGGAGATACCCGATTATTCAAACTGTCATGTAAACAGAGTAATCCGATTATCTTTATCAGTTAAAGGCCATTATTGGTTTATGAGAAAACGGATTAACACACCTAGTTTATTTGCCCAATAAACCGTTTACTCGGTGCATGTAAACACCATAAGCCGTTTATTACCTTTATCGGTTTACTCCAGTAATAGGTTTACTCATGAGCATGTAAACAGAGTCAATGATGGAAGAAGTGTGTGGACCGAAAGGGAGACAATGTTGAAAAATAAACCACATTTGGTCAGATTTGACCACTATGAACTTTTCAGCCCCCTCTCGTAGTCACACAGTGAGGAAAAAAAATCCTGAATTGAAAAAGAAGATACATCAAGATGCATCAGTAATCATTTTATCATCACATTGCGGCCCTCTGAATCAGAATCAGATTAAATCATGAAATGACTAGAGGTTCCCACTCCTAGATGCTAGCATGTCAATATGGACCAATATCTTTGAGGAATGTTTCAAGCTCCTTGTTGAGTCTATACCATGAAGAATTAAATCAGTTTTTAAGGCAGCAGGGCTCTAGCCAGGTAACAGCAAGGTGTACCTACTAAAGTGGCTGGTGAGTATTTTTTTGCTTAAATACGCTAGTTGTCTGTCCAGGTGACTGCTACATTCATCATGTACAGCAATGTCAGAAAAAAATTAGCTTTTTTTGAGATTTAAAATCGCTGAATTTTTTTTTATTTCATCATGTGTTTGCTAGAAAAAATCTCCCAAAAAAACATTCAACAATATGAAATAAGACGTGGAGCTGGCACACAAACAAGCCCAGGATGAACAGGACCAGATATCAAAGTCTGGACAAGTGGACCAGTGAGGTTTGAAGAAAGGGCAATTCATTTTAGTCAATCGTTGGTCCTTTAAATTGGATATTGAGTGCTTTTGGGGGGCTGAGGTTTATCAATGTCTATGGGTGACCGGGTCTGAATTGATCCCATTTGATACAGTTGATGTTGAGAGCAGAGTAAAGAGCCTAACCCTACCTCGACACCCACTGATCCCTACCTTCGGGGAAGCAAAGTCATTACTATACAAGGAAAAAGTGAGTGAAGTGCAACAAAGCTTTCATTCACTCATTCCCTCTGGCATGAACATATGCAGGTTGTCCAGTAGAAAGAACCTCTTAGCCCTTTCTGGGCATTCTGCAATTTATTTGTCATAAAATATCCATATCTCCCTTTTTTAATCTGCAGGAACACATTAAGCACTGGCCAGGGAAACAAATCATTTTGATAAGAGATTTGTTTGGGCCAAGTGAAGCCAGGTAGGAGAATGGAGTGACTTTTTATGTGGGCCGGCTGCACCGCACACCTCACTTGGCTAAACTAGATCTATGGTGCTGCATGTAATCGATCCACTGTGTGTGTCTGCATGTGTGTGCACATCTGTGAGTGTGCATGGGTGTGTTTGTGTATGTGTATGACATCTAGGGTTCAGACTATATTTGGGAGCAGTAAGAGGAGGATAACCAGAGAGAATGAGAAAAAAAAAAGTGTAGAGATCCAGAGGTCTGGTGTACAATGATCAATCAGAGGACAGACTCTCTGTAGCCAGGGGACAGAAAAGCATGTCAGCAAATACACATACACAAACAGTCTAACAGTCTCCAACAAGGTGAATCACAAAACTCTATTTTAAATCTAATGTGGCATGTGACATACTGGGTGAACGTGGGTAGAATGGGAGACAGTGAAACATGGTTGAAATCCTGTTCACTCTTTATACTGCGGACTTCTCACACAACACAACACACTGCCATCTACAGAAGTTCTCTGATGACTCTGCGATCGTTGGCCTCATCTCCAATGGAGATGAAGCTGAGTACAGAGGGCTTATCCAGGACTTCATGGACTGGTGCCATCGGAACTGCCTCCAGATCAACGCGAGGAAAACTAAGGAGCTGGTGGTGGACTGCCGCAGGCATGGGCAGCCCCTCACAGTACCAGTAAATATACAGGGAACAGACATCGAGATGGTGACATCCTATAAGTACCTGGGTATTCATCTGAACAATAAACTAGACTGGTCACACAATACTGATGCACTCTACAAGAAGGGACAGCGCAGGCTGTTCCTGCTGAGGAGACTCAGGTCTTTTGGTGTACAAGGGGCGCTGCTGAAGTCATTCTATGACACGGTGGTGGCATCAGCCATCACTTTTGGAGTGGTCTGCTGGGGCAGTGGCATTACTGCAGCCGATAGGAAGAGACTGAACAAACTGATTAAGAAAGCTAGCTCTGTCCTGGGGCAGCGCCTTGATCCGATGGAGGAGATAGGAGAGAGAAGGACGGTGGCTAAACTGTCATCTCTGCTGGAGTCCGAGTTCCACCCTATGCAGGACATACTGAATGCACTGAGGAGCTCATTTAGCAGCAGACTACATCATCCCAGGTGCACAACCGAGAGGTTTCGTAGGTCCTTCCTACCAACGGCTGTCAGACTGTACAACCTAAGCAGGGCTGCTCGCAGAGATAGCAAAAAGACGTAACAAACTAATAGTTTTTTGAATGCAAAAGATGCAATAGACTTACACAATGGTCCTCTCCGGCATACAACTAGGAACATACCGGTCGCTATGGAGGGTGAGAATATGTATGGGCACATAATCATACCATGTAGGATAACTAAGTAGACGGTTATGCTGTTTCATTCCATCTAGCAACAATGCTCTGCACTGTGTGTGTTTATATATTTGCATATTTATTCCATCTAGCTACAATGCTCCGTACTGTGGGTGTTTATATATTTATATATCTACATATTATTCCATCTAGCTACATTGCTCCGCACTGTGTGTGTTTATATACTTGCATATTTATTCCACCTAGCTGCAATGCTCCGTACTGTGGGTGTTTATATATTTACATATTTATTCCATCTAGCTACAATGCTCTGCACTGTGTGTTCATATATTCATATATTTATTCCATCCAGCTACAATGCTCTGCACTGTGTGTCTGTGTGTGTGTGTATATATATATATTTTATAGTAATACGTACATATGTTTATTAGCTGCTCTTGCTTGCTTGTTTTTTTTTCTTGCCTTCTGATTGTTGCTCTGAGTGTTGCTATCCCTGTGCTGTTGCAATCCTGGAATTTCCCCGTTGTGGGACTAATAAAGGCTTATCTTATCTTATCTTATCTTATGTTACTTCAGTTCTGTATATCTGCATATTCTCACAGTTTTTCTCTTTTTTTTCCCACAATATTTTTTATTGAACCTTTTTTTTTTTACAAACATAACACAAACAATCAAACACTAACACTAAAGTAATTTAACAAAAAAATGTACTAAAAACACCAACAACCACTAACAAGAACAGGTCTTCAACAATGCTCCTCTGTTTAGTCTAGGCAATCCATTACATAAGTATACATATTATACATTCACCAGTTTGGAATTTACAAGGTCCACACACATCATTCACCTTCTTCTTCAAAAGTTATGTTTAAATTCTTTACAAAATCAATGAAAGGTCTCCATATATTCTCAAACACAATTTCCTTTGATTTCAGTATGTATGTTATTCTTTCTAGTGGAAGGTTTGTTAACATCTGTCTTAACCACTGAGTCACATCTGGTCTATAAGTCTTTTTCCACAATAGTGCAATACATTTTTTGGCGTTGAGCAAACTGAGGTCTATGAATGCTCTTTCACTTTTATTAAAGTTATGCTATTAAAGTTATGCTTTTCTGGATGCAGACCCAACAAAAACAATTTAGGATTCAATATGATTTGTTTTGAAATTATTTTTTCAATTGTTACCCTCACCTCTTCCCAAAACATTCTAATTTTCCTACATTCCCATAAACAATGAAATAAGGTTCCTTTACTTTCCATACATTTTGTGCACGTATCTGGTATGTTTTTGTTATATCTATTTAACTCCACCGGTGTAACATACATCCGCATTAACCATTTAAAATGTATCAATTTAAGACGTACATTTATTGATTTGGTTTGAGCTTCTGTACAAGCCAATTCCCATTGTTCCTCTGAAATTTCAGTTTGCAGGTCTTCTTTCCAATAATTCAATCTTTTCTGTGAGTTTTCACTTGAGGATAGTGTCAATGAATTATAAAACTCTGAAATAATACCCTTTCTCTTACTATCTTTAGTCAAAATTTTTTCCAAGGATGAATAAATAGGTCGAGTGAGAGCATTATTTTGATTTGATCGAATAAAGTTCCTAAGCTGAAGATATTTTAAAAAATGTGTTCTATTAAGATTAAATTTGATCCTCAGTTCTTCAAAAGACATTATGTTATCTGAACATGACAGATATAAGTCTTGAATCTTTTGAATCCCTTTTAAATTCCATACTTTAAATACAGCATCCGCTCTCCCTGGTTTAAAATATTGATTACCCCATATTGAGCTAAATTGTGACAATAAGTGTGGTTCTTTTAAATATTTTTTGGTTTCACACCATATTTTGATCATATGCTTTACAAATGGATTTTTTTTTCCCACAATATCTTTATTGAACCTTTTTTTTTTTTTTTTACAAACATGATACAAACAATCAAACACTAACACTAAAGTACTACAAAAAAAAAATGCACTAAAAACACCAACAACCACCAACAAAATCAAGTCTTCAACAATGCTCCTCTGTTTAGTCTAAACAATCCAATACATAAGTGTACATATTATGTTCACCAGTTTGGAATTTACAAGGTCCACACATATCATTCACCTTCTTCTTCAAGAGTTATGTTTAAATTTTTTACATAATCAATAAAAGGTCTCCATATATTCTCAAACACAATTTCCTTTGATTTCAGTATATATGTTATTCTTTCTAATGGAAGGTTTGTTAACATCTGTCTTAACCACTGAGTCACATCTGGTCTATAAGTCTTTTTCCATAATAGTGCAATACATTTTTTGGCATTAAGCAAACTGAGGTCTATGAATGTTCTTTCACTTTTATTAAAATTATGCTTTTCTGGGTACAGACCCAACAAAAACAGTTTAGGATTCAATATGATTTGTTTTGAGATTATTTTTCAATTGTTACCCTCACCTCTTCCCAAAACATTATTAATCTACATTCCCATAAACAATGAAATAGGGTTCCTTTACTTTCCATGCATTTTGTGCATGTATCTGGTATATTTTTGTTATATCTATTTAACTCCTCCGGTGTAACATACATCCGCATTAACCATTTGAAATGTATCAATTTAAGGCGTGCATTTATTGATTTGGTTTGAGCTTCTGTACAAGCCAATTCCCATTGTTCCTCTGAAATTTCAGTTTGCAGATCTTCTTTCCAGTAGTTTAATCTTTTCAGTGAATTTTCACTTGAAGATAGTGTCAATGAGTTATAAAACTCTGAAATAATACCCTTTCTTTTACTATCTTTCATCATCATTTTTTCCAAGGATGAATAAATAGGTCGAGTGAGAGCTTTATTTTGATTTGATCGAATAAAGTTTCTAAGTTGAAGATATTTAAAAAAATGTGTTCTATTGAGATTAAATTTGATCCTCAGCTCTTCAAAAGACATTATGTTGTCTGCACATGGCAAATATAAATCCTGAATCTTTTGTATCCCTTTTAAATTCCATACTTTAAATACAGCGTCCGCTCTCCCTGGTTTAAAATATTGATTACCCCATATTGGACTAAATTGTGACAATAACTGTGGTTCTTTTAAATAGTTTTTAGCTTCACACCATATTTTGATCATGTGCTTTACAAATGGATTTTTAACTTGTTTTTGTAATTTTTTTGCCGAATCTGAGTATATGAATATGAATATAATGAATTCATATATGAATATGTTACAACATTGAATTGATTTACCTCAGGGGCTGGGTAATTTCTCTGGGTCTCATTTAGCATTAATATTGAAGATTTAGTTTTATTTATTTTATATCCTGATATTTCCCCAAGATTCTTTATTAAATTCAACAAAGTCGGAATTGATTTTTTAAGATTCGACATAAACAAAATTATGTCATCGGCATACAGGGAGATTTTATGTTCTGTTGGTCCTACTTTAATTCCATATATTTGTGGATGTAAATGTACTGCCATCGCTAAAGGTTCAATTGCCATAGTAAACAGTAAAGGTGAAAGTGGACAGCCTTGTCGACATCCTCTATTGATATTTATTGATTTTGAAATATTGCTGTTTGTTAGGATTTCTGCTGTAGCATTATTGTATATTATCTGAACCCATTTTATGAAATTATTTCCAAGTCCAAACCTTTGTAAGACTTCTAAAAGAAAGGGCCATTCGACCCTATCAAAGGCCTTTTCGGCGTCTAATGATAGGAGAGCTGTATCCGGTGCTTCTTTATTAGAATAGATAATATTAAATAGTCTTCTTACATTATGGAAGCCTTGTCTTCCCACTATAAAGCCATTCTGATCTCGGTTAATAATATTTGGTAATATTTCTTGTAGTCGTCTTGCTAAAATTTTACAGATTATCTTAAGGTCAGCATTTAATAGGCTTATTGGTCTCATATTTTCACATTTATTAGAGAGTTTACCTGGTTTTGGCAACAGTATAATTAAGGCATCATTCATGTATGGTGGTAAATTACTATTTTGAAATGCTTCTAAAACCATTTCCAAAAATGGTTTTATTAATTTATTCTTAAATTTTTTATAGAGGTCAACTGGAAGACCATCTGGTCCTGCATTTTTTCCTGATTTCATATTATCAATGGCTAGCCCAACTTCTTCTTGACTAATTTTAGACTCCAGTATCGCCCTGTTTTCATTTGGAATACACGGTATAGATAATCCGTCCAAAAACCCATTTAGTTTTGTTAAGTCAGTTTCATTTTTTGTATCATATAATTTTTCATAGTAATCTCTAAAGGCACTATTAATTTCTAAAGGATCTACAACTGCCTGTCCGTTACTTATAATACTGGTAATTGGTGTTTTAAATTCTAATTGTTTAATCTGCCATGCTAATAATTTTCCTGATTTTTCACCTTGTTCATAAAAAGATTGCTTCAATCTTAGAAGACTTGAGGCAGCTCTATTCGCTGATTTTTTGTCATATTCAGCTCTCAGAATCAGTAATTCGTTCTCTAACTTTGGGTCACTTCCTCAGTTTTTCTCTTTTACTTTACATGTGCTGTTTTTTTCCTTGCTGGAGGCTGTTTTATGCTGTTTTTTTAAGTTAGGCTTATTTCTATTTGCTAAATATTTTTTTGAAAATTTTTTATTACTAAATCTTTTTCCTCAAACTCCTGTCAGAAATAAGTCATAAGTTTACATACATTTCCACAGTATTTGGTAGCATTGTCTTTAAACTGTATGACTTGGGTCAGATGTTTTGTGTATCCTTCCACAAGTTTCTCACAACAGTTTGCTGGAATTTTGGCCCATTCCTCCTGACAGTACTGGTGTAACTGAGTCAGGGTTTTTTGGCTGCCTTGCTCACACACGTCTTTTCAGCTCAACAAATTTCCTGTGGGATTGAGATCAGGGCTTTGTGATGGCCACTGCAAAACACTGACTTTGTTGTCCTCAAGCCACTTTGTAACTAATTTGGCAGTATGATTAGGGTCATTGTCCATTTGGAAGACCCATTTGTGCCCAAACTTTAACTTCCTGGCTGATGTCTTGAGACGCTATTTCAATATTTCCACATAATGGTCTTTCCTCATAATGCCATCTATTTTGTGAAGTGCAACAGTCCCTCCTGCAGCAAAACACCCCCACAACATGATGCTGCCACCCACATACTTGACAGTTGGGATGGTGTTCTCTGGCTTGCAAGCTTCCCCCCCTTTCCTCCAAATGTAACAATGGTCATTATGGCCAAACAGTTCAATTTTAGTTTCATCAGACCACATGACATGCCCCCAAAAATTAAGGTATTTGTCCCTGTGTGCATTTGTAAACTGTAATCTGGCATTTTAATGCTGCTTTTGGAGAAATGACTTCTTCCTCACTGAGTGGCCCTTCAGCCCATATTGGTACAGAACTTGTTTCACTGTGAATAATGACACTCTTTTACCAGCTTCAGCCAACATCTTCACAAGGTCTTTTGCTTTTGTTATAGGGTTGACACGTTGTGCACCAAAACATGTTCATCTCTGGGACACAGAACCCATCTCCTTCCTGAATGATATGATGGCTAGACAGTCCCATGGTGTTTATACATGTACATAATTGTTTGAACAGATCAACGTGGCACCTTCAGGCATCTGGAAATTGAACCCAAGCATGAACCAGACTTGTGGAGGTCCTCAATTCTCTTTCTGACATTAGTGCAAGTAAATGTCTGACTTTGACGAAAGTAATAAAAAATTCTCTAAAAAATTATTTAGCAAATATAAAAATTATTTAGCTAACAGAAATAATTTTGGTAATTCTAACTGACCTAAAGGGAAAGTTTAGTCTGACTTAATGTCAGACAGTGAGAAAAAAAGGTTGTATGTCTTTTTATACAGTGTATGTAACCCTCTGGTTCCAACTGCATATGGTAGAACAGGGATGGGCAACTGATGGCCTGCAGGCCGTGTGCGGCCCCCACTCTCACTCAGTGTGGCCCTGCATTCCATCCATCCATCCATCCATCCATCTTCTTCCGCTTAATCCTTTTCAGGTCGCGGGGGGGTCTGGAGCCTATCGCAGTATCTTTGGGCGAAAGGCAGGGTACACCCTCGACAGATTGTCAGTCCATCACAGAGCCAACACAGACAGACAGACAACCATTCACTCTCACAGTCATACCTAAGGACAATTTAGAATCCCCAGCTTGATGCCAATTAACCTAACGTGCATGTTTTTGGCATGTGGGAGGAAACTGGAGAAATCCCGGAGTAAACCCACGCAGACACGGGGAGAACATGCAAACTCCACACAGATCACTGTTGGTCGGGGGCTGGGATCGAACCCAGGATCCCCCGGCCAAGGGGCCCTGCATTCCACTTCCAAAAATCTATTATTTATTTGTATCACATTTGACCGTAATTGGAACTGCATTCTTAAATGCAATTATAGTGTTGGCAAGCAGAGGGCACTCTAACAGAAACCGAGGTACTGCTCTGTGCGAATGGTCAAACGAGAGTGAGGCAGCGGTGTGCACCAGAGCACCGGAGTCTGTGTTAAGCTATGTATTACATGCTGAGACTGGAAAGAACAGAGCTGGCGATCAGAGCAGGAGTAAAGTTAGCATTGACAGGCTGTAAACAGCAGTAATTGTACAAGGTAGGCTGCTTCTGAACAACAATAAATGCTCCTCAGGAGTGATGGGTAGGTGACACCTCAGTGAAGCTCAGACTTTCCTTCTAATTGTGCCAAAAAAGATTCAAAGCTTCAATCTACAGTGGTGTGAAAAAGTGTTTGCCCCCTTCCTGATTTCTCATTTTTTTGTATGTTTGTCACACTTAAATGTTTCAGATCATCAAATAAATTTAAATATTAGACAAAGATAACACAAGTAAACACAAAATGCAGTTTTTAAATGAAGGTGTTTATTATTAAAGGGAGAAAAAATCCAAACTACATGGCCCTATGTGGAAAAAGTGATTGCCCCCTAAACCTAATAACTGGTTGGGCCACCCTTAGCAGCAACAACTGCAATCAAACGTTTGCGACAACTGGCAATGAGTCTTTTACAGCGCTGTGGAGGAATTCTGGCCCACTCATCTTTGTAGAATTGTTGTAATTCAGCCACATTGGAGGGTTTTCGAGCATGAACCGCCTTTTTAAGGTCATGCCACAGCGTCTCAATTGGATTCAGGTCAGAACTTTGACTAGGCCACTCCAAAGTCTTCATTTAGTTTTTCTTAAGCCATTCTGAGGTGGACTTGCTGGTGTGTTTTAGATCACTGTCCTGCTGCAGAACCCTAGTGCGCTTCAGCTTGAGGTCACGAACAGATGGCCGGACATTCTCCTTCAGCATTTTTGGAAGACAGCAGAATTCATGATTCCATTTACCACAGCAAGTCTTCCAGGTCCTGAAGTAGCAAAACAGCCCCAGACCATCACACGACCACCACCATATTTTACGGTTGGTATGATGTTCCTTTTTCTGAAATGCTGCGTTACTTTTATGGCAGATGTAATGGGACACACACCTTCCAAAAAGTTCAACTTTTGTCTTGTCAGTCAACAGAGTATTTTCCCAAAAGGCTTGGGGATCATCAAGATGTTTTCTGGCAAAATTGAGACAAGCTTTTATGTTCTTTTTGCTCAGTAGTGGTTTTTGTCTTGGAACTCTGCCATGCAGGCCACTTTTGCACAGTCTCTTTCTTATGGTGGAGTCATGAACACTGACCATAACTGAGACAAGTGGGGCTGTTGTGGGGTCTTTTGTGACCTCTTGGATGAGTTGTAGCTGTGCTCTTGGGGTAATTTTGGTCGGTCAGCCACTCCTGGGAAGGTTCACCATTCTTCCATGTTTTTGCCATTTGTGAATAATGCTCTCACTGTGGTTTGCTGGAGTCCCAAAGCTTTAGAAATGGCTTTATAACCTTTCCCAGACAGACAGATCTCAATTACTTTGTTTCTCATTTGTTCTTGAATTTCTTTGGATCGCAACATGATGTCTAGCTTTTGAGGATCTTTTGGTCTACTTCACTTTGTCAGGCAGGTCCTATTTAAGTGATTTCCTGATTGAAAACTGGTGTGGCAGTAATCCGGCTAGGGTGTGGCTAGAGAAATTGAACTCAGCTTTCCAAAGATGTGATAAACCACAGTTAATTTACAGTACATCCGGAAAGTATTCACAGCATTTCACTTTTTCCACATTTTGTTATGTTACAGCCTTATTCCAAAAGAGATTAAATTCATTTTTCCCTCAAAATTCTACACACATTACCCCATAATGCCAATGTGAAATAAGTTTTTGAGATTTTTGCAAATTTATTAAAAATAAAAAACTAAGAAATCATGTGTACATTAAGTATTCACAGCCTTTGCTCAATACTTTGTTGATGCACCTTTGGCAGCAATTACAGCCTCAAGTCTTTTTGAATATGATGCCACAAGTTTGGCACACCTATCTTTGGGCAGTTTTTCCCATTCTTCTTTGCAGCACCTCTCAAGCTCCATCAGGTTGGACGCAAAGCGATGGTGCACAGCCATTTTCACATCTCTCCAGAGATGTTCAATTGGATTCAAGTCTGGGCTCTGGCAGGGCCACTCAACGGCATTCACAGAGTTGTCCTGAAGCCACTCCTTTGATATCTTGGCTGTGTGCTTTTGGTCATTGTCCTGCTGAAAGATGAACCGTCGCCCCAGTCTGAGGTCAAGAGCGCTCTGGAGCAGGTTTTCATCCAGGATGTCTCTGTACATTGCTGCATTCATATTTCCCTCTATCCTGACTAGTCTCCCAGTTGCTGCCACTGAAAACATCTCCACAGCATGATGCTGCCACCACCATTGGCGTGGTTATGAGTGGTGTCTGGTTTCCTCCAAACATGATGCATGGCATTCACGCCAAGAGTTTAATCTTTGTCTCATCAGACCAGACAATTTGGTTTCTCATGGTCTGAGAGGCCACTCCAGGTGGGCTGCCATGTGCCTTTTCCTAAGGAGTGGCTTCTGTCTGGCCACTCTACCATACAGGCCTGATTGGTAGATTGCTACAGAGATGGTTGTCCTTCTGAAAGGTTCTCTTCTCTCCACAAAGGAACGCTGGAGCTCTGACAGAGTGACCACCGGGTTCTTGGTCACCTCCCTGAATAAGGCCCTTCTCCCCTGATCGCTCAGTTTAGACAGCCGGCCAGCTCTAGGAAGAGTCCTGGTGGTTCTGAACTTCTTCCATTTACGGATGATGGAGGCCACTGTGCTCATTGTGACCTTCAAAGCAGCAGAAATTTTTCTTGTACCCTTCCCCAGATTTGTGCCTTGAGACAATCTTGTCTTGGAGGTCTACAGATAATTCCTTTGACTTCATGCTTGATTTGTGCTCTGACATTTAGTGTCAACTGTGGGACCTCATATAGACAGGTGTGTGCCTTTCCAAATCATGTCCAATCAACTAAATTTACCACAGGTGGACTCCAATTAAGTTGTAGAAACATCTCAAGGATGATAAGTGGAAACAGGATGCACCTGAGCTCAGTTGTGAGCTTCATGGCAAAGGCTGTGAATACTTATGTACATGTGATTTCTTAGTTTTTTATTTTTAATAAATCTGCCAAAATCTCAAAAAAAAATTTCATGTTGTCATTATGGGGTACTGTGTGTAGAATTTTGAGGAAAAAAAATGAATTTAATCTCTTTTGGAATAAGGCTGTAATGTAACGAAATGTGGAAAACGTGAAGTGCTGTGAATACTTTCTGGATGTACTGTATGTTTTAACGGGGGGGTCACTTTTTCAAACAGGGCCATGTAGGTTTGGATTATTTTTTTTTTACCCTTAATAATAAACAACTTCATTTAAAAACTGCATTTTGTGTTTACTTGTGTGATCTTTGTCTAATATTTAAATTTGTTTGATGATCTGAAACATTTAAGTGTGACAAACATACAAAAAAATGAGAAATCAGGAAGGGGGCAAACATTTTTTTCACACCACTGTAACTAAGAACAGTGACATCTTTTGGCCAACTGACACTATGACAACCTCTCAAGACCAGGACTGAAGCACTGACACTTTCAATCACATGCCAGCAATAAGCGTTCAGAGAACACTGTGTGGTCATTTTAATCTGCTGATGTTTTCATTTATATACACTACCGTTCAAAAGTTTGGGGTCACTTAGAAATTTCCTTATTTTTGAAAGAAAAGCACTGTTTTTTTCAATGAAGATAACTTTAAACTAATCAGAAATACACTCTAATATCTAATATACATTGCTAATATGGTAAATGACTATTCTAGCTGCAAATGTCTGGTTTTTGGTGCAATATCTACATAGGTGTATAGAGGCCCATTTCCAGCAACTATCACTCCAGTGTTCTAATGGTACAATGTGTTTGCTCATTGCGTGGCTAATGGATGATTAGAAAACCCTTGTGCAATCATGTTAGCACAGCTGAAAACAGTTTAGCTGGTTAGAGAAGCTATAAAACTGACCTTCCTTTGAGCAGGTTGAGTATCTGGAAAAAATTATTATTTCAAATACAAATCATTATTTCTAACCTTGTCAATGTCTTGACTATATTTTCTATTCATTTTACAACTCATGGTGGTAAATAAGTGTGACTTAATAAGTGTGACTTTTCATGGAAAACACAAAATAATTGTCTGGGTGACCCCAAACTTTTGAACGGTAGTGTATAGTTATACTGTGGTGACACCAGCACACTGCAGATGGACATTATCTCACACTAGGAAGCAGACAGAGGAGGTGAACAATGGAATGAGGGAGGTAGCCCCCCACAGGGGTAATTACACCAGACTTTATGTATACTAGCTGTTCTTGTTTTTTTCTTGCCTTCTGATTGTTGCTCTGAGTGTTGCTATCCCTGTGCTGTTGCAATCCTGGAATTTCCCCTTTGTGGGACTAATAAAGGCTTATCTTATCTTATCTTATCTTATCTTATCTTATCTTATCTTTAAGGCACCTTTGCCACCTGCTGCTCTAAGATACAGCACAGGGAGGCAACTGTATTGTAGGAAGGTAACGTGTTATGTTAATCATGCCACACAGTGCTTTTGTATGTAACATGTGTTACTATAATCTTGCTACTCATGGCCTTTGTCAGACCTCATGCAATATGCGCCAGCCTCAGTTTCTACGCGCTGGTCAATAAAGCTATATAAGAGTGTGCAGAGAAACTGAGGCAGGCCTTTCCAGACTAGGCTCCTCATGGCCCCAGCGTCCACGCTGGGGTCACGGGCTGTACATATGATAGAGGGTTCAATAAAGAATCTGTGTTGACCTACGCTTGTGCCTTGCCTCCACATCCTTTCCCTTTTACCCTCTACATTAGTGACCTGACGTGAGATGAACTGTCTCTCCCTTACGCCGCACACCACATTGGTGACCTGACGTGAGACAGACTGTCTCTCTCTTCTGCCACGCTGTGGACTCCTTTTTCTCCACATTGGTGACCTGACAGGTAATGGACAGTCGACTCCCTCTCACCGCGCTGTGGATTCCGGAGTACCAGGGCTCGCCGGAATCTTCTTCATCCAC
The DNA here is from genome assembly GCA_020510985.1 of Pholidichthys leucotaenia. Classification (NCBI taxonomy): domain Eukaryota; kingdom Metazoa; phylum Chordata; class Actinopteri; order Cichliformes; family Pholidichthyidae; genus Pholidichthys; species Pholidichthys leucotaenia. The sequence goes on from CM035839.1 coordinate 354,875,131, forward strand.
ACTGTAGCGCATGCCTGTGGCTCTCTCCATGATGGTGATCTCAATGGCCGGAGAGAGAGTGTGGCGTGGGGACCGAGACGCATGAGGATCAGCGAGACGAGCACCGCACAGAAACAGCCTGAAAGGGGAAGATCGGCGCTGTCTGCACAATTGAATCAAGCTCCTCAACCCTGACTCACCTCCTGACAGCGGAGTTTCAGCACACAGAAGCCCCGTGCGCACGCCACAGGATTACAAAGACAACGCAACTTACAGCTATGTGGTCACTGCGCCAGAGCGCGCGCCACGCACCAGGGACAAACTGGCTCCAACAGCTTATACATTGTCCTCAGCCGCTGCCCGCTCCCGGAACACGGCCAATCGCCATCCTCGGAACCTTTAGGGCTGCCCACACACCTAAAGCAGCCGGGCAGCACAGCCCACAGGACTTTGTATGGGTTTCTCAGCCGTGGCGCACAACGGGAATTTAGCCGATTGCTTTCCCCGATGCCTTTAGGGCTGCTCTCGCACCTAAAGCAAGATTGCCACGTTCCCTGACACAGCTTCAGTTTTTTTCATAGCCACTACGCATCCTTGGGGAATTGGGCCGATGGCCTTCCCCAGATCCTCACTGGACCAGACCCGCACAAGGAGGAGTCAGAGACTTCAATTTTTTTCACAGCTGCTGCGGATCACCGTAAGGTTTACCAGGAAAGTCCCTCACCCATGGCTGATCCACACGCAATTTTTGCACGGCCCAGACACTTTTGACGTCCCGGGCCAGCACTCCATTGATTCCCACCCACCTCCCCCTCGTCCTCCACATCGTTCTTCCCGCACCCCCCTCCCTAAAGCCTGCCGATTGCCGTTTTTTTTTTTTTTTTGTTACTTATTTGTACCCGTAGGTAGACTTGGTTTGCAGTCTGGTGACAAGCCACCGGCTGCTGGTCGCTGCGTGCGCGAGCACCCTAAACCTACATGTTTTTGGTATGCGGGAGGAAACCGGAGAAATCCCGGAGTAAACCCACGCAACACGGGGAGAACATGCAAACTCCACACAGCTCACTGTTGGTCGGGGGCTGGGATCGAACCCACGACCTCATGATCCCCGCGATCCCCCGGCCAAGGGTAAAACTGTGCTGCCACAGTGCTAAACCACTGCGCCGTGCAGGTTTTGTTCCATTACGCACGTGCACTGGACCCCGTGCGCCCACGAACCACGGCCATTCAACGTGTTGGAACTCGGAGCAGAGTAGACGGTGTTTTTCACTCCTCCCCCTTTCCCCCCACGGACTGACATGCCCTCCTACACTCCTCACCAGCAGGACAGTTCGACCGGAGTGGCAAACCCCTGCTGCAGACACCAGGGGCGCCGTCTTCAGCCCAAAGGACTGGTGGGGGGGGGGGGGGGTCACAGCCCCTTCTGGGTGTTCAGGGGGGTGGGGGTGCTGTGTGGTGACACCAGCACACTGCGGATGGACATTATCTCACACTCAGAAGCAAACAGAGGGGGTGAACAATGGACTGAGGGAGGCAGCCCCCCACAGGGGTAATTACACCAGACTTTAAGGCGCCTTCGCCACCTACTGCTCTAAGATACAGCACAGGGAGGCGAATGTATTCTAGGAAGGTAACATGTGTTATGTTAATCGTGCCACACAGTGCTTTTGTATGTGTTATTAAAATCTTGCCACTCATGGCCTTTGTCAGACCTCATTTAATATGCGCCAGCCTCAGTTTCTACATGCAGGTCAACAAAGGTATATAAGAGAGCACAGAGAAACTGAGGCAGGCCTTTCCAGACTAGGCTCTTCATGGCCCCAGCGTCCACACTGGGGTCACAGGCTGTACATATGATAGAGGGTTCAATAAAGAATCTGTGTCGACCTACGCTCGCGCCTCACCTCCACATCCTTTCCCTTTTACCCTAATACCAGTGGTAATGTTAATTCTAATGTGGTAAAACACCAAGTAGCTTTTATTTTCATTTGCATCCATTTTAATTTTAACTTTTGACTTTGGAGACAGCCAACCTTGGCTTTTGACCTTTTGACCCCAAACCTGTAGTCAGAGGTCATGGCCTCAGAGTGAACCTGTGTACCAAGTTTGGTGACCCTAGCTTTACTCATTGTACAGTAATAAGGCATAGGGAATGTTAACCGTGACTTTTAACCTTTTGACCCCAAGCCCATAGTATGAAGTCAGGATCCCAAGGTGAACCTGTGTACCTGGTTTGGTGGCCCTAGCTGTACTCATTTTATAGCAATTACCTCCGCCAAGTAGGTTATGTTTTCATCGGCGTTGGTTTGTCTGTTTGTCTGTTTGTTTGTTTGTTTGTTAGCAAGATAACTCAAAAAGTTATGGACGGATTTTCATGAAATTTTCAGAGATTGTCAGAAATGGGGTATCCTACAGTTGATTAGATTTTGGCGGTGATCCGGATCACCATCCAGAAGAAAACCGCCATTACAGAAAATGTGATTTTCGTGAATAACTACTGAACCACTAATCCTATCATTGTGAATCCAATTGCTAGTCATATGTTTTCATGGTCAAGGAATCTGAAAACGTACACACAAACACTGTATGGGGGGAACTGTGGCGCTTGACGGAGGTCTGCGCTCTCCGAGTGCTTTTCTAGTATTGCAAATGGAATGCTAACCTTGTCCTTTGACCTTCTGACCTCAAACTCATATTCAGAGGTCATGATCTCAAGGTGAACCTGTGTAGCAGGTTTGGTGACCCTAGCTTTCTTTATTGTTGAGATACAGTTTATAAACCATTTTGATGTTGACCTTTGACCTTGACATCCCAAAACCATAGTCACACTTCAGGGTCACAGGGTGAACCTGTGTACCAAGTTTGGTGACCCTAGTTTTACTTGTTTTATAGTAATAGTGCAAATGGAATGCTAACCTTGACCTTCAACCTTTTGACCCCAAACCCCTCGTCTGACGTCAGGATCCCAAGGTGAACCTGTGTACCAGATTTGGTGGCCCTAACTGTACTCATTTTATAGTAATAATGCAAAAGGAATGCTATCCTTGACCTTTGACCTTCTGACCTCAAACCCATATTCAAAGGTCATGATCTCAAGGTGAACCTGTGTAGCAGGTTTGGTGACCCTAGCTTTCTTTGTTGTTGAGATATAGTTTATAGGCCACTTTGTTGCTGACCTTTGACCTTGCAATCCCAAAACCATAGTTACACTTCGGAGTCACAGGGTACCAAGTTTGGTGACTCTAGCTTTACTCATTTTATAGTTTTATTTTTTATTTAACCTTTATGTATTTATACAGGGTAGTTCCATTGAGAGGGAACCTCTCTTATTCAAGGACGCCCTCTTCACACCCACACAATTACACATTCACACCTGGAAGCTGCCCAGTACAACTACAGACTGACTTGTTGTCACTGAGCAGCTCCACTGGAGCAGTTGGGGTTAATGGCCTTGCCCAAGAGCACCACAGTGGGGTTAAGGAGGGTGGGGAAAACACTATGTTATCTGTCCCACTCAGATCTAGTCCTGCCAGTCCAGGGATCTAACCCACGACCCTCCACTTACCAGTCCACATCCTTAACTATTAGGCCATTGCACCATAGTATTGGTGCAAAGGAATGCTAACCTTGACCTTTGGACCCCAAATCCAGAGTCTGAGGTCAGTATCCCAAGGTGAACCTGTATACCAGGTTTGGTGGCCCTAGCTTTACTCATTTTATAGTAATAGTAAATTTAGCATTTACCATTTACCATAGTGCAAATGGAATGTTAAACATGACCTTTGACCTTCTGATCCCAAACCCATAGTCACATAAGGGTGTAAGTCATCCAAGATGTATCTTAGATACAACTACCGCATCGATTTGAAAAGCCTACATTATTTCTTTCAGTAATTGTGTTTTGAAGATTTAGGGAAAATCTGACCTCTGACCTTTGAACTCAAGGTCATCCGATGAGAGTGAAATTGCAATATGTGCATCATCCAAGTACATCAAATCATGGTACTAAGTTTCAAAACAATCAGAACAAAACTGGAGGAGGAGTTGATTTCACAAGACAGTTACTGCCTATGAAGTGAGGTGAAATCGGAGGTCATAGGTCGGGGCTACAATTCCTGCAAAAATCATCCAATCAAAACTAAATTGCAATTATGCATATCATCAGTGTATATCAAACCCTGGTACCAAGCTTCAAAACAATTGGAACAAAACTGTTGGAGGAGTTAATTTCACAAAAGTGGGGCAGACGGACAGACGGACAGACGGACTGACGAACTGACCCATAACATAATCCCACTTTGGGTTTCGACTGGCGGGGGATAGAAAAACAAAACCAAAGCAAATTGTTCAATTAATTATGATGTTGATTTGAGGTCACATCGCCCAGCCCTAACTCAAAACCAACTAGAAGGCACTCAGAGAGCGCATACCTCCGCCAAGGCTCCATCCCTCCCTCTCTTTGTCCTCTCCCTGTCTCTTTGTTCATCCATACTGCAATCCATCTGTACATTGCGAGATAGGGCCATAATGGAGGTATGCACTCATGGATCACCTCCAACATCTCATGGGTTCATCTTTGGGCTAAGAGCCACCACTGGTAAAAATTTCATCCAAATCCATCTAGGCGTTTCTGCATAATCCTGCTAACAGACAGAGAAACACCAATCAAAATAATATGACTACATTATAATAACAAGGCTGTCATAATTTTATTGACCATACATTAGGGCTGAGCAATTCAACCTTAAATCAGCATCATAGTTTATTAACCCTTTCATTTCAGTTTTTGTTTTTTTTTCCCTTTTTTTCCCCTCCTCTCTTCTAACTTACAGTTTACTGACAAGGCTCATAATTATTAAGCAATATTACACAACAGTGTGGTATCATATCACTGCGGTGCGTAGTAAATGAGCAAAATAGAACAAGTGTATTACCATTTCACACACAAAAAAATTACACATTGTCCAGCGCTGAAGTTAGTGTGTTTACATACTGTGTGAGTCATGTGGCACGCAATGAGAGCCTTGTCTCCCGGTACATGCCTGCGGAGTTATGCACACTGCACCCCGTCTTAAACCTCACACTTCGTTTGCTTTTTCTTGGCATCGTCAGATTAAACAAAGAGCCGATCATCACACATTATGTTGATGGAGAGCACGTCTTTTCGTTACAAGCCATTTTACTTTTTCTGCAGCGCTTGGTGCTTCCAAACAGCATGACAAGTTGTTTTTTTTTTTTTTTAAGAAAACAGCGTGACAAGTGTGCTGCTTCTGCCGTGCGGAGGTACAGGGCCGCGCACAAAACTCCGTGGGCACATCTTAAAGGGGAAGTACATGAAAAGTGCACTATTAATATATTGTAGACGCGGGGTTAATCATCTCAGACTGGATGCAGAGGATAAACAGGTGAGGACAATAGTTATTGAGATGGGAGAGATTATGGTGATGTAGCAGGAAGGAGAGCTGGGAAACAGTGGGGGGAGAAGGGTTGAATGTATTGTGATGCGAGATGTCATGCAGATGTGAGATGGGTGGAGGATATAAAAGGAGAGACCCTGGTGTATTGAAGAAATGCTTTTTCTCTTATGACTGATGTGAGAGTGAATAAAGTAGTCTGCTGCAAGAGTTTGCCTCCGTTATTCACACTCTCCACACTGGTGACCCCTTGACGAATTATGTAACACGAGGCAAGAACCCCGGAGTCGGCCCGGACTGGAAGCCCCAGCAACGCGTGCGCTGTTTCGGTCAAACTACTGGACTTTTGGCTGCACGACCCGCGGTCTTGGTTCCACCACACCGAGGCTCAGTTCGCCCTCCGGGGAATAATGGCAGACGACACCAGATATACTATGTGGTCGCAGCGCTGGACGCTCGCACGTCTCAGCAAGTAGCGAGCCTGCTCCAACAGCCTCCAGCCCACAACAAATACAGGGCTCTCAAGGCCGCCCTGACCCAGCGCTACGCGCTCTCAGACTGTGAGAGCAGAGAGGTTCCTGGGGCACTCCAAGTTAGGAGATGGGTCGGCGGTCGAACTGATAGAGAAGATGTTGGCGTTGATGGGCACAGACGATGGGCATTTTCTGTTTGCCCACCTTTTCCTCCGGAACCTCCCAACAGAGGCAAGAGCGGTCCTTGCCAATTTGCTGTTGCTGGCCGTGCGTGACTACCGGGCGCTAGCCCAGGAGGCAGATCGGATCATCGTCACCACCAGAGCCCTCACAGTGAACGTGGTGGCGTCGGACCCCAGCGAGACGACCAGCGGAGGCGAGGAGCCGGCGACGGTAGCGGCAGCGGGGGCCAGGAAACGCCAGAGAGGCACGCTCTGCTTCTACCACCGTCGCTTTGGAGAGAACGCACGCAGATGTGTGCCACCGTGCCAATTCAAGCGTTTGGGAAACGACAAGACCAGCAGTCAGTAGCAGCTGCGACCGCCGGTGAAGAGAACAAGCTGATCTATGTGATGGACTCGCGCTCGGGGAGACGGTTCCTCGTAGACACCGGCTCCCAAAAGAGCCTCATCCTGCTGTTCTACGCCGACCAGATAGCGGGAATTAGCGGCCCCCAGCTGGTAGCCGTAAACGGCTTGGACATTAAGACTTTTGGTGAGAGAACACTGACTTTATCCCTACACGGCCGTATGTACGAGTGGACTTTTGTCATAGCGGCATTGAGTTTTCCAATCCTAGGAGCTGATTTTCTGTGTGCACACAGGCTGCTAGTCGATGCTGCTAACAGGCGCCTGGTTAATGCAATGTCTTTTGATTCTCTCCGCTGTACAGCTCAAGGGGCCGGGCCAATAACACAAGCCAACGTCACAGCTCCAGGCGGTAAGTTCCACACACTGCTCACTCAGTTCCCAGCACTCACAGTCCCAACGTTTTCGGCGGCCAGCACTAAACACGGGGTGGAACACTTTATCACCACCACTGGGCCACCCGTTTTCGCATGACCTCGGCGCCTGGATGCAGCTAAACTGGCCATAGCGCGCGAGGAGTTTGCCAACTTGGAAAGGTTGGGCATCATCAGGCGCTTAAACAGCCCATGGGCAATCCCGCTACACATGGTCCCTAAGGCCGAGGGATTGTGGCGACCGTGCGGAGATTTCCGCAGGTTGAATAACGCCACAGCGCACGACTGCTACCCGATTCCCCATATTCAGGATTTTTCCGTTCACCTCGCCAGGGCACGCATTTTTTCTAAAATAGATCTGGTCCGTGGTTACCACCAGGTCCCAGTGCGCGCGGAGGACATACCCAAAACAGCAGTAATAACTCAGCTTGGCTTGTTTGAGTTTTTACGCATGCCCTTCGGATTAAAAGGCGCGGCACGGACATTCCAACGCATGATGGATGTGGTGTTGAGCGATCTGCCGTTTGTGTTTGTCCACCTGGATGATACCCTGGTGGCCAGCATGTCCGAGGACGAACACGTAACCCACCTCAGGACGGTTTTCCGGAGGTTGGAGGAGCACAGGTTAATAATCAACCTGGTGAAATGCCAGTTCGGCGTGACGGGGATTAACTTTTTGGGGCACCGCGTCTCACCGGAGGGAGCGATACCCTTGCCCGACAAAATGCGTGCCATGGCGAATTTTCCTCGGCATCAGACGGTCAGGGCGCTGCAAGAGTTTTTGGGGATGGTTAACTTTTATAACCGGTTCCTCCCCTGCGCAGCTCAGCTCATGCAGTCATTGTACACCGTGCTCAAGGAACGGAAACTGGCGGACAGAGTCGAATGGACTCCGGAGCGGGAGCGGGTGTTCTCTAAGGTTAAAACAGCCCTGGCAAATGCCGCACTGTTGGCGCACCCGGACCCGGCGGCCCGGATAGCACTCACTACCGATGCCTCGGACATGGCCATAGGGGCCGTCGTGGAGCAACGCGTCGCCGGTTCTTGACAGCCACTCGCTTTTTTCAGCAGGGCTTTGCGCGACAGTGAGCGTAAATACAGCGTGCTCGACAGAGAGTTGCTGGCTCTCCACCTGGCCATACGCCACTTCCAGTTCAGGCTGGAAGGGCGCAGCATCACCACGTTTGTAGACCACGAGCCACTAACGTTCGCGATGGCCAAGGTTTCGGAACCATGGTCGGGCCAGCAGCAGAGACAGCTGGCCGCGATCTCGGAGTTTACGACCGATATTCAGCATGTGTCAGGTAAACTGAATGTGGTGGCGGACTGCCTCTCGCGCGCAGTAGTGGCCCCGGTCTGCGTGGGGATAGATTATACAGCCATGGCTGCAGAGCAGATTGGCGATGCGGACGTGTGCGTGCTCCAGTCTGGACCAACAGGGTTAAGGCTGGAGAGCAGAGTACTGCAAGACGGCAGCCCCCCCCAATCTGCGACGTCTCCATGGGACGCCCGTGCCCGGTGGTCCCAGTTGCTTGGCACTGCTGAGTGTTTGAGTCAGTTCACGCTCTGGCGCACCCAGGAGTGCGCGCGTCAGTCAAAATGGTGGGAGCAAAGTTCGTATGGCCAGGCCTGCGCAAACAAGTGAAAGAGTGGGCCGCAGCCTACGTAGCGTGCCAATGAGCCAAAGTACACAGACACACGAAGGCTCCTTTGGAACCGTTTCGTATACCGGCTAAGAGGTTCGACCATGTTCACGTGGACCTCGTGGGCCCCCTCCCGCCATCGCAGGGGTGCACGCACCTTCTGACAGTGGTAGACCGCACCACACGCTGGCTAGAAGCAGTCCCACTGGCGGCTACCGCGTCTGCGGACGTGGCGCGTGCTTTTTTGACAACATGGGTGGCACGTTTTGGCATCCGGTCGGACATCACGTCTGATAGGAGCCCTCAGTTTGTTTCCGACCTCTGGTCAGCGATGGCCCATAGCCTGAGTGTTGCAATTCATCGCACAACCGCGTACAACCCACAGGCCAATGGGTTATGCAAGCGTTTCCATAGGTCACTGAAAGCAGCGCTCAGGGCTTCGCTGACGGATGCAAATTGGGTAGACGGGTTGCCGTGGGTTTTGCTGGGGTTGCGTTCCGCACCAAAAGAGGATTTGGAGGCTTCCCCGGCGGAGCTTGTTTTTTCTCAGCCACTGCGGCTCCCCGGGGAATTTTTGCCAGATAATCCCGCGCCGGACAACTGTCCGTCTCAGCGTGTGCAGCATAGCGCAGATACAGGCACGCTGCCGGGCCCGGCCCACCACTGTTTTCCATGTGCTATTGTGCCAAAAACTTTGAAGAACGCAGCGTTTGAGTTTGTCAGGCATGATGCCCACCACCCCCCATTGCGCCCACCCTATGATGGCCCGTTCAGAATGCTGGAACCAGGGGACAAACATTTTTTGTTAGACTTGGGGGGTCGTCGGGAGAAAATATGTATAGACAGACTTAAGCCCGCCTTTGTGGTGGCGGACGAGCAAGTGATGTTGGCTCGGGCCCCTCGGCGTGGAAGACCCCCATGGAGAACTCCCCAGGTAAACGATTCATCAGAGCAGCCACACGGGCAAGTCGAAGTTTCCCCCCCCCTCGCCATTGCCCACCCGCAGACAGACACACCCCCAGGAGCCCCCCGCCAGCACAGCAGCACCGCGGAGGCAGAGAACCCCCGTTACAGCAGATACGGGAGGAGACTGAAGCCAAAAGGACGTGTGGACTGAAACTCAGTCTGAGATTCTGGGGGGGGTGGGGGTGTAGACGCGGGGTTAATCATCTCAGACTGAATGCAGAGGGTAAACAGATGAGGACAATAGTTATTGCAGGGATGGCAACAGGAAATTCTGATTTCAGCTGAAATCTAATTTGGTCGATTGACTTACGGGGGGGAGGGGGCGGGAAGGCGCAGCCCACCTGAAGCTGGGAGGTTTTCAGTAAAACAGAAGTAATTTAGACTGGAAAAAAAAATGATTAAAAAAATGAAATACTAGACTTAGATAAATCATTAAATTTAATGAAAAGTTAACTTACTTTTTCTTCAATGTTGTCTCACTGTCTTTAGTCCAACATATTTAACAGTTCTATAAGAGTTTATTACACTATTTACACTGGTCACCAAGTCACTTCTAATGTGAAACTTTCTTCCTTTTGGCAGCAAGCTGTGTCAGTCTCTGAACTTTGAACTTCATCTCCTTTTCTGGTTTCTTCAGAAATTGTCCGAGTGTTTCTGTTACCTCGTCGAACTTTGAGCCAATTTTCACCTTTACCGTCACTTTTCTCTCAAGCCAATTCCATCGGAACTTATTTTTGACACTTTTGTCTATTTCTAGCACTGATGATTCCTGATCCTTTGATAAAAATCTCATAATTCCGCTGAAAACAATACCGAAAGCTCAGAATTCCAACACGAACCAGGGATGTGATTTGGGGTTGGGGAAATTATCTGAAAATTCAGCAGGGGGTCTGGGGGACACAGTCCCCCAGCGGGGTCCGGGGCAGAGCCCCTGTGGGGGGGGGCAAGGGGGGCAAAGCCCCCCGAAGCTCCTGGGTTTTTATGATTTTTAAGTACCAGAACTGTGCTTAAATGACATAAAACAAACAGCTGAATGCCACTTATTACTGTATAATATTGACTTATGTTCCAAGAAGATAGCATTCCTAAAATATTCCAACAAGCATTATCCATCACATGCTTTAACACTTGATCAAATCAAAATCAGTTCATTTTATCTATTCCATAATAGAAATAAAATTCCAACATACCATTACTTTTTATAATTTCAGCATTCATTTCAGATCACCAGTTTCAATCTCCATTGAGACTTGAGCAGTTCATTTTGCACAATCACTGATGTAGCCAAGTCTTAGAAATATTCAAAAGTTATGAGTCAATGTCCACTGTGCACTGTCAATTTCAAACTGTTTGGAATCATAAAAGGGGATGGTTAACTTTTATTACCGTTTCCTCCCTCGCGCAGCCCAGCTCATACAGCCATTGTACGCCACCAGTAACAGAGAGTTAATGGCTCTCCACCTGGCCATACGCCACTTCCAGTCCTGCCTGAAAGGGCGCACCTTCACTGCGTTTGTGGACCACAAGCCGCTAACGTACTTAACGTACTTTATCTTCCTGGAAGATAAAATAAAGCGGAATTCGGCGAATTAGCAGAAAATCACATCCCTGAGAACACGCCGCCATGAATTTTTGAAAAAGCATACAACGAGCCATTTGATTGGTCCAATCGTTTGCAACTATCCAATCGCAGGGCTGTCAAGCTACTGCAATGCAGCAGTAGCTTGAACACAACACATCCGGGTTATCGCGGGAGACGACTTCCGGGGAAGTGCCGAGCGCTTATGTAATCGTGTTGATTTTCGCTAAAATCGGTAACAATAAGGTACCTTACCCCCCCTAAAATTTTCTCAACGGAATTAGACGATTCACAGAAATGATCAATTTTGAAAATAAATCGGCGGAAATCTGCGGATAGGCGGAAAATTGCCATCCCTGTTATTGAAATGGGAGAGATTATGGTGATGTAGCAGGAAGGAGAGCTGGGAGACAGTGGGGGGAGAAGGGTTGAATGTATTGTGATGCGAGATGTCATGCAGATGTGAGATGGGTGGAGGATATATAAGGAGAGACCCTGGTGTATTGAAGAAATGCTTTTTCTCTTATGACTGATGTGAGAGTGAATAAAATAGTCTGCTGCAAGAGTTTGCCTCCGTTATTTGCACTCTCCACAATATATAAAATAAATTAAAATAATTCCTGCTTTCACACAGTGATCCAGATCAGCACAAATAGCCAATCACTTGTTTCTTGGCCCATTTCCTACCTTCCCTGAAATTTTCACTGAAATCTGTTCACTATTTCCTGAGTAATTTTGCTAACAGAACAAACAAACAGACAAATGTCGGCAAAAACATAACCTTCTTGGTGGCAGTAAATATAGCACAAGACATTAAAATGAAGCCATAGCTTTTTGCCTTGGCCACTATATGTCTTTGTATCCACCACGGGCACAAACAAATTCACAAGGACATCAATTTATGTGCTCAAGCTCCAATTTCTTGTAATGTGGACTCTAATGTCACTACTGCCTCATCAGTCTGAAGTTAACTTTTCAGGGTCGTCAAAGTGCAACATACAAAAATTGTTTTGGCATGAGCTTTCCCTGTCTTAAACTCAATCTGTGTCTATCTGCATGCACGTGTACAAGTGCATCTGTGGTGGAAAGCAGTACCTAATGTTGAGGAGGTTGAGGGCATTGAGCAGTACTCCTTTCTTCACATCGTAATCAATCTTTTGATCAGTCCCAAAGCTTGGAGCTCGATTGATCTGTAAAACAAGAGAGGAGAGACACATTCAAAGATTATTTGTGCTTTTTTTCCCCTGCTTCATCTCAATCAGTTTTTCTTAATTTGGTAGACAAACATGCTATGTAATTAAAGGAGCAGATTTAGGAATCTGATCAGGCAAGAAGGAGAAAAAAATGAGAGAAGGGAGACAGAGATGAAAGGTAATGTTTATGTCTGGATATAAATCCAGTGTGGCTCTAATGCTGTGATGTTATCCAAGAAATTAATGCATAGATTTGAATTGACTGAGTTGGCTAAACACACCCTGTAAATGACCCTCATATATACCATATGGTTGTCTGACCAAAGTATGCTTATAAACTAAAAATGAAACACCCTTCCACTGTCACCAAAATATCTAGTGTTCTCAGAAGGATTGAGCTGAGCAAGAACACATAGCCCACCTCGGATTTAAAGGTAGAAAGAACAGGTCCTCAAGGGAGAATTTCCAGAGCAACATACCTGTCATATCAGAACAATTTCCAGCAATGGTTTGTGATAGTCAATTATCAGTTATTGTGCATTACACTATAAATCAATTCTTTTACTCAATGTTGTGTTCCCTCCATCTCTTTCCCAAGGCAAGAAAGAGTTTATATGACACAACAAAAGCACCAACAAATGGGGAGAAGTGCAGCAGGAGAGTGACTGAACTGGCAACCATGATAGGAATGGTGTCTTCCTGTGAGGTGACTTCAAATGACAGAGCAACAGATGCCCACTGAAAGGCTGGCATGGACTGGTACACTTTGATTACTGAGATAAGACAGTGAGCACTCTTTCTAAAGCCATCCAAACTGCTTAAACCACCTATTTTGTCTTTATTGTGGGAACAATCCAATGGATGGCTTGTTTGTTGTTAGTGCACTGATTATAGCTTTAATGATGGCTTATTGTAAAAAAAAAAAATGTTAGTACTAGAAACATTTATGAAGTTGAACACACTAATTTACTAGATATTAGGCAGCTATGTAGCAAAATTAAGTTATCGTCTATTTTGTTAACTATATTGTCAACTCTGACACATACTATGTCTCACATTTTACTGTGTTAAACTAAGCCTCTCCTCCAACAGCAAACTCATGCATGATCTTTTTTTTTTTTTTACCAACAGGTGATATGCCCTACATGTACGTATTGGCATTAAGCGACCACTAGTGGGTATGGAAATAATGACATGAAGAAACATGACGAAGGATTACAGTTGCAGTCTGTCTAAAATAGTTCCTTATCGATTGTGCATAGCTATCATCCCAACAACTAGAAAATCGAATACAAATTAACAATTCAATACTGTATAGCTCTGTAACAAAACTAATAACTATGTAATTGCAAGAAGTTTAAGCAAAGCAAACAATCTACAATACAAAGTGGAACAAATTTAGAAACCAGACTATCAATGACAGAGTAGGTCATTCCAGCTTGACAAAATCACCCTGGGAGTGCTCAGATCTCCTGACCATTAACCTTTACCTTAAGCACAGCCTAGATACAGACCCATCTAGGATGTGCTTAAAGTCAAGGTCAGTGGCCTAGGAGGAGTAACGTTTTTTGTGAAATCATAAATGCCCAGAGCTCCTGACTTTCGACAATGACCTTGACCTCGACCTCCAACTCATTGTGAGTGAGTTAAGTGAGAGTCGAGGTAATTGCCTTCATCGGAAGTAGTGATTTTTCTAAAATCATATAAGTGCCTAGGTGTCCTGACCTTTGACCTTGAGCACAACCTGGATGCAGACCCACCAGAGCATCATTGTAGGCTAAGCCTGTGAGCATCACTGCAATTTCCTATGAGGAGTAGCGATTTTTCTGAATTCACATATGTGCCCAAATCTCCTTACCTTTGACCTTGAGCATAACTTTGATGCACACCCATCTGCAATATGCACATCACCAGTGTATATCAAACCCTGGTACCAAGTTTCAAAACATTTGGAACAAAATTCTTGGAGGAGTTGATTTCACAAGACAGTTACTGTCTATTAACTGAAATGAAATAGGATATCGTAAGTCAGGGGCTGCAAGTCCTACGAGGTGGGGCTGAAAAGTTCATAGGCTGAAAAAGTTCATAGTGGTCAAATTTGATCAAATGTGGTTTATTTTTCAACCACAGGGATCCAAACACTACAACATCGATGGAAGAAGTGTGTGGACCGAAGGGGGGGAGACTATGTTGAAAAGTAAACCACATTTGGTCAAATTTGACCACTATGAACTTTTCAGCCCCCCCCCTCGTAAAACAATCACCCGATCTGAGTCGAATTGCAATATGTGTATTATCAGTGAATATCAAACCCTGTCAACTAGTTTCAAAATATTTGGAACAATACTATAATACTTCACAAAACAGGTGGGACAGACAGACAGATGGAAAGATAGCTGGATGGACGGGCATCGATACAACATAATCCCCCTTTGGTCTCAAGCAGGATAAAAACTTGATTTCACCAGAGTACCACTTTAAAAATGATGCAGGCCATGGGTTGGGTTGAGGCAAGGAATTAAATTTTTGGGGTTGAGGTCAGATAGAACAGTAGTGGACTCTGTCAGCTGGGGCAATGCAGTGCTCTACTGAGACAGGAGGACAACAGTAGCAGTGAGTCAGACAGCCAAAAAAACAGCATGTTTAGCTGAATTTGACCATTAACAGGCAGTTCACCTCTTTGAATAAGTAGGATTAATGATATTTAAGGACTCATTGTTACCTGAAGACATTCTTTCTCAACCTTAGGACATACAGCGGGGAAAATAAGTACTGAACATGTCAACATTTTTCTCATTAAACATATTTCTGATGGAGCCATTGACCGGAGATTTTCACCAGATATCAGTAACAACTCAAGTAATCCATACATGCAAAGAAATCAAGGCAACTGTGTTCACAAAACAAGTTATATTTAATGACGTGGAATGACACAGGGAATAAGTACTGAACATACTTGGTCTTCTTCTTCTTCTTTCATATGACTCCCAAAGTCACTAAGCAATGCCATGTAAGCTGTGGAGCCAGGTCACTATCTCCGGGATGGGATTGGTGAGGTCCACATGGATACCCTCAGGTGGTCTGAGGTCAGGGCCCTCTGATAGGACATGATGTGCTGTCTGCTCTAGGTTGCCACAAACAAGCTTGGTGAAATGCATTTAATATTTAGTTTGGTTTAGTTTAATGTTTCTTTGAAAGGGACACTACATACTAATGAACATTAATACAAATGTAAGTATGCCAGATTTAGCAATACTGCTAATTTGCATCTGTAGTCCCCCGGCAGGTCAAAAAAACACACAAACAAACAATCACACAAGAGCAGAACAACTGCAATGAAACTGTACAAAGTGTATATGAAGAGTTCGTTTGCAAAAACAGGTAAGTCCAATTGTTTTAATAATGAGAAAAACAACTTTTCATCTGTTGGTTTATATGTTTTAGTATTTCTAACTCAGCTTCTAAGACATGGTCACTTGAAGTATGAGTATCTCAGACTTAATAAAGCAAAAACTTGAACATCAACTCATTGTTATTTTTTGGCAATTTATGACTGCAAAAACAGATAAGTCCACAACACATACTTTTGCAAAAACAGACATGTCCCGAAAACCATGCTAGTTTGTCTGGTGAATGCATCACTGGTTCATCTGCTTCATCAAAATTATCCATATTTGACATAAAATGCAACAAAATTGTAAAAAAAAAAAAAAAAACCGCAGGGAAATCACGCAAAGCAAGCAGACCCAAGTAGGGGTCTCTGCAGAATGCTGCCGCAGCAGATAGACACATGGTTGGCTGGTCTCAGCATCTAAACACATGATTGGCTGATCTTCGCTGCACCATTGAGTCACGGCACCCAAATACCAAACGCTGATTTGCTGTGTGTGGAGTTATCTGGTTTTGTAAAAACAGGGTCCCAGCGTTTATCAGCTTTGAAAAAAAAACATGAACTTCGTAGTGTATATAACAGCGGATATAGTGGATTTTTAGAAAAAAACAAACAATTTGAGCTTCTATAAGTAGGTAATGTGAACAGTTGTTTGTTGTACAGAGGGAAATTTTCTTGGAAGATGCATTTATCGGTTTTTGCAAATGAACTCTTCATATGCTAAAGTGCAAGAGTTAAGGTGTTACAAAACAAAACATTCAAATGTCACACGAGTGAAGTGCTGTGTATGCGTACCAAACACCTCACAGCAACAACAGACAGCAACAAACAAGAGGCAGGGCATGTGTGTGTGACACACGGGCACATACAGTCATGTGAAAAAATTAGGACACCCTGTATAAGCCTGTGGTTGTTTTTTTTTTTAACATATTTGGACATATGGATATTTAATATTAATGTTAAAAATACTGGAAGATTCATGTAATACAACTAAACAATTAAAAATGAATAGAAGACTTTTTTCAAATTTTCTGTAAAATGTAATTCTAAACAAATAGTGAGGAATAAATTAGGACCCCCCCCCATCCTTTTTAGGACACCCCCACATTCATTCCCACTTAAAATGGCTAAAATAAATGTTAAAAATTTCAAATAAAAGCAAAAACAAGGTTAGCCATAGATATGTGAACACGTCTTAATAAAGAACTGAATACTTAAAGGGGTGTCCAAATTTTTTCACATGACTGTACATGCATATACCGCAGAGCAACCACTAGTTATGGGTACAGTTTTGGTTGTTTAAAAGCCAATTTTTACAACAATTCTTAAAAGTGTTTAGTGTGGTACATTCTCTGATTGTGGTATATTATTCCAGATCTTGGTGCCCATCACTGATAGCATAGATTGAGCAAATGTGGTGTGTCTGTGGGGCACCTCACAGTCTCCTCTAGTGATTGTTCTAGTGGTTGTACCAGTGACAGTTTTCAGTTTAACATATTCTCCCGGGTGGGGGGGGGTGGGGGGGGTTGCATAGCCATTTAATATTTTATAGATTGAACAGCATTTAGTAATAGTTGGTAATAACAGCTTCCAGACGCCTCTTGTATGGTGAAACTAGGTGCAGGCATTGCTTAGGAGTGATTTTAGCCCATTCTTCCGCACAAACTGTCAAATCTTGAAGGTTCTGTGGGTGTCTTCTCTGAATTCTTTGAATTGGGAGCAGCAGTGGCTCAGGAGGTAGAGCAGGTTGTCCAATAACCGGATGGTTGGCGGTTCGAATCCCGTTCTCCCCATATATCCTGCCGTTGTGTCCCTGAGCAAGACACTTTACCCACCTTGCCTCCAGTGTCCATAACACTGGGCATGAATGTGTATAAATGTTCGGTGGTGGCCGGAGAGGCTGTTGGCGCAGATTGGCAGCCACGTTTCCGTCAGTCTGCCCCAGGGTAGCTGTGGCTACAGCAGTAGCTTGCCGATACCACTGTCTATCTGGAGTGAATGAATAATGTATCCATTTGTAAAGCGTCTTTGAGTGTCTATGATAAAGCACTATATAAATCTGATGCATTATTATTATTATGATCTTCAATTCAATCTATAGATTTTCAACTGGATTCAGGTCAGGTTATTGACTGGGCCATTCTAGCAGATTTACAGTATCTCACAAAAGTGAGTCACATTTTTGTAAATGTTTTATTACATCTTTTCATCGGACAACACTGAAGATATGACACATTGGCTACGGTCACACTGCAGGTTTTAATGCTCAATTCCGATTTTTTTGCACAAATGTAACCCATATCTGATTTTTTAATGACAGTATGAACAACACATATCCTATTTTTTCACACCAGACCCAGGCCACTTTCATATGTGGTCCTAATTCCGATACATAGCTGATATTTTCCAAAGCGACCTCAGTCTGAACGGTCATGTCGCTTTTCATCCGACTTTTTCCTCACTGAAGTGAGACAGACGCTACAATTCTGAGGTGGAGGATACAGCCAGCATGGGGGAGACAGCTGATTTGTGCTCTCTTTTTAATCAATCTCCTTCCCTTTATCACTGGAGTGTAATTTTGTCAGCTCCGACTGCACATTAACTTCAAACTTTCGGGGGGGGGGGGGAGCTGAAACCGTCAGACATTACAGGCGCACAGTAACGGCACATTTAAGGGCTGTTTAATTGATCAGTTCTGTTAAAGCAGAGCTGATCACACCGGTCATCTGGCCTGTAGAGGAATGAAGCTGGTCTCATATTTATGATTTTAACATTTTATTTTGCTGCGCTGCATCAGGGTTAAGAAGTTCTGCCACCCCCCCCCCCCCCCATTCATTCTACAACGCTGTGTCTGACGTTATGTTTTCTTCTGCGCATGTGGGTCACTTCATAGCTGTAGACTGTTCACACTAGAGTCTGATGGGGGTCGCATTTAAGTTGTAATGTGAATGCCCACACAAAAAAAATCGGATCTCAGCAAAAAATCAGAATTGAGCATCAAGACCTGCAGTGTGACCGTAGCCTTTGATACAATGTAAAGTAGTCAGTGTACAGATTGTATAACAGTGTAAATCTGCTGTCCCCTCAAAATAACTCAACACACAACCATTAGTGTCTAAACCGCTGGCAACAAAAGTGAGTACACCCCTAGTGAAAATGTCCAAATTGTGCCCAAAGTGTCAATATTTTGTGTGGCCACCATTATTTTCCAGCACTGTCTGAACTCTCTTGGGCATGGAGTTCACTAGAGCTTCACAGGTTGCCACTGGAATCCTCGTCCACTCCTCCATGACGACATAATGGTGTTAGAGACCTTGCGCTTCACCTTCCGTTTGAGGATGCCCCACAGATGCTCAACAGGGTTTAGGTCTGGAGACATGCTTGGCCAGTCCATCACCTTTACCCTCAGTTTCTTTAGCAAGGCAGTGGTCGTCTTGGAGGTGTGTTTGGGGTGGTTATCATGTTGGAATACTGCCCTGCAACCCAGTTTTCAATCATGCTCTGCTTCACTATGCCACAGTACATGTTGGCATTCATGGTTCCCT
The DNA here is from genome assembly GCA_020510985.1 of Pholidichthys leucotaenia. NCBI lineage: Eukaryota > Metazoa > Chordata > Actinopteri > Cichliformes > Pholidichthyidae > Pholidichthys > Pholidichthys leucotaenia. The sequence continues at coordinate 354,894,275 of CM035839.1, forward strand.
CAATGAACTGTAGCTCCCCAGTGCTGGCAGCACTCATGCAGCCCCAAACCATGACACTCCTACCACCATGCTTGACCGTAGGCAAGACACACTTGTCTTTGTACTCCTCACCTGATTGCTGCCACACACGCTTGACACCATCTGAATCAAATAAGTTTATCTTGGTCTCATCAGACCATAGGACATGGTTCCAGTAATGCATGTCCTTAGTCTGCTTGTCTTCAGCAAACTGTTTGTGGGCTTTCTTGTGCATCATCTTTAAAAGGGGCTTCCTTCCGGGATGACAGCCACCTTTTTTTCAGATCCTCAGAGAGGTCTTTGCCATGAGGTGCCATGTTGAACTTCCAGTGACCAGTATGAGAGAGTGTGAGAGCGATAACACAAAATTTAACACGCTTGCTCCCCTTTCACACCTGAGACATTGTAACACTAATGAGTCATTTGACACCGGGGAGGGAAAATGGCTAATTGGGCACAATTTTGACATTTTCACTTGGAGTGTGCTCACTTTTGTTGCCAGCAGTTTACACATTAATGGCTGTGTGTTGAGCTATTTTGAGGCGACAGCAAATTTACACTGTTATAGAAGCTGTACACTGACTACTTTACATTGTATCAAAGTGTCATATCTTCAGTGTTGTCCCAAGAAAAGATATAATAAAATATTTACAAAAATGTGAGGGGTGTACTCACTTTTCTGAGATACAGTATTTGCCTTCTCTGGAGCCAGTTGAGTTTCCTTGGCTGTGTGTTTGAGATCATTGGCTATGTTTACATGGACACAAGTAACCGGATTAAAAGCCTGATCGGAATAAAAATGTTTCATGTAAACGCGCCAATCTGAATATTCTAACCCGATCACGCTCATTCGGATCAAAATTTCATTCCGATTGAGAGGGGTGGGCTATGCCGATTGTTAATCCAAATGGTGCACTTGAAAACGCTTATTCCGAACGTAGGGCAGAAAATATGTTTACTGCGCATGTCCGTACACCAGCCGCACATCGACGTGACGTATTTCCACCTTAGCAGCAGCTAGCGGAAAACATAGCGGGAGTAAAACAAAACTGGTCTGTATCATCCTGCTGTCTCCCTCTGTTCGTCATATGCAGATGTATGTACTTGTAGCTTCATTACGGAGACCAGCAGAAACAAAAGTACAGTCTGAATAACACAATACAGGTCAATTTCGACACGAAGCGGGGCTCGCTAACACCGGAAGTTGCTTCTTCTTCTACTATTTTCGGAATGTCGAAATGTCGACGTGCGCATGTCAAAATGATTTATTCCGTTCAAACGTGTGACACATGGAAACGCACGTCCTAATTGGATCAGCTTTTTCAGGATCCATGTAACCAGTAAAATTCTGATCTGAACTGTAATCAGATTGATGAAATTTTGCCCATGTAACCCTGGCCACTGTCTTGCTGAAATGTCCACACCCCATTTCATCTTCAGCATCTTGGCAGATGACAACACATTCTTATCAAGAATGTCTCTGTACATTTGTCCATTCATCTTTCCTTCAATTATATATGAAGTCTGCCTGTACCATGTGTTGAAAACCCCCCACACCATAATAGGATGTGCAGTGCCATTCCTATTTTAAACATGCTGTGTGTTGTGGTATCCAAAAAGTTCAATTTTGGTCTCATCTGACCAGACTATGTTCTTCCAGTATTTTACTGGCGTGGCCAAATGTTGTGCAACAGACTTCAAACGAGCTTCAACATGCTTCTTCTTCAGCAATGGAGTCTTGCAAGGTGAGCAGGCATAGAGCCCATGTTGGCTGAGTGCATTACTTATTGTTTTCTTTGAAACACCAGTACCTGCTAACTCTAGGTCTTTCTGGAGCTCTCCATGAGTGGGCTTTGGCTCATGGATAACTCTTCTGATAATTCTTTTGACTCCTCTGTCAGAAATCTTACGAGGAGCTCCTGGTCGTGGCCAGTTTATGATAAAATGATGTTCTTTCCACTTCCGAATAATGTCTCCAACAGTGCTCACTGGAACATTCAGCAGTTTAGAAATGTGCCTGTAACCAATGCCATCATTATGTTTTGCAACAATAAGGTTGCGAAGGTCTAGCGAGAGCTCTTTGCTTCTGCCCATCATGAGTTCTTTGTGGTGTCAGAATCTGATATTCACAGACTTTTTTAAAGGCTATCAGTCAGGATTTAACCAGCTGAAATTAATTTGCACTGATGGGGGATTTGATGGCTTCCTAAATTCTCATGGATTTCATCTAGTTTCTTGGCTTTCTATGCCTTTTTGCACCTCTTTTTCTTCATGTGTTCAATACTTATTCCCTGTGTCATTCCACTTTATTAAATATAACTTGTTTTGTGAACACAGTTGGCCTGATTTCTTAGTATGTATGGATTACTTGGGTTGCTACTGATATCTGGTGAAAATCTCAGGTCACTGGCTGCATCAGAAATATGTTTAATGGGAAAAAAGTTGATGTGTTCAATACTTATTTTCCCCACTGTAAATTGTTTTCTGATGTTGCAAAATTACTGTTTATGTTTCACCAATTAAAGGTATATAAGTTTTATAAAACTGCTAAAATAGTTGACTATTTGCTTTAAATTGCAACTACTGATCGGCTAGGAAAATTTTTAGGTAGGGCTGCCCTCAAAATATCCTTTGATAGGTATAATACCACAACAAGTGGCACAGTTTGAATCCTGTTTAACAGATGAAAATCAATGCTTATAGCTATGGACATCCAATTTATCCTTTCCATTAGTCTTTATCTACAAACTGTATGAGTACTTGTGTTCAGTGTCAGAAACACCGTTCCTCTTATTTGTATCTTCCTTCAGAAAAGAAAAACAGCTAGATACAGTTGAACAAATCAAAGCAGATGAAAGCCAATCACAAATCATGATGTCAGTGACAGAGCAAAATGAGCTAATCAGATGTTTAAATATGGATTACAGACTGGATTATATCCATCAATCAGGAATTTGGGTAAAGACTGTAAACAAGGCAGATGAGAAAACAGATATCAAGTCATTTGGCCCCAATGGCACAAACATTTTAAAAAGCTCCTTTCTCGGCATCCATTCATTCATTCTTTCTCTAATGCAAGCCATTACCAATCCTTACATAAAAGGTGCTTACAACAATGAAGCAGATTTGTGAAAATGATGTAAGGTAATATACCATATTTATTTTATTACTTTATTCATTTGCAAAGTGATAAAGTATTATAATACAACAAGCACAAAGATTCAGGAATAATGCAAAGCAGGAGTGAGAAAAAGATTGAAAGGCTTATTCAACATCGTCCAACATACAGAAACACAAAAACACAGAAAGAGAAAGAAGCAAGAAGAAGAGAAGCAAATCTAACACAACCAAACAAAAGCTTCTTAGAGCAACAGATCTTCCCCATATTCTTTAAATCATCAGATTGAATACCATTTGAAAGAATAAATGTGTCACGTGGTGGCCTTCACGAGCCACCATAAGATGACAAAAGTCGCCGTGAGTTTTGCAATGATGTTTTAATATATGAACACAAGACACAAATACAAAACAATGAGCCGCTGTGGGAAAAAACACACTACACACGATACATGGGATCGTAAGGCTACACCCAGCTACTTACGGTCTTGAGCAGGAATGAGGAAAGGGTGACGTCTGAGACGAGAACCGCTCGCTCAACGTCTGGCACAAAGTCATCACAAGAATCACACAAGGAATGATTGACGGTGTTAGATGAGACTGCTGCATTAGACTGCTGTCAGCACCCGCAATAAATGCTGGCTGCTAACGAGCCGTAATGCAGCACAGCTGATCGGCTTTGAAAGCAGGAAGCCCCTCCGAGTGCTGTCACAATAAGAGCTCGGGGAGCCAGAAGGTAACACTACTGTCAAAGCCGGCAGAGATGATGTATGGCCCGAGTGCGGACGAAATCAGCGCTCGGACCATGACAGTACCTCCCCCGAGGGCGGGCTCTGAACGCCCATTGACACCCAAGCCCCCCCTCCCCCCACCCTCCCAGGGTGGGCGGATGGGGCCAGGCCCGGCGGGAGAGGGTCAATTCATAGGCCAAAGACCAAGAACCAGAGACACAGAGACAATCAGGAGGAAAAAACAAAACAAAGCTCCCAAATACATGACATAATACCCAGGGCACAAATAACCGAAAGACATATAACACTCCCAAAGCACAAACGTGATCAAGACAGGGCAAAAGAAAACAATTACAGGGCATGATAACAGAAAATACCACACTCTCAAAAGCACAAATCAAAATACAGCACAGGACAGCAAAAAACAGAACAATCACTGGGCCAGATTATCCCCCCAAATGACCTTAACCCCACAGTTCAGGAAAAAGATGATGACAGGCAGAGACCAACACCCACAGGAACAGTTCCGGCGGTCTCCCTGCGTCCAACGGCCGACGGGTGGTCACGGGGGACAGTACAAGACCGGGCGGCCTACCCCAGTCCCAGGCCCAGAAAGTCCACTCCTCTGGGGGCCGAACCAGGTCGCCCAGTAATAAACACAAAATGTTGGGTGGCCGACCCAAGTCGCCGAACCAGCGAAGCAGTTCCTCGGGTGGTCGACCCGCATCCCTCAGCCACCAGAACCGTGGGAGGACGGCCTGCGGCGGCCTCCCTGGCAGGGGAAAAACATGGGAGAGCCAAGCGGAGCGAAGAGGCCCCCCAACGGCCCCTGGCGATGAAGAGCACGGCTGGTGACTGTGACGCGGGGAATGATGGCGAAGATGAGCCCGCACCATGTCAGGCGGCAAAGGGTCTGCAGCTCCTCCACCGTCCTTGACCCACACTGATGCTGCGGTTGTGGCTGCACCCGCGTTGGACCCCCACCGGGTCTCGTCGGACCCCCACTGGGTCTTGGATGCACCTGCGTCGGACCCCCACTGGGTCTCGGATGCACCCGCGTTGCACCCCCACTGGGTCTCGGCTGCACCCGCATCGGACCCCCACTGGACCTCGTCGGACCCCGACTGGGTCTCAGATGCACCCGTGTCGGACCCCGATTGGGCCTCGTCGAACCCCGACTGGACCTCAGATGCACCCGCGTCGGACCCCCACTGGGTCTCGGCTGCACCCACGTCGGACCCCGATTGGGTCAGTGCAGCACCGGCGACGGCCTCCACCCCCGAACCTGGAACCTCCAACACAGCGACCACGACTGGCTCCGCACCGGTGACTCTGCAACAAGGCTCAGAAGACAGAAAGGGACCGGGATCAGAATCACCGGCAGCGACAGAGCCCAGCGAGACGAGCTCGGGCGCAGCAGGCGGCTGCCCCTGACTCGCCTCCCCAAGAAGCAGGCAGAAGTGCTCCAAGACAGAGAAGAGAAACACAAGATAGAGCACTTGCCTGCACTCGGGTTCTGTCGCCGTCCAGGACTTTGTCGATCCAGGTTCAGGGCGAAGAAGTTCGTCCGCAGGCTCCCACTCAGCTACGTCGGGCTCCGCAGCTGGCATGATGGTTTCCGCAGTCAGTGAATCCTCCAGCGCTGATGTCCACGCCGATAACCCGCACGGCGTGGTGGCAGGGGACCCTTGACCCGCTGGCTCGCACTGTTCCAGCATGGAGACCCAGGGACGCTTGATCGTCGGCGCAGGCTCCAGGCTGCAGTCCACTCTCCTCCTCTGTCCACGGCGTGGCTGCAGGGCTGGAACCAGGCTCTCCAGCACCGCAGGCCCCCTCCTCATCCAGTGACGTAGGCCTGGTGTCGCGGACCACTCAACAGAGGGAGACACAGAGGCAGCAGGTTTAGTAATTAAGGCTACAGCAGGAGGTAGGAGCTCGGGGGACTGCGAACCCCGAACTCTGCCCCCAGGAGTCAGACAAGGCAGATCACAATTATGATGGAGAGAATTAATGCGCACTTGCCTGCTGTAGGGGACGTAGTTCCTCCCTTTCCCCGCTGGATGGCGACAGAGGGCCCCCTGGAAGGATGAGGAGGAGCCGCTCTCGAAGGTCCACTGACGGGCTTCGCTGGCAGCGGATCCAGCCAGGGATCCTGCTGAGGTTCACCTTGGCCGTGGCGCCGATGTCTTCGACGGCCCCCAGGTGGCGCGAACTCCTGGACTGGATCAGGGACAGGAGCGGGATCCCAACGCAGGGAGCGAGGATGCCTCCTCCTCTGCTTCCTGCCATAGTCTTCTTCCAGCCCACGGAATATCTCGCGCTGTGCGGCGAGTTTGGCTCTCCTGGCGACAACCTCCGGGTGGTCGTAGTACCGAGGAAGGTTGTCCAGAAGTACCTCAGCATTGTCCAGGTGCCAGCACATGCCATTGGGGTCGTCGTAGAAGGTAGTGGCGAGGAGCGTCCCATCAACACACTCCAGGGCGCTCGCTAGCTCCTTGCCCAGGCGCCGAACGCGGTTCCTGGATGACGGCATACTCCCAGTAATTAGCAAAAACTCACCGGGAACGGCGTCTCGGTGTGGCGTCTCTGTTTAGACAACCTGGCAGCAGTCTACTGTCACGCGGTTGCCCTCGCGAGCCACCATAAGACGCCAAAAGTCGCCGTGAGTTTTGCAATGATGTTTTAATATATGAACACAAGACACAAATACAAAACAATGAGCTGCTGTGGGAAAAAACACACTACACACGATACATGGGACCGTAAGGCTACACCCAGCTACTTACGGTCTTGAGCAGGAACGAGGAAAGGGTGATGTCTGAGACGAGAACCGCTCGCTCAACGTCTGGCACAAAGTCATCACAAGAATCACACAAGGAATGATTGACGGTGTTAGACAAGACTGCTGCATTAGACTGCTGTCAGCGCCCGCAATAAATGCCGGCTGCTAACGAGCCGTAATGCAGAATAGCTGATGGGCTTTGACAGCAGGAAGCCCCTCCGAGCGCTGTCACAATAAGAGCTCAGGGAGCCAGAAGGTAACACTACTGTCAAAGCCGGCAGAGATGATGTAGCCCGAGCGCGGATGAAATCGGCGCTCAGACCATGACAAAATGATTGAAAACAGTATTAAGATTTGAATAGATTTCAGTATGATGTAAAAAAGTTTAAATCCACACTGCCTGGGCAGAAAAATCAACACTTAGTGCATTGATTAATATACTTCATTTTTCAACAAGTCATTGAACCCTAACTGACGTAGTGTGTAGCTTCTTTCTTAAACAACCATGTGGGAAGATACGTACAGTATGTCCTGTGGTCATGGAAAAGATGTCACTCTGTTTCAGAAGGATCAAATTAATGGTGTGTGTCAGGAAAAAGCGAACAATTAAGGAGATTGCTGAAACTCATACAACTGGGTTAAGAAGTGCCCAATGCAGTATCACCCCCCCCTCCAGCAAAGCCTATTAATACTATTTATATACAGTATATATCAAATACATGCAGAGCTCCTTTTGGCAAAGTAAATGTGTTTGGGACAGCAAGGCAATCAGATATCTGTTCTGCTTGCCAAGCTGCGGGATAGGACAGGTTAGAAACAAAAAACCCTGAAAAGATAGTGGTGAGTTATCATCATCATCATCATCAAAAATTCTTACTCTCATATCATCATTACAAGATTTTGGAAGAAAAATTAATGCAACTCTGGACTGAAACAAATAATGCCACGGTAAATGTGTGCCACAATCAAAGCTAAAGATGGTCCAGTGAAATGGTGTATGTGACTTTTTTGTCCAAGCAGTGCATATAGGAGTTTATGCAACAGTTAGTGTTGATCAAGCAATTTGATTGGATAAGAGGCATTCCAAAAGTGCAGATACTATCTACCGTATTCCTAGCTCCCATGATGCCTTGGGAAAATTATGGATGGAACTTCTGGTACCATTTATGAACATGGAGTTGTCATGGAAACGGGATGCTTTTCCTTGAAAACAAAAACAATGACTTCGGCATCAGAAATGTGGGAAAATGATCTTTTGCACCTCAAAAAGAGTAATGTAATCATACCACTTAACACAGCTATCAGGGGATGGGAAGATGACCTTAAAAAGTGGCTCCACGTTACATACAGTAGCTCCATTAGTTAGCACCGTTGCTAAGATGGCAATGCCATGAACAAATAAAAGCTCTGAGGTATATCAATATCTCCACTGCAATAAGGTCTGTTGCATTTTATTAAAAGATGTTGGACATACACTAATTTACCTTAGAGCAGATATAGAATCTAGTCAGAGCCACAACACAACACTGTGTTTGGGTGTTTTAATGTTGGAGTAAATACAGTCAGCTACTGCTGTTTGTATTACCCCGACATTAAAATGCTCATGCTGCTGTAATGGCATGAATGCTTGTGATTTAACTTAACACAAACAGACCTTTTCAGATAATTCTTCAAAATGTCACTGATCTACATTTTTTGATAATTTAAAAATTAATGCATGCTGAAGCAGCTAATATCAAGTCTATATGGATACACTGCAATATAGAGCAGTGCAACGAATGCAACAAAAAACTATTTGCTATCTTTTCTAAATTGTTAAACCTTAGAAGCAAACTGTTGCTATTTTTATGTATTTATTGCTTTATTTCATGCAGCCTTGCACTTGCTGACATATATCCATATATCACACATAAACGTCAGATCTGTGACTTTCATACAACTGAAAACATACCAGGTGCTCTTGTGTCTGTCCTGTGTCTGTACCACCAATCACACCAACAATCATTTTTAGTTTTCCGTCCATGATCTACACAATGCTGTTGAAGCCACAGATTTAGCTGTGCTTGGTTGTGAGGAGCCTCCATTTATACAGTCTATGGCACAACCACGAACAGCAGCAACAAGTACCAGAACTACACAAAAACATTCAAAAACAAAAATGACAAGTATGGAAATTAGCTGCCACGTGGCTGCAAAACATGTATGTGAGCTATGGATGTTAATGATTAATTGACCTTCAATTAATTGTCAATAAGAATTTAGTTGACTACATTAAATTAGCTGTTAATTAACTGATAACTCAGCAGTCCTTTTCAATGGGCGCTTACTCTATGAAATGTAGTGGAGTCATCGTCCAGGTGGGGGTGCACGCGGTCACCCACTACCGCCTTTCAACCGAAACTAAAGAAAAGATAGAAGAAGACACCAAGTCCCCAGAGCAAATGTGCTGCACAGAGTGAAAAAATTTACCCTTCCGGGTTACATCAGAGCACCACAACAAGTTCCAATGGCACGCGAGCTTGAAGAGTCACCCGCCTGCTTCAAATCAGCAGGGTGGAAAAAACGGACCGATGCAAGGAAGAAACTACACAAGCATAAAAACCCATTCCCGCTGCCTTCAACCCGCTGCTAGACGGGAAAGCAGACTGGACTCAAGATACCACAGAGGTAACAGACAACAGAGGCAGCCCAGATCGTACTGGGTTTGTCTGGATTGCTAGGGTACTGTGATGATGTTTAATATGCAACAGATAAAGCAGTTCACAATTTATTTTCCTCGTAAAACAGTCTAGTAGTGCATCTCAGTAAATCAGAACGTGAGAAGTTGTTTTTTTGTAATATAACTAAAAAAGATAAATTTTATGAAACTGGTAATAGTTTTTAAAATAAATTAAAAATCCTGACATTTGTAATTTGCTGAGGTATACCAGCACATAGTACACACTATACAGTACAAAATTTGTCTATTTGCTAAAATGTGTTAAACTACAAAAAATGCCATTGTCTGTAGTAAAAAAAAAATATGGTACAATATATCATTGAGGAATATGATGTTCATGTTTTATTATGTCTATCAAAAACAGTAATTAACTTTTTATATGTTAAAGATAGAAAGGCCATATTGTACTGAGGGAAATTTAGATTCTCAAAAAAATTGCCACTTATCAATTAATCGTGAATTGATCGATAGGATGAATCAACTAATGATTAATAAATTAATCGATAACTTACATTCCTAATGTGAGCTATAAATTAAATCAAATTTGAAAAACTTTTAAAAACGCTATTTTAAATGCTCTGCTACTCCACTATTGCTGACTGACAACACAACTTCTGCCCAAAAGTGGAAGCTGCACCCATAATTGTTTCTACAGCAGCACCCTCAAGAATAAGGTGAATACAGTGTAAACCATTGGGTCATTAAAGCAGCATGATGTAACTTTCTTGTTCCAGGAAAGACCACTGTAAAGACAACAACTACGGTGACTCTGACCTCAGTCCCAACAGCCAATCACAGGGTACTTAGTTGTTGGTGGCTAAAGTTGTGGAATGTCATTGGCTCTTGGGAACGAGGTCATAGTTGCCATAGTAGTAGTCTTTCCAGTATTCATACCAAGAACAGAACTGCTGCAGACAATACAGGCCCATTTAACTACGGGGAAAGTTACAGTCATCTAGTCAAAGGTTGACATACCATCAAAATAACATTGGAAACATTCTTTTAAAGTGAAAACCTTACATTATGTTACTTTATTTACAGTTCCTGTAATTAAAGGTTATTAGAATACTGCCTCATTGGTGTTCTAATATATAATGCGAGAATAATGTTAGAATTAATAACTCTTAAAGAAAAAGGTAATGTTGTGCAATGTGTCTTCTTTTCTACAAAGGGGAGCTGTGTGGCTATAGTATTCAGAACCAGGCATTCAGGCATCTTGGTGCAATCATTAATTATCCTAAATGTCAGTCACCAGCTTAACGCTACTTTGCAATGAACTAATTTTTTTTTTTTTTGTGGATACTTTATTAATCCCAGAGGTAAATTCAGGGCATCCACGTGGAAGGATGAGGCACCCACGGTGCAGCGCCAATCCTTTCACCATTCACACACACATTCACACCTAGGGTCACTTTGGAGTCTCCAATTAACCTAACTTGCATGTTTTTGGCCTGTGGGAGGAAACTGGAGTACACGGGGTAAACCCACACAGACACGGGAGAACATGCAAACTCCACACAGAAGGGTCACTGATGGTCAGGGGGTGGGATCAAACCCACGACCTTCTTACTGTGCTGCCACAGTGCTAACCACTGCGTCACCGAGCAGTGGTTAGCCTAAAGGGTGGATATTCTTCCACAAATACATCAGAGGGGCACAATGTTTGAGGCCGAGGAAATCTCCTCTGCTCTGTAGCATCTATCGAAAAATACCTGAGGAAACTGTCACTAGGTGCAAAAGTCGTCTATCTGCAGCCCAGGAGGGAAGTAGCTGCAACTGAAACCTATGCCATCATTCCTCTGGAAGTAAACCAGCTGTCCCAAATGTTACCCAGGATGTGCAAAGAGGCAGGAACACGTTACACCAGTGGCAGCTTGAAAGCCACCGCCATACACCAACTCTGATGTAGGAGTTAAAATGAGAGCAGGTGAGATACTTTATGTATATAAAAACACATAACATAATGATTATGCCTTGCAGACAATAAAAAATGTGTTTGTCTTGCATGAAACAAAGTTGTGGGGCATGCATAAAGTAAGCTAGCATGTAGGAATGTGCCAAATGTTTGTGCTGCCTAGCAACAGTAAAGTCTGGGCCCTGCTGTGTACAGACCTTTACATACTCCGCAAGAACAGAGAAATTTGTTCTCTCACCCAGGGCTGCAAGAACAAAATGACATCATTTTGCTCTTGCAGCCCTGGGGCCTCATATATAAAGGATTGTGCAGCTTTCATACTGAAAGGTGGTGTACTCACAAAATTTGAAAAGCACTGCATGTGCACACAAAAATTTTCAGATTTATAAAACCGTGTGCATGCCCAAGTCTCCACTCCTCTGTTCCTTTTCTTTATACAGTGCACCTCACGTGAAGAGTCAGCGCACGTGCACGATTTCTTTACTCCGCCTTGGTTCCTTCCACTAATGACTATGTAAATGAAGAAAAACGCCCCTTCTGTCACTCCTCTGTCAAACTATGATCGTCAGTCCTGCGGGAAAGCACAATATAAAATAATAATAACTTAATGGAGTGTGATGTTGAGGTGTTGATAACGGAGGCGGAGGTCAGAAAAAATATTTTATTTTGTTCTGACCCTCCAGAATCAACAATAAACTTAAGTATACCGAGTGGACCGTGTTACAATGACAGTTCATTCATTCATTTTTTTTTTTTTTATTATTTCTGTCGGATCCTAACAAGACAAAAAAGAAAAGGAAAGAGAAAAAGACAACATACAGTGGTGTGAAAAAGCGCTTGCCCCTTCCTGATTTCTCATTTTTTTGTATGTTTGTCACAGTTAAATGTTTCAGATCATCAAAGATAACAAAAGTAAACACAAAATGCAGTTTTTAAATGAAGGTGTTTATTATTAAGGGGAAAAAAATCCAAACCTACATGGCCCTGTATGAAAAAGTGATTGCCCCCTAAACCTAATAACTGGTTGGGCCACCCTTAGCAGCAACAACTGCAATCAAGCATTTGCAATAACTGGTAATGAGTCTTTTACAGTGCCTTGGAGGAATTTTGGCCCACTCATCTTTGCAAAATTGTTGTAGCCACATTGGAGAATTTTCGAGCATGAACCGCCTTTTTAAGGTCATGCCACAGCATCTCAGTTGGATTCGGGTCAGGACTTTGACTAGGCCACTCCAAAGTCTTCATTTTGTTTTTCTTAAGCCATTCTGAGGTGGACTTGCTGGTATATTTTGGATCATTGTCCTGCTGCAGAACCCTAGTGCACTTCAGCTTGAGGTGACGAACAGATGGCTGGACATTCTCCTTCAGGATTTCCTGGTAGACAGCAGAATTCATGGTTCCTTTTGACACAGCTAGTCTTCCAGGTCCCGAAGCAGCAAAACAGCCCCAGACCATCACACAACCACCACCATATTTTACGGTTGGCATGATGTTCCTTTTCTGAAATGCTGTGTTACTTTTATGCCGGATGTAATGGGACACACACCTTCCAAAAAGTTCAACTTTTGTCTCGTCAGTCCAGAGGGTATTTTCCCAAAAGTCGTGGGGATCATCAAGATGTTTTCTGGCAAAACTGAGACGAGCCTTTATGTTCTTTTTGCTCGGCAGTGGTTTTCATCTTTGAACTCTGCCATGCAGGCCATTTTGTCCAGTCTCTTTCTTATGGTGGAGTCATGAACACTGACCTTAACCGAGGCAAGTGAGGTCTGCAGTTCTTTGGATGTTCTTGTGGCGTCTTTTGTGACCTCTTGGATGAGTCATCACTGCACTCTTGGGCTAATTTTGGTTGGCCGGCCATTCCTGGGAAGGTTCACCACTGTTCCATGTTTTCGTCATTGCGGATAATGGGTCTCACTGTGGTTCACGGGAGTCGCAAAGCTTTAGAAATGGCTTTATAACCTTTTACAGTCTGATAGATCTCAATTACTTTGTTTCTCATTTGTTCCTGAATTTCTTTGGATCGCAGCATGATGTCTAGCTTTTGAGGATCTTTTGGTCTACTTCCCTTTGTCAGGCAGGTCCTATTTAAATGATTTCTTGATTGAGAACAGGTGTCACAAACAGTCTATGAATATAAAAAGCCAGTGATCCCCCCCCCCCCGGGTAACTTTTATTTGGGGGGGTGTCATGTTAGATAGAAACCTTTATTAATCGCCATGGGGAAATTCTTCTGTACACATTTTATGGTCATATTTCAGTCATTTAAAAACTGAAGCTCCCTAGCTGTCTGTATATCTCTACTTAAACACAGATTTGTATTTGTAGTAAATGGAAAATACTGCATACAAGTAAGATATCTCTAAAACACTAGTCAATAAAAAAAAAATAATCTGCTAACAAAATGTCTGTATCCAAAGTAAAAGCAGTAATTCCATTTTTTAAATTTGATGATTTAACATCCTTAAGTTTAATCTACACTTTTACTTGTATTTAGTGACACAAAAGTTTTTCTTTTCTGTTTGTTTTCCATATTGATGGACATTACATTTTATACCAGCCTGTTTTTTTTTTTTACTATCAAATTGATCCAAGTTTATCATTAACTGAAGACTTTGTTTTTTAAAAACACTGTGTTATCTGCCTTCATGAAGTGTTCCATTCCAACCACAAGAGAAAGAGTGTCAGTGTGAGAAAGTCCCCAGAGAAGCGTTTGTGGGACAGACAGCTTTGTGTCTGACTGACCACAGCTGTCCAAAACAGGAAGCAGCAGAAAGATTACAGGTACACTGGTCAGAATTTGTCTCCATCATTGTCTGATGTGAAGATTCTCAGTATGTGCAATATAGCTAAATATTCTTCTCAAAATCTATTACTAAATATAATCTGCAGTTGCATTTATATTCTGATGTGAGAAGTTGACATCTCAACTCTGTATAAATGTGGAAAATTAGAAATAATACTATTTGTCACAAGAACGTTTTGGCCTGTGTTTTTCTTAACAGAGCACCAATCAACAAACCACAGGACACGGTGACGTACTTGGGTTACGAGCACTGCCAGCCTGAGCGTTTTAAAATCTGACCTACCTGCTCAACAGTAACCAAACATCAAACTCTGCTGGAAATGCAAACTAAGGGATTTAATTTGGGAACTAAAACATACCAGTCTACATTTTAAAAACACCAACATGAACAAACTCAAACAGACTTGATGATGTGAAAGATTTATAACATTTATTATATTAAACACAAGACTGGGTAACTACAGATTTCAAGATAATCTTGAAAAATGAAAGCATGATGGCTCCTACCCTGATCTACACAGAAAAATAAAACTATAGATGAAAAACGTTCTTTTCTTTGCTAGTGTTGCTAGTGCTAATACTAGGTTAGCAAAATACTAGTCTCTAATACATACTGCTAACTCTCATAAACAGGAGGATTTTTTTTTTTTTTTTTTACCATTCTGTTACAGACAGGATTGATGGGTTTGATCCTCTGATGAATCATTGTCCTGTGGCTCTTCTGGCTGAAAAAGTTACGCTGTATAGTTCAGATTCTTTCCCCAGGTTTCAGCCATGTCTGATTGCAGCTGACATTTGACACTGTTCCGGGAGTGGGCGTGGTTTTAGCGCCTGCTGCAGACACGCCCCCACCATCTCAGAACAGAGACGGCTGGCAGATTTTTCAAGCTGGTTTTACATAATTAGTGATTTTTTTAAACATTCAAATTTGGCTGGACAGTTGATAATACCCTTTTGTCTGGTCTTTTAGACTCAAAATGCATTTACTGATTCAGTTGTCAGGGTCTTTATCTTTTTGTCTCAGTGAAGCAAAACAAAGAAAAAAAACTCAATCTGTTGTCATTTATTACTGTCAGCTAATAAATGGCAATTGTATGTAAACAATATCACAAAAGAGGGTGTTCTGTTGTACTGAATATTATCATGGCTGTGATGCGTCTGTAACGGATGCCAACTAGTGCTGTTCGGCGTAGAACGTTAGTAAAACCTCCCTCCCAAAGCCTCATACAGTATCGGTAGCGCTGAGCTACCGGTCGGACCTTTAGCTCAGCGCGATCGTGCTGTGTCTCCCATGCTCGAACTGTGTAGTTGACTGAGAGGTCGCGGGTTCGTGTCCCGTGTGGGGCGAACTGCGCAGGATGATCTCTGTCACAATGGTGCCGTGAACCCGGCATGGGAGTGAGGTTTAAGGGGGAGAGTGTAACGGATGCCAACTAGTACTGTTCGGCGTAGAACGTTAGTAAACCTCCCTCCCAAAGCCTCATACAGTATCGGTAGCGCTGAGCTATCGGTCGGACCTTTAGCTCAGCGCGATCGTGCTGTGTCTCCCATGCTCGAACTGTGTAGTTGACTGAGAGGTCGCGGGTTCGTGTCCCGTGTGGGGCGAACTGCGCAGGATGATCTCTGTGACACGTCATAGGCAGGAGACACTTACTCTCCTGTGATATTGCTTATTTAGGAGTCCTCTGAGTGTTTGGAGTTAACATGTTTTAGTAGGAATTTCTGCTTATTCAAGTCAATATACCCAAGAGTAAAACATTTCATTCAACAACTGAATCTGTTCCACTCTACAGTTCTCAGTTTTGGTTCTTGATGGTTGCTCATTTGCCTATCCTTGGCTATTCCACAAAGCTCTCATTATCACCTACACATCTCCTACAAGCAAAACTAGTGTCTACAGCTTCATTCCACCTGTCATCTCTACAATTAGCTTAAGACATCTGATCACTGCTTCCAGCGAACTGACCAACCCATCCACCATGCTGAATTCTACAGCCCAACTGGAACATTCAGGCCTGGTGGTCTCAGCCATATGAACTACATCAAAAGATAGAGCAAGATCTACAATCATCCGACGTCATTTCTCAAGACATGCTAGATTGCTCTGTTTAGCTTACCATCTGTCAACAATCACAACGATGTAGATGCATGCTACACACCCAAACTAGCCTCCTAGGTACCGAGGGAGCCAGTGCATGTTTGTAGGCATATTAGACAATACAAGAAAGTTACAGCCCCTTACCCAGGGGTGAAGATTATTAAGAGATTGTTAAGAAATTTGGCCAATTTTTGATTTCTCAATGATTTTCAATGATCTCTACAGTCGCCATGGTCTCCTCAAAGTTTTGACTCAGTCCAAAACACACAAGGATCTCTTAAACAATCCCAACGATCGAAAATTGGCTCAATCTCTCAACAATCTCCGTGCTGTGTAAGGAAAAAAAGTTGAAACTGGATGTTCACATACTGTACACTGTATAAAAAGACACAACCTTTTTTCTCACTGTCTGACACTAAATTAGACTAAACTTTTCCCGTTTTACTGTAGGTCAGTTAGGATTACCAAAATTATTTCTATTTGCTAAATAATTTTTATATTTGATAAATACATTTTTTTTTGTAAATACATTTTTAAATAACTTTTTTTATTACTTTCATCAAAGTTAGAAGTTTACATAAACTAAAATTACGATGTTTTGAAACAATTTGGGAAAGCCCAGATGATGATGTCATGGCTTTGGAAGCTTCTGATAGGTTAACTGACAACATCTGAGTTAACTGGAGGCACACTTGTGGATGTACCTTAAGGTACACCTCAAACACTCTGCTTCTTTGTGTGACATCATGAGAAAATAAAAAAAATCACCCAAGATATCAGGAAGAGGATTGTGGACCTCCACAAGTCTGGTTCATCCTTGGGTACAATTTCCAGATGGCTGAAGGTGCCACGTTCATCTTTTCAAACAATTACAAGCAAGTATTAACACTACGGGAATGTCTAGCCATCATAGTGCTCAGGAAGGAGACGAGTTCTGTTGAGTCTGATGAAATTAAAATTGAACTGTTTGGCCATAATGACCATCGTTACATTTGGAGGAAAAAGGGGGAAGCCTGCAAGCCAGAGAACACCATTCCAAATGTGATGTACGGAGATGGCAGCATCATGTTGAGGGGGTGTTTTGCTGCAGGAGGGAATGGTGTACTTCACAAAATAGATGGCATCATGAGGAAAGAACATTATGTGGAACTATTGAAGCAACATCTCAAGACATCAGCCAGGAAGTTAAAGCTTAGATACAAATTGGTCTAATGACCAATGACCCTAAACATACAGCCAAATTAGGACAACAAAATCAATGTTTTGAAAAGTGGCCATCACAAAGCCCTGATCTCTATCCCATAGAATATTTGTATGCCGAGTTGAAAAGACGTGTGTGAGACAGTTGGCTTACAAAGCTGACTCAGTTATACCAGTTCTGTCAGGAGGAATGGGCCAAAATTCCAGCAACCTACTGAGAGAAGCTTGTGGAAGGATACCCAAAACATTTGACCCAAGTCATGCAGTTTAAAGGCAATGCTACTAAATATTAAGGAAATGTATGTGAACTTCTGACTTTGAAGAAAATAATAATTTTTAAAAATCTCAAAAAATTATTTAGCAAATGTAAAAATGATTTAGCAAATATAAATAACTTTGGTTATCCTAACTGACCAAAAACGGGAAAAATTTAGTCTGATTTAATGTCAGACAGTGAGGAAAAAAAGGTTATTTGTCTTTGTATACAGTGTATGTAAAATTCTGGTTTCAACTGTATATAGTGTAGATCAACAATACTTTTTAGTAACACAACTCAAGTTTGCAAACATATTTTAGCACATAGCACTAAAAATCGTTTGGAAGCACTTGTTATTATGAACATGCACATGCTGTACACAACAACCAATTCTCAGAATGGGGGGAGATGAATGTCTTCAAGCCAAAACAGAAAAATAGAAAAAAGATCACATCCAAATACCTGGCACAAACGAAAGTTGAATACAACGCATCCCTTGGTGTGCCGAGGAGGACAGAGCTTTCCTTTGACCTACAGTACCTTACCGTCTTAACAAATATTACAAATGAAAAAATAAAAGAGGTCTGTTTTCATTTAGGGTACTTCACAATGTGACAGCTACAATGAAAAGAGTATGGCTTTAGAGTGCCATAGCCTATAGATAACAGCCAAGACTGGCAGTGATCCTGATGGCAGTTGTCTCGTTACTTGTCTTCATTTCTTAGTTTGATTTGTGGTGTCAAGCTGTCACAGGGTAGACTGGCATTGGAGTACTCTGTGTCTCACTTTACTCTCCCTCAGCTTGTTGTCTCGCTCCTTCTACTCACTGTCTGTCGCATTCCTTGTCTCCTTAGTTTCTGTCTACTTTCTATCTCTCACAGTTTTTGCTGACTGGTCATCGCTGGCCCTCCACCCCCCAACTCCAAACCCCACCCCATCTGCCTCCTAGCCCTCATTCTCCAGTTATCCCCTCGTTCTGTGTTATTCTTTTGCTCTCTGGCAGAGGAAGTTGGACCAGTCTGGTCCTAATGAAGCCCTACAGGCTACTAAACCCCCACTCTGATTTCCTTAAGTGTCTCTGGCAGAGTCTTAATGGAGTCATTGGCTCTTCCAAGACACATTCAATGAAAAATGTCAGATGAAAAGATTTTTAAACAACTCATTCAAAGTCACTAATTTTTTTTAACACTCATTCTTTCATTTAATTCAGCATCAGCAAAGTATCAATCTGGCCCAAATGTAACTTGGTCAGGAAATATAATGAATTATTAGTTCATTATTAAGGGGTCCTTTACACAGACAGAGATTACAGGGTGACCATTGAGAGATCAAAAATGTACCTGATCGCTCAACGATGACCTAAAGCAGCAGTGGGCGGCAGTGGTTCAGGAGGTAGAGGAAGTCGTCTAATAACCAGAAGGTTGGTGGTTCAAATCCTGCTCTCCCCAGAGAGTGTTGGACCTTGCCTCCAGTGTCTATGACACTGGGCATGAATGTGTATAAATGTTCGGTAGTGGTCAGAGAGGCTGTTGGCATGAACTGGCCGCCACATTTTTGTCAGTCTGCCCCAGGGCAGCTGTAGCTACAAGAGCAGTTTACCACTGCCATTGTCTGTGGAGTGAATGAATAATGTATCCATTGTAAAGTGTCTATGAAAAGCGCTATATAAATCTGATGCATTATTATTCTTAAAGCAGGCATTGGCAACTGGTGGCCCACAGGCCGCATGTGGCCCCCACCCTCATTCAGCGCAGCCTGCCATTCCATTTCCAAAAATTAATTCTTTATTTATATCGCATTTGACCGTCATTGGAACTGCATTCTTAAATGCAATTATAGCGTCCACCAGCAGAGGGAGCTTTAATCAAATCCTTGGTGCTGCTCTGTGCGAGTGGCCGAGTGAGAGTGAGCGAGAGTGAGGGAGTGGTGTGCACCAGAGCACCAAAGTCTGTGTTGTGTTGCATGCTGAGACCAGAAAGAATAGAGCTGGTGATCAGAGCAGGAGTAAAGTTAGCATTGACCCAATGACTGCCACAGGCGCTCCATGGTGCCATAAGCCCCTAGTGGTCAAGATTTTTTTCAAGAAAATATTCAGTTCAGATGTCAGAGATTTCCAAGGCTATAACTTGAAAGTGGTAAGAGATAATGGCTTACTGTCAATTAGAAAGATGTAGAATATGATCCTAAGTTTGAGATAGGAGTAAATTTACGCATCTAATTTGCATAATGTGACACAGCCATAACAAATTACATAACTTTCAGTCAAAACTGGACTTTTGGACATATTTACACAAAGGTGTTATGACCCGAGCGTCGGTTCTGATCGCGCTCGGGTTAAAGTTATGTCTCGCTGCCGGCCTTGACAGCTGCGGGCGGTATTCTGGCCTCTCCGGGCTCTTATTGTGAATGTGCTCGGTGGGGCTTCCGCCTGTCAACGGTCGGCCAGCTGTGTGTCATCATTGTCATTAGTACCTTGTCTATTTAAGCTGAGCACTGGCGTCGTTAGGACGCAGCAGTGTCTGATCGCTAATCTGATCGCTAACTGATCGCCAACCTGGTCGCTTAATTGTTCACCCACTGTCACGTTGCGGATGCCTGGACTGTTTTCACACCTCGGCTGCCTAGGGCTTGACCGTCTTTCACCGGTACCAGTAAGTGTGCTACATTAGCCTTATTCCCCCCGGTGTTAATTGTTCTGTAAGTCCCTGCCTTAGCAGCCAGCGTGTAATTATTACCAAGCCTGACTGTGTGTGACTGTCTCCTGCTCTGGACCTATAGTGTGCTGTATAGCCCTATGCTTCCTGTTCTGTGAAGACTCCTGTCATTGATCTCAGCAGCTTGTGTTAACACCTTTTTCACCGTAAATAAACTCACTGAAAAACTCACTGGTGACTGTGTGTGCGTCTTATGCTGGCTCGTGAGGGCCAGCGCATGACAGTACACTGCTGCCCAAACAGCGTTTACGGTGACGCCAACCTGAGACGCTATTCACCAGTGAGTTTGAGTTTTTGGACGTTGCTTTTCCCTGTCTGGGTCCTGTGTATGTGAGGAATGCCGTCACTGAAGAGCCACGTGCTGACGAGTGTTTTGGAAGCCGTGGATGAGCTGCTCATCTCCGCTTCCCTGTTGGACTATGACCACGGCATACATTGGTACCTGGACGCCGCCGAAGATGTTCTCTGTAATCTCTCTCCCCGCTACGCCAACCACCCGGAAGTCGACGCGAGGAGGGAGGACATCGCCGCACAACGCGAATTATTCCTGATGATGGAGGAGGAACGTGGCAAGAAGCAGGTGAAGAGGCACTCCTGCTCTTCGCCTATGGATCCTGATCCTGCCTTCGATCCATTTCGGGAGTTCGCACCATCTGGGGACCGGCGAAGGCGTCGGCGTCACGGCCGGGCGCATCTTCGGCAAGCTCCTGCTCCGGATCCAGTTCCGGGCCGCCGGAATGACCCCTCAACCAGCCAGCTGCTGAGAGTGAGCTGAGTCCTGTGCCGGTGGGCTCCGTTCTTGGATCCTGTTTTACCATCCAGCGAGCGAGGGAAGGAGCAACGTCCGCTACAGCTGACAACATCCTCCCCCCGGGAGACAGGCAAGTCCAAGTTCACTTTCCTAGTAATAATAGTGATCTGTCTTGTCTGACTCCTGGGGGTGAAGCTCAGGGTTCGCAGCTCCCTGAGTTTCTTTCCCCAGCTGTAGCCCTTTGTATTAAACCTGCTGCCTCTGTGTCTCCTCCTGCGGAGCAGTCCTCGGCGTCAGTCCCACGCCGTCGAACGAGGGGGAGGCCTGCAGCTCTGGGAGATATCCCGGTCCTGCAGCCTTGCTTTGGACAGAGCAGAACGGACTGCAGTGAGGAGCCAGAGCCGACGAGAGAGCGTCCCCAGGGTTCCTCAGGGATGCAGCCCGAGTCAGCAGGTCCAGGGTCCTCTGTCCCCGCGCCATACGGGTTATTGGCGTGGACACCAGCACGTGAGGATCCAGCTGCAGAGACCATCAGGCCGGCTGTGGAACCCGACACAGCCGAGTGGGAGCCCGACGACGAGCTTCTCCTTGAACCTGGATCGGCGAAGTCCTGGACGGCTCCAGAGCCCGAGTGCAGGCAAGTGCTCTTTCTTGTTTTCCTGTATGGGGTATTAGAGCATTTTTGCCTGCCTCATGGGGAGGCGAGTGAGGGGCAGCCGGCCGCTGCACCCGAGCTCGTCTCGCTGGGCTCTGGCGCTGCCGGTGGAACTGATCCCGGTCCTCTCTTGTGTTCTGAGCACCTCCACAGCGTTACCGGTCCGGAGCCAGTCAAGGTCACGGGACCAGGGGTTCCAGGTTCGGAGATGGAGGTCGTCGCTGGAGCAGTCCTGACCCGGTCGGGGTCCGACGTGTGGGCCGAGGAGACCCGGTCGGGGTCCGACGTGTGGGCCGAGGTGACCCGGTCGGGGTCCGACGTGTGGGCCGAGGAGACCCAGTCGGGGTCCGACGTTTGGGCCAAGGCGACCCGGTCGGGGTCCGACGTTTGGGCCAAGGCGACCCGGTCGGGGTCCGACGCGTGGACCGAGGAGACCCAGTCGGGGTCCAACGTGGGTGCAGCGATTACCCAATCGGGGTCAGACGAGGTGCAGTTTGGTTCCGACTCAGGTGTGGCTGTAACCCAATCGGGGTCCGACGAGGTCCAGTGGGGGTCCAGCGCAGGTGCGGCTGCGACCCAATCAGGATTCGAGGGGGTCCAGGTTTTTGGTTGTCCCCCTCTCAGGAGCCACCAGCTGGGGGCCATTAGTGGGTTTTGTTTGGCAGTTCAGCGCTCTCCTGTGTTGTCGTTTTCAGGTGAGCGGCTGCATGCAATCCCTCCACGGTCCTGTTGGTTGTGGGATGCGGGTCGGGTCGGCCACCCGAGGAACTGCTTGGAGCGTTCGGCATCTTGGGTTGGCCACCCAATAAACTGTGTGTGTTACGGGGTGACCTGGTTCGGCCACCAGAGGACTTATTTCTGGGGGCATGGGACTGGGGCAGGCCACCTGACTGATCATGTACTGTGGGATTTTCTGTGGGCCCATTTGGTGCCAAATCATGTTTTGTACGTCTAGCAATTTTTTGTTGTTTATCAAAGTCATAGTCTTAGTCAAGTCCGAGCAATTTTTAGATTGCCTCTTGTTTCCTTGTAAGTCATAGTCTTAGTCAAGTTCGAGCAATTTTTAGATTGCCTCTTGTTTTTTTTTTGTTTTTTTTTTTTTTTGTAAGCCAAAGTCTTAGTCATAGTCAAGTTTGAGCAATTTTAGATTGTCTCTTGTTTTGTTTTTTTCTTGTGAGCCACAGTCATTGCCTTAGTCAAGTCGGAGCAATTTTTTTTGTTTGCCTCTTGTTTTTTTTTGAAGGCCATAGTTTAGGTTTAGCCAAGTCAGAGCAATTTTAGATTGCCTCATGTTTTTTTTTTCTGGAGAGCCACAGTCTTGTCATAGCCAAGTTGGGTCATTTTGTCCTTGTTGTTTTGTACTCCACATTGAAAGGAGTCAGTTGAGGTGGTATGGGCATCTGATTAGGATGCCTCCTGGACGCCTCTCACTTGAGGTGTTTCAGGCACGTCCCACTGGGAGGAGACCCCGGGGCAGACCCAGGACTCGGTGGAGAGACTATGTCTCCCAGCTGGTCCGGGAACGCCTTGGTATCCCCTCTGAAGAGCTGGAGCAGGTGGCTGGGGAGAGGGAAGTCTGGGCTTCTCTGCTTGAACTGCTGCCTCCGCGACCCGGACCTCCGGAAAAGCGGTAGAAGATGGATGGATGGATGGATGTTTTGTTCTCCACTCCTTCTTGGGGGGCTATAGTATGGAGGTTTTTGTTCATAGTTTCCAGGGGTTTAATTGTATTTTTGGTTTTGTGTGTTTGTTTTTTCATAGTCGTCGTGTTTAGCATGTATTTCTTTCCTTTGTTTTTTTTTCCCAGAGTCATGTGTTTGTATTTATTTCTTGTATGGTTTTCTTGTCTGGTCTTTGTCTTGTTCTTGGGTTGGTTTCTCTCCCTCCGCACCTGTCCCCCAACCTCCCACCCTGGGGGGGCGGGGGGGCAGGGTGGTTCCTTGGGGCGTTCGGAGTCCGCCCGTGGAGGGAGGGTACTGTTATGACCCGAGCGTCGGTTCTGATCGCGCTCGGGTTAAAGTTATGTCTCGCTGCCGGCCTTGACAGCTGCGGGCGGTATTCTGGCCTCTCCGGGCTCTTATTGTGAAAGTGCTCGGTGGGGCTTTCGCCTGTCAACGGTCGGCCAGCTGTGTGTCATCATTGTCATTAGTACCTTGTCTATTTAAGCTGAGCACTGGCGTCGTTAGGACGCAGCAGTGTCTGATCGCTAACTGATCGCCAACCTGGTCGCTTAATTGTTCACCCACCGTCACGTTGCAGATGCCTGGACTGTTTTCACACCTCGGCTGCCTAGGGCTTGACCGTCTTTCACCGGTACCAGTAAGTGTGCTACATTAGCCTTATTCCCCCACGGTGTTAATTGTTCTGTAAGTCCCTGCCTTAGCAGCCAGCGTGTAATTATTACCAAGCCTGACTGTGTGTGACTGTCTCCTGCTCTGGACCTATAGTGTGCTGTATAGCCCTATGCTTCCTGTTCTGTGAAGACTCCTGTCATTGATCTCAGCAGCTTGTGTTAACACCTTTTTCACCGTAAATAAACTCACTGAAAAACTCACTGGTGACTGTGTGTGCGTCTTATGCTGGCTCGTGAGGGCCAGCGCATGACAAAAGGATGGCTTTGTTTTCTTGTCACTGGTTTTGTTTTGGGGTTTTTTGTTGTCTTCTCTTCAAAGTATATGAACCAGAACATTAGTAGAATGTCAACTAACACAGAAATCCGTCAGACTTACCGCTGGCAAGGTGGCTCTCGCTTCATCCATTTACGTCCATCCTGGTCATTATTTTGCCTTCTGTCGGTCATTTGCGCCTTCTCTCCCACATCTAGAAACTCTTTTGATTATTCCACTGCAATTTTGCTTTTATTCCACTGCAATTTATCTTATATGATGACATGGAACCGGCGCAATTGTTGTCTAGTCACCTGGCACTGGGGGCGGCAGCAGGTGAACATCAACCAGCTTCACCCACCCTCTGTTATAACAAAATGTAAACATTTACCTTCATAAGCTAAATAATCTCTTTTTAGAATCATAGTTGGCAAATTTGAGAGCAAATGGCTCCTCCGTCTACGATCGAGTGCGTCCACAGCAATCGGTAGCGTCCACATTGGTTTGTCTAAAAATTTCTTCTTCTCTGGTGTCCAGAAGGTTGCTTCTATGTCCACCATCAGTCCTCCAAGGCAAGAGCAGTAAGTTATACAGTGGGGTAAAAAAGTATTTAGTCAGCCACCAATTGTGCAAGTTCTCCCACTTACAAGATGAGAGAGGTCTCCAATTTTCATCATAGGTATACCTCAACTATGAGAGACAAAATAAGAAAAAAAAAATACAGAAAATCACATTGAAGGATTTTTAATGAATTAATTGGTAAATTCCTCGGTAAAATAAGTATTTGGTCAATAACAAAAGTTCATCTCAATACTTTGTTATATACACTTTGTTGGCAATGACAGAGGTCAAACGTTTTCTGTAAGTCTTCACAAAGTTTTCACACACTTTTGCTGGTATTTTGGCCCATTCCTCCATGCAGATCTCCTCTAGAGCAGTGATGTTTTGGGGCTATCGCTGGGCAACACAGACTTTCAACTCCCTCCATAGATTTTCTATGGGGTTGAGATCTGGAGACTGGCTAGGCCACTCCAGGACCTTGAAATGCTTCTTACGAAGCCACTCCTTCGTTGCCCGGGTGGTGTGTTTGGGATCATTGTCATGCTGAAAGACCCAGCCACGTTTCATCTTCAATGCCCTTGCTGGTGGAAGGAGGTTTTCACTCAAAATCTCACGATACGTGGCCCCATTCATTCTTTCCTTTACACGCATCATTCGTCCTGGTCCCTTTGCAGAAAAACAGCCCCAAAGTGTGATGTTTCCACCCCCATGCTTCACAGTAGGTATGGTGTTCTTTCTCCTCCAAACACGACAAGTTGAGTTTTTACCAAAAAGCTCTATTTTGGTTTCATCTGACCATATGACATTCTCCCAATCCTCTTCTGGATCATCCAAATGCTCTCTAGCAAACTTCAGACGGGCCTGGACATGTACTGGCTTAAGCAGGGGGACACGTCTGGCACTGCAGGATTTGGGTCCCTGGCGGCGTAATGTGTTTCTGATGTAGCCTTTGTTACTTTGGTCCCAGCTCTCTGCAGGTCATTCACTAGGTCCCCCCGTGTGGTTCTGGGATTTTTGCTCACCGTTCTCGTGATAATTTTGACCCCACGGGGTGAGATCTTGCGTGGAGCCCCAGATGGAGGGAGATTATCAGTGGTCTTGTATGTCTTCCATTTTCTAATAATTGCTCCCACAGTTGATTTCTTCACACCAAGCTGCTTACCTATTGCAGATTCAGTCTTCCCAGCCTGGTGCAGGTCTACAATTTTGTTTCTGGTGTCCTTTGACAGCTCTTTGGTCTTGGCCATAGTGGAGTTTGGAGTTTGACTGTTTGAGGTTGTGGACAGGTGTCTTTTATACTGATAACGAGTTCAAACAGGTGCCATTAATACAGGTAACGAGTGGAGGACAGAGAAGCCTCTTAAAGAAGAAGTTACAGGTCTGTGAGAGCCAGAAATCTTGCTTGTTTGTAGGTGACCAAATACTTATTTTACTGAGGAATTTACCAATTAATTCATTAAAAATCCTTCAATGTGATTTTCTGGATTTTTTTTTTCTCATTTTGTCTCTCATAGTTGAGGTATACCTATGATGAAAATTGGAGACCTCTCTCATCTTTTAAGTGGGAGAACTTGCACAATTGGTGGCTGACTAAATACTTTTTTGCCCCACTGTATGTGTCTGCCACCTTGTGAGGTGGAATCCTTTGAACAACTTAAATCAACTGTGAGTTTTTGGCCACATCATAATATCACATGACAGGCGCAACGCTGCACCTGTGGCAGTGGGGGCCCTATCTGTCCATGAAACCTTAAGCCATAAGAAGGGTTAACAGGCTGTAAACAGCAGGAAATGTACAAGGTAGGCTGCTTTTAAACAACAATAAATGCTCCTCAGCAGTGATGGGCAGGTGAAGCCTCAATGAAGCGCTGAGGCAAAAGATTCAAAGCTTTGAAGTGTCAGTCTAACTAAGACCAGTGACATTTGGTGGCCAACTGAAGCCATAACAGTCTCACAAGAACACAATGAAGCACTGACACTGTTTCAGTCCCATGTTAGCAAGTTCAGAGAATGGTTGTTTTAATCTGCTGATTTTTTGTTCATTTATACCAGTGGTAACTTTAATTCTTATGTGATGAAACACTGCGTAGCATTTGTTTTCATTTGCATTTTCAGTTTTAATTGTGAAACTTTTGACTGTGAAGAAAGTAATAAAAAAAAATCCCCACCACATGTAAATCTAGCCCTTGGGAAGTGAAAAAAAAAATGCGGCCCTCACTTCACATAGGTTGCCCATCTCTGACCTAAAGGCTCAAAAAAGCTGTTTCTGTTTATATGTTGGGGAGATCTTTGTACGATTTTCATGGTGATCTATAGAGATCTTTGAAAGATCCTTAAGAGATCACGGAGAGAGCAGGAGAGATCGCTGAGGGATCATTAAGAGTTTGTTGGGTGACCAAAGATATGTGCACGCGCGCACACACACACACACACGCACGTGTGCGCACACACGGAGTGCTGTGAAAAAAGTGTTTGCCCCCTTCCTGATTTCTCATTTTTTTTTGTATTTTTTCACATTTAAATGTTTCAGATCATCAAACAAATTTAAATATTAGACAATGATAACACAAGTAAACACAAAATGCAGTTTTTAAATGAAGGTGTTTATTATTAAAGGTAAAAAAAATTCCAAACCTGCATGGCCCTGTGTGAAAAAGTGACCCCCCCCCCCCCCGTTAAAACATAAATAAACTGTGGTTTATCACATCTTTGGAAAGCTGAGTTCAATTTCTCTAGCCACACTCAGGCCTGATTACTGCCACACCTGTTCTCAATCAAGAAATCACTTAAATAGGACCTGCCTGACAAAGTCAAGCAGACCAAAAGATCCTCAAAAGTTAGACATCATGCTGCGATCCAAAGAAATTCAGGAACAAATGAGAAACAAAGTAACTGAGATCTATCAATCTGGAAAAGGTTATAAAGCCATTTCTAAAGCTTTGAGACTCCAGCAAATGACTGTGAGAGCCATTATCCACAAATAGCGAAAACATGGAACAGTGGTGAACCTTCCCAGTAGTGGCCGGCTGACCAAAATTACCCCAAGAGTGCAGCGATGACTCATCCAAGAGGTCACAAAAGACCCCACAACAACATCCAAAGAACTGCAGGCCTCACTTGCCTCATTTAAGGTCAGTGTTCATGACTCCACCATAAGAAAGAGACTGGACAAAATGGCCTGCATGGCAGAGTTCAAAGATGAAAACCACTGCTGAGCAAAAAGAACAAAAAGGCTCGTCTCAAGTTTTGCCAGAAAACTTGATGATCCCCACGACTTTTGGGAAAATACTCTCTGGACTGACGAGACAAAAGCTGAATTTTTTGGAAGGTGTGTGTCCCATTACATCTGCCATAAAAGTAACACAGCATTTCAGAAAGGGAACATCATATCCACAGTAAAATATGGTGGTGGCAGGTAGTGTGATGGTCTGGGGCTGTTTTTTTTTTTTCCACAATATCTTTATTGAACCTTTTCTTTTTTTTTTTTTTAACAAACATGATACAAACAATCAAACACTAACACTAAAGTACTACAAAAAAAAAAATGCACTAAAAACACCAACAACCACCAACAAAATCAAGTCTTCAACAATGCTCCTCTGTTTAGTCTAGACAATCCAATACATAAGTATACATATTATGTTCACCAGTTTGGAATTTACAAGGTCCACACACATCATTCACCTTCTTCTTCAAGAGTTATGTTTAAATTTTTTACATAATCAATAAAAGGTCTCCATATATTCTCAAACACAATTTCCTTTGATTTTAGTATATATGTTATTCTTTCTAATGGAAGGTTTGTTAACATCTGTCTTAACCACTGAGTCACATCTGGTCTATGAGTCTTTTTCCATAATAGTGCAATACATTTTTTGGCATTAAGCAAACTGAGGTCTATGAATGTTCTTTCACTTTTATTAAAATTATGCTTTTCTGGGTACAGACCCAACAAAAACAGTTTAGGATTCAATATGATTTGTTTTGAGATTATTTTTTCAATTGTTACCCTCACCTCTTCCCAAAACATTCTTATTAATCTACATTCCCATAAACAATGAAATAGAGTTCCTTTACTTTCCATGCATTTTGTGCATGTATCTGGTATATTTTTGTTATATCTATTTAACTCCTCCGGTGTAACATACATCCGCATTAACCATTTGAAATGTATCAATTTAAGGCGTGCATTTATTGATTTGGTTTGAGCTTCTGTACAAGCCAATTCCCATTGTTCCTCTGAAATTTCAATTTGCAGATCTTCTTTCCAGTAGTTTAATCTTTTCAGTGAATTTTCACTTGAAGATAGTGTCAATGAGTTATAAAACTCTGAAATAATACCCTTTCTTTTACTATCTTTCATCATCATTTTTTCCAAGGATGAATAAATAGGTCGAGTGAGAGCTTTATTTTGATTTGATCGAATAAAGTTTCTAAGTTGAAGATATTTAAAAAAATGTGTTCTATTGAGATTAAATTTGATCCTCAGCTCTTCAAAAGACATTATGTTGTCTGCACCTGGCAAATATAAATCCTGAATCTTTTGTATCCCTTTTAAATTCCATACTTTAAATACAGCGTCCGCTCTCCCTGGTTTAAAATATTGATTACCCCATATTGGACTAAATTGTGACAATAACTGTGGTTCTTTTAAATAGTTTTTAGCTTCACACCATATTTTGATCATATGCTTTACAAATGGATTTTTAACTTGTTTTTGTAATTTTTTTGCCGAATCTGAGTATATGAATATGGGAAGAGGTAAAGGTAAATTGTATGATTCCATTTCAGTCCAGTGAGGGAGATCATTTGATGAAAAATAATATGTCATAGACCTCAGTTGTGCCGACCAATAATACAACATAAAATTTGGACATTTCAGACCTCCACGATCAAATGGTAAATATAATAAAGACAAACGTAATCTAGCCCTCCTGTTGTTCCATATAAATTCCACTAACTTTTTTTTTATTCTTGAGAATAGATCTAAAGGTGGTGATAAGGGAATGTATTGAAATAAATAAAGTATTTTAGGTAAAATATTACTTTTAAGTATATTGATTCTCCCGATCATCGACATTGGTAGTGACATCCATCTCTGAGTTAACTCACTGATATCTGACATTAAGGCTTCATAGTTGACACTGACGACTGATTCTAGCTTAGGCATAATTTGGATTCCTAAATATTTAAACTGATTTACAACATTGAATTGATTTACCTCAGGGGCTGGGTAATTTCTCTGGGTCTCATTTAGCATTAATATTGAAGATTTAGTTTTATTTATTTTATATCCTGATATTTCCCCAAAATTCTTTATTAAATTCAACAAGGTTGGAATTGATTTTTTTAGATTCGACATAAACAAAATTATGTCATCGGCGTACAGGGAGATTTTATGTTCTGTTGGTCCAACTTTAATTCCATATATTTGTGAATGTAAACGTATCGCTATCGCTAAAGGTTCAATTGCCATAGTAAACAGTAAAGGTGAAAGTGGACAGCCTTGTCGACATCCTCTATTGATTTTTATTGGTTTTGAAATATTGTTATTTGTTAGGATTTCTGCTGTAGCATTATTGTATATTATTTGAGCCCATTTTATGAAATTATTTCCAAGTCCAAACCTTTGTAGTACTTCAAAAAGAAAGGGCCATTCAACTCTATCAAAGGCCTTTTCGGCGTCCAATGATAGGAGAGCTGTATCCGGTGCTTCTTTATTAAAATAAATAATATTAAATAGTCTTCTTACATTATGGAAGCCTTGTCTACCCTTTATAAAGCCATTCTGATCTCGATTAATAATATTTGGTAAAATTTCTTGTATTCGTCTTGCTAAAATTTTACAGATTATCTTAAGGTCGGCGTTTAATAGGCTTATTGGTCTCATATTTTCACATTTATTAGAGGGCTTACCTGGTTTTGGCAGCAGTATAATTAAGGCATTATTTATGTATGATGGTAAATTATTATTTTGAAATGCTTCTAAAACCATTTCCAAAAAAGGTTTTATTAATTTATTCTTAAATTTTTTATAAAGGTCAACTGGAAGACCATCTGGTCCTGCACTTTTTCCTGATTTCATATTATCAATGGCTAGCCCAACTTCTTCTTGACTAATTTTAGACTCCAATATCTCCCTGTTTTCATTTGGAATACACGGTATAGATAGTTCGTTCAAAAACCCATTTAGTTTTGTTAATTCAGGTTCATTTTTGGTATCATATAATTTTTCATAGTAATCTCTAAAGGCTCTATTAATTTCTAAAGGATCTATAACTACCTGTCTGTTACTTATAATACTGGTAATTGGTGTTTTAATTTCCAATTGTTTAATCTGCCATGCTAATAATTTTCCTGATTTTTCACCTTGTTCATAAAAAGATTGTTTCAATCTTAGAAGACTCGAGGCAGCTCTATTCGCTGATTTTTTGTCGTATTCAGCTCTCAAAATCAGTAATTCATTCTCCAACCTTGGGTCACTTCCTGCATACACTTTTTCCTGAAGATTTTTTATTTTATGTTCCAATTTAGCTCTCTCCTCTCGAGTCTTCTTAGATTTTGATCCTGTATAACTAATAATATGTCCCCTAATAAAAGCTTTGAAAGCCTCCCACTTTACACATGCTGATGTTTGTGTAGTATTGATGTCAAAGAACTCGTCTATCTGTTTTTCTATATACTTGACAAATTCCTCATCCTGAAGCCATTTATGCTGAAATTGCCATCTACCTGATTCCTTTATCAATTTTTTATCTACATATATTAGACAACAGGGTGCATGGTCAGAGATCACGATGTTATCATAAAAGCAGTTTTGAATCTTGGACCTTAATTCTGTGGAAATCAAAAAATAATCAATACGTGAGAATGTCTTGTAGGTACTGGAATAACAAGAATAGGCTTTAACTTGTGGTTTCATTTCTCTCCATATATCTAACAATCTCAATTCTTTCATAAAATGATTAATAGTCATCCTACATCCAATGTGCGTACAATCCAGTCCTGTTGATCTATCCACACCTGGATTCAATGTACAATTAAAATCCCCTGCTATTATATGTTGCCCTGTAAGTGATGATAAGATGAGAAATAAATTAGCAAAGAACTTCTGGTCATCTATATTGGGACCATATAAGTTCACAAGATTTATATTTTCTAATAGCAAAGAACCTTGAATGATTACATATCTTCCAAATTTGTCTCCAATTACATTTTTCACTTGAAAAGGAACTGATTTATGTATGAGAGTCATAACTCCCCTGGCTCGGGATGAAAATGAAGAGGTGAATACACTTCCCTGCCATCTACTCCTAATTCTTTTAACATCCTCCTCTATCAGATGAGTTTCTTGTAAAAACACAATTCTTGAACCCATGTCCTTTATTTTATTCATAACTTGTTTAAGTTTTTTTAAATTTTGTAGACCTCTGCAATTCCATGAAGTTAAATTAAGATTAACACTTTGGTCCATGATCAATAGAGAGTTTGGGATTACCTTGCAGTGTAAACATGCTCATACAGAGAAGCAAAAACATGAGTGGTTGAACATTCATCCTACAAACTACACACAAACAAATTCCCCCTTCCCACACTTGTGGCAAACCCCCCAAAATCAAAAGAAAAATTCTGTCTCCCGATATAGCCATCGACTGTTCCACATCCACGGGGAACAGCCTAAGCCACTCCTTCTTCATCCTCCCAATCACCCTAACTCTACTGCTTTTAATGACGTAACATTAACTCTCCTCTGTAGTTTTCCAACTTAACTCCAAAATTTTTACCAACTTTGTACATCCTAGTTTTTTTTTTGTTTGTTTTGTTTTTGTTTTGTTTTTTTTTTAATATATAATACAATCTATATTTTGTAAACTTACTATTTACTTCAAGTCAGTCAGATGCCTGTGCAAATGCTTAGTTATTCTACCTTATATTTTGTTCATGCTTAGCTCCCACCAGTCTCTTCTTCTTCTTTGATCTTCTTGATGAACTCCTGCGCCTCCTCTGGGGTCTTGAAGATGTGGGTTCTGCCCTCATACGTAGTCAGCAGTCTCGCAGGATAGATTACACCATGACGAATCCCAAGGTTGCGCAGCTCCTTACGTACGGGATCAAACTGCTTCCTCAATTGCTGGATTCCTGTGGCCAAATCTGGGTAGAACCGCACCTGCTGGTCCTGGTGTTTAATCTCTCCTTTAGCACGTGCAGCGTTGAAGATCTTCATCCTGTCTCTGTTGCTTAGAAACTTCATAATTAAGGTCCTCGGCGGTCCCTCATCTCTCCGTGGGCCAATACGATGTGCTTTTTCCAGAACCACTGCTGATTGCAACTCCTCGCTGCCCAGCACCTCCGGAATCCACTTTTCCAGAAAGGAACATACGTCCCGACCTTCTGATTCCTCTGGAAGACCCACCAGCCTCAAGTTATTCTGTCTCGACCGAGATTCCAAATCCAAAATATTATCTTCCAGAGATTTATTTTTTTTTTCCAAAGTGCGCACCTTTAATTGAAGACGGGTGACGTCATCTTCAGCACTAGCGAGACGGAGCTCCATCTGCGCCGTTCGTTCTACACAGTCACCCAATTCCTTTCTTATTCCTTCCAGCGCTGTCATAATCCCATCAAATCTAGAGGAAAAGTCCGCTCTCATTGAACTCATGGCAGCCATCAGCGCATCTGCGCCATTCCCCGCAGAAATCGCACCGCCGCCAGCTTCCTCCGCCATATATGGAACCTTGTTTGCTGCGTCACAGACCTGAAAGTCCGTTAATTTGGACTGTTTCGGCGGCTCGCTTTTTCCTTTTCCTGGTTTTCCAGCCTTAGGCTTCGCCGACATATCCTCGCCCAAATGCTGGGATACGTTCTGTCCCAAATGAGAGAGTTATTTGCCGATTTTTTTTTTCCAGGAGCAGAGCAGAGCGAGACACGTCCGTCCTACGTGGCAGCCATAACCGGAAGTCCGTCTGGGGCTGTTTTGCTGCTTCAGGACCTGGAAGAATCACTGTGGTAAATGGAATCATGAATTCTGCTGTCTACCAAAAAATCCTGAAGGAGAATGTCCAGCCATCTGTTCGTGACCTCAAGCTGAAGCGCACTAGGGTTCTGCAGCAGGACAATGATCCAAAATACACCAGCAAGTCCACCTCTGAATGGTTTAAGAAAAACAAAATTAAGACTTTGGAGTCTTAATTCAGGTCTTAATTCAGGTCAGGTCAGGTCAGGTCAGGTCTTAATTCAGGTCAGTCAAAGTCCTGACCTGAATCTGATTGAGATGCTGTGGCATGACCTTAAAAAGGTGGTTCATGCTTGAAAACCCTCCAATGTGGCTGAATTACAACAATTTTGAAAAGATGAGTGGGCCAAAATTCCTTCACAGCGCTGTTATCGACTCATTGCCAGTCATCGCAAACGCTTGATTGCAGTTGTTGCTGCTAAGGGTGGCCCAACTAGTTTTTAGGTTATGGGGGCAATCACTTTTTCACACAGAAAAAAATGAGAAATCAGGAAGGTTGCCCCCTTCCTGATTTCTCATTTTTTTGTATGTTTGTCACACTTAAATGTTTCAGATCATCAATCAATCAAACTTTATTTGTATAGCACTTTTCAAACATTAGATGCTGCGCAAAGTGCCTTACATAGGTAAAAACAGTAGACACATTTAGTTGCATATATTTACACGATATATCTCCACCCCTTCCAACCCTCCCATAAACATACCCACAAAACACACACACACACACACACACACACACCACCCCCTACTTTTCTTACATGCATATAAAATAAAAGCGTCATCGCTCGGCACGGAGGCCCCATGTGAAGGAGCAACCATCCTGTGGAGCCCCCCATGGTGGGAGACCACACAACCCATAACCACAGAGCGCAACACAGAGGCCACCCCAACCAGGACAGGCTGGGGCATGCACCACAGCTGGAGGCAGTGACAAAAACCATAATCACACCACAATCCATGAGTCACGGGCTGGGGGAATCCACTCTTATGTCCGAGCCTGCGCCAACGAAGAGCAAGCGCCCACGGACATGGAAGCCTCCAGCCTCTCACCGCTCTCCGGCGGCAGCTCCGCCTCCCCCTCCAGAACACTGGCCCGCACCATCGGCCGAGGAGCTGGAGGAGTGCAGGCAGGTCATCTTAGCTGAGACAGAGCTTCTGCTGGACATTAAGCCATGGCTCCTCCCGGATCTTGCCCAGAAGCTGGAGGACGTTTCACCGGGGGGCCCGGAGTTTGAGCCGACGAGTGAGCGTCCCCTGACTCCGGAGCCTCTCCTTTTTCACCATGAGCCTACATCTCCGCCTCCCGCTCCCCACCATTGCTCAAGGAAATCCAGCTGGGAAGAGCACCTCCACTTCCTCGTCAGCAGTTTCCCCGTCTCCGAGGTCAAAAACTCCCACAGCAGTCCCCTTTTCTAGTTTTTCTTCTCTGGCTGTCCCGTCAGCTTTTTCCTCTGTTGCTGCTGCTTCTTCCTCCACCTCGGCGATTCCTCCCGCTGCTTAGGGAACGGCTGTTTCCTCCCCAGCTCTGCCCGCCTTTGTGGCTGCAGGGGCGGCTCCTCAAGGGTTCCCTGGGAGGCCCTATTCTACTGAAGTCACGGAGAGGGCTGATTCCCAACCTGCTGCAGCAGAAGACATCACAGCCCAGGAGTTCAGGCAAGTGGTTTTTCCCTCTCATTCAATTAAGTATAAATTATCCTGCCTGACTCCTGATGGTGAGGCTCAGGTTAGGCAGTCCTCTGAGTCCTCACCATCTGCTGCAGCTTTAGACTGTTCACCTGCTCTCTCCGTGCGTCCTCCTTTCCCCCGAGTGTCCGCTGGCCCCTGAATTGAGCCACCGGACGATGGAGAAGCCTGTGGCTCTGGAGGACCTGTCCCAGTCCCGCAGCCACAGTCTGGATGGAGGGAAAGCGCTGCGACCAAGCTGAAGCCTGTGCCGACGACGGAGCGTCCCTTGGCTTCAGCAGAACGGGGTCCAGTGCCAGCAGGAAGCCAACCTCGTATGTCCACATTGGGTGAGCCACCTGCATGGGACACTTCGCTGGGGGGGCCTCGGGACTGCATCCACCACCATGCCTGCTGCTGGGGCCGCCACAGCAGAGTCCGAGCTGGACCTCCAGAGGGCCGTGCCCGAGACGTCATCGTCTGGATCGACGGAGTCCTGGACGGCGGTGGAGCTCGAGCTCAAGCAAGGGCTCTCCTTTGTTTCTGTTGTTTCTATATTGGAGAGATCTTGTCTGCCTCTTGGTGGGGAGAGCCAGGTGCAGTCGTCAGCTGCACCTGAGCTCACCTCACCGGGCTCCACTGCCACCGGTGACCCTGATCCAGTTTCTCTGCCTCTCCCGTCTGAGCTTTTCCTCAGGGTCACCGAGGATTGTCCACCTTCGCCAAAAGTCTCTGTGGGTCCAGCCTCGCTGCCCGAGATCACCGTGGGTCCAGCTCCTCCTGCCGAGGTCATCGCAGGTGCTCCGTCCCAGCCAGGGGACCTCCATGGGTGCTGCTCCCCCTCCGGCTGAGGTCTTCGATGGTGGTCCGTCCCAGCCCGGGGTATCCGAGGGTGCTGCTTCCCCATCAGCTGAGGTTGTCACGGGTGCTCCGTCCCAGCCTGGGACCTCTGTGGGTGCTGCTCCCCTTCCGGATGAGGTCTCCGCGGGTGCTCCATCCATGTCTGGGTCCTCCGTGGGTGCTGCTTCCCTTCCTGCTGAGGTCATCGCAGGTGCTCCGTCCCAGCCTGGGACATCCGAGGGTGCAGTTCCTCCTCTGTCTGGGTCCACCGAGGGTGCAGCTCTGGCCCAGTCCGGGCCCACCGCAGGTGCAGCTCTGGCCCAGTCTGGGTCCACCGCGGGTGCAGCTTTGCTCCAGCCTGGAGCCACTGCGGGTGCGGCTTTGCTCCAACCCAGAGCCACCACGGGTGCTGCAATGTCCCAGTCCGGGACCACCGAGGGTGCTACTGGCCAGCCCAAGGGCATCGCATCTCCTCCTCCTCTGCCTGATGCCATTGTGGTTCCCCTCCTCTGCCAGATGCCATCGTGGTTCCCCCTCCTCTGCTAGATGCCGTCGTGGTTCCCTCTCCTCTGCCCAAGGCCATCGTGGTTCCCCCAGCTCCACTGTCCTCTTCCTCATTGGTCTTCCCCATGGGGCGGCCGCCTCCTGGGCCACCTCTGCAGTTTAGGTGGCTAAAAAACTCTGGCCAACCACCTGAAAGATTGTGCCGCTGGGTTGGGTGGCCCACGTTCTCCGGCAGGCCACCCTCTTACCACCATGCCATCTGTCAGGTCTGGGACTTTATCCAGCCACGGAACTGTCTAATCCTTTGGTCCAGGGGGCCTAGGTGCCCGGTTCTGTGTGGGGCCAGAGCGAGGCCTTTGTTTTTTGTTTTTTTTTTTGTTGTTTTGTTGTTTCTATGCCACCATCAGTGTGTGAATGGGTGGATAGCAGGATCTGTAAAGCACTTTGGTCATCTAGAGATGAGAATAAAAGCGCTATATAAGTGAATGTCATTTAGCATTTACCATTTTTCTTCTTAGTCTGGGTTTTGCTGGGATGTTCTGAGAGTTTTTCTTATATTCTCTGGTTTGTTTCGGTCCCTCCGTGCCTGGGTCCCCCTCCTCCCGCCCGGAGTGGGGTGGGGTATTCACTTCTGGTGCCACACGAGTCGGCTGCCTTTTTGCAACAGCGACTCAATTCTGAGTTTTTCTTCCTATTTCTTATTTACTATCTGGCTTCTCCCACTAAATTTTCTGATCCAGCGACACCTTATCCATCACAGACACACAGATTGCCCCAAATGTCTCCTGAGCCGGCGGATGGAGCCATTGTTTACAGCAGGACACAGTACAACAGGGACCAGCTGTTAGCACTTAACCGGCCCACGGTGCTAATGCAAAAACTCGACATACAGTGGGGCAAAAAAGTATTTAGTCAGCCACCAATTGTGCAAATTCTCCCACTTAAAAGATGAGAGAGGTCTCCAATTTTCATCATACGTATACCTCAACTATGAGAGACAAAATGAGAAAAAAAAAAATTCAGAAAATCACATTGAAGGATTTTTAATGAATTAATTGGTAAATTCCTCAGTAAAATAAGTATTTGGTCACCTACAAACAAGCAAGATTTATGGCTCTCACAGACCTGTAATTTCTTCTTTAAGAGGCTCCTCTGTCCTCCACTTGTTACCTGTATTAATGGCACCTTTTGAACTCGTTATCAGTATAAAAGACACCTGTCCACAACCTCAAACAGTCAGACTCCAAACTCCACTATGGCCAAGACCAAAGAGCTGTCAAAGGACACCAGAAACAAAATTGTAGACCTGCACCAGGCTGGGAAGACTGAATCTGCAATAGGTAAGCAGCTTGGTGTGAAGAAATCAACTGTGGGAGCATATATTAGAAAATGGAAGACATACAAGACCACTGATAATCTCCCTCCATCTGGGGCTCCATGCAAGATCTCACCCCGTGGGGTCAAAATTATCACGAGAACGGTGAGCAAAAATCCCAGAACCAAATGGGGGGACCTAGTGAATGACCTGCAGAGAGCTGGGACCAAAGTAACAAAGGCTACATCAGTAACACACTACGCCGCCAGGGACTCAAATCCTGCAGTGCCAGACGTGTCCCCCTGCTTAAGCCAGTACATGTCCAGGCCCGTCTGAAGTTTGCTAGAGAGCATTTGGATGATCCAGAAGAGGACTGGGAGAATGTCATATTGAAAATAGAACTTTTTGGTAAAAACTCAACTTGTCGTGTTTGGAGGAGAAAGAACACCATACCTACTGTGGAGCATGGGGGTGGAAACATCATACTTTGGGGCTGTTTTTCTGCAAAGGGACCAGGACGACTGATCCGTGTAAAGGAAAGAATGAATGGGGCCATGTATTGTGAGATTTTGAGTGAAAACCTCATTCCACCAGCAAAGGCATTGAAGATGAAACGTGGCAGGGTCTTTCAGCATGACAATGATCCCAAACACACCGCTCGGGCAACGAAGGAGTGGCTTCGTAAGAAGCATTTCAAAGTCCTGGAGTGGCCTAGCCAGTCTCCAGATCTCAACCCCACAGAAAATCTTTGGAGGGAGTTGAAAGTCTGTGTTGCCCAGCGACAGCCCCAAAACATCACTGCTCTAGAGGAGATCTGCATGGAGGAATGGGCCAAAATACCAGCAACAGTGTGTGAAAACCTTGTGAAAACTTACAGAAAACGTTTGACCTCTGTCATTGCCAACAAAGGGTATATAACAAAGTATTGAGATGAACTTTTGTTATTGACCAAATACTTATTTTACCGAGGAATTTACCAATTA
Source organism: Pholidichthys leucotaenia (assembly GCA_020510985.1). Classification (NCBI taxonomy): domain Eukaryota; kingdom Metazoa; phylum Chordata; class Actinopteri; order Cichliformes; family Pholidichthyidae; genus Pholidichthys; species Pholidichthys leucotaenia. Next base: position 354,933,518 of record CM035839.1, read on the forward strand.
ATTCATTAAAAATCCATCAGTGTGATTTTCTGGATTTTTTTTTTCTCATTTTGTCTCTCATAGTTGAGGTATACCTATGATGAAAATTGGAGACCTCTCTCATCTTTTAAGTGGGAGAACCCGCACAATTGGTGGCTGACTAAATACTTTTTTACCCCACTGTATGGGGAGAAATAAGACGGAAACGGTGTGGATGTTGAGCTGGAGTAAGACGGCGGTTGAGGAATATAAGGCACAGACCTGTCCTCCCATCCGTTATTATGAGGAACGTTCGATCGCTACTCAATAAGACAGATGAACTAGCAGCCATGTCCCACTACGAGAGCGTCTTCAGCGAGATTAGCATGATGTTGTTTACTGAGATGTGGCTAACAGAACTAGCAACAGATGCTAACATCGAACTAGAGGGTTTCCACGCAATACGGGCAGACCGGACACCAGACAGTGGGAAGGCAAGGGGCGGAGGAGTGATAATGTATATCAATAACAGCTGGTGTAAACCGGGACAACAACAAACCCTGGATCAACCCTGAGCTGAATTGTCCCTCGGGGCAGAGAGGAAAGACCCACATGCAGGACTGCTAGTTTGTGAAATTTATTGAAAAAAAGCAAACGCAAAGTCCAAAACAGTGCTCGAACACAAAAATCAAACTGACATATACAAAGTAAAGTTACAGATTACCCCACCAGAACAAGGGCTGGGTTCTGGTGGAGACAAAGGAAGAGAACTTAAGACTCTGGCAAACAGAAATGAAAATAACAGCCCTTAAATAGGGTCAGAAACAAATGATACGGGTGATAACAGGTGTGGGTCACATGAGCAGGCAGGAGGTAACAATGATTGCAACTGGGATCAGCTGGGAGCAATGAGAGGGAGGGCCGGGACTGGCAGCTGACAGGAGCACCGCCCTCATGGAGCAAAAACCCAGAAGTGATACTGACAGCTGCAGCCCCAGGAAGAGAGAACACACAAGAGAATATAAATACAATGAAATAACAAAGAGAAATAAACCCAAACATATAAACCACAACACTACAATGAATGCAACGGGAAAATAATTCATACTAAGAAACAATACAGGATGCGAAAATTAACCAAAGATAAAATAACAGGAATATAAGATAAGATAAGATAAGATAAACCTTTATTAGTCCCACAATGGGGAAATTCCAGGATTGCAACAGCACAGGGATAGCAACACTCAGAATAATTTAGAAGATAAGAAAATAAGAGCAGTGAATATACATATGTACACATAAATATATAAATGTATATACACTGCAGAGCATTGTAGCTAGATGGAATAAACAGCATAAAAGTCTATTTAGTTACCCCACATGGTATGAATATGTACCCATACATATTGTCACCCTCTGTAGCGATTGATATTGTCCTAGTTGTATACTGGAGGGGACCATTTTGTGTAAGTCTGTTGCGTCTTTTGCATTCAGTGCTATTAGGTTGTCACGTTTTTTTGCTATCTCTGCGAGCAGCCCTGCTTACTGTAGGTTATAAAGTCTGACAGCCGTAGGTAGGAAGGACCTGACAAAAACACATAAAATACAATATAAAACTAAGAACACATAGAACAAAGGGAACTAAAAACCCATACTTATAAAATGAGCTAAAACACATTAAAATAAGAAAATCTAAAAGCAAATGGAGCTAAGAAGAATGTAAAACAATGGAACATAAATGACTACTTCAATAATAGTTACACAGGTTTGTTAAAAGCAAAATTTAAAAAGGTACAGAAAGAAATTAATAACACAAAAACAAGAGGAACTAAAAACCCATACTTAAAAACTGAACTAAAAATCATCAATAAGAAAAGATGAAAAAAATCTAAAAAAAAAAAACAAATGGCACCAAGAAGAATGTAAAACACTGGAATATAAATAACTACTTCAATAACAAACAGGTTTGTTAAAAGCCAAAATAAAAAGGTGGGTCTTTAGCCTGTTCTTAATAACATCTATTGACTCTGCGGCCCTGAGGCTCTCTGGCAGGCTGTTCCACAGACGAGGACCATAATAGTGAAAGGAAGCTTCACCAAAAGGTCTTGTTCTTGACTTTGGGAACCATTAAAAGGCCAGTACCACAGGACCTCTGGGTCCACGAGGGCTCATAAGATAAAAGCAGCTCAGATAGATAAGAAGGTCCGAGACCATTGAGGCATTTAAAAACTACTAAGAGAACCTTAAAATCAATCCTAAAACGCACGGGGAGCCAATGCAGTGATTCTAAAACTGGTGTAATATGCACCTGCCCCCTGGTCCTTGTCAACACTCATGCAGCTGAATTTTGGAGCTGTTGGAGATGTGATTTCCTTTTTTAGGGAAAACTAGAGAGCAGGGCATTACAATAGTCTATACGACTGGTAATAAAAGCATGCATCAAGACCTCCGTGCTGGCAAGAGAGAGAAAAGGGCGGACTCTGGCTATATTCCTAAGATGGTAAAATCCGATTTTTGTTACATTTTTAATGTGTGAAATAAAATTAAAGTCAGGAGTCTAGAAGAACGCCCACGTTCTTGACACAATGTGTAGGTTTTAGACCTAGCAATTTGGGTAAAAGATTCTCTCTCTTGTCTTCAGGACCAATGATTAAAACTTCTGTTTTGGCCTGGTTGAGCTGTAGGAAGTTCTCTGCCATCCATGACTTTATATCTAAAACACAGTTCAAAAGGGCATTAATTGGTTTTGTGTCATCAGGAGATAAGGCAATGTACAGCTGTGTATCATCAGCATAGCTATGAAAATTGATGCCATGTCTCCTGATAACATCCCCAAGTGGTAACATATAAAGATTAAAAAGCATTGGCCCTGAAACTGACCCTTGGGGTACCCCACGCTTGATTTTGTGGATTGCCGAAGAACATGTATCCATACTTACAAAATAGTGACGATCTGTGAGATAGGAATGAAACCATTCAAGAACAGCACCTGAGAGGCCCACCAGGTGTTTGAGTCTGCTTAATAAAATGTGGTGATCTACTGTATCAAAGGCAGCACTGAGATCCAGCAGCACCAGGACTGACAGTTTGGGGAAGTCCATGTTCCACCTGATATCATTAACGATTTTTAAAAGGACTGTCTTGGTATTGTAGTTTGTCCTAAAACCAGATTGAATTTTTTCAAAAATGTTGTGGTCAATAACAAAATTGTTTAACTGGATGAAAATGAGTTTTTCTAAAACTTTACTTAAAAACAGTAAATTGGATACAGGTCGATAGTTACTGAGAATATCAGGATCTAAATTACTCTTCTTCAAAAGGGGCTTCACTACAGCCGTTTTAAAGGCTGTGGGGAAAACACCAGTCCGAGGAGAGCAATTTACATTGTTTAAAATCTCATGTTCGAAGAATCCATAAATGTTTTAAAAAGTGATGTGGGAATCGGCTCTAAAAGGCAGGAGGTCAATTTTACCTGGGAGAAAACTCTACCAAGCACCTTAGCATCAACCAGGGCAAAACAGTCCAGTGTTTTCTCAGATAAAGGAGAGTCTAAGATTCCATTAAAAGCAGTCTTCTGGTCAGATAAAATGTTGGATCTAATAGAATCAACCTTGCACCTGAAGTGGTCTGCAAAACTCTCACATAGAAAGTTGGATGTCAGGTTTGTGTTTTTATTAAAATCTGGGTTGATTAAGTGATCAATGGTTGCAAAAAGGACTTTAGGGTTATTGTTACATGTTGAGATTATGTTAGCAAAATACTCTGTTCTCGATGTTTTGACTGCATTATTGTATATTTTTAATTTATTCTGTAGTATTTGATAATTGATAGTTAATTTGTTTTTCCTCCATTTCCTCTCAGCCATCTGGCACTCTTTTCAGTTTTTGGATTTGGTTATTTCTCCATGGAGGCTTTGGTTTATTTCTAACTGTCCTTGAGATTATTGGGGTAACTCTGTCAATGGTCGATCTTAATTTACTGTTAAAATTATCAACAACAAAATCACAGGATGCAGACAAAATAACTGGGGGAGTATTGCGTAAGAGTTTGATAAAATCAGCAGCCACTTCAGGTGTCAGATGGTGCTTACTCACAGTTCGCACCGAGGTATTCCGTTGCATACAACCAGTGATGTTAAAAAACACACAGTAATGATCAGATACAGCCAAGTCAACAACAGAGGACACACTCGTGGGCAGGCCATGGCTAATGACAAGATCCAGAGTCCGACCCCTGTTGTGAGTCGGCTGCATGACATGTTGAGTAAAATTCATGGACGTGAGCAGGTCATTAAAATCTTCTGACATATGGTCGCCCTGCTTATCAATGTGTAGATCAAAATCACCGGAAATGAGAATAAAATTATATGAGGAGTGGATTATTGATAAAAACTCAGAGAACTCATTAATAAAAACAGGGCAGTATTTGGGTGGTCTGTAAACTGTGACTCATAAAATTGCGGGGCTGCTAAAGACAAAAGCGTGGTGCTCAAATGCGGTATATTGATCGGGTAAGATTTGCTTTACTGCAAGTGAGGAAGAAAAAATAGAAGCAGTACTCCCACCCTTCCTGCCCTTTCCTACGGAAAAAAACAACTAAAATTTGGTGGGGAGGCCTCAGTGAGAACCGCTGGTGCATCCGTGCCAAGCCACATCTCTGTTAAAAATAAACAGTCTTATTATCTAAAATCAGGTCATTGATGATAAAAGTCTTGTTGGCAAGTGACTATATATTTAAAAGAGCCATATTTAGGGTAGGTGGTGAGTTATTTATGGGTGGGTAAACAAATTTAAATATTAGACAAAGATAACACAAGCAAACACAAAATGCAGTTTTTAAATGAAGGTGTTTATTATTAAGGGTAAAAAAAAATCCAAACCTACAAGGCTCTGTGTGAAAAAGTGATTGCCCCCCCCCCCATTAAAACATAAATTAACTGTGGTTCATCACACCCAGGCCTGATTACTACCACACCTGTTCTCAATCAAGAAATCACTTAAATAGGACCTGCCTGACAAAGTGAAGCAGGCCAAAAGACCCTCAAAAGTTCAACATCATGCTGCAAACCAAAGAAATTCAGGAACAAATGAGAAACAAAGTAACTGAGATCTATCAGTTTGGAAAAGGTTATAAAGCCATTTCTAAAGCTTTGGCACTCCAGCAAACCACAGTGAGAACCATTATTTACAAATGATGAAAACATGGAATAGTGGTGAACCTTCCCAGGAGTGGCCAGCTGACCAAAATTACCCCAAGAGTGCAGCGACGACTCATCCAAGAGGTCACAAAAGACCCCACAACAACATCCAAAGAACTGCAGGCCTCACTGGCCTCAGTTAAGGTCAGTGTTCATGACTCCACCATAAGAAAGAGACTGGGCAAAAATGGCCTGCATGGCAGAGTTCCAAGACGAAAACCACTGCTGACCAAAAAGACAGAAAGGCTTGTCACAGTTTTGCCAAAAAACATCTTGATGATCCCCAATACTTTTGGGAAAATACTCTGTGGACTGACGAGACAAAAGTTGAACTTTTTGGAAGGTGTGTGTCCCATTACATCTGCCGTAAAAGTAACACAGCATTTCAGAAAAGGAACATCATGCCAACAGTAAAATACGGTGGTGGTAGTGTGATGGTCTGTGGCTGCTTTGCTGCTTCAGGACCTGGACGACTTGCTGTGGTAAATGGAACCATGAATTCTGCTGTCTACCAAAAAATTCTGAAGGAGAATGTCTGGTCATCTGTTCGTGACCTCAAGCTGAAGCGTACTTGGGTTCTGCAGCAGGACAATGATCCAAAACACACTAGCAAGTCCACCTCTGAATGGCTTAAGAAAAACTAAATGAAGACTTTGGCCTAGTCAAAGGCCTGACCTGAATCCGATTGAGACGCTGTGGCATGACCTTAAAAAGGCGGTTCATGCTTGAAAACCCTCCAATGTGGCTGAATTACAACAATTCTGCACAGATGAGTGGGCCAAAATTCCTCCACAGCGCTGTAAAAGACTCACTGCCAGTTATCACAAACGCTTGATAGCAGTTGTTGCTGTTGAGGATGGCCCAACCAGTTATTAGGTTTAGGGGGCAATCACTTTTTCCACATAGGGCCATGTAGTTTGGATTTTTTCTCCCTTTAATAATAAACACCTTCATTTAAAAACCGCATTTTGAGTTTACGTGTGTTATCTTTGTTTAATATTTAAATTTGTTTGATGATGTGAAACATTTAAGTGTGACAAACATACAAAAAAATGAGAAATCAGGAAGGGGGCAAAAACTTTTTCACACCACTGTACACACACACACACACACACACACACACACACACACACACACACACACACAGAGCGAATACTAATTTCTCCACCGGGATGTGTGATCCAGATGTAGACTGCTGCAGTCTATAAGAAGTTGTAAAATCAAGGTTTTTATGTGTCGACTTTTTGACTGCTCATTTACTCTGTAAACTACCCACAGGTCTACTGATCACTATTTCAGGTATTACTGTTCAAACGGAAGGAAAGAAAGGCAACCAGCAAATATTACACGGCTAATTTAATTAGATAATTTTGAGCAGCATATTCAAGTTAATTCAAATTCAATTCACTTGTATACCAAACCACAACATAAGTCATGTTTCAATATTTTGCTTAGTAAGATTAACACTAGAGTACAATTACAAACTGTGTTGTCAATTGGAAATTAATTAAGTAAAAACAAGCAAACAAACAAACAGCACAATGAAATCCCAACAATAAGACTATTAATATGATAGTCATAGGAGAGACTGTAAAACCTACAGAGACTCAAGTCAATCTCATACTAAGGTGACAATAACTAATTGTATCATTATCTAATCATTCATTGTTATTGGCTCAATTATGATTAAACCCAGTGACCTTATAATGATTTTATTACTCGCACACTGACATCAAAAGGTTTCTACCTGTGGTTGTTCTGTGCCATGCCAGTCTTAATATTACAGCAGCAGCCCAGGATCAACAACAATCAGCTGCTTTATTTCCACAGCAAATTGCTACCCAACATCGACATTTATTCTGTGTCTGGAAAGCTCTCTAAAACAAGTACAATGGTTGCTTGTGATTAATCGGTTCAGAAAAAAACGACCTCCTCTTATTATTCTTGGCAGAGAGTAAACAACCACTGCTTTGACAAGCCTCCCATTTTGCCCCACACGCTCAAGGGTATCGGCACAGTTCAACCGCTGTCAGAATGGAGTGTTTGTTGCCGCACAATAGTGGAATGAGAAGGAGGGAGGCAGAGAGGGAAAGAGAAACCGGGCGTGAGTAGCAGAGCGACAGAAAGATAGACAGCCAGCCACATTGGTCAATCTCCTGTTTCAGACGTCTTATCAATCGCGGTTCTGTTCTTTTTGTGGTGTTTGCATGTGGCTCACTCAGACACAGGTTAAATACCTGAGCATGCTGGGCTACTGGTGAGGTTCTTTGGAGTGAGCAGGCCAAAAGTCACCCTAGCTGCCAGTCAGCCAGATCTGCCTCAATAGCATGCTGGCACACAAAATGCAAGGGATATTGATTTTTAGAAGAAATGCAAAGATATAAGACATAGTGAAAACACTTCAAAATGTTTTTTTTTTTAAATGTGCAAATGGACTTATGATAGAAGCCATACACAAGCATACCTAATTAATTCAAAGTGCAAAAGAACAGATCAACAAAAGATACCCCGAGATCCAAAGCTGTCTGTCATTAACATGAAACAAAACACGTCTTCCCTTCACATCTGTCACACACTCATCTACACACACTACAGTACTATATGTCACTCATAAACATGCACCCCCCCATCACACGCCTGCAAACAAACACACAGTCACAGGCACTGCCATACAAGCCTGATGATAAATGACTTAGAGTTGGGGAGTGTTTTCAACTGCCCCACATACAAAGCCTGTGCAATCCTAATTTGATACTTATTCCATGAAATAGTCATGTTGGAGGAAAATGGATGTGGATAGAGAGAGACAACCCCATACATCATTCTAATTATTCTTTAATAAACTTCTTATAAATCACAGCGTGCCTCACAGGTCACTACTGCCACCTAGGGCTCACACGTAGAAAGACGCCCCCTCAGAGCTTACAGGATGACATCCAGGCACATTTAAACAAGAATGGATCCCACTAAGTGCCAAAGATTAATCAAAGGCACGAAGGAGAGAGAAAGGTGGAAGGGGGCAAAGGGGACGTTGAAAGATAATTGAGTACATCAAACTGTATTTATTCTCCTCTATCATTTACCCTAGAAAATTCAATCATGTGGGCATGAAAATTATTTGGAGAGCCCAGGTAGCAAAGAGATTTGGCTTTAATCACTCTGAATACACAATAATGTCAACTAGGCTGTTGTAGGGGTTAGACAACACTTGCCAAATTTTGCAGAGGAAACATGTGAAAGCCAGGCTAACCTCCAAATTCTGCTTCCTATATGAACACAGATATGCTTTTAATGGCTACTCGGCGCTTTTACGAAAAGAGTCTACATTTGTACCCCATCCTCCCCAAATATAAAAGCTTTCAACTGAAAACATAAAACGCTTGTATTCATTTCCAAAGTCTGTATGTCCTGGGATATAATGCATGGGATGTGTAAAAAGTACACCCATGTTTGTTTTTATGGCAACTGTTTACTGCTGAGGGCAAATGCTACTTCCCACAAGCACACACTCGACAAAAATAAACTAAAAAACACAATGACAATTAAAGGAAACCTGAATAATGTTGACTCTGGGGGATGGAGAAAACTAGAAGGAAATATTCAACAATAAGTTTAATATAGAGAGGGAAAGGGTGAAGATTCATCGCTGTTGGGTAAGCCGGCCAAATGCAATCTGCTGGTGTGCTGCCATAACGCCAGTTCACATGCATACAAACTGACAAAAATTCACAAAATAAAAAAAAAAAACTTTGTGTAGTCATTCCAGCGAGGGGAATGTGGGAAAAAAGAGGAACAGAGGTCCAGTCAGTGATGGTCTCACAATGCTGTACTATAACACAGAAAACGCAAAGAAAGTGTCTTTCTTATATTCCAAAAAAAAGCGTGTCAGTGTGTCTAAGCCGACTTAAAACTGACTGTAACCACGAGTATGTCAGTAGGCGGATCCGGATGACCAATCACACTACAGAGGACTATTCCCCGAAGAACCAAGACCACAAATCTACATACGCATACACAAAGAGAGTAGGCACATTTACACAAAAACCCAGAAACATCCAGAGCTGAGCCTCTCATGATTTGTGTTTATTCTGCAGTCAAACACATGTACAGCTCCAAACACCACGCACACTGACATAGCACAAATCAAATTTAGAGCCACACACGCTAACGCATATTCATTTATAAACACACACGCACACACACACACACACACACACACGCTGAATGTAGCCTTAACAAGCAGGCCAACCAGCCTTTCAGCTGCCTGGAGCCCAGTACTAGAGAGACAGCTTTGCCGAGACCGGGCAGGTTTCTAATTATTCATGCTCACTACAAACACTTGTTTCTTCTTATTTAGAGTTGACCAGCTGGAGCTTTTTTTGTGCTGCATGTGGGGGGAAACAGTTTAAAAAAAAAAAAAAAATGAAATGAGCCAGAGCCTGTAATGAGCCCGGGCCTCAGTTCACTGGTCCTTGTGTTCGGATCCACGGATACTCATCAGAACCTCATAAAAACAAGAACAATAAATTGCACTCTGTGTCAGAATGTGTTTCACATAAAAGGGGCAGAGAGCTTAATACAAAAAAAATTCTGTGTGTGCATGCGGGTAGGTGCATTTTGTGTTTGTACTCGTCCTGTCCACTAGTAATACTTTATAATACTTTTTTTGCCCACTTATAAATTTAAAATTATTTTTCAACCCAGATTGCAGCACAGGGGTCCTGAAAAAGGTCTGGGAATTGGGGGGTTGTGGGCTTAAAAATGATGTATCACTGATGAATTCCACCAATGAGCATATGTACTTCTATCTCACACATTTCATTCATTTAATGATACAACAACAGGCTTGCAGAATGCATGTGTCATATGGCGGTTAATGAGGTAAACAAAGTATGTCCACTGATTTTTTTTTTCCTATTTTTTCCTCCATTTTTTTCAACTTGCTTTTTTAAAAGACAAATCTAACACTAACTTAAATAGCTAAAAGAAAAAACCTTGTCCCGGGAAAATAGCAACTACATCCTGAGCGGGCTCTATATGTAAACATGCTCGTGCGTCTTTACATTTGAGTGTGTGCGTCTGTACAAAGGGGAAAGATCACAGCTCAATGAGACGCCTTTCCTATACGAGATACAGATGCTGTCTAGGCTGGTTTAATGAAAGTCAATGTCTCAGGTTACGCCACTGGAGCAAGCGTGCGTGCATATGTGCGCCTATGTTGCGCTGATGTTTTGAATGTCAATAGGAGGCAAAACTTGTGTTGAAAACTCTGGTGAATTAAGATAAGGATCACACAAAAGCCTGCCTCCCTCTTTTTTACCTTCCCTTTTACCTTTTCTTTAGGCTCAATGCACCCTTTTGATGCCTGGCTTTGGCTTGAGACTCATCACTCTTGCCTTCTCTGTTTTCACCCCCAGCGACAAGCTATTTAGCAGGTGTGTGATGGTCTGTGGGTTGCTCCTCTTGAGTATCTGCGTTCGTTATCAGTATACATTTACAATGATATCTCTTTGTGCTTGCTGGCTCACAAAGACATGGTGTACTGGAGCTTGCTTTTGCAATGGCAAGAAAGAGCAAATCACAAGAGTTTGGAGCTGCGCTTCTTTGAATGCACTTTTTAAAGAGAAACGGTGGCTAGTTTCTGATGCCGTAATTGGATGACGTGAAAGGAAACTGCTTCTTTTTCCCTTGCTATGTCACATTCAGAAAAAAAAAATAGCTGAGAAAAGCACAAGCACAAAGGACACAACTAATACAATTTGACAACTTTAAATATATGATACCATCTAACTTTCAGGTGTCTGGCCGGCTTTGAGTTTACACAGGTTGAACGTTCATTTCCTGGTTGAGAGGTTGTATGTCCAACAACCAACTCTGACATTTTAAAGAGCAAGAGACGACATTGTCGGAACAGCAGTCTGGCACGCATAATTCACAGTGACACAAATAAGGAAACTTGAGTACCAGACTCCATAAATCAAAAACAAACCTAGAAGGCGTAGATTATGTTTCAGCTTTCCTGACACAAATTTTTATTGTTTTGTTTTCATGGTAGAATAGAAGGGGGAAAAAAAACAACAAAAAAAATATGGTGAAATGAGGTGAAATAGGTTCTGCTTACTACAAAATGTTGCAAAATGATCCGCTGAAAAATTTAATTTAGACCTGAGGGCTTGCCATAGGGCAACATTTGTGGCACCAGCCTATGGGCTTGCCCACGTGTTGCATCCCAGCTGAATGAGAACGAACATCAGTGGGCTACAAAGTGGTAATAAAGTTATTTTCTGATTTGACAGTGTACACAGTGAGGATTTGAGGAGGCATCTCTCTCTCTCTCTCTCTCTCTCTCTACGCTTGCCGCTATCCCCTGACTAATCAGTTGAATTTTGGAAATAAATTATTGTTGGTGTAAATGTTGCGTGAAAGAGAAGCAGGGGTGTCTCTGTCTCTGTGTATATGCGCGCGTGTGTGTGTGTGTGTGTGTGCGCGCGCTTGGGATGTTAATTGATGAGACTTATAGAGAGCTGCTGGTAGCACAGGGGGGATCATTACTGCTGGAGTGGAACAACTGCATTCATGGCTGTTTGCTATGTCTCATACCCGTTTACACACGCGCACAGACTGAAACACACACGCAAATGTTCACATACTGTCACGGTGCACAAGCAGTCAAAAGAAGCACCGCTTGCTCACGCTCTCCCTCTCTCGTACATTCTTCTGTCTTATATCACAACAGCTTGGTTACACAAAAAGTCAGATGGGGTAGTAACGCAATAATTTTATGACGATGGAAAAAAAAGGAAGCACCAACTGAAAATGCCAACCAACAATCAGCTGTCATTTTGTTTCTCCAAATCTTGCTTTTTTTTTTTTTTTTTCCCTAAATTGCAAAATTTTATTTTGGGCTTGCATGATGGAGGAAAAACAAACAATTATACCCAAGGCTTTTCCAATCCTCGAGACAATTTGTGGGAGGGAAAGGGAATTTGGGGGGGTGGGGGGGGTACAGCCACTTTAGGTTAAAGGATTTAGGTCAGGCTTTGACGGGCTGATATCAAAACGGAGAGACAGAAATCCTGGAGTGGAATCTAAAGGTGAATCTGTCTGCAGAATGAGTGACGCTTGAGAAACTGACAGCGAGAGAATAAGGGGTTAGTCAACCTGCCATTCTGACCTATATTTTTCTACCCTACAGTGTGTGCCTTTATCTTGTCATGTGTGTTGCTGTGTATTTATACATTTCTATACAGCCTATATATGTATGAATGCACACATGCATATGATTGTGTGCGCATGAATGTGGTTGTGTGCATTCCTTTCATTGTGCACAGGTCTCCCCCGTGTGTTACAAGGTGTATAAACATGTACTGGAGCCCGTGCGGGCATTCGTGTATCAAGATGCGGGAAGTGAGTGGGCAAAAATCAGTGCGTGTTTATGCTTTCTGTCAGAGTGTGGTAGCGTTTCTCTCTCTCTCTTTTGATTATGCCACATTAGTTTAGTTTTGCAACCGCTGTCAGTTCGGTAGTAGCACAGAATCTCCACAGAATCACTAGAATCAGGAACATAAAACTCCAACAGAACATTTATTTATTATCTGTTGAAATACAGTATAGGGGAAATTTATTTTTTTAAGAAATATCTAATTTTACATTATGATTTTCATCAAAAGTAAATAAGTTTAGAAATTTTTTACTTAATGCATAATTCCATTTAAATTATGTCCACAAATGTATCAAATTGGGGTGGAGGAAACATCTTTTACTTGCAGTGTGTAGCAGAAACTACTGTAAAAAGGTGAAAAACAGACTTGCACAGATTTACAGTCTATAGACATGAACACAGACATACAAACAGAGAAATGTACCTCCAGCAGCCAAGGTTTGAGTTTTCGGTCCAGGATTATGTCAAAGCCCAGGACTTCAAAGCAGACGCTGTCACTCCCCGGTGGCTGGCCGGGGCGACACATGCGATAGGCGTGCAGCACATGGGGCTCAGCCACTATAAGCGTTTTCACAACCAGCTCCTGGCAAGACACAAAGAGAGGGAGAATCACCCAGCTGAACTGACAAAGAGAGTTTAATCTTACATTTTTATTCTGCATCTTTTTTTAAGCCATACTGTAGGCTATGGATTTTACAGCTGCCGATTAAATGTCTTCTTTGTCTGGAAATGGTGCAATTATTGCATTAATTTCACTTTGCAACTGCAAAAATTACAGTTCCAAATTAGGAAAAAAAAAAACAATGCAACACACGACATACTAGACCTGTAACCTGGGGATGTGCTATATACAGCAAAAAATATAATCTATAATCAACCTTGAATTCTCATGTGTCTCAGGGTATGAAGTCTGTTCAGAAGTTGAGAAGAAACAAAGTTAGCGGAGCAGAACCATTTGAATTCCTCTCACACAGACCAAAGTTGGTGGTGGTCCATCTGCATTGTTTTTGCTGTCCAACCTGTGTGTGTGTGTGTGTGTGTGCGCGCGCGCATGCGCACACGCGCGCGTGTTTGTTTGCTGGCTGCTACCTGCCTGCTTACTGTGCAACTGGGGTAAACGCTGTCACACTGACACATGCACACTTTGCACAAAGCTCCCCCTCACCAGTCAAACCAACACAGTGTGGCTGCCCTGCAATTTGCCCAGTCCAGTCTTACTGCTGGGTGCCGGAGAGGGGTATGGTGGTCTGGCCTCGGCCTGATAAGGCTGCACCCCCTGCACCATTTTCTATCTGTCTGTCGTTCACACACCTCCAACCATACGTCAATCCGTCCACCAGTCTGACCCACAGGCTGCCCGGGACAAACACCTGGCCCCTCTTCCACTGTTTATGCCCGAAGTTCCCAGGAGCGGCTGGTGCATTTATGTGTGTGTCCTTTGTCCCTGCCCACATTACCTCGCTTCTTATCCTGAGTCCCAAGCACTGGCCAATTCCTGGCACCTTGTGAGTGAGTGCTTGTGTGCTGCTGGCTTTGAGCTCAGATGGTTTCATACACCTTTTTTGATGTGTTTTATCTCCATCTGATTATTCTTAATCCAATTAATCTGACTGGCCTTCTCTTAAACATGGGCTCAGTTGATTGGAATAAAATATGTTTTTTTGTTGTTGTTTTTTTTTTCAAAATTACAGAATAAGGGATTTTATACCCCTTCTGGTGGAGGGGTTTGAGTGCCCTAATGATTCTAGGAGCTATATTGTCAGGGGCAACTTGCCCCTGGTAGGGTCTGCCAAGACAAATTGGTCCTAGGTGAAGGGTCAGAGTAAGCACAATCCTGTAGATCCAGTGGGCTTACCACCTGCAGGAGGGATCATGGTGCTATGTGAACCGGGTGGCAATCTGAGCCTGTTTGGACTGCTGCCCCCACGACCCGGGTCCCCGGATAAGTGGTAGAAGATGGCTGGATGGATGGATGGGATTTTGTAATCCATCAGTGCAAATATACAGAGCTGTGAAAAAGTATTTCACCATTCCTGTTTTCTTATATTTTTTGCATATTTGTCACATTTAATGTTTCAGATCATCAAACACATTTTAATATTAGACAAATATAACCCAAGCAAATACAAAAGGCAGTTTTTAAATGATGAATTCATTTATTAAGGAAAAAAAAACTATCCAAACCTACATGGCCCTATGTGAAAAATAATAAATTAACTGTGATTAACCACTTTTTTTGGAAAGCAGAGCTGTTTCACTAGTCACACTTAGGCCCTATTACTGCCAGACCTGCTGAATCAAGAAATCACTCAAATAGAACCAAAGTGACAAAGTGAAATGGGCTAAAAGATCTCAAAAAGTAAAATATCATGCTGTGATCTAAAGAAATTCAAGAACAGATAAACAAAAACCCAGAACAACATCTAAAGAACTGCAGGCCTCACTTGTCTTAGTTTGGACACTGGTCCATGATTCAACAATAACAAAGAGACTGGGCAAAAATAGCATCTATGGGAGAGTTCCAAGATGAAAACCACTGCTGAGCAAAAAGAACACAAAGGCTCGTCTCACATTTGCCAAAAAAACCCATCTTGATGATCCCCAAGACTTTTGGGAAGATATTCTGTAGACTGACGAGACAAAAGTTGAACTTTCTGGAAGGTGTGTGTCTTTGTTATATATGGCGTAACGTTAACACAGCTTTTCATAAAAAGAACATCATACCAGCAGTCAAACATGGTGGTGGTAGTGTGATGGTCTGAGGCTGCTTTGCTGCTTCAGGACCGGAGCACCTTGCTGTAATTGATGGAACCATTAATTCTGCTTTCTACCAGAAAATCCTGAAGGAGAATGTGGGGCCATCAGTTCAGGACCTCAACCTCAAACCTGCCAATGTGGCTGAATTAAAACAATTCTGCAAAGAAGAGTGGGCCAAAATTCCTCAGCAACAATGCAAAAGACTCATTGCCAGTTATTTCAAATGGTTAATTGCAGTTGTTGCCAAGGGTGGCGCAACCGGTTACTAGGTTTAGGGGGCAATTACTTTTTCACATAGGGTCAGGTAGGTTGGATAGCTTTTTTCCCTTAATAAATGAAATCATCATTTAAAAACTGCATTTTGTATTTACTCAGGTTATCTTTGTCTAATCTTAAAATTTGATCTGAAACACTGAAGTGTGACAAATATGAAAAAATATAAGAAATCAGCAAGGGGGGGAAATACTCTTACACAGCACTGTATATGCATACAAACTTGTGATTTTTTTTAGTGAATATGTATATAACCTGCTTTATGCTTAACAGCTCAGAAAATGAGGGTGGCAAGTATAACCAGTTTCTTTGCTAGTTTCAATGGGGACGTACTGAGAACAATTTTGTAGATGAACAGGCACATCTGTACACTTTGGCAGTAGTCTAAAACACAGTTTTTAGTGTTAGTGTTTTTTTTGCTTCTCCTTTATGTATTTGTTATGAAATGCAAAATCCATAACGTGCATTTGTAGCCAGGCACTTTTCTCAAAATTACGCCCACATAAAGTAGCTGCAGCCTTGGTGTTCAAACATAGGCCCCCATACAGAACATCAATAATGCCTTAATATGAAAGAGATGTCAGTGTTTCACATGAAAAAATATACAAGATATTCTTAACCCCCCACAGACAATCTTTTGCCAAACAAACTCTCTGACTGTCTGAGCGTGACCGCTGGCATAAAGAGTCAGGGCAGCCTACAAGGTCTGCATGGCAGCAAAAAATGTAAGAAAAGAGATGAAAAGAGGAGGAAAGGGGAGAGTGCACTGAGAGCATAAATACAGAGTTGAAACAAACCAGTGTGTGAGTGCAAATGGACAGCACCAGCACCAAAGTGGTGCAACTTCTGAAGAAAACACAGAGAAAGGGAAGAGGTGGCTGGCCTGGCTGTGTCAGAGGGTGACACTCTGTGGTGTGTTACTAGGGGACAAGAAAAATAAAAGAGAAGAAAACAAAGAGGAAAGAAGAAAGCTGAATACAGAAAGATATTTTCTGTCCCATTTACAAAACAAAAAACCTAGGCAAACCCCACAAGACGGATAAGAAAGGAGAGAACAAAAAGAAATGTTACCTACAATAAACAAGATCTTAGACCAGCAGGTAAAGCACAGTCCAAGAAAACATGAAGGAAAGTAAAAACTTGTGAAGAGAAGAAATAAAAGTGCGCTTTAAGAATAGAAGGGGAAAAAAGTCATTTTATTTTGAAAGTGAGTGCCGGTACCATGCAAGCAAAGAACAAGTACTGACGGACTGCACGAGGCAAACGATTGTGGACAGTAGGGGTATGCCATATCATATCCTTCAAAACAATACCGGTACAAATTTTGATACTGGTATAAAAATGAAAATCACGATATTTGGGGTCTGCTGCGTGATGGCATCACACCATTACACTGCTGATGGAAGTTACGCGTTACCATAGAGGCGGCAAAACAAACATGGCGCAGGAAGCTACCACTCTGTGGTCAGAGCATCTGCATTGAGTTGTGTTTAAATAATCTGCCCGCATTTTTTTCCACATGTCAATGTGGTGTTGAAGTCTGAAGTGTCCAGAGTTTCATTTTCGTTTTGTTTCGGTTACTTAACCTTGATTTTATTCAACCACCCAAACAAAAAAAAAAAACATCCCTTCAGTGTGACGAGAGCCAAAAAGTTCCAGAAGCCTACTGATGCAGGTATATTATTTTCTTGTAATATCTGATACAGACTAAAAAAAACTAGTTGAAACTCAATCTGAGCTACTGTTTATAAACTGGAGAAATAACAGTTTTTGATTTGTTTTTACTAAATATGTTGAAGGTAAATAACTGTTCTTTATAGTTATCGTGAACAATATTGTTATTGCGAAAAGCTGCAAAAACATTGTGATATCATTTTTAGGCCACAATGCCCACCCCTAGTGGACAGACGAACAAAAATGTCAAGGTCAAGAAAAAAATGGAAACAATGGAATAGAGAGAAACAGGAACAGAACCAAAGCTGTAGGTCCAAAATTATAAAGAAGTAACAAAAAGAGTAGAGAAGAAAGGTTAAGAAGGCACATGATGAGTATGAAAGGCTGTGTTTAAAAAAAAGAAGTATGAATTAGGACCAGGAGGGGCTGAATTTTTTCCAAACGGAGAATGAGAGGAAATGTGGAAGGTTAAGGTCTGTGGATGAGTAGAGTGTAGTGTCAAAGAGGAAGCACTCACCCTCCAGGAATGATGTTTTGACTGAACTCTTCCTGGACTTAAACAAGCTCACAGAATCGCTGTCAGAACAAATCTTTTCAAACTTCAGCCGGACCATTTGTGTGTCTTGTGCAGTGGGTGTTGGTTAGCAGGAACTGCATGTGAGACCATGACCATTTCATGAAACTGCTTGCAAAGTGTTTGAGTACCGCTAGCTTTTGCTGGACTAATAGCACATTCTTGGCAGATAGAGGTATTATCAGTAGCAAGGACAAGCCAAGACAAACTAACTTCAGTATCTGTTGCAGTGACTGACCAGATGATAGGTTTGTTTATCTCTGCTCTTTGTGTAGTCCATGTCACAATGCACCAACTGGCACAGTCCACCACAGACCTTGCGACAGATGTGTTGTTTATCTGCCAGGATGTCCAGTCTCACCCCATGTAACTGGGAGTGGTCCACCACAGACCTGTGGCAGATATTGTTTTTAGTTCTGCCAGGATGCCCCATTTCACCCTCCACACCCTCGGAAGGACAGGAATGCTGGCTGAGTCACCAACGGCCCGACCCATGAGACAGGTAGTACCAGTTTTCATGGTTATCCGGTAGCAAGCAAGCAAATACCTGACCTGATAAGCATATGTGAGAGTACACTATGAAATTATATTTGCGGATGTGTTCATGTGTTTGCAATTGTGGAGACTTTTGTTATCCTCTCTTTTGAGGGGGTACCAATTCCAACACAATGTCTACATGTAACTGTGTCTGTGTTTGCATCTGTTTAGGTGGACTACGCACGTACAGAGACATCTCCCCAGAACTTGGCTACGTCATAGTCATTGGTGCGGAGGAACTCGGTGAACCAGTTGATGGACCTCTTACTGCCTTTGTCCACAGTCTCGTCGCGCTCAAAGTTCTCATTGTGTTTATTGACGGAATAGTTGGTCAGATGCATGTAGAGCTGGCTCTGTGGGAAGAAAAAAGGAATCAGACAGTGTTAACATATCAGACAAACTTCCAATAGATGCTGAATGTGGTAAGATGGTGTGTGTGTTGAGGGGGATAATTCAGCAAAATATTACAATACTCTGGTGCAGTGACGTGTTAATTACAAGTCTCAAGTATCTTGGAAATGTATTCATTTGGAAATGTTGCAAATACACACCAAAGGTTTTTTTTATAGATAAGAATAATAAAAGCCAAATGACTTTTGAGCCCACTACATGGTGATAAGTGCTCACTGTCTGGTAAGATCAGCACAGCTACAGAGGTATAGACGAAAGCTGGACAAAGCAAAGGTAAGGGATGGGAAATCACAATATATCACATTACAATATGCAACGTATCACAAGACTGTATCGTGGAGGGGCCACCCCTTGTGGTAAGTATTTCATATACAGTGGATATAGAACCACCCCTGCTCAAATGCCAGGTTTTAATGGTATAAAAAATGAGACCAAGTTAAATCATTTCAAAACTTTTTCCACCATTAATATGACCTATAACCTGTACAACCAAATTGAAAAACAAACCGAAATCTTTTAAGGGGAAAAATAAAAAAAAACTTACAATAACCAGTTTGCATAAATATGCACACCCTTAAACTAATACTTTGTTGCAGCACTTTTGGCTTTTATTACAGCACTCAGTCTTTTTGGGTAGGCGTCTATCAGCGTGGCACATCTTGATGTGGCAATATTTGCCCACTCTTCTTTGCAAAAATGGACAGCCCTCTTCAGATCACCCAACAGATGTTTGATTGGATTCAGGTCTGGGGTCTGGCTGGGCCATTCTAAAACCTTAATCTTCTTCTGGTGATTTCTCCTTTTGTTGATTTGGATGTGTGCTTTGGGTCATTGTTGTGCTGAAAGATGAAGTTCCAGCTGTGGTGCAGGTGTAGTGTGGCCGACTACTGATTGGAGGGTCAGGGGTTCGATTCTCGCTCTGTCTGCAGTCTGCATGTCGAAGTACCCTTGAGCAAGACACTGAACCCCCAGTTGCTCCTGGCGGGTCAAGCCAGTGCCGGTGTATGGCGGCTACGTTGCCATCAGTGTGTGTGTGAATGGGTGGATAGCAGCATCTGTAAAGCACTTTGGTCATCTAGAGATGAGAAAAAAGCACTATATAAGTGAATGCCATTTATCTTCAGCTTTCTAGCGAAAGCCTGAAGGTTTATTCAATTCAATTTTATTTATATAGTGCCATTTCACAACAAGAGTCATCTCATAGCACTTTCAACTGTAGGGGAAGCCCCCACAATTGCAGAAAGACCCCAGCAATCAGGTGATCCCCTATGAGCAAGCGCTTGGTGACGGTGGAGAGGAAAAACTCTGTTTTAACAGGAAGAAACCTCCAGCAGAACCAGGCTCAGGGAGGGGCAGTCATCTGCTGCGACTGGCTGGGGGGTGAGGAGATAGAGAAGATGAAAAGAACAGACATGTAGAGAGCAAACAGCACAATGGGGTCTCAATCTATGGGAGAGAACAAACAGATGTTAATGACCAGCAAAAAAACAAAAATATTTCATTGAGAGTGAAGAAAGGAGTGAAGCCCAGTGCAATTATTGGAGGTCCCCTGGCTGTCTAAACCTAATAGCAGCATAACTAAGGGAGGGTTCAGAAACACATGATCCCTCCCTAATAACAGGCTATATCAAAAAGGAAGGTTTTAACCCTATTCTTAAAAACAGAGATCGAGACTGACTCCCGAATCCAGATTGGCAGCTGGTTCCACAAGAGAGGAGCTTGATAACTGAGGCTCTGCCCCCCCATTGTACTTTTGGAGATTCTAGGTATTACAAGTAATCCAGCATTTTGGGAGCGTAGTGCTCTGTTAGGATAATAGGGTAATATCAGATCTTTTAAATAAAAATCTGTATGTTTGTCCCTATGCTGCTTTGTAAAGCGTCTTTGAGTATTTAGAAAAGTGCTATATAAGACTGATGTATTATTATTATTATTATTATTATTATTAAAAAGGGGCCTGATCACTTCCGGTTATGGCTGCCACGTAGGACGGACGTGTCTCGCTCTGCTCTGCTCCTGGAAAAAAAAAAATCGGCAAATAACTCTCTCATTTGGGACAGAACGTATCCCAGCATTTGGGCGAGGATATGTCGGCGAAGCCTAAGGCTGGAAAACCAGGAAAAGGAAAAAGCGAGCCGCCGAAACAGTCCAAATTAACGGACTTTCAGGTCTGTGACGCAGTAAACAAAACTCCATATATGGCGGAGGAGGCTGGCAACGCTGCGATATCTGCGGGGAATGGCACAGATGCGCTGATGGCTGCCATGAGTTCAATGAGAGCGGACTTTTCCTCTAGATTTGATGGGATTATGACAGCGTTGGAAGGAATAAGAAAGGAATTGGGTGACTGTGTAGAACGAACGGCGCAGATGGAGCTCCGTCTCGCTAGTGCTGAAGATGACGTCACCCGTCTTCAATTAAAGGTGCGCACTTTGGAAAAAAAAAATAAATCTCTGGAAGATAATATTTTGGATTTGGAATCTCGGTCGAGACAGAATAATTTGAGGCTGGTGGGTCTTCCAGAGGAATCAGAAGGTCGGGACGTATGTTCCTTTCTGGAAAAGTGGATTCCGGAGGTGCTGGGCAGCGAGGAGTTGCAATCAGCAGTGGTTCTGGAAAAAGCACATCGTATTGGCCCACGGAGAGATAAGGAACCGCCGAGGACCTTAATTATGAAGTTTCTTAGCAACAGAGACAGGATGAAGATCTTCAACGCTGCACGAGCTAAAAAAGGAGAGATTAAACACCAGGACCAGCAGGTGCGGTTCTACCCAGATTTGGCCACAGGAATCCAGCAATTGAGGAAGCAGTTTGATCCCGTACGTAAGGAGCTGCGCAACCTTGGGATTCGTCATGGTGTAATCTATCCTGCGAGACTGCTGACCACGTATGAGGGCAGAACCCACATCTTCAAGACCCCAGAGGAGGCGCAGGAGTTCATCAAGAAGATCAAAGAAGAAGAAGAGACTGGTGGGAGCTAAGCATGAACAAAATATAAGGTAGAATAATTAAGCATTTGCACAGGCATCTGACTGACTTGAAGTAAATAGTAAGTTTACAAAATATAGATTGTATTATATATTAAAAAAACAAAACAAAAACAAAACAAACAAACAAAAAAAAAAAAAACTATGATGTACAAAGTTGTTAAAAATTTTGGAGTTAAGTTGGAAAACTACAGAGGAGAGTTAATGTTACGTCATTAAAAGCAGTAGAGTTAGGGTGATTGGGAGGATGAAGAAGGAGTGGCTTAGGCTGTTCCCCGTGGGTGTGGAACGGTCGATGGCTATATCGGGAGACAGAATTTTTTTTTTGATTTTGGGGGGTTTGCCACAAGTGTGGGAAGGGGAAATTTGTTTGTGTGTAGTTTGTAGGATGAATGTTCAACCACTCATGTTTTTGCTTCTCTGTATGAGCATGTTTACACTGCAAGGTAATCCTAAACTCTCTATTGATCATGGACCAAAGTGTTAATCTTAATTTAACTTCATGGAATTGCAGAGGTCTACAAAATTTAAAAAAACTTAAACAAGTTATGAATAAAATAAAGGACATGGGTTCAAGAATTGTGTTTTTACAAGAAACTCATTTGATAGAGGAGGATGTTAAAAGAATTAGGAGTAGATGGCAGGGAAGTGTATTCACCTCTTCATTTTCATCCCGAGCCAGGGGAGTTATGACTCTCATACATAAATCAGTTCCTTTTCAAGTGAAAAATGTAATTGGAGACAAATTTGGAAGATATGTAATCATTCAAGGTTCTTTGCTATTAGAAAATATAAATCTTGTGAACTTATATGGTCCCAATATAGATGATCAGAAGTTCTTTGCTAATTTATTTCTCATCTTATCATCACTTACAGGGCAACATATAATAGCAGGGGATTTTAATTGTACATTGAATCCAGGTGTGGATAGATCAACAGGACTGGATTGTACGCACATTGGATGTAGGATGACTATTAATCATTTTATGAAAGAACTGAGATTGTTAGATATATGGAGAGAAATGAAACCACAAGTTAAAGCCTATTCTTGTTATTCCAGTACCTACAAGACATTCTCACGTATTGATTATTTTTTGATTTCCACAGAATTAAGGTCCAAGATTCAAAACTGCTTTTATGATAACATCGTGATCTCTGATCATGCACCCTGTTGTCTAATATATGTAGATAAAAAATTGACAAAGGAATCAGGTAGATGGCAATTTCAGCATAAATGGCTTCAGGATGAGGAATTTGTCAAGTATATAGAAAAACAGATAGACGAGTTCTTTGACATCAATACTACACAAACATCAGCATGTGTAAAGTGGGAGGCTTTCAAAGCTTTTATTAGGGGACATATTATTAGTTATACAGGATCAAAATCTAAGAAGACTCGAGAGGAGAGAGCTAAATTGGAACATAAAATAAAAAGTCTTCAGGAAAAAGTGTATGCAGGAAGTGACCCAAGGTTGGAGAATGAATTACTGATTTTGAGAGCTGAATACGACAAAAAATCAGCGAATAGAGCTGCCTCGAGTCTTCTAAGATTGAAACAATCTTTTTATGAACAAGGTGAAAAATCAGGAAAATTATTAGCATGGCAGATTAAACAATTGGAAATTAAAACACCAATTACCAGTATTATAAGTAACAGACAGGTAGTTATAGATCCTTTAGAAATTAATAGAGCCTTTAGAGATTACTATGAAAAATTATATGATACCAAAAATGAACCTGATTTAACAAAACTAAATGGGTTTTTGAACGAACTATCTATACCACGTATACCAAATGAAAACAGGGAGATATTAGAGTCTAAAATTAGTCAAGAAGAAGTTGGGCTAGCCATTGATAATATGAAATCAGGAAAAAGTGCAGGACCAGATGGTCTTCCAGTTGACCTTTATAAAAAATTTAAGAATAAATTAATAAAACCTTTTTTGGAAATGGTTTTAGAAGCATTTCAAAATAATAATTTACCATCATACATAAATAATGCCTTAATTATACTGCTGCCAAAACCAGGTAAGCCCTCTAATAAATGTGAAAATATGAGACCAATAAGCCTATTAAACGCCGACCTTAAGATAATCTGTAAAATTTTAGCAAGACGAATACAAGAAATTTTACCAAATATTATTAATCGAGATCAGAATGGCTTTATAAAGGGTAGACAAGGCTTCCATAATGTAAGAAGACTATTTAATATTATTTATTTTAATAAAGAAGCACCGGATACAGCTCTCCTATCATTGGACGCCGAAAAGGCCTTTGATAGAGTTGAATGGCCCTTTCTTTTTGAAGTCCTACAAAGGTTTGGACTTGGAAATAATTTCATAAAATGGGTTCAAATAATATACAATAATGCTACAGCAGAAATCCTAACAAATAACAATATTTCAAAACCAATAAAAATCAATAGAGGATGTCGACAAGGCTGTCCACTTTCACCTTTACTGTTTACTATGGCAATTGAACCTTTAGCGATAGCGATACGTTTACATTCACAAATATATGGAATTAAAGTTGGACCAACAGAACATAAAATCTCCCTGTACGCCGATGATATAATTTTGTTTATGTCGAATCTAAAAAAATCAATTCCAACCTTGTTGAATTTAATAAAGAATTTTGGGGAAATATCAGGATATAAAATAAATAAAACTAAATCTTCAATATTAATGCTAAATGAGACCCAGAGAAATTACCCAGCCCCTGAGGCAAATCAATTCAATGTTGTAAATCAGTTTAAATATTTAGGAATCCAAATTATGCCTAAGCTAGAATCAGTCGCCAGCGTCAACTATGAAGCCTTAATGTCAGATATCAATGAGTTAACTCAGAGATGGATGTCACTACCAATGTCGATGATCGGGAGAATCAATATACTTAAAAGTAATATTTTACCTAAAATACTTTATTTATTTCAATACATTCCCTTATCACCACCTTTAGATCTATTCTCAAGAATAAAAAAAAAGTTAGTGGAATTTATATGGAACAACAGGAGGGCTAGATTACGTCTGTCTTTATTATATTTACCATTTGATCGTGGAGGTCTGAAATGTCCAAATTTTATGTTGTATTATTGGTCGGCACAACTGAGGTCTATGACATATTATTTTTCATCAAATGATCTCCCTCACTGGACTGAAATGGAATCATACAATTTACCTTTACCTCTTCCCATATTCATATACTCAGATTCGGCAAAAAAATTACAAAAACAAGTTAAAAATCCATTTGTAAAGCATATGATCAAAATATGGTGTGAAGCTAAAAACTATTTAAAAGAACCACAGTTATTGTCACAATTTAGTCCAATATGGGGTAATCAATATTTTAAACCAGGGAGAGCGGACGCTGTATTTAAAGTATGGAATTTAAAAGGGATACAAAAGATTCAGGATTTATATTTGCCATGTGCAGACAACATAATGTCTTTTGAAGAGCTGAGGATCAAATTTAATCTCAATAGAACACATTTTTTTAAATATCTTCAACTTAGAAACTTTATTCGATCAAATCAAAATAAAGCTCTCACTCGACCTACTTATTCATCCTTGGAAAAAATGATGATGAAAGATAGTAAAAGAAAGGGTATTATTTCAGAGTTTTATAACTCATTGACACTATCTTCAAGTGAAAATTCACTGAAAAGATTAAACTACTGGAAAGAAGATCTGCAAATTGAAATTTCGGAGGAACAATGGGAATTGGCTTGTACAGAAGCTCAAACCAAATCAATAAATGCACGCCTTAAATTGATACATTTCAAATGGTTAATGCGGATGTATGTTACACCGGAGGAGTTAAATAGATATAACAAAAATATACCAGATACATGCACAAAATGCATGGAAAGTAAAGGAACCCTATTTCATTGTTTATGGGAATGTAGATTAATAAGAATGTTTTGGGAAGAGGTGAGGGTAACAATTGAAAAAATAATCTCAAAACAAATCATACTGAATCCTAAACTGTTTTTGTTGGGTCTGTACCCAGAAAAGCATAATTTTAATAAAAGTGAAAGAACATTCATAGACCTCAGTTTGCTTAATGCCAAAAAATGTATTGCACTATTATGGAAAAAGACTCATAGACCAGATGTGACTCAGTGGTTAAGACAGATGTTAACAAACCTTCCATTAGAAAGAATAACATATATACTGAAATCAAAGGAAATTGTGTTTGAGAATATATGGAGACCTTTTATTGATTATGTAAAAAATTTAAACATAACTCTTGAAGAAGAAGGTGAATGATGTGTGTGGACCTTGTAAATTCCAAACTGGTGAACATAATATGTATACTTATGTATTGGATTGTCTAGACTAAACAGAGGAGCATTGTTGAAGACTTGATTTTGTTGGTGGTTGTTGGTGTTTTTAGTGCATTTTTTTTTTTTTGTAGTACTTTAGCGTTAGTGTTTGATTGTTTGTATCATGTTTGTTAAAAAAAAAAAAAGGTTCAATAAAGATATTGTGGAAAAAAAAAGGGGCCTGATTGTTTAGAGCTTTGAAAGTGAGAAGAAGGACTTTAAACTTAATTCTAAACTCTATGGGAAGCCAATGAAGGGAGGCCAGAACCGGAGAGATATGATCTCTCTTTCTAGTACCTGTTAAAACTCTTGCAACAGCATTTTGGATCAACTGAAGTTTATGCCAACGCTGACTGGTAACTGGAACTGTTCATAATTCCCTATACCTTGACTAAGGCCCCAGTTCCAGCTGAAGAAAAACAGCCCCAAAACATGACACTGCCACCACCATGCTTCACTGTAGGTATGGTGTTTTTTTGGTGATGAGCAGTGTTGTGTTTGTGCCAAATATACCTTTTGGAATTATGGCCAAAAGGTTCAACCTTGGTTTCATTGGACCATAACACATTTTCCCACATGCGTTTGGGAGATTTCAAATGTGTTTTTGCAAAATGTAGCCAGGCTTGGATGTTTTCTTCCTAAGATAAGGCTTCTGTCTTGCCACGCTAGACAGGAGATTGTTGTCACATGTACTAAACAGCCAGTACTTGCCAGAAATTCCTGCAGCTCCTTCAATGTTGCTGTCGGCCTCTTGGCAGCCTCCCTGACCAGTTTTCTTCTCATCTTTTCATCAGTTTTGGAGGAATGTCCAGTTCATGGAAATGTCACTGTTGTGCCATATTTTTGCCACTTGATGATGGCTGTCTTCACTGTGTTCCATGGTATATTGAATGCCTTGGAAATTCTTTTGTACCCTTCTCCTGACTGATACCTTTGAACAATGAGATCCCTCTGATGCTTTGGAAGCTGTCTGGGGACCATGGCTTGTGCTGTAAGATGTGACTACAAAAATTCAAGATTCAAGATTCAAGATTAAAAGGCTTTATTATCATGTGCACAGTTAAGAAATGCAACATTTTCTCTTCGCAATGAAATACTCTGCTCTCAGAACAAATGCCAAGGTAATAGATACACATCAATACTAATAAGGTAATAACACACCTAATACTAATGAATACTAATAACACACATTAGGCAATTAGGACACCTTAAACACACCTTAATACTAAGCACTAATACTAATGAATACTAATAACACACATTAGGCAAAAATGTCAGGAAAAGTCTACTAGAACAGCTGAACTTTATTTGGGGTTAATCAGAGGTGTGTGCTGACTCCCATTTAACATGAGTTTGAATGTGACTGGTTAATTCTGAATACAGCCACATTCCCAGTTATAACAGGGTGTGTATATTTATGCAAACAGGTTATTGTAAGTTTTTTTTTTTCCCCTAAAAAGATTTCAGTTTGCTTTTCACTTGGGTTCTACAGGTTAGGTCACATTAATGGTGGAAAAAGTTTTGAAAGGATTTATCTTGGTCTTGTTTTTTTTTTTTTTACAAACTTGGCATTTGAACAGGGGTGTGTAGACTTTTTATATCTACTGTACCAACCAAAATCTAAATAATAAAACAAACTTTTTCCTTTTCATTTAGAAGTTAACAAAGACAGCATATACATTATTAGCAATAAACATAACTACTGAATTAAAGCTTTCTGAGTAAAACAATGAAACTTCTTTTATAAGGTCTTACTATACCCTTGTGGATGTCTGTCTTTTCGCTACAGAGCACAGACAAACAGCGTATGATGAAAGCCTTTTGAAAGAATCTCTCACTATGTGATCTAGGGATGATCAATGCCATATTTTTTTTAAAAAATGTGTCACGGGTAATCCTCTCATGTGAGTGTATCCTTATAACTCAGCATCTTAACAAAGGTATGAGACCAAAATATTAAGCATTCAATGTTTTACCAAAACAAAGAACACTAATTAGCCACTGTGTAGCTTTTGTCATTCACGATTCATCACACTTGAAACAAATACATCTTTGTCCTTAAGCTGGGTTCACACTATAGTGTTTGGACTGACTTTTACAGACGTTTTGAAAAATCAGAGAAATTAGTCCAAATGTTGGTGAAATTACGTTTGTGAACAGGTTTTTTTTAATCCAGCGCACACCAACTTTTACGAACTTTTACAAACTTTTGCTAGCATTTTCCAGCATTGCATTCAGCATTGACAAACTTTTGCCAACTTAGGCTAGTGTA
The DNA here is from genome assembly GCA_020510985.1 of Pholidichthys leucotaenia. Taxonomy (NCBI): domain Eukaryota; kingdom Metazoa; phylum Chordata; class Actinopteri; order Cichliformes; family Pholidichthyidae; genus Pholidichthys; species Pholidichthys leucotaenia. The sequence continues at coordinate 354,961,923 of CM035839.1, forward strand.
TGTGTAGCTGTTGCCAGCTTAGGTTAACTTAAGTAAATGAATACTCAGCGCAGGTCACCTGACAGCGTTTGTGGAGGTTTCTTGCCATTCTGGACCTACTTTTGGAGTGAACACAACTCCTTTGGGCATACATTTCAGTATTTATTTTCATTTTATATTCCTATGTAGTTACTTCTGTATGCCCTTTTCCCCTGTTCATTCATTCGTTCATTCCTCTAAAAAATAATACAATAATGCCTATCTATAGACTCCAACAGTAAATGTGGATAAAATAAAAAAACTAGTGTATCATCATATAAATAAAATGACGGGTGATTATATTTTGACTGCTACAACTCTCTCCATTAAAATAACATAAAATCCCGTTAAATATCTTTTACTTTGTGACACCAAATCAGCGCTTTTTGATTCCACACAATGGAAGCCGAACCAATAAATCCTGGAGAATGATTATGCATGGAGCAGAAAATTAAGAACAGTAAATTTCGTAATGAGGAGATTTTTTTTTTTCTTTTGGGCTGTCACATTTTTGGGAGATTATATACTGTATATATTTTATTTTTTTAAAATTCCCCCTTCTCTCTATTTCTCTTGCATCTGAAGTGAGTTTCGGTCTAAAAACATCTGCTTCCACCAGCATTTTAGTCAACATTTGCCAATGGAGCTTAACTTAGGCCGACTTAGGCAAACTCTGAATAACAGCCCAGAGCTCAGGAACTTTTACAAACTGAGCACAGCTTTTACCAACATGTATTTCCAAATGTCGGCAAATTGTCAGCATGCTGAAAATTTTCAAAGAACACAACTTTCACCAGCGTTTGCCAACAAAACCCCAACTATCATTAACTTTTACCAACTGTTGCCAGCAGAGCCAGACGTTTGCCAAAACGTCAGTAAAAATTGGTCCAAACATTGTAGTGTGAATTCACCCCGAGGCTACAATGTAATAACTGCTGTGAGCACAGGCCACTGCTGCCCCTCGTGGCTGTTTGGAAGCCATTCTCTGTGGGACTGAACAGCCGTCTCCTTGGCATAACTTACTCTATCATGTGCCAAAGACAGAGTAAGACAATACATGTTCATGATGTGGGAGACATTCAGGGTGAGTATGTTCACATTTTAGATAAGCTTCATTTTAGATAAGATAAACAGGTAGTACACAGTATCAGTTATAGTATAAATCTATTCACGAAGTCAAACTATGGGGTCATCACTTCTTTATAGGGACAAAAGTGAGTCCCCATGATATAAATTAAAAACCTTTAAGGGGAAGACAGATTTTAAGGCTAGATTAATAATTAGGTTAAGCCACAGGATGAAGTTTAATTGAAAGCAATTAGAAGTTACTGATCAGATTAGAGGAAGTCTCCAGGAAATTAATATGTCCTCAAAAGTCATCGATACACGAGTGCGCTCAATCGTTTTCTGAGAGTGTATGTGTGTGTTCACAGCCCATCATCAGAAACAGACTGTGCTTTAGCAGGTGCAGAACCTCAAGGAAAATATGAGCAGTTTGATATTACAGGAGACATCTGGCATGTGGACATTTGTGCTCAGCTGTGTGCATACAGTATGTGTGCAAATTCAGTGTGTATATGTGTGCTGTGTTTGTATGTCCAACATCAGCCTTATATATGTCTACGCATAAACACTACTAACTGTGTATATGAGTACATGCATACATTCTCGTGATCATGTTCAGATAACAAGTACATGAATGTTCTTGTGGTCACGGAAAGATAAAACTTATTTTCCTGTGTTTGTGTGCTTAATTTGATTATGTCCAGTCACACCAGCCGGTGGCTCCACTTCATGGGAATGCATGGCAAATATACTTTTTCTGTGAAGGTTTTACATGTGTTATCTGTTAGTCATGCATTTCTGACTCACCCAGTTGGGTGCACAATAGCTGCGGTTTGCATTTGCTAATATAAATGCACTTCATGTATTTCTATCAAGCTCATCAGAGTAGCCTTCCACACAGATGGCAAATGAAAAGAGATAAAGTTATGGTGCATCCAGAAAGAATTCACAGCTCTTCACTTTTTAAACATTTTGTTATGCTACAGCCTTATTCCAAAAGGGATTACATTAATTTTTTTCCTCAAAATTCTACACACAGTACCCCATAATGACAGTGTGAAAAAAGTTTGGGTTTTTTGAGATTTTTGCAAATTTATTAAAAATAAAAAACTAAGAAATCAAATGTACATAAGTATTCACAGCCTTTGCTCAATATTTTGTTGATGCACCTTTGGCAGCAATTACAACCTCAAGTCTTTTTGAATATGATGCCACAAGCTTGGCACACTTATCTTTGGGCAGTTTCGCCCATTCCTTTTTGCAGCACCTCTCAAGCTCCATCAGGTTGGATGGGAAGCGTTGGTGCACAGCCATTTTCAGATCTCTCCAGAGATATTCAATTGGATTCAAGTCTGGGCTCTGGCTGGGCCACTCAAGGACATTCACAGAGTTGTCCTGAAACCATTCCTTTGATATCTTGGTTGTGTGCTTGAGGTCGTCATCTTGCTGAAAGATGAACCGTTTCCCCAGTCTGCAGTTAAGAGCGCTCTGGAGCAGGTTTTCATCCAGGATGTCTCTGTACATTGCTGCATTCATCTTTCCCTCTAGCCTGACTAGTCTCCCAGTTCCTGCCGCTGAAAAACATCCCCACAGCATGAAGTTGCTACCAACACTAGCGTGGTTATGAGCGGTGCCTGGCTTTCTCCAAACATGACGCCTGGCATTCACGCTAAAGAGTTCAATCTTTGGTCTCATCAGAGCAGAGATGTTTGTTTCTCATGGTCTGAGAGTCCTTCGGGTGCCTTTTGGCAAACTCCAGGTGGGCTGCCATGTGCCTTTTACTAAGGAATGGCTTTCATCTGGCCACTCTACCATACAGGCCTGATTGGTGGATTGCTGCAGAGATGACTGTCCTTCTGGAAGGTTCTCCTCTCTTCACAGAGCAATGCTGGAGCACTGAGAGAGTGACCATCGGGTTCTTGGTCACCTCCCTGAATAAGGCTCTTCTCCCCCGATTACTCAGTTTAGACAGCCGGCCAGCTCTAGGAAGAGTCCTGGTGGTTCTGAACTTCTTCCATTTACGGATGATGGAGGCCACTGTGCTCATTGGGACCTTCAAAGCAGCAGAATTTTTCTGTACCCTTCCTCAGATTTGTGCATCAAGACAATTCTGTCTCGGAGGTCTACAGACAATTGAATCGGTGAATTCAAAAAGGGCCCAAGTCCCCTTTGAAAAAGTGTGGACTTGGGCCCTTTTGGAATTCACCGATTCAATTCCTTTGACTTCACGCTTGGTTTGTGCTCTAACATGCACTGTCAACTGTGGGACCTTATATAGACAGGTGTGTGCCTTTCCAAATCATGTCCAATCAACTGAATTTACTGCAGGTGGACTCCAATTAAGCTGTAGAAACATCTCAAGGATGATCAGAGGAAACAGGATGCACCTGAACTCAATTTTGAGCTTCATGGCAAAGGCTGTGAATACTTATGTACATGTGATTTATTAGTTTTTATTTTTAATAAATTTGCAAAAATCTCAAAAAACCCAAACTTTTTTCACACTGTCATTATGGGGTACTGTGTGTAGAATTTTGAGGAAAAAAAATTGAATTTAATCTCTTTTGGAATAAGGCTGTAACATAACAAAATGTGGAAAAAGTGAAGCACTGTGAATACTTTCTGGATGCACTGTAGATGTCGTTATCAGACACAACCACTAGAGTTTTCAAATTTCTGTGCAGCCTCTTTTAAGCATAAAAAGGCAACAAATTAAAATGTTATTACAATATTTATCAGTCATTTTTTTTGACTCACCAGGTTAGCCTCATTGGGGGTATGGTACTTTTCTGTGCCCATGCGAACCAGACCATCATTGTAAAGGAAAATGCGAAGCGGGTCGCAGGAAGTGACGAGGATGTAGATGCGCAGGTCAAACTTATAGCCCTCCATCAGGAAAGGCTTGTCCAGGTACTCCTGAACGATAAAGTGTTCCTGGGCTGGCAGCTTCTCACAGTTACGGATAAGTGAGATCCTACATCAAGAGAAACTTTATTAATCCTCAGGGGGGAAATTACAGTGTCGTCAGCAGCATAATAAAATATGGCACAGTAAAAACAAAAGAGATAATTTAAAAAATGATCGATGGGAGCATAACAGAGACCATGAACAAAACTGATGGCATTGGCGCTGTGTTATACGCATACCGAGGCAAAGAAATGAGGAAAGCAAAATATGGATTGTATGTGTTTCATTATAAAGTGATCTTGAAATGTTAAGAGACACATTTTTAGACTTTCACATCAGCCTGTAGTGATATTAGTTTCCATCATCCCCTCCTAATAACCATAATCTACACAATCAATAGCTGAAGTCAGAAGAAAAACATAAATCAAATGTATTTGACAACAAGAAGAAAAGATGTCAGATTGGTACCTTGACGTAGTTAGCTAAAAAGTCTAGTGTGAACAGAATAACCTTTTCGGTCCTGTGTGTAATATTCACAATAGGTCTAAAACAAGAACCATTAGAACTAACAGATTTGTTCATAAAACGATCAATTACTGTGAACTTTTGAGATTCACCAGTCTGTTAGTATCCAGAAATTTAGTACAATTACAAACAAAATCTACAAGTGGTCCAGACCAGTTGTTAGAGTTATGTGTAGATAATTTGCTGTTATTCTAACCTTAGTTTTCACTAAATGGCTCTGTATGTTATTTGTCTGAATCAAGTTTAAGAGTGTAAACCCTATAAAGTAATAATTGGTCAACAAAATACTATACTTTGATTCAAGTTATAATTAAAATTAAAACATGGTTGAAAATAATGAAAAGTAGTATCCTTTCATCAACGTTCAAATCATATGAGATGTAAAATAGCCCAAATTGTTGAACTGTGTCATCAGGACTGTTTCCTTTTGTGGGGGCCCTGTGTAAGATTGCATTTTGGGTCCCCCTAGTGTATCAGTTTGGCACCCGTTTGTTGAATCAGGAGTGGCTTGTTAGTACTAATGCCGCTTACTAACAAAATACGTGTGATTTACACATACATGTTCTTGTATGAGGCCCATCGGGTACTAAATAGATATGTACAACATGAACTGTTGTTTGTCTGAGCAGCAGTCTGGAAGCATCTGGAGGTCACAGTAATTTTCCAAAGTCAACTCTGACTAGCACAGTGCATTAATTGCTCCAGTAGGGTCTCTTACCCATGCCCAGGTTAATAGGAGCAGACATCATGCTCCTTTTCAATCTCTGCACTAATTTGTTTGCTTTGGTCTCATGTCACTGGCACTCAGTTTTTAAATTTCACAGACTGTACTGAAATCCGGTCGTGTTAATTTGTGTACATCCAAGTGGGTGTGCACGTAAGGGTGAAAGGCAAATTCTCCTAAAATGTGTAGGCAAGAGCGCGCGTCTGTCTATGTGTGTACTGTGTGTATGAGAGCAGGGAGGTCGGGGGGCATTTTTAAACAATCTCTCACTATGTACAAGCAACACCACTGACCTGTACCACCATCAGTCATAGTTAAGGCGGACTTGGGCTAAATTGGTTACATGCCCGGCCTGGAAGGCTCCATTATATACACGAAAAGCCACCACATGCATAAACACAGCATTTGGCTTTAATGTATAGAACTGACTGCTCACAAGTAGGGTTTGAGAAATTACAATACTGTGGCACCATGGCATATTATCATGGCTCCTGTAGGTAGTCACAGACATATTATATCCAACAAACTATCCTGTTACATATTAAAGAATTAACCTTTGGTGTTAGCTTCAAGTTCAAACATAATGCAACAGTGTCAGTAACCTCACAGGAGGGACTAAATATAAAAACTCCAAGAAATTCCAAGAAAACTGTATATTTAATCATAAATAAATAAACTGTGTAAAGTTTTTAGTAGTATGTTTTATCAATCTACCCTTCGTCCAGCCAACTAGATATTGCAATGTTATAGAAAAGCACTTTTCTTGGCATTTTTATCACGGTGCACTAACTGAAAATAGCAAAGAGAATTTGTTTGGAAGCCTCACCAACAACGGAAAAGGCCCTTCAAATGGGCAGACAGCAAGCAGAATGAAGAAGACAGGGTTAACAGTGTTAGTCGAGTCGAAGTAGCTGAGAAGAAGACGACATGATTGATGAGCTGGGATGTCAGATAATCACAGCCCACTCTCCCCTGCCTATTTAATTTGACACTGGAGGGGATCTCGCCATTTTAAGCTCTGCACGCGTTTTTATTTAGTTTCCCTTATAACAAGCTGGGCTTCAGACACAAACAATAACTTCATTTAGTTGGTCGACGGAAAAATAAATTACAGGGGGTAGATATAACTTAATTTCCTGCAGCGTCACACCATGCAAAAAAAAAAAAGAAAGAAAGAGAAAAATCTAATCTTGTGAGCTGCCTGCCGTTGAGTGGTCGAGCTAAACTCATCATCTTTCATATTTTTAATGTATTGCAATAATTCAGCCTGTGCCGCCTTTTATTCTTTAATAAATAAGGGCTTAGTGCGGCGCGGACTTTTAAGTAATGCTCACATTATACCAGAAAGGACAAATTCAAAGAGAATTACAGGGAGAGGTGAGGCACACTGCGCTATTTGTACTTCAATATCTCCACCTATTGGTGTCAAGGATGAATGCACGCCAAAATATATCTCCAACCATGGACATCAATTATCATATTTACAAAGAATATGAAGTCAAAAAGAATAATTTATTGAGTTCTTGTAGTGTGTGCAATTTCAGCATAGTTCGTAGTGCTGAGGATAGCTATAAACTGATATTGAGCCAAAAACAATGCTCAGATTTGTGCCTTTCTTTCAGCTACTTCTTCATCTAATAAAACAAAAATATTCACAAGACCAATCAATTTAATTGTTAAACTTGACTTCTGCATATCAATTTACCCCTGAAAAAAAGATTAGTATTTGAAGTCCCACACTTGACCAGAACTTTAAATCCATATACTTATAATTAATATTTAAGATGCAATTCATGATAGCTGTATTGTTGATCATTTGCTCTTGCCAGCTAATCATATAATGTGGGGGCAGAAGGACAAGAAATGCCTCCAAGCAGGAGAATTCTTACTGAATGACCAAACTTACCAAGCTTATTTGATTATAAAGTATTCGATGTCCATGATCAATACCGAAGCAATAGAGCTTTTCCTTTTTTCTAGCTTTGCTTCATAAGTCAGAAATCATAACGCCAAATGCCCTGCAATAACTCTAAAGGAGAAACCATTCTGAATTTAAGTGAACTGAAGGACATATGTTCCCCCTACTCACACCTGTGTGAGTAGAATGGGGCTTCCACAGTCTTCTGGGGGTGGCCGTGGTGCAGGTGTAGTATGGCCGACTACTGATTGGAGGGTCAGGGGTTTGATTCCCACTCTGTCTGCAGTCTGCATGTCGAAGTCTCCTTGAGCAAGACACTGAACCCTCAGTTGCTCCTGGTGGGTCAGGCCAGCACCTGTGCATGGTGGCTCCACTGCCATCAGTTTAGTTTAATGTTTATTTGAAAGGGACATTACATACTAATGAACATTAATACAAATGTAAGTATGCCAGATTTAGCAATACTGCTAATTTGCATCTGTAGACCTACAGCGGGTCACACAAACGAACAATCATACACAAGAAGAACATCTGCAATGAAACTGTACAAAGTGGATATGGATATCATTGTGTGAATGTGTGTGTGAATGGGTGGATAGCAGGATCTGTAAAGTGCTTTGGTCATCTAGAGATGAGAAAAAGCACTATACTGTATATGTGAATGCCATTTACCATTTCTTCTTCTTTCGGCTGCTTCCTTTAGGGGTCACCACAGCAAATTATCTGCCTCCATCTCACCCTATCCCTTGCATCTTCCTCTGTAACGCCAACCCTCTATGTCCTCCTTCACTACATTAATGAATCTTCTCTGTGGTCTTCCTCTTTTCTTCCTGCCTGGCAGCTCCATCTTCAGCGTCTTTTGTCCAACATATCCACTATCCCTCCTCTTCACATGTCCAAACCATCTCAGCCTTGCCTCCCTTTGTCTCCAAACCGCTCAACCTGAGCTGTCCCTCTGACATACTCATTTCTAATCCTGTCCTTCCTAGTCACTCCCAATGAGAATCTTAGCATCTTCAACTCTGCCGCCTCAAGCTCCGCCTCCTGCCTTTTTGTCAGCACCACCGTCTCCAAACCATGCATCATAGTAGGTCTCACTATCGTCTTGTAAAAAATCTTCCCTTTCACTTTAGCTGCTATCTTTCTGTCACAAATCACCCCTGACACTCATCTCCACCCACGTCACTCTGCCTGCACTCTCTCATCCACCTCTCTTGTGCATTTTCAATTGCTTTAGATGGTTGACCCAAGGTATTTAAATTCACCTACTTTCACTACCTCTGCTCCTTGCATCTTTACCATTACACCTGCCTCCCTCTCACTCACACTCATGTATTCTGTCTTGCTTCTAATGATTTTCATTCCTCTTCTCTCCAGAGCATATCTCCACCTCTCCAGATTATCTTCCACCTGCTCCCTACTCTCATTACAGATCACAATGTTGTCTGCAAACATCATGGTCCATGGAGGCTCCTGCCTGTCCTCGTCTGTCAGCCTGTCCATCATCATGGCAAACAAGAAGGGGCTCAGAGCCAATCCCTGATGTAATCCCACCCCCACCTTGAATTCATCTGTCACTCCTACAGTACACCTCACCACCATCTCGCTGCCCTCATGCATGTCCTGCACCACCCTCACATACTTCTCTGTCACTACTGACTTTTTCATACAGTACCACACTTCCTCTCTTGGCACCCTATGATATGGTCTCTCTAGATCCACAAAGCCACAGTGCAACTCCTTCTGACCTTCTCTATACTTCTCCATCTCCATGACAGTTTCCCTCAATACTTTCCCAGTCATCTGGTAATTCTTCCCTACCACCTAGAGCCTGTATCAACTCCTTCCTGGACTCTGTGCGACCTTCTTCCTTCTGTAACCTCCCCCACTTAATCATTGGCTCTGCCTTCACTCTCTTCCTCTTTTGCATTCCGAAGTCAATCTACAGACTACCATCCGATGCTGTCTAGCTACATTCTCCCCTGCCACCACCCTGCAGTCTCCTATCTCTTTCAGATTCCTCCTTCTGCATAAGATGTAGTCCACCTGTGAGCACCTTCCTCCACTCTTGTAAGTCATCCTGTGTTCCTCTCTCTTCTTAAAGTATGTGCTCACCACAGCCATTTCCATCCTTTTAGCAAACTCCACAACCATCCATCCTTCCACATTTCTCTCCTTAAAACCATACCTACCCAGAACCTCCTCATCACCGCTGTTCCCTTCGCCTGCATGTCCAAGTCTGCTCCAATCACCACTCTCTTTCCTCTGAGAACACTACCACTTCATCCAACTTACTCCAGAATTCCTCTTTCTCTTCTACCTGACATCCAACTTGTGGGGGATATGCATATTCAACATCACACCTTCAACTTCTAGCCTCAAACTCATGATCCTGTCTGGCTCCCTCTTTACATCCTGAACACGCTTCATATACTCTTCCTTCAAGATTACTCCTACTCTATTTCTCTTCCTATCTACACCATGGTAGAACAGTTTAAATCCACCCCCAATCCTCCTAGCCTTGCTTCCCTTCCATCTAGTTTCTTGAACACACAGTGTATCTACATTTCTTCTCTCCATCATATCGGCCAACTCTCTGACATTACCAGTCATAGTCTCTACGTTTAAAGTCCCTACTCTCACCTGCACACTTCTACCTTTCCTTTTCTCTCTCGCTCTCCTAACATGCCTTCCCCCTCTCCTCCTTCTCAATCTTTGACAAACAGTAGTCCAATTTCCACCAGCACTCTGCTGGTTAACAGCACTGGTGGCAGTCATTGTTAACCCGGGCCTCGAGGGATCCAGTATGAAAGTCTCATTTGTCATGATCTGCATGTTTAATTTGGCAAAGGTTTTACATTTGATGCCCTTCCTGACACAACCCTCCCCATTTACCCGGGCTTGGGACCGGCACTAGGAGTACACTGGCTTGTGCACCCCCTGTATCTGGGTTGGCTTCCACAGTCACCAGTACTTATAATTGCCAGTTTCCTGCTAATGCTTATGAGATGTTGACTAAACATGATGTTTTTTGTTTCTTTTTTAACAAAGAATTAATTTTAAAAAAATCACCTAGCTGCATACGGCTGTGTATATTTTATACTGCTTTTATATACAGTTGAAACCAGAAGTTTACATACATTGTATAAAAAGACACGGAACCTTTTTTTTTTTCCCTCACTGTCTGACATTAAATCAGATTAGACTTTTCCTGCCTTAGGTCATTTAGAATTATCAAAATTATTTCTATTTTTTAGAAAATTTTTAGAGATTTTTTTTATTATTTTCTTCAAAGTCAGAAGTTTACATACATTAAGATTACCATGCCTTTAAACAATTTGAGAAAGCCCAGATGACGATGTCATGGCTTTGGAAGCTTCTGATAGGTTAATTGACAACATTTGAGTTAATTGGAAGCACACCTGTGGCTGTATTTAAGGCATACCGTACCTCAAACACACTGCTTCCTTGTGTGACATCATGGGAAAATCAAATCAGTCAAGATATAAGAACTGTGGACCTCCACAAGTCTAGTTCATGATTGGGAACAATTTCCAGATGCCTGAAGGTGCCACGTTCATCTTTTCAAACTATTATACACAGGTATAAGCCCCATGGCAATGTCCAACCATCATACCACTCAGGAAAGAGATGGGTTCTGTGTCCCAGAGATGAACGTGTTTTGGTGTGATATTAGTGGAGTTGGATGATTAAAATTTTTAATTGCGATTAATCTTTTGGAATGTTGAGTTAATCATGATTAATAACGCGTTAATCGTGCATTTTTCCATACTGATACAGTGTACCGTAAGTTTGTCATACTGTTATGAACATGAGAGTGGACAAATATGCTTGCTCTCTTCACCTGCAGGTTTATTAAAGCTCTCAACATATCCAAAATGGCAAAAACTATCCAGAATATTCTCCAGAAAATTCTCAAAAGTGCAAACAATGGAATGCCAGGGCTCATTAATGTCACTGTAACACAACTCAGCATCCAACCAGCCAGCAGACACAAATGGAGCGTGCTCTTTCTCCCATAGCAAACATCCTCAACTTTTAAGCAGATCAACACAAAACCATGGACCTCGTGTGTCACAACAGACACAATTTCCCTTTTAGCAGAAAAATTGCAAACATAAACAAACAACTATCTCGTCCGTGATAACATCCCACCATGCTGCAAAAACAGCGGGGGAGTGAATGGACATTACGAACACAGCTTGAGAATTTTTTTAGACTGGTACTCACCAACAATTGGACTCAAAGCTATGAGGATGAAAACTGGCAAATTTCTGTCCATGTCAGCTGCTGGAGGTCAGCTACAACCTAGCATGTAGCTACTAGCCAGCTAGCCAGCTTCCACAGAAGAAGAACAATCCAACATCCAGGCAAAGTTTTGGAGGAGGCTGTAACAATGATCCAGGTGAGAGCTCCAACAGATAACACTGTAAACTTAAACAAGACAGCACTTTGGGGATTTCCATGGCTGTAATCCAGCTTGTTTGACTTCACAATGTCTCCATGGTACGCAGAGTGTCTGTGGCCAGAGTGGCTTTGGTACGGAAAGCTGCTAGGCCAAAAAGTACTGTTTGTGCTTTCTGCCGTTAACTGCCATTAACTGCAATCACAAAATTTGTCACTGTTAACGGGGGCAAAGCATTAACAGGCGATTAACGCGATAACGCCAACTCCACTAATATATCACACCCCACAGGTGTGTCAGTTGCTAGGCTTCACTCCGGCGGTTAGCACAGCAGCTGATACTCTTGAACTAATGGTTTGTTCAAATAGCCGCTGCTGCTGTTTGCCAGGGATGTGGGACTGATTTTATGGTGCTGCATCAGAAAGGATAGTCTGCTAACTACGTTTTATTTCGAGGTAAATACGTTAACACCAACTCACTCTTATTATTTTAAAACAGCAAAAGCTAACTGATGATGCTAAGTTGTCACTAATAGGAAACATTATCAGTGTATCAGACCGTTTCTTTGTTTAAAATTACTGCTGAGTTTCTTAGTTTTATCTGAAAAATTATATTAACCCTTTGACATCCTTCTATTTATGGACATAAAAAGCGCCCTCATTGTCTATGTCGCTGTGCTGTGCCTGTCATGTGATGTGTCATGTGATGTCATAAAACCTCCCAGTTGTACTAAGTACGTGGCAGTAATGCACCTGTAAGCTGGTTGCCAACCGCCAATCAAATCTAAAAGAAGAAGAAGAAGAAGAAGAAGTACTCCACCTCACAAGGTGGCAGACATGTATAACTTACTGCTCTTGCCTTGGAGGACCAATGGCCCTCATATACCCCCCCCCCACACACACACACACTTCTGGACACCAGAGAAGAAGAGTTTGTAAACAAATGTTGATCGATCGCAAAATGGAGGAGGCATTTGCTCCCAAATTTGCCAACTGTGATTCTAAAAAGAGATTACTTAGCTTATGAAGGTAAATATCTACATTTATTTATAACAGAGGGTGGGCAAAGCTGGTTGATTTGCACCTGCCATCGACCCCCAGCGCCATGTGACTGGACAGAACAATCGCGCCGGTTCCCAGTCGTCATATGAGATAAATTGTGGTGGAATAAAAGTGAAATAGCGGTGGAATAATCATAAGTTTCTGGATGTGGGAGAGAAAGCAAAAATGATGAGAGAGGACAAAATAACGACCACGATGGACAAAAATGGACAAAGCGTGCCGCCTGACCAACAGTAAGTGATGAATTTCTTTGTTTGTTTACATTGTAACTGATTTTCTGGTTCAAATATTTTTAAAGATAAGATAGCAAAATGCCCAAAACAACAAACGGTGATAAAAAAAAAAATCCTTTGTGTAAATATTTCCAAAGTCCGCTTTTGACTGAAAGTTATGTAATTCAATATGGCTGCCGTGGAATTATGCAAATTAGATGCATAAATTTGCTCCTATCTCAAACTTGGGATCATATTCTACATCTTTCTAATTGACAGTAAACCATCATCTCTTACCACTTTCAAGTTAAAACTTTGGAAAAATCTGACATCTGAACTGAATATTTTCTTGAAAAAAATCTTGACCACCAGGAGGAGAGGAGGAAATGGCACATTGGAGCGCTATAGGCAGTCATATAGCCAGGGACAAGTCATATAGCCAGGGACAAGAGTTGCAAATTAGCTAATAGCTATACACTCTATGTGCAACACATCAGATTGATTGTCATTGATTAATTGATTGATTGATGTCATTGATTAATTGTCTATGTTTATTGCACTGTCCCTGTCAAATAAACTAATCTATCTATCTATCATTGGGTTAAAGCTAAAAAAGTGTGTGATAGCAGCATATACACACAAAATAAGTGTCAGAGGAGCAAAATGGTTCTTTTTTTTTCCACAATATCTTTATTGAACTTTTTTTTTTTTTAACAAACATGATACAAACAATCAAACACTAACACTAAAGTACTACAAAAAAAAAAAAAAAAAAAAAAAAAAAAAAGGATGCACTAAAAACACCAACAACCACCAGCAAAATCAAATCTTCAACAATGCTCCTCTGTTTAGTCTAGACAATCCAATACATAAGTATACATATTATGTTCACCAGTTTGGAATTTACAAGGTCCACACACATCATTCACCTTCTTCTTCAAAAGTTATGTTTAAATTTTTTACATAATCAATAAAAGGTCTCCATATATTCTCAAACACAATTTCCTTTGATTTCAGTATATATGTTATTCTTTCTAATGGAAGGTTTGTTAACATCTGTCTTAACCACTGAGTCACATCTGGTCTATGAGTCTTTTTCCATCATAATGCAATACATTTTTTGGCATTAAGCAAACTGAGGTCTATGAATGTTCTTTCACTTTTATTAAAATTATGCTTTTCTGGGTACAGACCCAACAAAAACAATTTAGGATTCAATGTGATTTGTTTTGAGATTATTTTTTCAATTGTTACCCTCACCTCTTCCCAAAACATTCTTATTAATCTACATTCCCATACACAATGAAATAGAGTTCCTTTACTTTCCATGCATTTTGTGCATGTAGCAAAATGGTTCTTAATTTCATTTACTTTATTTCAATTCATTTTAATTAGTTACTTGTATGTTTAGGGCCCGAGCCACTGACATCAGTGGGTGAGAGCCCTATTGTAATTGTTAGAATAAGGGGCCGAGCCACTGACAAAGTCAGTGGGCGAGAGCCCTATTGTAATTGTTCAAAAAAAAAATATATTTTTTTTTCTTCTTCTCCATCTAAGATGTCATTTTTGGGGTAGTGAATGTGCAGGAAAACTCACCATTTTTTGCAGGGACCTCAAGACTGGCAAAAAATTGAATATTTTGGAGGAAATATGAATGACCCCACAAAAACGGCTCTACAGCACCACCTAACATGTGAAGTCAATGGGGAGTGGCACACGCTTACTTTGGCGTAGAAAGATGAAAATCGGGTGAGATGTTTATCATGTCAAGACATGCAAAAAACTCCATAGAAGTGATGGTCTACACCCAACAGGAAGTCGACCATTTTGGCAGGATGTGGCAGTCACCTGATTTCCACCTCGTGCAATAAGCGACTTTCGCATCTCGTCTCGCGCAAAGCATCATGGGAACGTGGCTACCAAACATGCTCTATTGATACATTTAATTTATAGAAAGTTCCTGATCTACGAACATATTGTATGCGTAGGGGGCTTCCCGGTTGTACCCGCAAACGCAAGGATAAACTAGTTGCGCTTGCATTCGCAGCCACATTGCAGAAATTGGCCAAAATGGCCCCCCTGTATGTACGCTGACATTGCAGATTTTTTGTTGTCAAAGGACCAAGCACCCTTGCTTGCGAGACTCCGAAACGACTACAAAGAAGGTAAGTGAGTGGTTTGACAGCTCAATTTTGGTTTTGTCATTTTGAGTAAATTTCACTACAAGGCATAGCCTGCTTAGTTAGATCTATAGGTCGATTCTGCTATTGTTTAAGTACCACGTTTTCAATGATTTGCAATTTTATTTTATACCAGCCTATTTATCAATGGCCTTAATTACATGTGTGTGTAGATCAAGCTTCATTACAAGTATACAAAGAACTATATCCTAGATCCAGGCCTGCCTGTCCGTACCTACTACTTTAGGGTTTAGACTCGTGTCAATTAGGCTAGAACTTGAACAATACACAACACTATTTAATTATGTTATAATATAGACTTACTGCTTTAATCCAACAATTACAGTGGGGCAAAAAAGTATTTAGTCAGCCACCAATTGTGCAAGTTCTCCCACTTAAAAGATGAGAGAGGTCTCCAATTTTCATCATAGGTATACCTCAACTATGAGAGACAAAATGAGGGAAAAAAAAATCCAGAAAATCACATTGAAGGATTTTTAATGAATTAATTGGTAAATTCCTCAGTAAAGTAAGTATTTGGTCACCTACAAACAAGCAAGATTTCTGGCTCTCACAGACCTGTAACTTATTCTTTAAGAGGCTCCTCTGTCCTCCACTCGTTACCTGTATTAATAGCACCTGTTTGAACTCGTTATCAGTATAAAAGACACCTGTCCACAACCTCAAACAGTCAGACTCCAAACTCCACTATGGTCAAGACCAAAGAGCTGTCAAAGGACACCAGAAACAAAATTGTAGACTTGCACCAGGCTGGGAAGACTGAATCTACAATAGGTAAGCAGCTTGGTGTGAAGAAATCAACTGTGGGAGCAATTATTAGAAAATGGAAGACATACAAGACCACTGATAATCTCCCTCTATCTGGGGCTCCATGCAAGATCTCACCCCGTGGGGTCAAAATTATCACAAGAACGGTGAGCAAAAATCCCAGAACCACATGGGGGGACCTAGTGAATGACCTGCAGAGAGCTGGGACCAAAGTAACAAAGACTACATCAGAAACACGCTACGCCGCCAGGGACTCAAATCCTGCAGTGCCAGACGTGTCCCCCTGCTTAAGCCAGTACATGTCCAGGCCCATCTGAAGTTTGCTAGAGAGCATTTGGATGATCCAGAAGAGGATTGGGAGAATGTCATATAGTCAGATGAAACCAAAATAGAACTTTTTGGTAAAAACTCAATTTGTCGTGTTTGGAGGAGAAAGAACACCATACCTACTGTGAAGCATGGGGGTGGAAACATCATGCTTTGGGGCTGTTTTTCTGCAAAGGGACCAGGACGACTGATCCGTGTAAAGGAAAGAATGAATGGGGCCATGTATCGTGAAATTTTGAGTGAAAACCTCCTTCCATCAGCAAGGGCATTGAAGATGAAATGTGGCTGGGTCTTTCAGCATGACAATGATCCCAAACACACCGCCCAGGCAACGAAGGAGTGGCTTCGTAAGAAGCATTTCAAGGTCCTGGAGTGGCGTAGCCAGTCTCCAGATCTCAACCCCATAGAAAATCTTTGGAGGGAGTTGAAAGTCCGTGTTGCCCAGCGACAGCCCCCAAACATCCCTGCTCTAGAGGAGATCCGCGTGGAGGAATGGGCCAAAATACCAGCAACAGTGTGTGAAAACCTTGTGAAAACTTACAGAAAAAGTTTGACCTCTGGCATTGCCAACAACGGGTATATAACAAAGTATTGAGATGAACTTTTGTTATTGACCAAATACTTATTTTACAGAGGAATTTACCAATTAATTTATTAAAAATCCTTCAATGTTGACTTCCGGTTATGGCTGCCACGTAGGATGGACGTGTCTCGCTCTGCTCTGCTCCTGGAGAAAAAAAATCGGCAAATAACTCTCTCATTTGGGACAGAACGTATCTCAGCATTTGGGCGAGGATATGTCGGCGAAGCCTAAGGCTGGAAAACCAGGAAAAGGAAAAAGCGAGCCGCCGAAACAGTCCAAATTAACGGACTTTCAGGTCTGTGACGCAGCAAACAAAACTCCATATATGGCGGAGGAGGCTGGCAACAGTGCGATATCTGCGCGGGGAGGCGCAGATGCGCTGATGGCTGCCATGAGTTCAATGAGAGCGGACTTTTCCTCTAGATTTGATGGGATTATGACAGCGTTGGAAGGAATAAGAAAGGAATTGGGTGACTGTGTAGAACGAACGGCGCAGATGGAGCTCCGTCTCGCTAGTGCTGAAGATGACGTCACCCGTCTTCAATTAAAGGTGCGCACTTTGGAAAAAAAAAAATAAATCTCTGGAAGATAATATTTTGGATTTGGAATCTCGGTCGAGACAGAATAATTTGAGGCTGGTGGGTCTTCCAGAGGAATCAGAAGGTCGGGACGTATGTTCCTTTCTGGAAAAGTGGATTCCGGAGGTGCTGGGCAGCGAGGAGTTGCAATCAGCAGTGGTTCTGGAAAAAGCACATCGTATTGGCCCACGGAGAGATAAGGGACCGCCGAGGACCTTAATTATGAAGTTTCTTAGCAACAGAGACAGGATGAAGATCTTCAACGCTGCACGTGCTAAAGGAGAGATTAAACACCAGGACCAGCAGGTGCGGTTCTACCCAGATTTGGCCACAGGAATCCAGCAATTGAGGAAGCAGTTTGATCCCGTACGTAAGGAGCTGCGCAACCTTGGGATTCGTCATGGTGTAATCTATCCTGCGAGACTGCTGACCACGTATGAGGGCAGAACCCACATCTTCAAGACCCCAGAGGAGGCGCAGGAGTTCATCAAGAAGATCAAAGAAGAAGAAGAGACTGGTGGGAGCTAAGCATGAACAAAATATAAGGTAGAATAATTAAGCATTTGCACAGGCATCTGACTGACTTGAAGTAAATAGTAAGTTTACAAAATATAGATTGTATTATATATTAAAAAAACAAAACAAAAACAAAACAAACAAAAAAAAAAACTATGATGTACAAAGTTGTTAAAAATTTTGGAGTTAAGTTGGAAAACTACAGAGGAGAGTTAATGTTACGTCATTAAAAGCAGTAGAGTTAGGGTGATTGGGAGGATGAAGAAGGAGTGGCTTAGGCTGTTCCCCGTGGGTGTGGAACGGTCGATGGCTATATCGGGAGACAGAATTTTTCTTTTGATTTTGGGGGGTTTGCCACAAGTGTGGGAAGGGGAAATTTGTTTGTGTGTAGTTTGTAGGATGAATGTTCAACCACTCATGTTTTTGCTTCTCTGTATGAGCATGTTTACACTGCAAGGTAATCCCAAACTCTCTATTGATCATGGACCAAAGTGTTAATCTTAATTTAACTTCATGGAATTGCAGAGGTCTACAAAATTTAAAAAAACTTAAACAAGTTATGAATAAAATAAAGGACATGGGTTCAAGAATTGTGTTTTTACAAGAAACTCATCTGATAGAGGAGGATGTTAAAAGAATTAGGAGTAGATGGCAGGGAAGTGTATTCACCTCTTCATTTTCATCCCGAGCCAGGGGAGTTATGACTCTCATACATAAATCAGTTCCTTTTCAAGTGAAAAATGTAATTGGAGACAAATTTGGAAGATATGTAATCATTCAAGGTTCTTTGCTATTAGAAAATATAAATCTTGTGAACTTATATGGTCCCAATATAGATGATCAGAAGTTCTTTGCTAATTTATTTCTCATCTTATCATCACTTACAGGGCAACATATAATAGCAGGGGATTTTAATTGTACATTGAATCCAGGTGTGGATAGATCAACAGGACTGGATTGTACGCACATTGGATGTAGGATGACTATTAATCATTTTATGAAAGAATTGAGATTGTTAGATATATGGAGAGAAATGAAACCACAAGTTAAAGCCTATTCTTGTTATTCCAGTACCTACAAGACATTCTCACGTATTGATTATTTTTTGATTTCCACAGAATTAAGGTCCAAGATTCAAAACTGCTTTTATGATAACATCGTGATCTCTGATCATGCACCCTGTTGTCTAATATATGTAGATAAAAAATTGACAAAGGAATCAGGTAGATGGCAATTTCAGCATAAATGGCTTCAGGATGAGGAATTTGTCAAATATATAGAAAAACAGATAGACGAGTTCTTTGACATCAATACTACACAAACATCAGCATGTGTAAAGTGGGAGGCTTTCAAAGCTTTTATTAGGGGACATATTATTAGTTATACAGGATCAAAATCTAAGAAGACTCGAGAGGAGAGAGCTAAATTGGAACATAAAATAAAAAGTCTTCAGGAAAAAGTGTATGCAGGAAGAGATCCAAGGTTGGAGAATGAATTACTGATTTTGAGAGCTGAATACGACAAAAAATCAGCGAATAGAGCTGCCTCGAGTCTTCTAAGATTGAAACAATCTTTTTATGAACAAGGTGAAAAATCAGGAAAATTATTAGCATGGCAGATTAAACAATTGGAAATTAAAACACCAATAACCAGTATTATAAGTAACGGACAGGTAGTTATAGATCCTTTAGAAATTAATAGAGCCTTTAGAGATTACTATGAAAAATTATATGATACCAAAAATGAACCTGATTTAACAAAACTAAATGGGTTTTTGAACAAACTATCTATACCGTGTATTCCAAATGAAAACAGGGAGATATTGGAGTCTAAAATTAGTCAAGAAGAAGTTGGGCTAGCCATTGATAATATGAAATCAGGAAAAAGTGCAGGACCAGATGGTCTTCCAGTTGACCTTTATAAAAAATTTAAGAATAAATTAATAAAACCTTTTTTGGAAATGGTTTTAGAAGCATTTCAAAATAATAATTTACCATCATACATAAATAATGCCTTAATTATACTGCTGCCAAAACCAGGTAAGCCCTCTAATAAATGTGAAAATATGAGACCAATAAGCCTATTAAACGCCGACCTTAAGATAATCTGTAAAATTTTAGCAAGACGAATACAAGAAATTTTACCAAATATTATTAATCAAGATCAGAATGGCTTTATAAAGGGTAGACAAGGCTTCCATAATGTAAGAAGACTATTTAATATTATTTATTTTAATACAGAAGCACCGGATACAGCTCTCCTATCATTGGACGCCGAAAAGGCCTTTGATAGAGTTGAATGGCCCTTTCTTTTTGAAGTCCTACTAAGGTTTGGACTTGGAAATAATTTCATAAAATGGGTTCAAATAATATACAATAATGCTACAGCAGAAATCCTAACAAATAACAATATTTCAAAACCAATAAAAATCAATAGAGGATGTCGACAAGGCTGTCCACTTTCACCTTTACTGTTTACTATGGCAATTGAACCTTTAGCGATAGCGATACGTTTACATTCACAAATATATGGAATTAAAGTTGGACCAACAGAACATAAAATCTCCCTGTACGCCGATGATATAATTTTGTTTATGTCGAATCTAAAAAAATCAATTCCAACCTTGTTGAATTTAATAAAGAATTTTGGGGAAATATCAGGATATAAAATAAATAAAACTAAATCTTCAATATTAATGCTAAATGAGACCCAGAGAAATTACCCAGCCCCTGAGGTAAATCAATTCAATGTTGTAAATCAGTTTAAATATTTAGGAATCCAAATTATGCCTAAGCTAGAATCAGTCACCAGCGTCAACTATGAAGCCTTAATGTCAGATATCAATGAGTTAACTCAGAGATGGATGTCACTACCAATGTCGATGATCGGGAGAATCAATATACTTAAAAGTAATATTTTACCTAAAATACTTTATTTATTTCAATACATTCCCTTATCACCACCTTTAGATCTATTCTCAAGAATAAAAAAAAAGTTAGTGGAATTTATATGGAACAACAGGAGCGCTAGATTACGTTTGTTTTTATTATATTTACCATTTGATCGTGGAGGTCTGAAATGTCCAAATTTTATGTTGTATTATTGGTCGGCACAACTGAGGTCTATGACATATTATTTTTCATCAAATGATCTCCCTCACTGGACTGAAATGGAATCATACAATTTACCTTTACCTCTTCCCATATTCATATACTCAGATTCGGCAAAAAAATTACAAAAACAAGTTAAAAATCCATTTGTAAAGCACATGATCAAAATATGGTGTGAAGCTAAAAACTATTTAAAAGAACCACAGTTATTGTCACAATTTAGTCCAATATGGGGTAATCAATATTTTAAACCAGGGAGAGCGGACGCTGTATTTAAAGTATGGAATTTAAAAGGGATACAAAAGATTCAGGATTTATATTTGCCATGTGCAGACAACATAATGTCTTTTGAAGAGCTGAGGATCAAATTTAATCTCAATAGAACACATTTTTTTAAATATCTTCAACTTAGAAACTTTATTCGATCAAATCAAAATAAAGCTCTCACTCGACCTATTTATTCATCCTTGGAAAAAATGATGATGAAAGATAGTAAAAGAAAGGGTATTATTTCAGAGTTTTATAACTCATTGACACTATCTTCAAGTGAAAATTCACTGAAAAGATTAAACTACTGGAAAGAAGATCTGCAAATTGAAATTTCAGAGGAACAATGGGAATTGGCTTGTACAGAAGCTCAAACCAAATCAATAAATGCACGCCTTAAATTGATACATTTCAAATGGTTAATGCGGATGTATGTTACACCGGAGGAGTTAAATAGATACAACAAAAATATACCAGATACATGCACAAAATGCATGGAAAGTAAAGGAACCCTATTTCATTGTTTATGGGAATGTAGATTAATAAGAATGTTTTGGGAAGAGGTGAGGGTAACAATTGAAAAAATAATCTCAAAACAAATCATATTGAATCCTAAACTGTTTTTGTTGGGTCTGTACCCAGAAAAGCATAATTTTAATAAAAGTGAAAGAACATTCATAGACCTCAGTTTGCTTAATGCCAAAAAATGTATTGCACTATTATGGAAAAAGACTCATAGACCAGATGTGACTCAGTGGTTAAGACAGATGTTAACAAACCTTCTATTAGAAAGAATAACATATATACTGAAATCAAAGGAAATTGTGTTTGAGAATATATGGAGACCTTTTATTGATTATGTAAAAAATTTAAACATAACTCTTGAAGAAGAAGGTGAATGATGTGTGTGGACCTTGTAAATTCCAAACTGGTGAACATAATATGTATACTTATGTATTGGATTGTCTAGACTAAACAGAGGAGCATTGTTGAAGACTTGATTTTGTTGGTGGTTGTTGGTGTTTTTAGTGCATTTTTTTTTTTGTAGTACTTTAGTGTTAGTGTTTGATTGTTTGTATCATGTTTGTTAAAAAAAAAAAAGGTTCAATAAAGATATTGTGGAAAAAAAAAAATCCTTCAATGTGATTTTCTGGATTTTTTTTTTTTTCTTATTTTGTCTCTCATAGTTGAGGTATACCTATGATGAAAATTGGAGACCTCTGTCATCTTTTAAGTGGGAGAACTTGCACAATTGGTGGCTGACTAAATACTTTTTTACCCCACTGTACATCCGTCCGGATCCTTCAGCTCCGTGGGGAATGTATATAAAGTGAATGGCGGCGGACATGTGCACATGCTGGTCCCGAAGTTACACGCATTATGCTGCAAGTTTTCTTTTTCCACCGCTCTAGATGATACATGCCATTCCACACTTCACTACGGCACAAGGTGCACCTGGCATAATGGCGATTTAAAGCTTGAAGCAGACTTTAAACGGCACTTGTTCAGGTGTGACAGTACTGTCTCTATACAAAAGCAAGGCGGCTACTGGAATGTTTGGTAGTCGTGAACTTTGAACTCATAGTCCGCACATGCGCACTCGTAATGCGAAAGTCGCTTATTGACGCGCATTTGATCTAACTCTTCCACTCGTCCACTTCCAAATGCCCAACGGTTTGGCGGAAGGGGCGTGGCAAAGTTTGCAGTATCACCATCACCCTTCCAATTGCTTTTACTCTGGCATACATTGACTGATTTCAACCAAATTTTGCGTGGTGAATAGGTAGCCAATACTGATAATTTCTATAATAAAGAATGACACATAGCGACAGTGCCCCCTACTGCCAATGGACATTGAAGTTGCCATAACTCCCACGCCATACTCACACGCCGCTTGCCAGAATGACGTGCAATTTTCTGAGGTTTATCAGACTACCTAGTTGATCATAATTGCACATCACCTTTAGCATGGCCTCACTGCTGTTACCATGGACATGCCCCCCTGGCCATTCACTCCGTGATCTTGTTGGGAGGCTTGGGAAGGACTTGGAGTCACGAAATCTGTAATATAGGTTGAGGTGATTGTCATATGTACAGTGGGGCAAAAAAGTATTTAGTCAGCCATCAATTGTGCAAGTTCTCCCACTTAAAAGATGACAGAGGTCTCCAATTTTCATCATAGGTATACCTCAACTATGAGAGACAAAATGAGAAAAAAAAAAACCAGAAAATCACATTGAAGGATTTTTAATGAATTAATTGATAAATTCCTCGGTAAAATAAGTATTTGGTCAATAACAAAAGTTCATCTCAACACTTTGTTATATACCCGTTGTTGGCAATGACAGAGGTCAAACGTTTTCTGTAAGTCTTCACAAGGTTTTCACACACTGTTGCTGGTATTTTGGCCCATTCCTCCATGCAGATCTCCTCTAGAGCAGTGATGTTTTGGGGCTGGCGCTGGGCAACACGGACTTTCAACTCCCTCCAAAGATTTTCTATGGGGTTGAGATCTGGAGACTGGCTACGCCACTCCAGGACCTTGAAATGCTTCTTACGAAGCCACTCCTTCATTGCCTGGGCGGTGTGTTTGGGATCATTGTCATGCTGAAAGACCCAGCCACATTTCATCTTCAATGCCCTTGCTGATGGAAGGAGGTTTTCACTCAAAATCTCACGATACATGGCCTCATTCATTCTTTCCTTTACACGGATCAGTCGTCCTGGTCCCTTTGCAGAAAAACAGCCCCAAAGCATGATGTTTCCACCCCCATGCTTCACAGTAGGTATGGTGTTCTTTCTCCTCCAAACACGACAAGTTGAGTTTTTACAATAAAGTTCTATTTTGGTTTCATCTGACCATATGACATTCTCCCAATCCTCTTCTGAATCATCCAAATGCTCTCTAGCAAACTTCAGACGGGCCTGGACATGTACTGGCTTAAGCAGGGGGACACGTCTGGCACTGCAGGATTTGAGTCCCTGGCGGCATAGTGTATTACTGATGGTAGCCTTTGTTACTTTGGTCCCAGCTCTCTGCAGGTCATTCACTAGGTCCCCCCGTGTGGTTCTGGGATTTTTGCTCACAGTTCTCATGATCATTTTGACCCCATGGGGTGAGATCTTGCGTGGAGTCCCAGATCGAGGGAGATTATCAGTGGTCTTGTATGTCTTCCATTTTCTAATAATTGCTCCCACAGTTGATTTCTTCACACCAAGCTGCTTACCTATAGCAGATTCAGTCTTCCCAGCCTGGTGCAGGTCTACAATTTTGTTTCTGGTGTCCTTTGACAACTCTTTGGTCTTGGCCATAGTGGAGTTTGGAGTCTGACTGTTTGAGGTTGTGGACAGGTGTCTTTTATACTGATAACAAGTTCAAACAGGTGCCATTAATACAGGTAACGAGTGGAGGACAGAGGAGCCTCTTAAAGAAGTTACAGGTCTGTGAGAGCCAGAAATCTTGCTTGTTTGTAGGTGACCAAATACTTATTTTACCGAGGAATTTACCAATTAATTCATTAAAAATCTTTCAATGTGATTTTCTGGATTTTTTTTTCTCATTTTGTCTCTCATAGTTGAGGTATACCTATGAAGAAAATTGGAGACTTCTCTCATCTTTAAAGTGGGAGAACTTGCACAATTGGTGGCTGACTAAATACTTTTTTTCCCCACTGTAGTCCTATATGGGTGGGCAACACATATCTGACAGGGAAGTGTTGCCATAGCGACATGGTGAAGGTTGACTCTTCACCATGGAACACTGCAAAGTTGTAACCTGGACAAACTTTATCCGATTTTCACCAAATTTTCTACGATGGATATCATTCCGACCTTGCACGCTCCTACATAAAAATGGTTGACAAAACGTATAGCACCACCTACTACTCACAGAAAGTAATGCGCCAAATGGTTTACTTTATTATTCACGCAGCACTTGCCGTGACGATGGGAAATTTTCTGGGCCAGCTAGGTATGATGGGCGCAGGGGTCTGCAGTTGCGCAGGGGGTGAGGGTCCGCTTACAGCTGCTTGCATCTTTAATTAGGGCCCAAGCCACTGACAAAGTCAGTGGGCGAGAGCCCTATTGTAATTGTTAGAATTTTTTTTTCCTTCTTCTCCATCTAAGATCTCATTTTTGGGGTAGTGAACGTGCTGGAAAACTCACCATTTTTTGCAGGGACCTCAAGGCTGGCGAAAAATTGAATATTTTGGAGGAAATATGAATGACCCCACAAAAATGGCTCTACAACGCCACCTAACATGTGAAGTCAATGGGGAGTGGCACACACTTACTTTGGCGTAGAAAGATGAAAATCGGGTGAGATGTTTATCATGTCAAGACATGCAAAAAACTCCATAGAAGTGATGGTCTACACCCACCAGGAAGTCGGCTATTTTGGCAGGAAGTGGCAGTCACCTGATTTCCACCTCGTGCAATTGACGCGCATTTGATCGAACTCGTCCTTGAGTTTTTGTCCGATTGAGCTCATTTATGGTGATAGTCATCTATACCCATATGCCATTAAAAAGTTATTGAAAACTTTTCTAAAAGCTCGACGGTTTGGCCGTAGGGGCATGGCAAAATTTGATGCCTCGCCATGATCATTCTATGACCATTCTGACAGCAATAACTCTGGCATGCATTGTCGGATTTCAATCAAATTCAATATTATGGATATCAATCAAATTCCAAACAGCTCTATAGAACAATATTTATAGAAATCTACAGCACCACCTAGTGGTTCAAGGAAGAATTGCTGGTGCGGCCAGAACCATCTTGAACTTAACCCAGCCAAAACGGTGGAGATGACTGTGGATTTCAGGCGACACCCTCCTTCATTCCCCCCACTCACCATCCTCAACAGCACAGTGTCCACTGTGCACTCATTCAAGTTTCTGGGTACCACAATCTCCCGGAACCTGAAGTGGTCCTCCCATATAGACACTGTCCGGAAAAAGGCCCAGCAGAGGTTGTTTTTTCTGCGTCAGCTCAAGAAGTTTGATTTGCCTCAGGAGCTGCTGGTTGTCTTCTACACTGACATCATCCAATCTATCCTCTGCTTTTCCATCACTGTCTGGTTTGGATCTTCCACTAAACAGGACAAGACCAGACTGCAGCGGATCATTAAGTCTGCGGAGAGGATCATTGGTACCGACCTACCCTCCATTGAGAACTTATATCAGTCCATAAGCAGGAAACGGGCGGGAAACATCTGTGCTGACCCGTCACACCCCGGCCACAAACTGTTTGAACTTCTATCTTCTGGTCGTCGTTACAGATCACTGAAGGTCAAAACCACCCGTCACAGGAACAGTTTCTTTCCTCAAGCCATCACTCTGATGAACTCCTAACATTCACCTAGTCCTACCTGTTGCTGTACTCATGACTTTTCATCCATTCTTACATTGCACATAACTCTCACACTGCTTTTTACTTCATTCACATTATATCACTGAATCTGAGTTCACATTGAAATACTGTATGACTGTATATTTTTTCATATATTTCTGCAAAGTGTGGATAGTCTGAGTAAATAACTGCATATATTCCTGTATATATTTGCATCCTTTTATAGAAACGTGGACAGACTGTAATTTACTGTACATACTCTGTTGTCATTGAATCCTTATTTAAATCTTATTTAAATCCTCCACCTGAACAACGAGAGCAAGTTTTTAGCCAAAGTCAAATTCCTTGTATGTGTTGTGCATACTTGGCCAATAAAGCTGTTTCTGATTCTGAAAACTTTTATTTATTACTCACGCACCACTTGCTGGAATGACGTGAAATTTTCTGAGATTCATCAAACCACAGGGATGATCATAACTGCACATCAACTTTACCATGACGTCACACTTGTTACAACGGACACACCCTCCTCGCCATTCAATCTGTGATCTTGTGGGGAGAGTTGGGAATGTCCTGGAGTCATGAAATTTGGAGCATAGGTAGAGGTGACTGTCATCTGTAGTCCTATATGGGTCAGCAACACATAACTAATAGGTAAGTGTTACCATGGCAACATAGCAAAGGTTGACTCCTCGCCATGGAACATCAGAAAGTTGCAACTTGGACAAACTTCATTCGATTTTCACCAAATTTTCTACGGTGGATACTAGTCCGACCCTGCACGCTCCTATGTAAAAATGGTTGACAAAACTTATAGCATCACCTACTGCTCACGGGAAGCACTGCACCACTCGCATTTGAACAAACTCCTCCTGGGGGCCTGCTCCCATTGAACTCATTTTTACATGGCAGTATCTACAGGTATTGGCCAATAAAAGTTAACAAATGTGAGTCGCAATTTCAAAAGGTGTGGCCACAACACCATGGCGAAGTTTGACTCCTCCCCTTACAACATCAAATAGCTGTAACTCAAGCAAAACTTGTCCCAATGTCCACCAAAGTTTCCATGATGGAAAATAGTCCCGTCTTGAACGTGTCTACATAAAAATACCTGACAAAAGATATAGCGCCACCCAGTGATTAAAGGAAGAATTGTTGAAAACAGCTTTATTTATTAGTCACGTGCCACTTGACAGAGTGACGTGAAATTTTCTGAGGTTTATCAGACAACATGGTTGATCATAACTCCACATCACCTTTAGCATGGCATCACTGCTGTTACCATGGACACGCCCTCCTCGCCATTCAATCCATGATCTTGTTGGGATGGTTGGGAACGACCTGGAGTCATGAAATCTGGAACATAGGTTGAGGTGACTGTCATATGTAGTCCTATATGGGTGAGCAACACATAACTGCCAGGGAAGTGTTGCCATGGTGACATGACAAAGGTTGACTCTTCGCCATGGAACATCGGAAAGTTGTGACTTGGACAAACTTTATCCAATTTTCACCAAATTTTCTACGACGGATAGTAGTCCAACCCCACACACTACTACTTAAAAATGGTCGCCAAAACTTATAGCACCATCTGCTGCTCACAGGAAGTACTGCGCCAAACGGTTTTCTTTATTATTCACACAGCGCATGCTGTGACGACAGGAAATTTTACGTGCCGGCTGGGTCCGATGGGCGCCAGGTTCCACGGGTGCGTGGGGAGTGAGGGTCCGCTTACCGCTGCTTGCAGCTTTAATTCTTTTTTTTCTTCTTCTCCATCTAAGATCTCATTTTTGGGTTAGTGAACGTGCACCAAAACTCACCATTTTTTTGCAGGGACCTCAAGACTGGTGAAAAATTGAATATTTTGGAGGAAACATGAATGACCCCACAAAAATTGCTCTACAGCGCCACCTAACATATGAAATCAATGGGGAGTGGCATACGCTTACTTTGACGTAGAAAGATGAAAATTGGGTGGGATGTTTATCATGTCAAGACATGCAAAAAACTCCATAGAAGTGATGGTCTGCACCCACCAGGAAGTCGGCCATTTTGGCAGGAAGTGGCAGTCACCTGATTTCCACCTCGTGCAGTTGATCAAACTCGTCCTTGGGTTTTAGTCTGACTGAGCTCATTTGTGGTGACAATCATCTATACCCATGTGCCATTAAAAATTATTGAAAACTTTTCACGACACTCAAGGGTTTGGCCGTAGGGGCGTGGCAGTTTGATGCCTCGCCATGATCATTCTATGACCATTCTGATGGTTATAATTCTGGTATGCATTGTCCGATTTCAACCAAATTCAATATTATGGATATTAGTCCAATTCCAAACAGTTCTATAGAACAATATTCATGGAAATCTACAGCGCCACCTATAGGATGCAGAAAGTTTTGCATTAGAAAGTTTGCATCATGTTGTTTTTTTAATACTTCAGGAATGGAACATTGGATGGGCACCAAGATAGGTATGATGTATACGGGTATGCCTCCGAACAATTATAGCTACGAATATTCATGAGCAGCAATAGCGCCCTCTCTTGGAGACATGATACACCAAAGGTTTTCTTCAATATTGCTGAAATAAATGGTCTGATTGATACCATTTATGGTGACAATCATCTATACCCATGTGCCATCAAAAGTTGTTGAAAACTTTTCCAAATGCCTGAAGGTTTGGTGGAAGGGGCGTGGCCAAGTTTGCCGAATCGCCATCCCCCTTTCAATGTCTTTAACTCTGGCATACATTGACTGATTTAAACCAAATTTTGTGTGGTGAATAGGTAGCCAATACCGATAATTTCTACATTAAAGAATGACACATAATGACAGCGCCCCCTACCGCCAATGGACAGGAAGTTGCCATAACTCACGTGTAGAAGTCCGATTGCTGCTAAACTTTATATATATGACACTCGTCAGACCCAGACGATGTGGATTCATGGGAGCTTTTTTTAAAAGTTGTGATAAAAGTTGTGATGTTTGGAGAGGGTTTTTTGCCCTAAAAATTGTGGGAAGAATTACAAATTTTAAAGTAGATGGTTTTTCCAGCTTACTACAGTGATATTCTATATGACAATACAAGAAAAGCAGAGAATTGTCAAACATTTCCTATTACAGTGATCTGTAAATTAAGCAGAAACTTCTGCTATACAGAAAAACTCTTTTGTGCAACAGCCAATAAAGACTAACACAACATCTATTACAACAGCTAAATTGCATTGAACATATGTTAAAGCGTAGAGATTTGGAAATTATTTGCAGCCCCTTCATTTGAAAACTCCCTATGGTCCCAACCACTCGGCACAGAGCGGAAAGGAAAAAATAATTTATTCTGTTAGTCTGTATTTATTGGAGTCTCTGTTTTTCCGGAAAAAAAATGCGGGGGGGGGGGGGGGTGCCCGTGTTCAGATCAGAGATTCACAGCTTTAAAGCTCATTGACCACATGTAGTAATGATTTTACCTGTAAAGACGTTTAAAATGATCAAACACTGGCTATAGTGTTAGACTTGTTCATTTGTGATTTTAAGGAGTCTCTTGTCACGTGCGCTCCCGCAACGGGGTGCTTTTGGGGCAGGCGGACATTTTTCAACACAAACCCAGCACTTCGTACATGCGGCCAGGACAGAGACGTCCACCGGCAGGCTGGGGGACATGGAGGAAGGGATGGTGTTGGAAACCTCGTGGGTGAGTGGGTTTTTTTTAATCATACACTGTTTTTTGCTGAAGCGTTCCGTTAATGCTTACTATAAACACGGACGTGAACACAATGTAGCAATGTATTTGATTGGTTAGACTGAGCGTTTCAGCGCCACTCAGTTGAAATTTGATTGATGAAATTGGCAGAAGTTGATAATTGGCCAAAATTGTGGGAAAGTTGGAGTGATTGGATAAAGTTGCAAGGTCGTGCAATAATTGCGCTGATTGGATGATTTTGCGTGAATTGATGCGATCGCAACATCACGAAATCCTGGAGGGACTGAATGACACATAGCTATAGTGCCCCCTAGACGAAAAAACAAAGCCTTATAACTCTGAAATACTTAGTCCAAATTCAACCAAATTTTGTGTGGTGCATGGTTAACCAACACTGAACCTTTCTATCATGAACAATTACACATAGTTCTAGCAACCCCTAGCAGAAAAACAAAGCTTAATAACTCTAGTATACTTTGTCAAGTTGTCATAACTCACACGTGCATCATCCAAATGGACCCAAACTTGATATACATGGTACTAGTACCACCCAGAACAGATTTATATGACTATACCACATATACAGTAGCTATAGTGTCCCCTTGGTAAAAAAAAAAAATAAAAAAAAAATTTTTTTTATAGCAATGGCATATAGCTTGTCTAAATTCAAACAAATTTCCTTGTGAAATTTTCACCGGAAGTGGCCTTTAGGCTATGGATAAACATATTAGATTTTTGAGGTAATCCAAGAGCAGAGCTTATACAGTACCTGTGCTGAGGTACTCTCTTGCAATGTACAGATGGACAGATGGACGGACTGATGATGGATGGCGGTACTGATGGACAGACAGGCAAATGGATTAATGGACGAATGGATTGCGGATGGATGGGCGGATGGCGTTATGGAAGGACGGACGGACAAAGAGTGGGAGAGAGAGAGTTGGGGAGCAAGAAATGGAGCCTGCACAGAGCTTCACGCTCTGAGTGGCAAGGCCGAGGTCTAGCGAGGACGTGAGGGCCCGTTTATCGCTGCTCACAGCTTTAATTATTTACTGATATTTCTGCAGGCATGATGTCTAACGAAGATAATTGTACCAAAATAAACAGCTAATAAAGACAGTGATGGGTAATTTTCTTATTTTCAGACTGACATTTTTTAAGTTACTACTATTCTCCTCTGGCTCAGGAAATTAACTAATTAATGTTTACTTTTTATTGATATGACATGATTTAGAAGAAAAACCTCGAATTTATGAGAATCAAGTCTCAAATGCACATTAAAAATAAAAATTTATAAAAACTGCAAAATTATGAAGGAAAAAGTTGCATAAAATTAATGACAGATTAATTTGTACAATTGTTTTTTTTTCAGTATATATTTTAAAATATTAAAAAGATGGTCCTTTTTATGTGGTTATAATATTTAACTAGAATTTACATAAAATGTGTATTGGGATATGAAATTTTGGTCATATCACACAGCCGTAACATATATATGTATATATTTTTTTGTTTGTCTTTTGGCTGCTCCCCTTCGGGGTCACCACAGCATATCATCACCCTATATTGCAAGGATGCACATGTTGATTTGGCTGGGATTTTTACACCGGATGCCCTTCCTGACACAGCCCTGCCCATTTATCTGGGCCTAGGATCGGCACAGGGAGAACGCTGGCTTGTGCACCCCCTGTGGCTGGGTAACCAACTTTCCTTCCTCTATTCTATTTTTGCTGAGCACCAAGCTAGAAGCCAGAAAGTACCATTTTTATACGGTCTTTGGTATGACCTGGCAAGGACTTGAACCCACGACCTCCCAGTTGTGGGGCAGATGCTCTGCCTCTAGGTCACCACTCTGGTGCTAACTATAATATATATTTATACAGTATCTCACAAAAGTGAGTACACCCCTCACATTTTTGTACATATTTTATTATATCTTTTCATGGGACAACACTGAATATATGACACTTTGATACAATGTAAAGTAGTCAGTGTATAGCTTGTATAACAGTGTAAATCTGCTGTCCCCTCGAAATAACTCAACACACAGCCATTAATGTCTAAACCGCTGGCAACAAAAATGAGTACACCCCTAGTGAAAATGTCCAGATTGTGCCCAAAGTGTCAATATTTTGTGTGGCCACCATTATTTCCCAGCACTGCCTTAACTCTCTTGGGCATGGAGTTCACTAGAGCTTCACAGGTTGCCAATGGAATCCTCTTCCACTCCTCCATGATGACATCACGGAGCTGGTGGATGTTAGAGACCTTGCGCTCCTCCACCTTCCGTTTGAAGATGCCCCACAGATGCTCAATAGAGTTTAGGTCTGGAGACATGCTTGGCCAGTCCATCAACTTTACCCTCAGTTTCTTTAGCAAGGCAGTGATTGTCTTGGAGGTGTGTTTGGGTCGTTATCATGTTGGAATACTGCCCTGCGGCCCAGTTTCGGAAGGGAGGTGAGCATGCTCTGCTTCAGTATGTCACAGTACATGTTGGCATTCATGGTCCCCTCAATGAACTGTAGCTCCCCAGTGCCAGCAGCACTCATGCAGCCCCAAACCATGACACTCCTACCACTATGCTTGACTGTAGGCGAGACACACTTGTCTTTGTACTCCTCACCTGGTTGCCGCCACACACACTTGACACCATCTGAACCAAATAGGTTTATCTTGGTCTCATCAGACTACAGGACAAGGTTCCAGTAATCCATGTCCTTAGTCTGCTTGTCTTCAGCAAACTGTTTGCGGGCTTTCTTGTACATTTTCTTTAAAAGGGGCTTCCTTCTGGGACGACAGGCATGGAGACCAATTTGATGCAGTGTGCGGCGTATGGTCTGAGCACTGACAGGCTGACCCCCCCCCCCCCCCCCCACATCCCTTCAACCTCTGCAGCAATGCTGGCAGTATTCATACATCTGTTTTCAAAAGACAACCTCTGGATATGACGCTGAGCACATGTACTCAAATTCTTTGGTCGACCATGATGGCGAGGCCTGTTCTGAGTGGAACCTGTCCTGTTAAACCATTGTATGGTCTTGGCTACCATGCTGCACCTCAGTTTCAGGGTGTTGGCAATCTTGTTATAGCCTAGGCCATCTTTATGTAGAGCAACAATTCTTTTATTCAGATCCTCAGAGAGTTCTTTGCCATGAGGCACCATGTTGAACTTCCAGTGACCAGTATGAGAGCATATGAGAGCGATAACGCCAAATTTAACATACCTGCTCCCCATTCACACCTGAGACCTTATAACACTAATGAGTCACATGACACCAGGGAGGGAAAATGGCTAATTGGGCACAGTTTGGACATTTTCACTGAGGAGTGTACTCACTGCACTGTACTGCACTTTTGTTGCCAGCGGTTTAGACATTAATGGCTGTGTGTTGAGTTATTTTGAGGGGACAGCAAATTTACACTGTTGTATAAGCTGTACACTGACTACTTTACATTGTATCAAAGTGTCATATCTTCAGTGTTGTCTGATGAAAAGATATAATAAAGTAGTTACAAAAATGTGAGGGGTGTACTCACTTTTGTAAGATACTCTACATCTGTAAAATGGGCAGCACAGTGATGCAGTGGTTAGCACTGTTGTTTAACAGCTCGAAGGTTCCAGGTTCGAATTCCCAGGCTGGCAGGGGTAGGAACCTTTCTGTGTGGAGTTTGCATGTTCTCCCTGTGCTGCGTGGGTTTACTCCAGGGGCTCTGGTTTCCTCCCACAATTCAAAGACATGCATGTTAGGTTAATTGGTTGTTCTAAATTGTCCCTAGATATCTGTCTCCTACAGGCCCTTAGAATAGAGGGTTAGTACTAGGTGAAGCGCTTTGAGTGGTCTTTGAGACTACAAAAAGCGCTATATAAGTACAGATCCATATCCCCTAAAAGACCTTGTGAAGATGCTGGCTGAAGCTAGTAAAAGACTGTCATTATCCACAGTGAAAAGAGTCCCATACCAACATGGGCTGAAACGCCACTTGGCAAGTAAAAAGCCATTACTCCAAAAAGCAACATTAAAAAAAAGCCAGATTGCAGTGTGCAAATGCACACAGGGATAAAGACCTTAATTTCTGGAGGCATGTCTGACAAAATTAAAATTGAACGGAGGAAGATTGCAACCCTGAGAACACCATCCTAACTATGAAGTACAGGAGTGGCAGCATCATGTTGTGGGGGTGTTTTGCTACAGGAGAGACTGGGACACTTCACACAATAGATGATATCATGAAGAAAGAACATTATGTGGAAATATTGAAGCAATATCTCAAGACATCAGCCAGGAAGTTAAAGCTTGGGCACACATGGGTCTTCCCAAATGGACAATGACCTTAAGTTACAAAGTGGCTTAAGGTCAACAAAGTCAATGTTTTGGACTGGCCATCACAAAGTTCTGATCTCAATCCCATACAAGATTTGTGGGGAGACCTGAAAAAACGTGTGCAAGCAAAGCAGCCTACATACAGTGGTGTGAAAAGGTGTTTGCCCCCTTCCTGATTTCTCTTTTTTTTGTATGTTTGTCATACTTAAATG
Source organism: Pholidichthys leucotaenia (assembly GCA_020510985.1). Taxonomy (NCBI): domain Eukaryota; kingdom Metazoa; phylum Chordata; class Actinopteri; order Cichliformes; family Pholidichthyidae; genus Pholidichthys; species Pholidichthys leucotaenia. The sequence goes on from CM035839.1 coordinate 354,996,711, forward strand.
TTTCCGATCATCAAACAAATTTAAATATTAGACAAAGATAATACAAGTAAACATAAAATGCAGTTTTTAAATGGTGTTTATTAAGGGAAGCAAAAATCCAGACCTGCATGGCCCTGTGTGAAAAAGTGATTGCCTCTAAACCTAATAACTGGTTGGGCCACCCTTAGCAGCAACAACTGCAATCAAGTGTTTGTGATAACTGCCAATGAGCCTTTTATAGCACTGCGGAAGAATTCTGGCCCACTCATCTTTGCAGATTTGTTGTAATTCAGTCACATTGGAGGGTTTTCGAGCATGAACCGCCTTTTGAAGGTCATGCCACAGCATCTCAATTGGAGTCAGGTCAGGACTCTGACTAGGCCACTCCAAAATCTTCATTTTGTTTTTCTTAAGCCAGTCAGAGGTGGACTTGCTGGTGTGTTTTGGATCATTGTCCTGCTGCAGAACCCAAAGTGCGCTTCAGCTTGAGGCCACAAACAGATGGCTGGACATTCTCCTTCAAGATTTTTTGGTAGAGAGCAGAATCCATGGTTCCATTTACCACATCAAGTCTTCCAGGTCCTGAAGCAGCAAAGCAGCCACAGACCATCACACTACCACCACCATATTTTACTGTTGGTATGGTTTCCCTTTTCTGAAATGCTGTGTTACTTTTATGGCAGATGTAATGGGACACACACCTTCCATAAAGTTCAACTTTTGTCATGTCAGTCCACACAGTATGTTCCCAAAAGTCTTGGGGATCATCAAGACGGTTTCTGGCAAAACTGAGAGGAGACTTTAGGTTCTTTTTGCTCAGCAGAAGTTTTCATCTTGGAACTCTGCCATGCAGGCTATTTTTGCCCAGTCTCTTTCTTATGGTAGAGTCATGAACACTGACCTTAAATGAGGCAAGTGAGGCCTGCAGTTCTTTGGATATTGTTGTTCGATGTTGTTGTGGGGTCTTTTGTGACCTCTTGGATGAGTTGTCGCTGCACTCTTGGGGTAATTTTGGTTGGCTGGCCACTCCTGGGAAGGTTCACCACTGTTCCATGTTTTCCATGCAAACTTTTGTGAAAAGCTTGTGGAAGGATACTGAAAATATTTGGCCCAAGTCAAAGAGTTTAAAGGCAATGCTACCAATACTAAGGAAATGTATGTAAACTTGTGATTTTGAAGAAAGAATTTTTAAAAAGTCTCTAAAAATTCTCTTAAAAAATTGTAAAAATAAATAATTTTGGTAATCATAACTGACCTAAGACAGGAAAAGTTTAGTCTGATTTAATGTCAGGCAGTGAGAAAAAAAGATTACATTGTAGCACCTTGGGAGAGTCAGATTCCTAGCATCTCAGACGAGAGACAGTGAATAAACATGGGAGACAAAAGAGCAGGAGTCTCCTGGTGAGAGAGCGAGAAGGAGTCAGGGATGTAGGGGGTTGAATGCAGTGTGATGCAAATGTCCTGTTGTGTGTGATGTAAGCCGTGAAACTTAAGAGGAGAGTCTCTGGTAAAAAGTTCAGTCTGTTCTGTGCTCGTGAGATGTGAGTGTGAAATAAATCATTTTGAAATGAACCTGCTTGTGATTTCACACACTCCACACTGGTGACCCAAGACGTATCAAGGAACACGAGTCAAGATCCCCGGAGCCGACCTCGACGGGAACCTCCAGCCACGCATGTGCGGTCGCAGTCAAGCTACCGGATTTCTGGCAGCACAACCCGCGCTCTTGGTTCCACCTCATCGAGGCGCAGTTCGCCCTCCAAGGGATAATGGCAGATGACACCAAATTCCACTATGTGGTCGCAGTGCTCGACGCCCACACAGCTCAGCACGTAGCGAGCCTGCTCGATCAGCCACCAACTGGCAACAAGTACGAGGCGCTTAAGGCTGCACTCATCCAGCGCTACACACTCTCGGACGGTGAGAGAGCAGAAAGGCTCCTGACGCGGACCGAGTTGGGAGACGAGTCGGCCATAGACCTCATGGAGAAGATGCTGACGTTTAGGGGCACGGACAACGACCACTTTCTGTTTACCCACCTCTTCCTCCGGAACCTTCCGACGGTAGCGAGAGCGCTTCTGGCCAATTCGCCACGGCTGGCCGCATGAGACTACCGTGCGCTGGCCCAGGAAGCAGACCGGATCATCATCGCCACCAGGGCGACCACAGTCAACGCAGCAGCAGCGGAGCCCAGCGAGACGACCAGAGGAGGCGAGGAGCCACCAACGGTAGCAGCAGCGGGGACCAGGGAGCGCCAGAGAGACACGCTCTGTTCCTACCACCTTCGGAGAGAACGCACGCAGATGCACGCCACCGTGCCAATTCCAGCGCTCAGGAAAACGCCAAGGCCGAGGGTTGGTAGCAGCGGCGACCCTCGGTGAAGAGAACAAGCTGCTCTACCTAATGGACGCACGCTCGGGGGGGCATTTCCTCGTGGACACCGGAGCCCAGAAGAGCTTCATCCGGCTGACCTACGCTGACCGGCTGGCAAGGTCTAGCGGCCCCAAGATGGCGGCAGCAAACGGCTCGGAGATTAAGACCTTTGGTGAGAGGACTCTGCTCTTATCTCTACACGGCCGTGCATATGACAAGGACAAGCTGTCCCTGCTCAACGTGCCTGACTCCCTCTGCAGGTGGATCACCGACTTCCTGACGGACCGGAGACAGCATGTGCGGCTGGGGAAGTTTGTCTCAGACTCTGTTAGCATCAGCATTGGATCACCCCAGGGCTGTGTACTTTCCCCCCTACTCTTCTCCCTTTATACCAACTCCTGCACCTCCTCCCACCAGTCTGTTAAGCTGATTAAGTTTGCGGACGACACCACCCTCATCGGGCTCATCTCCAACGGCGACGAGTCCGCCTACAGGGAAGAGGTGGCCCAGCTGGTGTCCTGGTGCAGCCACAACAACCTGCAGCTGAATGCTCTGAAGACAGCGGAGATGATTGTGGACTTCAGGAAAGTCACAACCCCCCTGCCCCCCCTCACCATCACAGGCTCTCCCATCACCATTGCAGATTCCTTCCGCTTCTTGGGCACCACCATCACCCGAGACCTCAAATGGGAGCCAACCATCAGCTCCCTCATCAAAAAGGCCCAGCAGAGGATGTTCTTTCTGCGGCAGCTGAGGAAGCTCAAGCTACCCACTAAGATGTTAGTGCAGTTCTACACGGCCATCATCGAGTCCATCCTCACCTCCTCCATAACTGTGTGGTATGCAGGAGCCACTGCCAGGGACAGACTAAGGCTGCAGCGCGTCGTGCGCACTGCTGAGAAGGTGATAGGCTGCGAGCTCCCATCTCTCCAGGACCTGTACATCTCCAGGACCCGGAGGCGTGCTGGCCGGATCATAGCCGATCCTTCACATCCTGGTCACGTACTGTTTGCTCCCCTCCCCTCAGGTAGAAGACTTCGGTCCATTCGGACTAAAACCTCCCGGCACATGAACAGCTTTTTCCCCTCTGCCATCAGACTGCTGAACATTAAGTGACTTTTTGACTCTCGTGCACTATGTACAGCAGCTCAACCAGACTCATGTCATTCATCACTGTTTTCTGTTGCATTATCGACTGCACTATGTGGTACTTCACATTATCTGCTACTTGCTAATTTTTTAAAACTGCCTTGACTAGTACTACTCATTATTACTAGTATTGTTATTATTATTATTATCATTATTACTTATTATTACTTATTTTTCTACACTTATTGCACGTTTTCAGTCCTTTAGTTTTTTAGTTTATCTCTTTTTCTCATCATGTTTTTAATGTTGCAGCATGGCATCGAGACAAATTCCTAGTTTGTGTACTACATGAACAATGGCAATAAATCTGATTCTGATTCTGATTCTGATATGAGTGGACTTTGGTCATAGCAGCACTGAATTACCATATTCTGGGGGCTGATTTTCTGTGTGCACATGGTTTATTGGTTGATGTTAGGCGCCTGGTTAATGCACTGTCCTTTGATTCTCTCCACTGTATAGCTCGAGTGACCCGGCCAACAGCACAAGCCAACGTCACAGCTGCAGGCGGTAAGTTCCACACACTGCTCACTCAGTTCCCAGCACTCACGGTCCCGACGTTTTCCGCAGCCATTGCTAAACACGGGGTGGAGCACTTTATCACCACCACCGGGCCGCCCGTTTTTGCAAGACCTCGGCGCTTGGACACAGCTAAGCTGGCCATAGCGCGCGAGGAGTTCGCCAACCTGGAAAGGTTGGGTATCATCAGACGCTCGAACAGCCCATGGGCTTCCCCGCTACATATGGTCCCTAAGGCTGAGGGATTGTGGCGACCGTGCGGTGATTTCCGCAGGTTGAACAACGACACGGCGCACGACCGCTACCCGATTCCCCACATACAGGATTTTTCCGTTCACCTCGCTGGAGCACGCATTTTTTCCAAAATAGACCTGGTCCGCGGTTACCATCAAGTCCCAGTGCGCGCTGAGGACATACCTAAAACAGCGGTAATAACTCCGTTCGGTCTATTCGAGTTCCTGCGCATGCCATTCGGGTTAAAAGGAGCGGCACAGACGTTCCAGCGCATGATGGATGCAGTGCTGCGCGATCTCCCGTTCGTGTTCGTCTACCTGGACGATATCCTTGTAGCCAGTGCGTCCGAAGACGAACATGAAACCCACCTCACGACGGTTTTCCGGAGGTTGGAGGAGCACGGGTTAATAATCAACCCGGCGAAATGCCAGTTCAGCGTAACGGAGATTGATTTTTTGGGGAACCGTGTCTCTCCAGAAGGAGCGATCCTGCTGCCCGGCAAAGTGCAAGCCGTGGCGGATTTTCCCCGGCCTCAAACGGTCAGAGCGCTACAAGAATTTTTGGGAATGGTGAACTTTTATAACCGTTTCCTTCCCCGCGTGGCGCAGCTCATGCAACCATTGTACGCCGCGCTCAAAAAACAGAAACCCGCGGATAGGGTCGAATGGACCCCGGAGCGAGAGCGGGCGTTCTCGGAAGTTAAAGCAGCCCTGGCAAACGCCGCACTGCTGGCACATCCAGACCCGACGGCCCGCATAGCGCTCACCACCGACGCTTCAGACGTGGCCATAGGGGCTGTCGTGGAGCAGCGCGTCTCCAGGGCTTGGCAGCCGCTCGCCTTTTTCAGCAGAACGTTGCGCGACAGTGAACGTAAATACAGCGCGTTCGACAGAGAGTTGCTGGCTCTCCACCTGGCCATTCGCCACTTCCAGTTCTGGCTGGAAGGGCGCAGTTTCACCGCGTTCGTGGACCACAAGCCACTAACATTCACGATGGCCAAGGTTTCAGAACCGTGGTCGGGCTGGCAGCAGAGACAGCTGGCCGCGATCTCAGAGTTTACTACCGATATTCAGCATGTGTCGGGTAAACTGAATGTAGTGGCGGACTGCCTCTCGCGCGTCGTGGCGGCCCCAGTCTGCGTGGGGGTAGATTACGCAGCCATGGCTGCGGAGCAGATTAGCGATGCAGACGTGCACGCGCTCCAGTCTGGACCAACAGGGTTAAGGCTGGAGAGCAGGGTGCTGCAAGACGGCATGCCCCCCCTAATCTGCGATGTCTCCACGGGTCACCCGCGTCCCGTGGTCCCGGCCGCATGGCACCGCCGCGTGTTTGAGTCGGTTCACACTCTGGCGCACCCAGGAGTGCGCGCGTCCCTCAAAATGGTGGGAGAGAAGTTTGCGTGGCCGAGCCCACGCAAACAAGTGAAAGAGTGGGCTGCAGCCTGCGTGGCGTGCCAACGAGCCAAGGTACACAGACACACGAAGGCTCCCTTGGAGCCATTTCGTATTCCGGCTAAGAGGTTTGACCATGTTCACGTGGACCTCGTGGGCCCCCTCCCGCCATCACAGGGGTGCACGCACCTCCTGACAATGGTGGACCGCACCACGCGCTGGCCAGAAGCGGTTCCGCTGGCGGCAACCACGTCCGCAGACGTAGCGCGCGCTTTTTTAACAGCATGGGTGGCGCGTTTTGGAGTCCCATCGGACATTACGTCCGACAGGGGCCCTCAATTTGTTTCCGAACTCTGGTCTGCGATGGCCCGCAGCCTGGGTGTTACAATTCACCGCACAACTGCGTACACCCCACAGGCCAATGGGTTATGTGAGCGTTTACATAGATCACTGAAAGCAGCACTCAGGGCCTCATTGACGGATGCAAATTGGGTAGACTGGCTGCCGTGGACTTTATTGGGGTTGCGCTCCGCGCCAAAAGAGGATCTAGATGCTTCCCCGGCAGAGCTTGTTTTTACGCAACCACTACGGCTGCCCGGGGAATTTCTACCAGATAATCCCGCTCCGGGCAGCTCCACGTCTCAGTTTTTGCAGCGTAGCGCAAACACAGGCACGCTGCCGGGTCCTGCCCACCACAGTTTTCCATGTGTTTTTGTGCCTAAAACTTTGAAGAGCGCGGAGTTCGTGTTTGTCAGACACGATGCCCACTGCCCTCCATTGCGCCCACCCTATGATGGACTGTTCAGAGTGTTGGAAACAGGGGATAAGCATTTTTGCTAGACTTGGGGGGCAGGAGGGAAAAAATTGGCATAGACAGACTCAAACCACTTTCGTTGTGGCGGACGAGCAAGTGCTGTTGGCTAGGGCCCCTCGGCGTGGAAGACCCCACGGAGAGCTGCCCAGGGAAACGATTCGCCAGAGCAGCCACACGGACAGTCCAAAGTCCCCCCCCCTCCCAGCAACCTCCCACCGGCACAACAGCGCCGTGGAGGCGGTAAAACCCAATTACAGCAGATACGGGAGGAGACGGAAGCCCAAACAGCATGTGGACTGATGTTCTGTTGTTCTATCACAGCATGTGGACTGTTATTCTATTGTCCTATCTAAGATGCTGGTATTTGTAGCACCTTGGGAGAGTCAGATTCCTAGCATCTCAGACGAGAGACAGTGAATAAACATGGGAGACAAAAGAGCAGGAGTCTCCTGGTGAGAGAGCGAGAAGGAGTCAGGGATGTAGGGGGTTGAATGCAGTGTGATGCAAATGTCCTGTTGTGTATGATGTAAGCCGTGAAACTTAAGAGGAGAGTCTCTGGTAAAAAGTTCAGTCTGTTCTGTGCTCGTGAGATGTGAGTGTGAAATAAATCATTTTGAAATGAACCTGCTTGTGATTTCACACACTCCACGACATGCCTTTTTTATACAGTGGATGTAAACTTCTAGTTTCAATTGTAAAATAGAAAGGCAATATAATCTACTGTAAATTTAAAGGTACACACATTACATACAGTATTGTACTCTCAAAATTTACTCAGGTTACTGTTTTTTGCAGCTGAACTTGACATAATGTGTTGATGGACAAAATTTTGCCTCTGACCTCTTTCTGTTAAAAAAAAAAAGCAAAATAATTATTTGGTCTTTAAATGTGTCAGAATTTCAGTCTCAGCCATACAATGGAAATCTGACATCACAACCTGAGACAGTCTCTGAACCCACTGGACTACAAGCATGAAATATGCATTCACGTACCTCAACTGGCTCATCTTTGATAAAGTGATGCTATTGAAAGACTGAGTTGCCTGCAGCAGCCATAGTTGTCCATTTTCTAATGTGACTGGTCTCTGCTGATGGTGCCTCATAAAGAAATCCGATAATCACATGGACAGACCTTCGGGAAGGAACTAGAGTAACTGCCAGGGACTATGTGTGTGTGTGCATGCGTGTGTCCTCCAATGGCAGCAATAGCCTCTGATTTATGGCGAGTATGACCATCGAGGACAATGAAGCCCACAATGAGATTCACCACACCCTCAGCTCAAATATTCAATCTGGTCCAAGCCACAATGGTATTTCCATAGACCTCCATGCCAGGGTCAATAGACCTCTTATTGCCTTGTTTTGTTGTTCTTGTCCTTCATTTGTTCTACTGCTAATTTCCTCCTTTAAACCACTTACTCATCTCTTCCTTCAGTTCCTGTCTCCTACCTTGGCTCACTCACTCAGACTTTATAGTACAGATTACACTGGAACTCTTGCTTGTCTCTGACCTACCCATGACCCATGGCTCCGTTGGCGGGTTTGACAATAAAGGTCTTCTGCTTTCGTTTTCTGCGTAGCTCTTTAACGTAATTCTGGAACTGTGTGTACTCAGCAGGAAAGATCCAGGTTTTGGGTATGAAGCTGTACTCTTGAGGCTGGGACTTGATCATTCTGGAAAAAGAAAACAACCAGACCATCAGTGATGGATCAGTATTTTTCAACCAGGGATCCCTGGAATGTTCAGGCTTCTGTGGGAAATTTTCTAATGTCACTTCTTAATTGGTCCAAAAAACTGAAAATAATTTACCAATGTTGTGCATGGGTGCATATAGAAGCCATGCACATTATTATTTTTATTTTTTTTGACTAATTAAGAAGGGAAATTTGAAAAATTCCCACAGAAACCAGAAGGGTTCCAGCTACCACCGGTTGAAAAACACTGGAGTAGAACATTTTGGAACAAACACCGAGGTCACCAGAAGCCTCTGTTTTTCTCTATATATCAGTCCCTCCAGGATTTTGCGATGTTGCGATTGTGTCAATTCATGTGAAATCAGCCAATGAGCATGACTATTGCGAGACCTTGAAACTTTGTTCAATCACCGCAACTTTCCCACAATTTTGGCAAATCCTCGTCAACCTCCGCCAATTTCACCAATTAAATTTGTCCATGAGTGGCACTCAAATGCTCAGTCTAACCAATCAAATGCGTCGCTGCACCGCATTCCCTTCCATGTTTTCAATGAGTATTAACGGAACACATCAGCAAAGACAGAGTGTGTGATTTAAAAAAAACACTCACCCGCGAGGTTTCCAACACCGTCCCTTCCTCCGTCTCCCCCAGCCTGCCGGTGGACGTCTCGCCACGTCTCCGTCCTGACCGCATGTACGAAGTGCTGGGTTTGTGTCGAAAAAAGTACGCCTGCCCCAAAAGCACCCCGTCGTGGGAATGCGCGTGAGGAGAGACGGCGTAAAGCCACACAAAACGAGCAAATCTAACACTACAGCCAGTGTTTGAACATTTGAGGTAAAATCATTACTACATCTAGTCAATGAGCTTTAAAACTGTGACTTTCCAGTTTGGACATGGACAACCCCTCCCCCCCACCACCACCACCACCGTAAATGAAAGATGAGTATCTGATGAAACAGGCGTGTGTGAAGACGCGCAGCAGATAGACAGGTAGGAGTTAGGCATGGAAAGAGAGAGAATATTGTCTGTAATTTTTTTTCAGAAAAACACAGACCCCAATAGACAAAACAGAACAACAGAATTAATTATTTATTTTTTCCTCTCTGCTCGGTGCAGAGTGGTTGGGGACCATAGAAAGTTTTCAAATGAAGGTGCTGTCAATAATTTTCAAATCTATACTCTTTAACTTGCATTTAATGCAATTTAGCTGTTGTAATGGATATTGTGTTAAAGCGTACCTGTGGTGGTCGTCTAAACGCATTCAACTTGAAAACATTAGGCAAAGTATTCGTTATTTGGTTAAATAATTATTGCCAGCCATATACCACCAGAGAAATATGCAAATACGACCGCAGGCATGGCCAGCCAATGAAAACTCTGCGCGCAGCCATGACACATGCGGATGTGACGTCACTACGTTGCTACTGAAAAGTCAATACTCCGCCTGTATGAGAGACTAGGGTGCTTTTGTGAGTGTTTTTATTCTATTATGGCTGAATTGTCGGACTCTGAGGAAGAATTCGTCCAACATGGCTACAGGTTTGAGCCAGAAAGGTCTTCTGAGGGTGAAAGTGACGAAGTGGTCCTCACACACAACGGAATTTCGTCTGAAAGGACACGTCTGTGCCCTGTTCCGAGATTGCGCAATCACTTTTCTGCTACGATCTTCTGACAAGGTGAGCTGGGTTTGGGTACACAAAAGAAGTGTTTATCTTTGTTTTTTCGCTTATTATTGAGACATCCAAAGACTTTACATTCCGCCATGTTGCGATATCCATATCGCATTGTATGTTTTTGTTGTTACAAGAGCGCCGAGTGTCTGCTGCTCTGTATATAGTTTTAGCGGCGAGGGAAGAGCCCAGCGCCGAATCATCGGCCGTCTGGCGGCCGTTACGACCTCAGATCAGACGAGATGACCCGCTGAATTTAAGCATTTATTTATTTATTTTCTACTTGTTTTAGTTCTGCATTTAATATGAACCCTGAGTTTGAAATAAACGTATGAATTTGAATTTGAATATCCTGAAAGCCACTGCTCATCCGGGCACTCCAGGCTCAGCCAATATTGATCCAGATCGCGGTATCCACGACACTACGTCACAGGAAGCGTCCTGGCAGGCCATGTAGCTGCCAGTATGGCTGCTCGCATGTTTTGCTGACATAGCTGAACCAGCACATCAGCAATGGATTTATATCACATTGCTTTGAACTTGAACTTAAACTTGAACTAGAACGTGAGACAGAGGCTCAATATAATATCTTTTTTTCACGACCACAACAGGTACGCTTTAAAGCCTGTATTTGCTGTTGCACAAGAGTTTTTCTATATAGCAGAAGTTTCTGCTTAATTTACAAATCACTGTTTAATAGGAAATTTTTGACAATCCTGTGCTTTTCTTGTATTGTTAAATAGAATATCACTGCAGTAAACTGGAAAAAAAAATTTGCTTTAAAATTTGTAATTCTTCCCACAACTTTTGGTGCAAAAAAACCCTCTCAAAACATCGCAACTTTTATCAAAACTTTTTTTTAAAAATTCCCACGAATTCAGACTTTTTGGGCCGCAACAATAATAAAAACATCCCATAAAATCCTGGAGGGACTGATATATATACATCTGTACATACAGTAGCCTGGACCTTCTAAAAGTTAAAATGACACATACTCATATTTTGACCTTTGACCTTAACCCCAACCTGGATGCAGTGCAGACCCACCTGAGGATCACGGTGTATGAGTCTGTCAAGCATCTGGGCATTTGTCCATAAGGAGCAGTGATTTTCATAAAATTACTTAAGTCCCCAGATCAAGATCAAGATCAATTTCAAATGTCAGGACATTTGAAATTGATCTTGAGAACAACTTAGATGCAGATCCACGTGACAATCATTGTGTGTGAGTTTGGTAACCATCTGGGCAATTGCCCACGAGAAGTAGTGATTCTTGCAATGTGTAATAGACAAAATAAGCTGGAATAAGTTAACAAAAACACAATTTATTTTGTTGTCTTATAAATTAATTTATTCAAACTCTACCAAAAATGTCTTATTTCTTGCTATGATTTAACAGCAGAGCCTTTTTATATTTAGATTGTAATTACACAGCGCTGCAATCTCCCAGTTCTAACTCTTGAGAACCAGCTGGCTTTCGAATGTTAGTTTTCAAACTATTCCCATTTAGCAACTGCATTTAGAGAGACAGAAAACTTACTTGGACATGTTTCTTGCTAAGCAGTCTTTCCTGCAGATTTCGCCCATGCCAGGGAAATGGTTAATTCTCTGCAGAGGGACAGGCAGACATAATAATGTTGTTAGGGCCATTACGCCACTCAATTCCACCCCCACCCTTTCATAAAAATGAGCACATTAAATGCAGCAACCTGAAGTGAGCTTACAATGTTCTGACATTTATGCCCAATTACGGACTCAAAACAAAAAGGTGACGCTGAGACCTTTCTTAACCTTTATTTAGTTTACCATGCGTTTTTTTAATACTTTAAAGGTTGGGGAGGGAAGAGATGAGAAAAAAAAGATCAATCTCAACTCAGAGGGGCCAAGGTAATTGGTTCTGCATCGCAAGCTCCTGCAGTGACAGTTGAATGAATTGCTTTGAATGTGCTGAGAGGGAGGGGTTGGGGTAAAGGAAAAACTCTAGGTTTTCTGTATTCTTTGACCAAATGAGCCTGAACAGGGGCGTTAATTAGGCTCATATGAACTGAAACTTGACAACAAACTCTCACAGTACATCAGTAGAATGAAAAAAAAAATTAAATAAGGGAGAAAAAGAAGGAAATAAAAAAAACAAGAATGCAGCGAGTAAAGGGAATGCATGATTATTATCTAAACAAGACAGACACAATTAGGGATTCCGAAGAGACTGCACAATTATGTCAGTGCTGTGAGATGACATGGCTTGTGAGGGGAAATCAAAACCAATTGTAGAGGGACTTCTACTTTACTTCCAAGGCATAATCTCATGAAATCCCATAGCGGCATGGGGAAACGAGTAAAAAGATAAAACAAAACAATGCCAAATCACCAGTTCTATGTGAAACATTAGAACCACATTACAACATGTTAAAGTGTTACTGTATTTGTAATATTCAATCTACTTATCTGACCTCTGGCTGCCCCTGTCCTAACAAGCCATACTTCCCCTGACTTTCCTGTGATTTAATCGATCATTAGTGCCCGGTCTAATCAAATAAGTACTCCGGAAGATGGATGGCTAACTCTCAGGGCCGACTGGGAGCAGCTAAGTTAAGTCAGCAGTACGAGAGGGTCAATGAGAGGTAAAATCACTCTCAGACCAGTCCAAAGAACTCTGAGGAACCCTTGTTGTTTAGGCTCTTCTTATCAACATCACTGGTGACACGTGAGACCTGCCCCACCCCACCGTCCCCTGCTGCTCACAACTTGTCAGTCTGCCTGTCAATCTCCCCATTTCTGTGTTAGTGGTGTGTCTCTCCATCCAGCACTTTTTTCAATCTGCTGTCTCGTTTACCTCCAAGACTGCAAGGCAAGTGGTTAGATCAAATCAAAGTCTATGTCCAGCTGCACCATTTCTTTCATTCAGTAAATGCTTTAATCATTTTGTTCTTCATACAATATACCCTATTAACTGTTTTGATCCACTCTTCTGAAGTTTGTATTGTTTTGACATCCAAATTTTTTTCCCCGCAATTTCCAAATTAAAGACTTTATTCCTAAAAGCATAAAAAAAAAAACAATTTGACATTTCTGGAAAATCTCCTTTCTTGCCCATTCCAAAACGTTTCATTTATTGTGTTTAAAAAACATCTGGTCTGAATTTCAATTTTTCTACTCATCACATCAGAAAACAGTGGCAGATCGATATAAGAGATTGAAAAGAAGAATAAAAGTGATCTTCAGTAACTGAAAACAGAATTCCAAGTTAACACTGATTAGCACAATTTAAAATTTTACATAGCCTCCATGGAACGCTACTGCTGTTGGACAGAAGCTGTTTAAGCTGTTCTAGTAGTGCTAAATGCAACTCAGAAATTGGTGCATATGTATGGAAATGTGCTAAAATACAAAAATGTTTGTATGACACGAAAGATGAAGTGGTTAATTTGATGGGATATGATCTGGAGCTAGAGCTGGGCTCTGTAACCTCAAATCAACATCACAATTAATTAACCACTTGCACTCCGAGCAATTTTCCTAAAAATGCCAAAAAATAACGTGCCCAAAGTAAATCGAAAGCTGTTCTTCAACCCTTTGCAGCATCTTCATGGGGTTGGTCTCATTTAAAAGAAAACACTTTGAATTTTTTTGGCAAAAAAAACATAATCTCTCTACGTGCTCCGGCCACTGAGTTACAGTCATCTAAACATACTGAACTTGAAGAAAAAAAATTTGGACACAGTGTTTTTTTGGATACAAATGCTTGTAAATAACACACAGCTGTCCGATCCAGCTGGAAAATGCAACAGAAATGTAGAACCAAGTGTTATCCAGCTGAGATCCAAATTTGGTAACAATACCACAAAAAATGAATATTTTACACAGCTTTGTTCTCAGGCTGTTCCCAGGCGTTTTGGAACTGTGCCAAATTGTGCCAAATGGCACAGTTTGGAAAAACGTCTGTAACTTTTGAATAATTCAATGTAGAAGTTTCATTTTAGGCTCAAAGGAAAGGTCACACTCAGGGCTGTGTCTGTGTGTGTGTGGGGGGGGGGGGTCGCCCCCCCCCGCTACCAAGGACAGAGTTCGGCCCTCGCTACATGACAGATTACACTCGTTGCATGTTTCCACAGCAACGCTGTCACAGCGGCTCCCCCCCCCCTCGCTACTGTGTGTGTGGGGGGGGGGTTGTCCCCCCCCCCCCGCTCGCTACAGAGGATGGACTTCAGCCATCGCTACACAACGGATTAGCCTTACGTGGTGATGTAGGACAGCAGTGCAGTCACCGCGGCTCCCCCCCCCCTCGCTGCAGAAGAATAGCGGGGGTGGGGGGGGGGGCGTTCACAGCCTGTACACTGCGAGAAACCCCTTGTACCGCGGTGCACGAACTTCAGACTTCGTGAACCGCACAGCTGTAATTTACTGATCGGTCAAAAGTCATTTTGGATTACAATTTTCAGGGATAGAGAATAATTTAGCTTATAACACCTTACCTCTTCACAGCGGAGTCTTGGCAAACTTCTCTTCCTCATTGTCAGACGAACGCGACGCTGATCCGCTCTGGTTCTGGTCTCGCGACTCGATCAAAACATAATTCCATTATTGCAGTTTTGTGCTTCCATGATTGCGGTTTTTGGCGAACGATTTTTCAAAACAAATAACAGTAGTAATTAAAAAAAGACTGGCGAAGGCGTGTGTGTCACTCAGCCTTCGTCGTCAGCCTCCGTCGGTCTATGATGACCATGGAAGAAAATCATAACGTCTACTCTGCTGGAACCAATACAAAATAAGCACCGCCTGTGGCCGAACATGCCGATCCACGAATGGCACTCCCTGTCACACAGGTTGCATTTGTGGATGGTCTCCATGTTGCTGGGTCTGTGGGGCTCTTCCTGTGTCCTTTTTTGATCCGCTGCAGCAGCCAGTCTTCACCCAGCCTTAAAAAAAAACAGCTCACGAACTTCTCTGCTTCAATTGGCTCACTGCATTCAAAGCGTTGGGAGGCGGGTCCTCCTTCCTAGGTTTTCATTCATTGGTTCTTCAAGGTTTCAGAAACCCAATTCAAGGCTCTTATTAGTCGAATGAGAGGTCAATCAGATGAACTAATCTGTTCGCGGCTGTGTTTGCAGATTTTTTTTTCAGTGGCGCTTGGAGGCCAGCACCACCTACACCACCACCATCAATATCCTTATCATGCGTCATGCGCACGAGGGCACACGAGTGCGCTCTCGTGCGCCCTCGTGCGCCCTAGGACGCAGAGACTTGCCCGCCCGCGGAACAACGGAGTGCAAGTGGTTAAACAATTTACTTCCTTTTTGGTTTTTACAACAATATTTTAATGTTTGTTTGTTTGTTTGAGGGAGTCATACAGAAGTATGCCAATAAATAATTTCATTTATCAGTAACAATACTACATACAAAAAGTTAAAAAAAGTCATAATGGGACGCTAAAGCAGCTATCGCTAACACTAAAAAGTAGCTCTACATCACTTCAACTGATCTTCTATTAGTCCAGCATTTGCCTTTGTTTTAACCTGGATAAATTCTTAGGAAAATGGAGACAGTCATTAAATATATTATATATCGCTTGTACCAGATCACTATTCCATTATTCACAGTCACAGCACTGTTATTTCATCATCATCATAGCAGTCTCTCAGGAGCGACAATGACTGTTTCATTTAGGTCTAATCAGATTCTTCCACGCAGCTCTGTCCTTCGCCCTCCGCTGCCAGGAACTCCTGGCCTTGTTAACCCGAGCGACGCCCGAGCCAGTATGAGTTGCTTTCTGACTGACCATTTCATGAAACTGCTTGCAAAGTATTTGAGTACTACTAGCTTTTACTGGACTACTGGGGACAGTACACATGCACGCACGCACGCACGCACGCACGCACGCACGCACACACACACACACACACACACACACACACACACACACACACACACACACACACACACACACACACACACACACACACACACACACAGAGTGGCTAAACTATAAAGAGGGAAAAAATTGAAATAATCGGCATGGCCAAATTGCATCAGTTCTAATGTCTGAATGACACTTTTGGTTATTTTTCGATTAATCGCCCAGCCCTATTTCGAGCTTTCGCCCTTTCACTGAATTTTGGCAGCTAAAATGGACAGTACGAGGAAAAAGCACAATGCCAAACTGATCAAAATTCTCTTATACTTAGCAGGAAAGAATCTCAAATACTGGATAACATACAGCATATTTTTGGATAAATTTTGATGAAATGTTTAGTGCGGTGGGCATCTTTTCTAAACATATAATTGGGGAAAATATAAGCAAATTTAAACACTGGTTTTAAGTGTGGCTTAACCAAAGACTTTACCACAGGGGCTTTATCAAGATACACACAAGACAAGATAGAGCTTCAGACACACACTTATTCAATACTACAAGAAAACCAGTGCATCACAGTACAAAACCATTTGACTATTCCCTCTTCCTGAAGAGTTCCTTAAAAGTATCCCCATAGTTTAATACATTCAACTTGGTGAATTGACCACCTACAGTATATTCTTTGGCTGGTGGCCACTTAACTTTTCATTTTAAAGGTTGATTGACATTTTCCTGGTTATGGTAGTAACTGAACCCACACAGGGGACTATAATTTCTTCTCTTGACCTCTGGGCTCCTGTACTCCCAATCAAGATGTGTTTAGGTGTCACAGTCAAACATGCAATATACCTGATAATTCCTGAGCTCAGCAATTTTTTCATGCTGCACAGCTGAGTCATTCCAGATAAGGTTGGCAGTCTCATCCTCATCTCGTGCCTTGATAAAGCCAATCTCGTTGATGACAATTCGCACTGTGGAAAAACGCCGAAGTGAATGACCTATACAATCATTTCAATAATCTTTACACACTTTAGCAAAAAAGGGGACCGACAAACCATAGTCACAGGGCCAAAGCAACCTGATAATGATGCAAAATAACAATCCATAATAACTAGGATCAATAACTTCAGCTTTGTTCATTTATATTCCACTCAAACATTTTGCTAGGCTTGATTTTTTTTTGCATACATTAGGAGAGAAATGAGAGTGAGATATTATAGATCAAAAAGCTCACAGCAATATTTACCATTCATGGAATGGTTGCAGAGCAGCCAATCGTAATACCCCTCTTCAAAAAGATAAATTAATTGTGTGTAATGCATTCAAATCCCACTGGAAAACCCATGGTATGAGGGATAGGTGGCAAGCCCATTTGGACATTAATCCAACATCTATTCATTATTCAGCAAGTAATGAAAAATTCATATGCCCTAACGAAACAAGGTATTAATTAATTTCTTGAAAGCCTCTACAAACCTGGAGAAGGCTTGCCTAATGTTGCGTGTTTCCGATGTGACTTCATCCATCTGTTAAAGTATGTAGAGGCTTGTGGTGTTTTGCTAACTAGAACAGGGACAGTTCCCTTAACAGAGGCCCTATGCATGTAGTTAAAACAAAGCTGTAATCAACCTTCTTTACAGACACTACTAAGCATGCATGCTTATGGTAACAAGTTTATATTCCCCTCTCAGAGGGTATAAAGCAGATTTCGAACAATACCATACTCCTTGACCTTTAACCTTCACCTATAATGATATCAATTCGAGAACAAAACAGCCGGGCACACAAAAGGTAACAGCCTAAATGAGCAATCTATCTGGCCCTTAGTGTTAATTTTCCTTCAAAATAGCCCTGCACTGCTCTCATAATGGCCACTGTGAGGGTCTCGTCACAGCTAGCTTGACTGACTCACAGCTGGGCTTCCGTCTTCCTCCAGAAACCTGGCAATCTCCAACTTGTACTTGCTGCTGCTGACTCTTTAGTTTCATAGGCTATAGTTCACCCCTGAGAGCCCTGCTGCCACACAGTATATTGAACATGTGAGGAATGCTTGCAATGCTGTTTCAGCCAAGCCCCGCCAAAAAGTCTCACCGGTAAGTTAAATTATCTCCACACAGATTTATGTATGTATATAAGGCTAACCAATCTCTGTGTCAACTGTTTTGCAAGACAGATATTCCTTTATTACAGACATTCCTTTTAAACAAACTTTTGCAAATCTGACCGTGTAGAATCATGAAAAAATCTGGATTGCATAGGACATTTTAACTAGGACTCAATCATATCAATTCAGGTCTTTTCAGGCTACATTTTAACACATAATGCTGCAAAATTCTTTAAATTTATGACAAACTCTTCTTTATTTCCAGAAAGATTGAAGCTGATTCACTGGTAACAGTTCATAGCTCTCTCCAGGATCTTCATGTTTTAAATATTAAATGGTAAATACAATACCAATTTCATATTTGGTGCCAGCAACATTGGCGGTGATGGTGCCTTTCTTCTTTTTGGTGCGCAACTTCCTCTTCCCACTGTTCTGGTAGGAGCCCACAGATGGTCTAATCATGGGGGACGCCCCTTGATCCTCTAGAGGACAAGACAGCAGAAAACAAGGCTAGATACAGTCACAGTTTATGCTCCGCACTCAGAGAAGAGTGAGAATCTTCCAATATGTTCTCCTCTTTTCTGCAGGGGATTCAGTGAGGTTTGTTTATGTGGCCAAATGTAAATGTTTTAGGCATGTAGTTAGGTATAGGCCTATGCATCATGATCCTTAAAATACGTTTTATGTTTGTTTGTGAGTATGCTTGTGTATTTATCCAGCACAGTATGCCGAGTATTTTATGTCAACAATAATAATAAATGACCTTTCTTACTCACCTCCATCATTGGGAGGGGAGGGCATCTCAGGGGCCAGACGAGTGAAGGCGCAAGCCAAGCTTTCTGCCAGGCTTGGCGGGCGGGCCTCACAGGGTGCTATCAGCACCCCCCCAAGGACACTCTCCAACTTGCAATAGTTATTCTTCCCTGTCTAAGGCTGTGTGGACGATGGGGTTCAGAATGGCCCAATGGATCATCTGAGCATCTCTCTGGCACCTTTCCACGGCATAAACAGCGCCAGCAAAGACTGAGTGGGCAGGGGAGTCAGAGTGGGTAGCAGTGGTAGGGAAGAGTGGGAAGGGCGGACTTCTCAAGGGTCCGCACAGCCTCAGCTTATTTACAGCCTCAAGAGGAGAGGAGAGGGAGGGCTGGACAGAGGGGGATAGGAATGCCTGTGTGAAAGAAAAGAAAAAAAAGATTTTATTCTGCAGCTGCAGAACAACTGTAGTTTGACTGCTCAAAGGGTGACTATAGTATTGTGGACTGGTGTGGATTTTCTCTGTCAACTACAGTGCATTGGACATGCTTTCTGATTTGAAGTGGCACCAACAGCAGCACACTGCCACACTGGCTGTATCAGTCAATCTGATACGATGCTGCAGCATAGTAAAAACATGACTTTCCCTTAAGTTTAAACAGCACTGAAGTTTATTTTATAAATAAGAGGTGAAAAGCATCTTTTCCAGCTGTTATAAAGACTACTAGAAAGTAGTACTACTATAAAGACTACTAGAAAATTTACTTTTAATTCTGGCTCAAAACCAGAGTTTATTCAATCCTATCATCCACCATTCATTTTCCTCAGTTTATATCTAACTAGAAGGAGGAGATTTTCCCATCAAACCTTAGATCTATGACAGAGGGTCACAGAGAAATAATTAACATTTTTACCTCAACCACCTAATTTTGCGATAATCCAAATTAGAATGGCAAAGTCAGGATAGTCACAGTTATGAGTATGATACCAGCTAACACTAACAGTGCTCACTGCTCCCAGATGTAAGGATTTAAGCATTTCTTTATTTAGCAATAACTGAGTAAATAATAAAAGTGAACAAACCTTTTACTTATAAACTAAAATTAATCCTATTGAGCCTAAATGGGAGCATATCATTACGAAGTTTGATGGAAAACGGCTTCTACTGATATAATCTAAATCTAAAGCTGTATGATGTCCACTGGAATGATTAATATTTCATAGACTGGTTGTGAAGTAGCAAATTGGATGTCGAGTACAGAATTTACAGTGTCCTTTTGTGTCGTTACAGCTGGGTTTAATCATATGGCTGGAAGGACGCTTCATTCAAACAGATGGCGTCTTTACAGCGGTTTGACAAAAAGATGCTCCCAGCTATGAACAGTGAGGGAAATAAATGCATACCAGTTAAAAGCCATATTTTGTCATTATTTGGCTGTGGTCAATAAATGGGCCTTCTATCAATTTTTGAGGGTAATCAGTAATTGTGGAGATGTCATGTCAATGTTCAAATTATTACTGGCCTTGGAAACACAGTGGTTTAATGGTTATAACAGTTCCCTTGCAGTGAGTTTTGACTAGTTTAATTTCCTGCCTTTTCAGTGAAGGCTTTGCACATTTCCCTTTGGGTTTAGATGCCCATGTGCTCTAGATTATTTCAGTGTTAAAAATGAGTAAAGTAGTCAATGAAATAAGAAGTCATGGGCTGAGTGTGTTTACATATGTACCTTCAACCTGATTTCAATTGGATTTGTTCCATAATGTGGCTAAGGGGTTAACAAGTAAACACCTTATTCAGCTTTCAGAAGCCTGGAAATACTACACAGAGTAGTACAACAGAAAGTGAATACTGTGTCAAATGAGCAGCTTATTCAGGAATCTCAACATTTTATGCTGGTCAAGGGATGGAGTTGCGGTAGTGGTGACAAAGATAAACAGAAACCTCGTAGGGCTGTGTTATGTAGTTCTTTGTTTTAAAGAATTTGTCTCTTTGTCTCAGACTCTTTGAGCATTAGTAAATCCCAGTGATGTGACAAGACATATGTGCTTTTGTGGAAAAAAAATGCAGAGTTCACTGAAACTGGAAAATATTAGTATAAAGTTATAAAATAGGTGCCTTCATTGTGAATGCAGCCAACAGAAGTGATAAAAGTTACTGTTCCTATCCGTACAGCGCTAGCCATTTCAAGGTTTCAGAGTAATGGGTCCAAATGTCGTGTATTGGCTTTGTTAGAAAAAATGGAAAAGAAATTCCTCGTATTTTTTTCACCTTAAAATCATCATACTAGAGCTGGTGTGAAAAGATTTTCAGGCAACAGCAAAGACGTAACATTGGAACATCTAAAGAATGTGGGAGTTCAATGCACATGCAGTGACAAATAGATTACCTTCAAGAAAAGGTTAATAGAAAACTACTTGAAGTACATACAGTAAGTTGTTTGAGTTCTTTCATAGAATATAAGGTTTTTTCATAAAATATTAAAGAACCTTAGTGAGCAAGTTCACATACATAAATGGCGTTCACCTATAGAGCGCCTTTTCTCATCTCCAGATGAAAAAAGCGCTTTACAGATGCTGCTATTCACCCATTCACACACCGATGGTGACGGAGCCGCCAAACACAAGATGCTAGCCTGACAATCCAGGAGCAACTGGGGTTCAGTGTCTTGCTCAAGGACACTTCGACATGCAGGCTGCAAACAGAGCAGGAATGGAACGTTTTTCCTGTTGTCTGGGTGGTGAGGAGCTCTTAAAAAAGTGTAAAAAAAATATAGAAATATTACAATAGAAATAACAGGCTCTTAAGTCATTTTAGTTAATTTACTTCATTAAATATAATTTTATTAATAATTATATTTCTTTGATATCAGAGTTAAATTATTGCTCTATTCTGGCTCTGCAAAATTATGGTCAAAAGTTTAAATTGTATGAAGAACAAAAGTCAAACTTTTACCACAATCCGTTTCAAATTTCTAAAAAAAAAAAATAAAATAAAATAATTCAGGAATTTATAATAAATCTCAAATGTACAATAAAAGTCAATTTTACAAGAGGACATTACAAATTTGAGGAAAATGGTTTCAAATTTAAATTTACAGAAAACTACAACAAAACTGTTATAAATTTTGGAGAAAAACCTCAAACCTTCAAGACTGAAGTCATTACTCAAGTTTTTATTTAAGTGGGTGCTTTTTGTATCCTTACTTAACTAGAAATTTTTGGGTGTCTACTTTTAATTATTAATTTCATAAGATAACACTGCTTTTACATGAGTAGAAATTCTGGCTAGCTACTATACCCACCTCTGATCATATACAGTAATTTAAGTATGTGTGAGTAAGCTAATTACTATAATGAATGTTTTTTTTCTTCTCTTTCCTACTCTCTCAATGGAAAAAAGAAACACTATAATAAAAACACAAAAATACGCATATTTGTCATTTAAGATAAGAGATAAGATAAGCCTTTATTAGTCCCACAATGCGGAAATTCCAGGATTGCAACAGCACAGGGATAACAACACTCAGAGCATCAGAAGGCAAGAGAAAAACAAGAGCAGCGAGTATACATATGTACATATAAGTATAAATATATATATATAGACACACAGTGCGGAGCATTGTAGCTAGATGGAATAAATATATGAGTATATAAACACAGTGCGGAGCATTGTAGCTACATGGAATAAATATGTAGATATATAAACACACACAGTGCGGGGCATTGTAGCTAAATGGAATAAACATATAAACACACACAGTGCGGAGCACTGTAGCTAGATGGAATAAATATGTAAATATATAAACACACACAGCGTGGAGCATTGTAGCTAAATGGAATAAATATATAAACACACACAGTGCGGAGCACTGTAGCTAGATGGAATAAATATGTAAATATATAAAACACACACAGCGTGGAGCATTGTAGCTAGATGGAATAAATATATAAACACACACAGTAAGGAGCATTGTAGCTAGATGGAATGAAACAGCACAACCGTCTACTTAGTTATCCTACATGGTATGATTATGTACCCATACATATTCTCACCCTTCATAGCGACCGATATTTTCCTAGTTGTATACCGGAGGGGACCACTGAGTAAGTCTATTGTGTCTTTTGCATTCAATACTATTAGCTTGTCACGTCTTTCTTGCTATCTCTGCGAGCAGCCCTGCTTAGGTTGTACAGTTTGACAGCCGTAGGTAGGAAGGACCTGCGAAACCTCTCGGTTGTGCACCTAGGATGATGTAGTCTGCTGCTAAATGAGCTCCTCAGTGCATTCAGTATGTCCTGCATAGGGTGGGACTCGGACTCCAGCAGAGATGACAGTTTAGCCACCATCCTTCTCTCTCCCATCTCCTCCACTGGGTCAAGGCGCTGCCCCAGGACAGAGCTAGCTTTCTTGATCAGTTTGTTCAGTCTCTTCCTATCGGTTGCTGTAATGCCACTGCCCCAGCAGACCACTCCAAAAGTGATGGCTGATGCCACCACCGTGTCATAGAATGACTTCAGCAGCGCCCCTTGTACACCAAAAGACCTGAGTCTCCTCAGTAGGAAGAGCCTACGCTGTCCCTTCTTGTAGAGTGCGTCGGTATTGTGTGACCAGTCTAGTTATGTAAATCATGACAAAAAAAATCATGTAGTACAAAACATGACACTTGGTATTTTCTAACCTGTTTCTATACCACCATAGATAGAGAACCTGAAAAAGACAGAGCTCAGAGAGGGAAAGATGAGACAGAGGAGAGGAGCCAAGGAGAGGAAAGTGTTCAGGCAGAGGGTGCAAGAGAGGAAGGAGAGAAGGATAACACCAATCAATCAATCCATCAATCAAAGCTTTATTTATATAGCACTTTTCATACAAAAATTTGTAGCACAAAGTACTTCACACGTTGAAATAAACACAATTACACACACACACACACACACACACACAAATCTTCGCCTGTGTGACACTTAAGCGCAAGTTATGCTCCTGCGTCAACACCACACAGCTGTGATGGTGTTGACGCAGCAGCAGCGTGTGTTTCTATTGCGTAGCCCAATGTGCACCTCTCCAGAAAAGGAGAGATGCACAGCGGCAACGCAGGCCATAAGAGCTGTGATTGGTCCGCGTTGTCTCCTTCTTCACATTTCCTGGTTCTCGCCGCTGCTTCACTCTGCCTGCTCACTGCGGCACAACTTCCAAGGCGAGTCGGTTAAACAGCGGTCCAAATTGAAAACAATATTGATGAAGTAAGCACAAACAGAGCATTTTGTGGCTCGTCATAACCCTAGTAATTACACAGATTGTCCACTTTGTCTCCTTCACATTTCCTGGTTCTCGCCACTGCTTTGCTCTGCCTGTTCACGGCGGCACAACTTCTGAGGCAAATCTGTTAAACAGTGGTCCAAATTCAAAAGAATATTGAGCTAGTAAGCACATATAGAACATTTTGTGTCTCGTCATAACCCCAATAATTACACAGCTTGTCAAAACAGCAGCGGCGGTGGTCACACGCACTGTTTTCTCTAACTTCTCTTTTTCTCTGTGCAACAATCGTATTAAAAGTTGCTTTTTCTTAATATGTTTTAGCTCAAACTCCATGACAATCTGCACTTGTCCGTCGCTATTTCATAAACAAGCAATTCACCCTTCGGTGAATTGTAAACTGACACTGACAAACCAGTGCGGAATAAAATTTTGCAGAGGACTGCGTAGGCATCGTCCGTCGGCAATGGCGTTGACATGATGCGGGTGCATAAACCAGGCTTTATGGCTGAGCACCGAGGATCTAAATGTGGAAGCACCATCACTAGGAAGCCATCACCAGCAGGGAAAGGGCCGAGTCCACAGCTACAGAAACACCACCTCTGAGACTGCCCAAGTCCAGTCCAAGGGGTTGACACTGCAGATGTGATGCTACACTGTACGATCCCCTCAGCTGAGTAGACTAGGGCAATCACAGGCACAATTCCTAGTGGGAGGGCTCCCTATGAGGAAATGCTGGAGGTTGGACAGGGTGATAAAAAATAAAAACAATAATAATAATATAATTTGCTGGTAAAAAGACTAGATAGTTAAGATAATTAAAAGAATAAAACAAGGCTTAAATACAATCAGACATAAATTCAGATGTATTAATAATTAGTAGTAAAATAAATAAATAATTGTGACCAGAACAACACAGAGTAGGTTTAAAATCATAAAATGAGACAATCAAAATGGGAAACTAATCAAAAGCTACGTTAAAAATAGTAGGTCTTGAGCCTGCTTTTAAAAACATGAACATTCTCGGCAACCCTGATGTTCTGCAGCAGGCTGTTCCACAAACGTGAGCCACAATGAGTGCGTGTTCTGACAGTAGGGATAATTAAAAGGCCAGTGCCAGAGGACCTCAGGGACTATGGGGGCTCATATGTTAAAAGCAGTTCTGATAAATAAGAAGGCCCAAGACCGTGCAGACATTTATAAACCACTAAAAGAACCTTAAAATCAATCCTAAAGGACACAAGGAGCCAATGCAGTGGCTTTAAAACCGGCGTGATGTGAGCCTGCCGTCTGGTCCTCGTCAGAACACGTGCAGCTGAATTCTGTAATAACTGCAGATTTGAAACTGTCTTTTGGGGAAGACCAGAGAGCAGGGCATTACAGTAATCAAATGGTGATAAATGCATACATCAGTATTTCCATGTTTGCTCGAGAGAGAAATGAGCGGACTATGTTCTTTAGATGGTAAAATCCTGTTTGTGTTATATTTTTAATGTGTGGAGTAAAACAAAGCCCCCAGTCTAAAATGATGCCCAAATTCATCCCAAATTCAAACATGTTGGGATGGAGTAAAAGACAGACTATGTAATTTTGGTAAAATTTTCTCTCTCTGAGCTTCGGGACCAATGACTAAAACTTCAGTTTGTCCTGGTTAAGCTGAAGAAAGTTTGCTGCCATCCATGATTTAATGTCTAAAATACAGTTATAAAGGGTGTTAATTGGTCCCATGTCATCAGGAGACACAGCGATATAAAGTTATGTCATCGTCGTCGGCCTCCGTCGGTCTATGATGACCATGGAAGAGAATCCTAAACGTCTACTCTGCTGGAACAGCACCGCCTGTGGCTGAACAGGCCGATGCGCACCAGTGTTCTACCTTCCAGCGTTGGCCGTTGGTAGGATTCAAGCCTGGGCAGGAAGATATGGAGGACAAGATGTTACCCATGCAGCATGTCCCCCCTCTCCACGTCACTGATGAATCCAAAGGAACAGCAGGGCTGCTATAGTTTGGCACCAGCGCCATCGCAGGAGCTGCCAGAACAATGTTGAGCACAACAGAGAACTGCCTTAGGGGCTCCGACTCCGGATTTTTCTTCAGGTTCCAAGGTTCCAAGGTTGTCATAGCCAGGAGCGGCACTGGGGTTAAGCTCCCAGTGCTCATAAAATGCTCCTTACGGCGTGCATCTCGAAAAGCCTCTGACAACTAAGTCCAACTCCTAGCCTGCCCGTGTGGTTTAGTCTCTAAGCCCGGCGGAACTGCTTTTACTAATAGGAGAAGGGGCGAGGGCGAATCTCTGGCGCCTTAAAACCAGATGCTTCGGGTAGATGGTGGCTCGTCAACCTGGGAACGTAGCCCATCTAGGGGAAGGTAAACCCTGATTTCAAACCTCCGCTGCCTTGCGGCACACCCGGTCACAGGAAAGGCTTCGGGAGTCAACCCTGAGGAAAAATTATGTGTTATCAGCATAACTATGGTAATTAACACCATGTCTCCTGATAACACCCCCAAGGGCCAGCATGTACAGATTAAAAAATGTTGGACCTAAAATTGAACCTTGGGGCACACCACAATTTATTTTGTGGACTCTGGAAGAACATGTATCCATACTAACCAAAAAATTCCTGTCTGTGAGGTAGGACTTGAACCAATTAAGAACAGTACCAGAGAGGCCAACCAGGTCCTTTAGTCTGCTTAAAAAAATATGGTGGTCTACTGTAACAAAGGCAGCACTTAGAGCCAATAAAAAAACACTTAGAACCAGTAAAAAGTCCAAACACCGGACATATTCCAAGATTCAAGCCTTGGTTGTACAATACTTCAAATGGCAAGTTCCATATGCAAAGTTACTGTGCAAATTTTTTTAAAAGAAATAAACAGTATAAAATGAACATATTCCGGTTACAATAATGTCGTGTTTTCTGCCCCCCTTCCCCTGGAAAAATATGTTGCCACCGTGCCAAGGTCTTTAAGCCAGAGGAAACACTGCTGGTGACAACATAAATTGGAGTGGAAAGAGTACAAGCCCCCCTCCCCAGAAAATGTAATGTTTACATTTATACATTTAGATGTATAAATTTGAAGTCAATCCTATCAGAAATGTAGAAGTTATAGTGGCAACAACACAAAATATCAAACGAACGAACAAATAGAAAGCTGGACAGGTCAAAAACAATATTCCCGCCGCAATTTCTTTGCATGGGGTATAAAAATGAGTGTTTCATTTATTAACGTTCACTAATTTGAATGTTTTTACAAAAATTAGGTCAATACAGAATATTTAGGAAACAGAAAAATTATAGACTGTGTAGCAGTTCAACAAATCCCTATTATAGCACATGTCAAGTCATCAATATTAGCCACTAAATTAAGGATGGCTGATAAAATTCAGATTTAAAGCCAAAAACTATGAATAAATAAAATATATCGTATGATAAAGTTTATTATACTGAATATCCTGAACATGATGAAAACCAGAAGAGTTATTTTTATGCTTGGAATGTCATTCTCACATTTAGAGTCAGTGTATATAACAAATCTTGAGTTGACAGTGATCTATTAAAAATGGAATGATGCTTTGGAAACTCCCCAAGAGGTTGCATGATAAATCTGAACCAATAAGAGACAATTAACAACCCACTGTGTTTGTTTTCTGTTGTGTTTTTTTTTTCTAAATTACTGTAGAGTTTCGCCTCTTGAAAGTTTTATCTTAATCAAATAAAATATGGGAAAACCAAAATACCAGCAACTGGATGACACATAAGTCATTTAAAGACACTTCTATGGAAGTCACCAGTGAACACTCCAGTATGTTCATGATGTACGGTGACATGCACTACACAAAGACCACATTAGTGATAAACTACAGTAGGGCTGTGCAATATGATGATATACAGCGGGGAAAGTAAGTATTGAACGGGTCAACATTTTTCTCAAATATATTTCTGATGGAGCAACTGACCTGAGAGTTTCACCAGATATCAGTAACAACCCAAGTAATCATACATAAAAAGAAATCAAGCCAACTGTGTTCACAAAACAAGTTATATTTAAGAAAGTGGAATGACACAGAGAATAAGAATTGTACACATGAAGAAAGAGGTGCAAAAAGGTATAGAAAACCAAGAAACCAGCTGAAATACATCAGAATTTAGGAAGCTATTCCATCCTCCATCAGTGCAAATAAATTTCAGCTGGTTAAGTCCTGACTGATAGCCTTTAAAAAGACCTGTGAATATCAGACTGTCACACCACAAAGAACTCATGATGGGTAGAAGCAAAGAGCTTCTACCCATCTTGAGACCTTCGCAAACATATTGTTGCAAAACATAATTATGGCAATGGTTACAGGCACATTTCTAAACTGCTGAATGTTCCAGTGAGCACAGTTGGAGCCATCATTCAGAAGTGGAAAGAACATCATTTCAGGATTCAAGGATTCAAAGGCTTTATTATCATGTGCAGTTAAGAAATACAACATTGCAACATTGCTGCATCTGCATCTACATCTGCTGTCTGCAACAAATGCCAAAGTAATAAATACACAACAATACTAATAAAGGTAATAAACACACCTTAATACTAATATTAATAAATACTAATAAATACACATTAAAAGCAATTAGGACAGTTAAAGCAGTTAAGACTAGAGGAAACAAGAAGAATGAAAATTCAGTGGGTGACGATGACTTGACCCTGAGTAAAATAAAGTTCACTGAGTGAGTATGACTCGTCTCTGATAATACCCAATAGACTGTACAATGGCAATTTTAATATCAGAGATGATATGAACGTGAGATGGCATGGGACTATGTACAATGTGCAAATGAGCAATATACAAATTAGCATCCAGTGTGAGAATTCCTCTGTGTAAAGCCGTGTGCCCTGATAATACCCAGTAGACTATACAATGATAATTTAGTAGCAGAGATGATATGGACATGAGACGTGGTGAGACTATGTACAGTATGCAAATGAACAATGTGCAAATTTAGCATCCAGTGTGTGAATTCCTATTTGCAAAGCTGTGCCCAGAATTGAGTTATTTGTTCAGGAGTCTGATGGCAGTGGGAAAGAAGGAGGTTTTTTTAGTCTGGATGTCCTGCATTTCACACTTCTGTACCTCCGGCCTGAGGGTAGAAGTGTGAACATTCTGTGCTGGGGGTGGGTGGGGTCCTGGTGGATGGAGGCAGCTCTCCTTTAGACTCTACGGTGATAGATGCTCTGCAGAGAGGGGAGTAGAGTCCTGACGATCTTCTCAGCTGTCTTCACCACTCTCTGCAGGTGTTTGCGGTCCAAAGCAGTAGTGCTGCCGTACCAAGCAGTGATGCAGTTGGTCAAGATGCTCT
This sequence comes from Pholidichthys leucotaenia, assembly GCA_020510985.1. Classification (NCBI taxonomy): domain Eukaryota; kingdom Metazoa; phylum Chordata; class Actinopteri; order Cichliformes; family Pholidichthyidae; genus Pholidichthys; species Pholidichthys leucotaenia. The sequence goes on from CM035839.1 coordinate 355,025,846, forward strand.
CGATGATGCAGCTGTAGAAGTTGTTGAGGATCTTGGGGGACATGCCAAACTTCCTCAGAAAGTATAGCCACTGTTGAGCTCTCTTAACCAGCTCTGTGGTGTTAAGTGCCCACGTAAGGTCCTTGCTGATGTGGATGCCCAGGTATTTAAAGCTGCTCACCCTCTCCACCTCAAGCTCCCGGAGGAACAGTGGCCGATGAAGTCTCCTCCCCTTCCTCACATCCACTAACATTTCCTTCGTCTCGTCTGTGTTGAGGGTGAGGTTGTTGTCCTCACACCATGACACCAGGCTGGACACCTCCCTCCTGTAGGATGCTTCATCACCACCAGCAATGCGTCCTATCACTGCTGTGTTGTCTGCGAACTTTAAGATGACATTGTCCTTGTGAGAGGCAACACAGACATGGGTGAAGAGGCTGTAGAGAATGGGGCTGACAACACAACCCTGTGGGACACCTGTGCTCATGATGATGCTGGCTGAGGTCCTGTTATCAATCCTGACAGACTGAGGCCTGCCAGTCAGAAGGTCCAGTAGCCAGTCACAGAGGGTGGGGTGCAGGCCAAGTGAAAACAGTTTGTAGGTGAGTTTGTGGGGGATGACTGTGTTGAAGGTGGAGCTGTAGTCAACAAAGAACATCCTGATATAGGAGTTTTTATCTTCCAGGTGGGAGAGGGAATAATGGAGTGCAGGAGCAATGGCGTCAGAGGTGGACCTGTTGGGCCAGTAGGTGTACTGCAGGGGGTCCAGGGTATCCGGTATGCTGTCCTGAATGAGGGCCAGCACCACTCTCTCAAAGCACTTCATGATGATTGGAGTGAGTGCTACTGGCCTGTAAACATTAAAGGCAGGTTGCTCTTTTTGGGGAGGGGGACAATGGTTGTGGTTTTGAAGCAGGTGGGGACTATGTTCTGGTTGAGGGAGAGGTTAAAGATGGTTGTGAGAACATCAGTCAGCTCGGCAGCACATAATCTGAGAGCCCGCCCAGGAATGCTGTCTGGTCCTGCTGCCTTGCGAGGGTTGATATTCCTCAGTGCTTTATTTACCTGGCCTGATGAGACAAGTGTGTGTGTGTGTGTGTGTGTGTGTGTGTGTGTGTGTGTGTGTGTGTGTGTGTGTGTGTGTGTGTGTGTGTGTGTGTGTGTGTGTCCTCTCTGCATTGCAGCTGGAGGTCTCAAAGCGGGTGTAAAATGTGTTGCAATCATCCGGCAGGCTGTCTGTGGAGCTGGTGGTGTTGCTGGTGGTTCTCTTGTAGTCTGATGTACTGCAGGCCTTGCCACATGCACCCAGTGTCAGGAGTGAAGTAGAGGCTGTCCAGCTTTTCTCTGTACTGCCTCTTGGCTGTTGTTATAGCCTTCCTCAGTCCATACTTTGCAGCTTTGTACTCGGCCTCATTGCCTGATTTAAATGCAAGAGAGCGAGCACGCAGCATCTGACATACCTGACTGTTTATCCAGGGCTTCTGGTTGGGGAACTTCCTGACTTGTATGGTGGGTACGATGGCATCAACACAAGTACTAATGTACCCAGTCACATTTTCAGCATAGTCCTCTATGTTTACAGAAGAGTCCTCCTGGGTGGCTGTAGCTTTAAACACATCCAAGTCCGTCGGGGCAAAACAGTCTTGCAGGGTGCTCTCAGCCTCTGGAGTCCAGCGTTTAATTTGTTTAACAACAGGGTTTCTTTGTTTCAGTCTTTGTCTGTAGGCCGGGTACATAAACAGAGCGATGTGGTCTGACTGTCTGAAGTGGGGGCGGGGTGCCACTCTGTATGCACCACGTATGTTGGTGTAAACATGGTCCAGTGTGTTCTTATCACGAGTGGGAATATCCACATGCTGGTAATATTTGGGAAGTACAGTCCGTAAATTGCACTGGTTAAAGTCACCAGCAACAATAAAAACAGCACCGGGATGAGATGTCTCTAATGCGCTGATGATGTCATGGAGTTTGCGGAGCCCTGCTGTGTAGTTGCCTCACGGGGGAATGTACACAGCGGCCAGAAACACAGCAGTGAATTCCCTTGGTAGATAATAAGGATGGCATTTCAGCAGTAAAAACCTCGACATCAGGCGAACAGTGCTTGTAAACAGTCTGTACATTTCCACACCACGAGTTGTTTATAAACATACACACGCCGCCCCCCCCCCCCATCTTACCCGCAGATGATGTCCAGTCTGCCCGATGTATGGAGTGGGTCTGTAGCTGAATGGTGCACTCAGGGACTTTGAGAGCCAGGTCTCACAGAAAATTAGAGCGCAGCACTCTCTTACTTCCCGCTGGTCTTCAATCCTTACTCTTAGCTCGTCCAGTTTGTTTTCAAGAGACCACACGTTGGCTAACAGGAGGCTAGGTAGCGGTGGCCGGCTAGCGCGAGCTCTTAGCCTAGCATGGAGCCCTCCCCTCTTGCCTTGCCTGTGGCATCATCTCCAAAGCACTCTCTTGGGATCAGCATACTCACTCCAGCTCGGTACTTCGGGTCTTCCTGGAGGTGGTGGTGATCGCTGTGGGAGCAAACAATGCATTGTAGTTTGGGTAGTATAAAGCCAGTAATTTCCGTATGGCTGCTTGTCTTGGCGATATCCAGCAATGCCTGTCGGTTGTATGTTAGCAGTGCTTGACATTTATACACTGCAGAAAGAGCAACAAACATGCAAAAAAGAAGAAAAAGCCGGCATTCGAGAATGGAGCAAGCAAACACGTCTGCCTCGAGGGACGCCATAATAAAATATACCATAAACCGGCTATGACAAGGAGCTCCTCGCAAGATTTCTGACAGAGGAGCCAAAAGAAATATCAGAGGAGTTATCCAAGAGCCAAAGACCACTCGTGGAGAGCTCCAGAAAGACCTGGAGTTAGCAGGTACTGCTGTTTCAAAGAAAATAACAAGTAATGCACTTAACCAACATGGGCTCTATGCCCGCTCACCTTGCAAGACTCAAATGTTGAAGAAAAAGCATGTTGAAGCTCGCTTAAAGTGTCATATCTGGGCATAATCTTAGGATCATGTCAACGCCCTCTGTTTTTTCATTGTTCTCGCTGTGATTATTTATGATTATTATTTGCCCTCTGCTTCCCCCTGGGTCCTCTGTCTTTGTCTTCTGTGTCATCCCGTTTGGTCCTGTGTGTGTGTGTGTGTGTGTGTGTGTGTGGTTTACCTATTGCGCCTGCGCCTCATGTTTTCCGTACCCATAGCCACTCTCCCTCGTGTGCTCTGTTCAGCCCCTGATCATTCGCCCAGCTGTCTCACATTTGCAATTATCAGTTCCCCTATTTATGTCAGTTTGTGTTCTGTCTGGCCTCATCTTCATTCAGTCCTGTGATTACATGTGCTCCTAGTGTTCCCCAGTGATTACGCAACATAACAAAAATAATTTTTTTGCAAGTTGTCTGTGGTTTTTCAACTGATCTAAAACAATTTTGCACCGTTAATTGGCATCAAACTGGGGATTCTAAATTGTCCTTAGGTATGACTGTGAGAGTGAATGGTTGTCTGTCTCTCTGTGTTGGCCCTGCGATGGACTGGCGATCTGTCCAGGGTGTACCCTGCCTCTCGCCCAAAGATACTGGGATAGGCTCCAGCCCCCCCGCGACCCGAAAAGGATTAAGTGAAAGAAGATGAATGAATGAATCCGAAAATGACATCTGTTTCTCTCTATCAGGTCAGGTTTTTATGCTAAGTTGTAAGCAGTTGTACATCAGCTGTACAGTTGTACTGTAAATTGAATAGTAGACACTGATAAAGGCAAGTACATGTAAATTGAATGTTATGTCATCATTGTTCAAAATTCAGAGAATTTCAAGAAATAAAAAAGAATTTTGCATCATATAACGCGAAAATACCCATACATGTAAATCAAAAAGTAAAAAACATGTGGCCATAGTTCAAAAAGTTGACCTGATTGAGCAAAACCAATGTGATTTTTGGATTCAGTACATCAAAATTGTCCTAAATCAGCTAAAAAAAACTTAGACAATAAATCTGGTGTTGACCAGTGTTATCTGTAAGTTATTTTGCCTGGTTATCTCTTTATCAGCCCCAGCGCTGTTATTTTTGTGTTTGAGTTTTGTTTGAGTTTTTGTTAATAAATAATTATTTTTCACCATACCCCTGCTTGCGCTCATGGGTCCTACCTTTAAACCCTCATCTGCCCGGAGGGCATATTATGACAAAGTTTGCTGCACAACATTTGGGCAAGCCAGTAAAATACTGGGATAATAGCATGTTTGGAGGAGAAATGGCACTACATATCCCATCATGGTGTGGGGTTGTATTTCAGTACATGGTACAGGCAGACTTCACATAACTGAAGGAAAGATGAATGGACAAATGTACAGAGACATTCTTGATAAGAACCTGTTGCCATCTGCCAAGATACTGAGGATGAAATGAGGGTGGACATTTCAGTAAGACAATAATCCCAAACACACAGCCAAGGAAACTCTCAACTGGCTCCAGAGAAGGAAAATAAAGCTGCTAGAATGGCCCAGTCAGTGGAACAAACTGAAGATCAGAGTTCATTGAAGACACCCATGGAGCCTTCAAGATTTGAAGACAGTCTGTGTGGAAGAATGGGCTAAAATCACTCCTGAGCAATTCCTGCGCCTATTTTGTTATTACGAACAAAGGCACTTCAACTAAATATTAAATGAATTTCACCAATCATGTTCAATACTTATTCCCTGTGTCATTCCACTTTATTAAATATAACTTGTTTTGTGAATACAGTTTGCCTTGATTTCTTTGCATGTATGAACTACTTGTGTTGTTACTGATATATGGTTAAAATCTCAGGTCAATGGCTCCATCAGAAATATGTTTAATGAGAAAAATGTTGGTGTGTTCAGTACTTATTTTCCCCACTGTAGATGTTGAAAAGCAAAGGTCCTAAAATGGAACCTTGGGAAACTCCACGGGTTATTTTTGTTTGTTCAGATTTATAGTTACTTATTGACACAAAATAGTCTCTGTCTTTTAAATAGGACTTAAACCAGCTAAGTGTTGTACCAGTACTTATTTTCCCCGCTGTATATCGTATGATGATATAAAAATGTCTATTACTTCATAGAATACGCTATCATTTATATCATGCTTTAAAATGCAGGTATTCCCGTTTCTTGAACAAAGCTCCTCACTCACGACTTGTCAGCGCCCTCCCTCTTCCCTGCAGTGCGTGCAGTGCAACAGGTGTGTGGTGGGTGGCTAGGCTCTCCAGTGGTTGCTAACTCCAAACTATTGGTTTGGTCAAATAGCTGCTACTCCTGTTTGTCAGGGATGTGGGATTGTTTTCCATCATGCTGTGTCAGAGAGGATAGCCCGCTAACCTTGTTTTAATAGGAGGTACAGTAGGTAACGTTAACACCATGTCTAATTATAAAATGGCAAATGCTAAATGATGCTAAGTTGTGCTAACTGGAAACATTATAGTGTACCAGACCATTGTTTCTTTGGTTTAAATTCCTGCTGTGTTTCTTAGTTTTGTCTGAAAAAAAATTTATTAAAGCTGCAAAAGTGCATGATGGTGGCACATACACGCAAAATAAATAATAAATTAAAAACAGGTCAGAGGAGCAAGTTGGCTCTTAATGTAATTTATTTGATTTCTAATAATTTTAATTAGTCAAGTAGTGATAATGAATAAATTTAAAGTCATCAGATGTATTTTATTACATTACCTTTTGTGTCTTTGATTTTCAGATCACGACCAATCTGAAATAGTTTTACTAAGAAGCAAACAGGTTAAATCAGGCCAGAATGGCAGGCTGCAGGCTCCTAGCTCCACACTTAAATTTTCATTGATTTAAACTGACAGCTAATTTATATCTGTAGATGGCAGCAATGGGTAAGTTTCTCATTTTTAGACATTTTTTTAATGTCATGTGTTGTTTTTTTTGTTTTGCCATTTTCCTCTCACTCGGGAAATATTTAACTTATTGATGTTTACTTTTAATTCATATATGATTTAGAAGAAAAACCTGAAGTTTATGAGAATCAAATTTCAAATGCACATAAAAAAACTATTTTATAACAACACTGCAAAATTATGAGGGAAACAGGTGCATGTAAAAAAAAGTTAAAAAAAAGAGATGGTGCTTTTTATGAAATTATCTCAACTGTAGAATTTACAGAAAATGTATATTGTGATATACTGTATATTGTTATTGTGATATAAGATGACTTATACCGTGATATGAAGTTTTTGTCATATCACACAGCCTTAAACTAACTACAGGTGCCAAAAGCCAGTGGAACTCCATCTACACTGTACCTGGACTGCATTTCATCCAGAGATCAACAGTAACCTCTAGTGGTGAGAGTGGACTGAAAACTACACATTTGCCAAAATTCATCTTCAGATACTCTTTGATATAGGAGCAGTGTGAGCATGTAAAACCTCTACCCACAGACTGAATCAGAAAAGTCAGGACATATTAGAATACGGAAACAATCTGATCATATTGGCTGAACAGTCAGTAGTTATCAATGTCAAGTCTCTTGATCTGCCCAGGGGGACCACAAAGCATTGATCCTGGGGAGGACAGCGACTGCAGTGGGATCAGCAAAAAGAGAGGGAAAGAAATAACAAAGCGTCACAGTGATAAAGTGAGGCAAACTGTGCTGTTGACAATCTGCCCCCACATCCCCATGGTGTACTGGCTCTCAGTACACAAGGCAGGGAATACAGTCTCTACACGAACAGTGGACCTTGGTGTCATGTAAATCCTCAGGAACAAGGTTAGATCTGAGAAGTACTTATGATACAAATAAACACACACACAAACACACACATTCTATGCACTACTGTATGTTGCTAGTCCCAGTTATTATGCCTCAGTGAAACAGGCATACAGTAATCAGTTGGTGCGTCTGTTTGTGGCTGTGTGTGTGCATCTGTCTGTCTGTCCACCTTTCTGTTTTAGCTCACCCAGTCAAAATTAAGTGGAACTAAAGGCTTATATCATTGTATTGAGATATTTTCTCGACTTTAATTTGCCAGAATTGCAAGATAAGGCTTTGTTTTCAAAATAAACACAAATTTAACTCACCATTTATGTCAATGCAGCCGTGAAAAAAGGAAATGTAATAACTATGCCAGGCCAGTAGAGGTCGGAGTGACACTTTTTTACAGCTGCCCATGCCACCATGCCACAGGCACCAAGGAACAGAACCTTGGTGTTTTTTATTGTTCAATACTGTTATTTATTTAGCTATTAAGGCCCAGTTTCATAACAGCACCAGTATGTACTCTTTATTCCAGCATGGCATTTTATGCTGATATAGTATGTCGTACTAACAATACAGTGCTATATTTTGCATGGATGTAGAGTGTGAAATTTGGTCTTTACTGTTAAAAACACAAAGCTTCTATCTGTTAACCTTGCTGCAAAATACTTAATTTGTGTTTTTTGGGCCTGAAGCTGCTTTGGTTGTCATGCAAACTGTTTTGTATGTAAAGTCATAAACAGCCAACAACCAAAAAAAGAAGAAAAAAAACCATGCCATTTTGCATAAACAAATTTGCAAATTTCTCACCGTGTAACAATAAATATGTGGTGTTTGTACGTTGTGTATTGTTTACACATCATTTGCAAATCACTAACACATTCTTTAAGTGTCGTTGGAGGACTTGCGAATGAATGGAAACTCAAAAACATGTCACCACTAAAGCTGGGTTCACACTATAACGTTTGGACCGACTTTTACTGACATTTTCAAAAATCAGAGAAATCAGTCCAAACGTTGGTGAAATTACTTACAAAATTTTACGAACTTTTGCTTGCATTTCCCACTGTTGCATTCAGCGTTGTCAAACTTTTGCCAAAGTAGCAAAGCTAGCGTATGTGTAGCAGTTGCCAAATTAGGTTAACTTAAGCTAAGAATACTCAGCGCAGTTCAGCTGACATCAGCGTCATGCAACGCTCATATAAAGATCAGCGTTTGTGGAGGCTTCCTGCCATCCTGGACCTGCTTTTTTGGGTGGATTCACACTACAACGTTTGGACCATCTTTTACTGACGTTTCTGCAAACGTCTGGCTCTGCTGGCAAAAGTTGATAAAAGTTAATGATAGTTGGTGTTTGTTGGCAAACGCTGGCGAAAGTTGTATTTGTTGAGAATTTTCAGCATCCTGAAAATTTGTCGATGTTTGGAAATAAACATTGGTGAAAGTTGTGTTCAGTTTGTAAAAGTTCCTGAGCGCTGGGCTAAGTTATGCAGAGATCACCTAAGTCAGCCTAAGTTAAGCTCCTTTGGCAAACGTTGACTGAAATGCTGGTAAAACAGATGTTTTTAGATCGAAACTCACTTCAGACATGCACGGATGAAAGAGAAATAGAAAGAAGGGGGAATTTAAAAAAATATAAGAGGACAATGTACAGTATTTGTTTGGTGATAACAAGGTGTGTATGACATGTTTTTATTTTTTTTTAATCTATGAGATTTTATATATATTACTGTATATATGTATACACACACACATACATACATATTCCGGGCATTTGATTAGTTTTGAGTCGGTTGTGGGTTTGTTTGCTCCAGGTGATGGGTGTGGTCTGGTGAGTGATTTGGGATTTCGTGTCTTTGCAGTGTTATTTTTCTACCATTAAGCTATGCTGTTGCACAAACGCGTCTTTTGCCAGTAAGGATTACTGGTTGCCTTGGCAGCAACAGCTGTTTGAGACATCAATCAGTTTGGGGTTTTTTTGCTGTCTGAAAAAACATTTTCTTGGTCTGTGGAATAAAGTTTTTTTCATGAAATTTTCAGTCAGAGTCTGTTTACTCTCTGCCTGCAACATATATATATGATCTCCCAAAAATGTGTTAGCCCAAAAGAAAAAAAAAAAATCTCCTCATAGAGAAATTTACTGTCTTAATTTTCTGCTCCATGCATAATCATTCTCCAGGATTTATGGGTTCGGCTTCCACTGTGGGGAATCAAACAGGCTGATGTGATGTCAAAAAGTAAATTACGTTTTACGGGAGTTTATGTGATTTTGATGGAGAGAGTTGTAACAGTCAAAAGATAATCACCCGTTATTTTATTTACAGCCTTGGACAAAATTGTTGGTACCCCTCTGTTAATGAAAGAAAAACCCACAATGGTCACAGAAATAACTTGAATCTGACAAAAGTGGTAATAAATAAAAATTCTATAAAAATTAACCAATGAAAATCAGACAATGCTTTTGAATTGTGGTTCAACAGAATTATTTTTTTTAATTTAAGTTTTTGTACAGGGTATACATGTCATTACAGCACTGCATTGTTTACATTTTCATCACATATTCCCCTTTTTTTTGACAACATTGGAAAAAAATTATTACAACACCCTTTTTTAAGTGAAAGAAAAGAAAAATTAAAAAAAGACAAAAAAACAAAAGAGCAGAAAAATAAAAGAGCATCTGAGTAGCGTGGGTACAAAGAGAGGTGCCATTATTGAAATGGTGTTTGTGCAAGATTAGATCTGATGGAAGACATGCGTTCCAGGGTTGCCAAAAGTTCAAGAACCCATCCATGTCCTGTCTCAGTGCAAATGTCAACTTTTCCATCAAATAAATGTCCTGAATCACATTAATCCAATCTTCAGGTGTAGGACAGTCTTTCGACATCCATTTTTTTGTTAGTGCTTTTTTACTTGCCAATATTAAAACACTGAATAAGTATTTTTCTCCTCGTCTTTCCAGTGATTCCGGTAGTAAACCCAAATACAAAGTTACAAAAGAAAAGGGAACTGTTACTTTGAATATTTTCCCCAATATTGTCTGTACATTGGTCCAATATTGGTGGATAACTGGGCATGACCAAAACACATGAAAATGATTTGCAGTCTTTTCACCACACAAGCGCCAACAATTCAACCCTTTACCAGTAAATTTGTTTTGTGCAGGTGTTCTGAAAAATCTTATCAAATTTTTCCATCCAAATTCTCTCCACAGCAGGGATGAAGTACTTTTCCATTGTTGTTTATTTAGCTTTTCCCATATTTCCAGTTGTAAAGTGAAATTCCCCTCTTTTTCCCATCTCTCTTTTATATATGATGTGTTGTCTCCTTTTAAATCTTGAAGACTATGGTATATTTTAGAAATGTATCTGATCCCTGGGATCCCTTTATATGCCATTAAGAAAACCTTCAGAACACCTGACTGGGCCCTTTCCAAATTCTCCTTTTTAAGTATTTTGTTTATGTGGTGTCTAAGCTGAAAGAACCTGTAAAGGTCTTGATTTATTAGACCTTGTTTTTTCAAATCTTCAAACCTTCTTAAAGTCTGCCCTTTAAAAAAATCGTAATATTTTATCAGTCCGTTCTCTTTCCACTTTTTAAATTTAGTGTCTGTTTTATTAGGAGTAAAATCCCGATCATAGGAGATCCATTGCAATAATCGATAGGGTTCTTTAGTTTGATTCTCTCTGACCATCTTAAACCAAATTTTTAGCGGGGTCTCTATCCACGGGTTAGTGTTATCCAAAAGTTTAGGTAAGGCATTATTCCCCATTATCGCCTGTAGGGGAATGTCACTTGTTATTTGGCATTCTATCTCCTTCCATTGTGCAGTGTAGACTGGGTTACATATCTCTACCAAAGTTTTAATTTGCGCGGCTTTAAAATAGTCCCAGATATTTGGCAGCGCGAGCCCACCTTTGTCTTTGTTTAGCTGTAGGGTTCTATATCTGATTCTTGGTCTCTTGCCCTGCCATATGAATCTTGAGATCCTTCTGTCCAGTTCTTGCCATGTTTTTTGGGGAGGTTCTACCGGTATTGTTTGGAAAAGGTATAGAAGACGTGGAAGTATATTCATTTTGACTGCTTCAATTCTATGTGCAGTACCCAAGAATGGTATCCTATTCCATCTTGCTAGATCAGATTTTATTTTTGTTATCAGTGGATCATAGTTTAGTGTTATAATTTTGTTGAATTGTTTTGGGATATTGACCCCCAGATATTTCATAGATTCCATCTCTCAGTTAGTTTTGAATTTGCTTAGTAAATATTGATTTGGGTTATAGTTGAAAGTTAAAATTTGGGTTTTATGCATGTTTAATTCGTACCCCGATAACTCTCCATACTCTGAAAAAACTGAGATTAGTTCTGGCAAAGAGGTGTCCGGCTGCCCCAGGTATATTAAAATGTCACCAGCAAAGAGTGCTATTTTATGTTCCTTCTGACCAAGTGTAATACCTTGAATTTTTTGATTCTCTTATCCATTGGCTCAGAGGTTCTATGAAGATTGCAAAGAGCAGTGGAGACAAGGGGCAGCCCTGACGACATCCTCTTTCCAGTTCAAAAGATGATGATAATTTACCGTTAATCCTTATTTTAGCTGTTGGTTTTTTATATAATGCCTGGATAGTTCTAATGAAGTTGTTATGAAAATTGAAACTGGATAAGATTCTATATAGGAAAGACCACTCTACCGAATCAAATGCTTTTTCAGCATCTAATCCCAGTATGGCTGCATTTAAATTATATTTTTTTATATGATGAATTATATGTAAAGTGCGTCTAATGTTATCTTGTGTCTGTCTTTGTCTTATAAAACCTGTTTGGTTTAAGTGAATTAAGTCTGTCAGTATATTTTCTAACCTTTTGGCAAGGATAGCAGTAAAAAGTTTATAGTCCTGATTTAACACACTGATTGGTCTGTAGTTGGAGCAGTCTAATTTATCCTTTTCAGGTTTAGGTATGACTGCAATGACCCCTTCTCTCCAGGAGGAGGGGGGATTTCTCCTGTGTGGGGGACATAGTTAAATGTTTTCAGGAGGAGAGGAGATAGTTGCTGTTTAAAGGTTTTGTACCACTCTGCTGTATAACCATCTGCTCCTGGGGATTTGTTAGCTTTAAGTTTCATAATTGCTTTTTCTAATTCTTTAGGTTGTATTTCTGACAGTAGTTTTTTATTTTGTGACTCAGTAAGTTGGGGAAGATTTAATGTATTTAGGAAGGCTTCGGATGCGTCTTTGTTTTTTGAGGGAATACAAGTTCTTGTAGTAATTCTCGAAACTTTTAAGAATTTCCTGAATTCTAAATTTTATTTCCTTTGATACTGGGTCTCTGATTTTGTAAATTGCTCTCTCCATTTGTTGTTTCCTCAATTTATAGGCTAGTAATTTTGTCGATTTGCTACCTGTTTCATAATATTTTTGTTTCAGAAATGTAAGTTTCTTCTGGATTTCTATTGTGTAGATCTCATTTATTTGTTTTTTTATTTCCTTAATTTTAATTAAATTAAATCACCCTTATTGTCATTCAACCGTACAACCAATCATGTACAGTACAACAAGATTGTGTTTTACCTATCTACAGTGTCAATCACACACACCCCAAGTGCAGAATCAGAGGGCCGCTGCCATGCAAGACGCCACCACAGATTTCCCTCCTCCATACCATTATTGCTGAGCACCAAGCTGGATGGCACGAAGTTCCACTTTTATATGGTCTTCGGCATGACCCGGCCGGGATTTGAACCCCTGCCTCCCGGGCGTGGGGCGGGTGCTCTACCAACTGAGCCACCACTCCGGTATGAGCGAGTCATTAGAATGCGTGTTGCCTTTGTGCTCTTTTTCTAGTTTCTTAAGTTCTGACTCTAATGTGATTAGTTTTTCTTGTCTCAATTTCTTTTGGAGTGCCAGTTTTGCGATAATCTTTCCCCTTATTACAGCTTTGCATGCGTCCCACAGTATTAAATGGGATACTTCTCCATTATCATTTTCTTCCAAATATCTGAGACTATCTGATTCCAATTCATCTTTCAGTGGTCCTTTCAGCACATTTGAATTTAACCTCCAAGAAAATGTATTATTTGTGTATTTTTGGATATTTAAGTCCATATAGATCGGACTGTGGTCAGAGAGATTCATCAGTTCTATTTTACATGTTTTTACTCTTCCAATGTCTCTATTAAACATAAAAAAATAGTCAATCCTTGAGTATGATGAATGTGGTGCTGAGTAAAATGTATAATCTTTTACACTGGGGTTGAATTCCCTCCACACGTCACAGATTCCCAGTTCATTTAGTAGCATCCTAGTTTTTCTACTTTGAGTGTTATTTTGATGTGAAGAATTACCCGATGCATCCCAGCATGGATTCAGTCTTAGACTGAAGTCTCCACCACATATCACTAAACCTTGGGCTTTAGTTATCATTAGGTCAAATACATTTTTATAAAATTTCCAGTTAGCCCCTGGAGGTGCATATACATTCAGCAGGGTGATATCTTCTCCCTCTAGCCGACCAAGTACCATGCTAAATCTCACTTCTTTATCTTTGTGTTCTGAATTTTTTTCAAATATGATTTTGGTTGAGATCAATATCGCTACCCCCCTCCTCCTCCCTGACTTATATGAAGATGAAGAGATCAGTTTAAACCCTTGTCTATTGAGTTTAGTGTGTTCCAAGTCTGTTAGGTGGGTCTCCTGTAAAAATATTATTCCTGCTTTGTCTTTTTTCATTTTGCCTAGAATCTTGGATCTTTTAACTGGGTTCAGGATCCCTTTTACATTATATGAGATTATTTTGGTTGCACCCTGTTTCTCCATTGTATTGTCTTATTTAGTATAACAGTATAGTGGCCCTCTTTTATGCTACTCAAAAACTGAAAGAACATTAAGAACACAAAAAACATTAAGAACATAGTATATAAAACTTTAAAACAAAAAACTGTCAGAAGATACCCAGCTACCCAACTAACACTCCAAAAAATAATAAATCGACTCCGAATGTGAATATAGCTTCACCTGCAGATGAATTTAATAATTTTTTTGTTAACATTGGACCTAAACTGGCCCGAGAAATACCCACTACGGTGCCAACAGGTGATTCAATATGCAATAACACTGCTGTAAAAGACACCATCTTCATAAAGAACACAGACGAAAGAGAGGTCATTGAAATTGTTAAATCGTTCAAAAGTAAAACATCTACTGACTGCGATGGTATTGATATGCTACTAGTCAAAACTGTTATCGAATGCATAGTGAAACCACTGACGTATATCTGTAACCTGTCTCTCCAATCAGGTATATTTCCCAATGCAATGAAAATAGCTAAAGTAATTCCGATTTACAAGACAGGCGACAGAGGGGAACTCTCCAACTACAGACCAATTTCACTATTACCGCAATTTTCCAAGATACTTGAAAAAATATTCTATGAGAGAATTGACAACTTCATACTGAAGAATGATTTATTGTGTGAGCAGCAATATGGGTTCAGACACAAAAGGACAACAGCATATGCCTTAATGGAATTTACAGAAAAAATATCAACAGCCATTGAAAATAAAGAGTATTCAGTTGGAGTATTCCTGGATCTTAAAAAAGCATTTGATACAGTAGATCACAATCTATTATTAAAGAAACTACAAAATTGTGGTATCAGAGGGGTAGCACTGTCCTGGTTAAGAAGTTACTTAAAGAATAGATATCAGTTTGTATTTGTTAACAACAAAAACTCAGAGCTACCGAAGGTCACCTGTGGAGTCCCACAGGGTTCAGTTTTGGGACCATTATTATTCAATATGTATATAAATGATATATGTAAAGTTTCAGAAAAAATGGACTTAATATTGTTTGCTGATGACACTAACCTGCTATGCAGTGGAAACAACTTGGAACAACTTCTGGATACACTCGGAAAGGAATTAGGAAAGCTGAAACTGTGGTTTGATTCAAACAAATTAATGCTCAATTTAAGCAAGACAAAATTTATAGTCTTTAACAACCATCACAACTACCCAGTACCCAAACTCAGTGTAAATGGTGTAGAGATTGAAAGGGTATCCGAAACTAAATTCCTTGGAGTAATAATTGATAACAAACTGTGTTGGAAGCCACATATTAATTATATAAAAGGTAAAGTATCCAAATCAATTGCAATATTACACAGAGTGAAAAATTTGCTGAATCAACCCACACTATACACCTTGTATCATTCATTAATACTCCCATACATGACATATTGTAATGAAGTATGGGGAAATACATATAAAACAAACATATATCCACTCTTTATGCTTCAAAAGAGAGCTATTAGAATAATCAACAAAGCAGCTTACAGGGAACCAACAAACCCACTTTTTCTTAAACAAAAAACTCTCAAGTTGAAAGATCTGATCGACTTTAAAACCGCAATAATAATGTTCAAAGTGAAGAATCTATCACTGCCCGCAAATATCCAAAAGTTGTTCCAAACAAGGGAGAAACGATATCACTTCAGAGGAACATGTATATTTCAAAAGCCTACAGTGAGAACAACTACCAAGCAACACTGTATTTCAGTGCAAGGTGTCAGATTATGGAACGATTTTGGACCTGAATTAAAATCATGTACAAAGCTTGGACAATTTAAACAAAAACTAAAGGAAGAAATACTCCAAACATATTTACAAGACGACATGTAAACTCACATAAGGATTGACATTTCCAGCCTGTGTTGTGTTATAGCTTAGTTTTTCTTTTTTCTCTGTGACACTATGTCTTAGATTTGTTTTTGAATAGTAACCGCTTAACTTAGACTAGCTCAGTTTTCTTTTTCTCTCAGTCATATTTTGTCTTAGCCTTGTTTTAAATTGTAATCGCTCTTGTCTTGTTTTCTCTTTTTTCTCCTTTGAATTCTTGGATGGAATATGGGTGGGCAATATACTGTAAGCTGCGGCTTCAGCCATCACCCATTTCGGATAACTCACGTGGAATTGTATAGTAGAAGGAGTCTTTGTCTAATTTGACCTTGTTGTTATATTATACAGTTTCTTTTAACCTGTAATGTACTATCCGAAATAAATTCATTCATTCATTCATTCATTCATTCATTCATTCATTCATTCAAGATCTTCCTGAACTGAGGTCTTTTTAGCGACCTTAGAAGAGCCTTGATGGTGTGTTGGCTCTGAGGGAAATTCCTCAAACTTTGTTACGTGTTGAGGACCCTCTCTTACCCCTGTAAGTTGTCCCATGTTTTTAACATGATTTTCAGATCCAAATCCGAACTTGTAATGATTTTATTTTTTTTTTTTTTATGCCTATACCCTATGAAATTGTGCGCAACCTCCCACCACCATCACAGCAAACAATCACGTTAATACAGTATTTGTTAGTGCGGAGAGTTCATGTGGTTCATTGTCACATTTCTATTTTAACAAGTTGGTTTTTTTTATAAAGACTTGTTTCTAATATTATGACTGTTCCATGAAATGTTTTACCACTTCATATTTGCTGATTCTGCATCTCCTTTAATGTCTGTTACCTTGTAGGAGGAGGATTGGATGCGCAGATTGACTAAAAATATCGTTATTCCCTCCTGAAAGCGTCCAGTTTTTCCTTATAGCCCTGGCGCTGGGTTTCCTGCTGCTGGCCCGTGGATTTTGAGGGTCTCTGTGTGCACCATGTTTGAGCCATGATTCTTTCAATCGGGTCTGCTACGGGTTTAACCACCATTACCGGGAGCCCTCTTCTCGCCATATCCCTGGTTGCTTCTTCTGCCAAGTTGTAGAGACACGTCTCTTCCCCGTTAAAAAAAACCCCTCAGCTTCACCGGAAATGGAGTTTGAAAGTGCAGTTTCTTCTCTCTTAGTACCTTTTTAGCGTCATTGTATTCCCAATGCTTTTTAAGGATCTCCGGGGCGTAGTCATGCTCCACAAAAACTTTTCTTTCTTGGTGCATAAATCCTTTTTTCTGCCAAGCCAGTCTCAAAACCTCTTCTTTTGTTCTGAAGTTGGAAAACTTCACCACCACCGATCGCGGGGGAGCTTCCGCCGACAGCCTTGGGGCTAATGAACGGTGCACCCTTTCTATTTTCAAATCGGTGGATTGGGGAATTTCCAACTTCTCTCTCAGTATGGTTTCCACGCATGCAGCCATTGTGGTGAAACCATCCTCGACTCCTTCTTTCAGACCATGAATTCTTATGTTGTCCCTTCTTAGTCTTCCTTCCAGGTCGGTTAGCTTAGCCTCCAGTCTTGTCTGTCATTTGAGTAATTCCAGCGTGGTTTCTTCCAGCCCTTTTATTCTTTCCTCTGCTTCCATGATTCGGTCCTCAGCCTGGTCCACTCTGTTGTTTGTCCTTTATATTTCATCTTTAAGTTCACGAAATTTGGCCCAACACTCTCGGCGAAATTCTCTTAATTCTTGAAGTATCGTTTTTAAACTAACCGTGTTGCTAGCCTCATTGTGCTCCTCTATTTGCGAGTGGTTATTGTCCTCGAGGTCAGTTTCTCCGGCCGATGCGTGTCTTGGCCTGGTAAATGTTGATCTCTTCTGTTTTCCTTTAGGCATAATGACTGTCTTTTGATTTTCACTCTTCCTTAAATCCGTTAAATCTGATTTTCATGGTATTTTCACAGATGGAATCTGGGAGCTTCAGCGTTAAGCTGCTACCACCATGGTGTCCAGACCGGAAGTCCAACAGAATTATTTTAAAAAACAAACTCGTGAAACAGGCCTGGACAAAAATGATGGTACCCTTAACTTAATATTTTGTTGCACAACCTTTTGAGGCAATCACTGCAATCAAACGATTTCGGTAACTCTCAGTGAGACTTCTGCACCTCTCAGCAGGTATTTTGGCCCACTCCTCATGAGCAAACTGCTCCAGTTGTCTCAGGTTTGAAGGGTGCCTTCTCCAGACGGCATGTTTCAGCTCCTTCCACAGATGTTCAATAGAATTTAGATCAGGGCTCATAGAAGGCCACTTTAGAATAGTCCAATGTTTCGCTCTTAGCCATTCTTGGGTGTTTTTAGCTGTGTCTTTTGGGTCATTATCCTGTTGCAAGACCCATGACCTGCGACTGAGACCAAGCTGTCTGACATTGGGCAGCATATTTCTCTCTAGAATACCTTGATAGTCTTGAGATTTCATTGTACCCTGCACAGACTCAAGACACCCTGTGCCAGATGCAGCAAAGCAGCCCCACAACATAACAGAACCTCCTCCATGTTTCACAGTAGGGACAGTGTTCTTTTCTTGGTATGCTTCATTTTTGCGTCTGTGAACACAGAGCTGATGTGCCTTGCCAAAAAGTTCCAGTTTTGTCTCGTCTGTCCATAGGACATTCTCCCAGAAGCTTTATGGCTTGTCAACATGCAGTTTGGCAAATTCCAGTCTGGCTTTTTTATGATTTGTTTTCAACAGTGGTGTCCTCCTTGGTCGTCTCCCATGAAGTCCACTTTGGCTCAAACAACGACGGATGATGCGATCTGACACTGATTCGTATTATCCGTCTCCTCCTGCGGCCACATCCAGGGAGGTTGGCTACAGTCCCGTGGATCTTAAATTTCTGAATAATATGTGCAGCTGTAGTCACAGGAACATCAAGCTGCTTGGAGATGGTCTTATAGCCTTTACCTTTAACATGCTTGTCTATAATTTTCTTTCTAATCTCCTGAGACAGCTCTCTCCTTTGCTTCCTCTGGTCCATGTTCCGTGTGGTACACACCATGTCACTAAACAGCACAGTGACTACTTGTCACCCTTTAAATAGGCCGACTGATTACAAGTTTGTAGACACCCGTGATGTTAATTAGAGGACACATCTTGGTTGAACATGTCCCTATCGTCACATTATTTTCAATCTTTTCTAGGGGTACCATCATTTTTGTCCAGGCCTGTTTCATGAGTTTGTTTTTTAAGGTAATTCTTTTGAACCACAATTCAAAAGCATTGTCTGATTTTCACTGGTTAACCCTTTGCACTCTGGTCAATTTCCCTAAAAACGCCTAAAAATAACATACCCAAAGTAAATCAAAAGCTGTTCTTCAACCCTTTGCAGCATCTTCATGGGGTTGGTCTCATTTAAAAGAAAACACTTTGAATTTTTTGGCAAAACAGTCATAATCTCTCTTAGTGCTCCTGCCACTGAGTAACAGTCATCTAAACATACTGAATCTGAAGAAAATAAAGTTCGCCTGGGTGTTTTTTTTAGATACAAATGCTTGCAAATAACACACAGCTGTCAGGTACTGGCTGGAAAGTGCAACAGAAATGTAGAACCAAGTGTTATCAAGCTGAGGTCAAAATTTTGTAACAATACCACAAAAAATGAATATATTACACAGCTTTTTTCTCAGGTTGTTCCCAGGCGTTTTGAACTGTGCCAAACTGTGCCAAATGGCACAGTTTGGAAAAACGTCTATAACTTTTGAATGATTCAACATAGAAGCTTCATCTTGGGCTCTAATGAAAGGTGACACTCAGGGCTGTGTCACGTAAAAAAGCATGCCACGTAAAAAATGTGTGGCCTTTTCTTACCAGAAAAAATAACCTACGGTGCAATAAAAATTATACTAAAATATCTGCAATGTAGAGGATAACACCCCCCCCCCCCCGCTACAGAGGAGCTCGGTGCACAAAAAACGGTCCGTCAATGGTCCGTCATGTGGCCATGATGCACCGTTGTATTTACCGATCGGTCAAAAGTCATTTTTATTACTATTTTCATTGATAAAGAATAATTTAGCTTATAACACTTACCTGTCCACAACAGCAGTGTCGTTGGCGAACATCTGTTCCTCATTGTCAGACAAACATGAAGCTGGTCCGCTTGTTACGGACTCGTGGTTCTGATCACGCGACCCGGTCAAACCATCTCCGCTTCCATGATTGCGGTTTTGGCGAACGATTTTTCAAAACAAATAAGAACAGTAGTAATAAAAAAAAGACTAACGCTACCGTTACACACAGGTCTCAATGTGTGTCACCCAGCGGCTTAGACAAAACAGATTTTACGCACGGGACGCACGCGTTTCAATCGTCGAACTTCTCTGCTTCATTTGGCTCGTTGTATTCGCGGTCGTTGGTAGGCAGGTCCTTCTTGCTAGGTTTTCAGTCATTGTTTCTTCAAGGTTTCAGAAACCCAATTCAAGGCTCTTATTAGTCGAATGAGAGGTCAATCAAATCTAAACCAATCAAAACACTCCTTTGGCTTTCTGTTCGTGGCTGTGTCTGTACTGGAAGAATGGAAATGCAGCTTTTTTTTTCAGTGCACACTGAGACGCACAGTGCGCACTGAGACGCACTAGGACGCAATGACGTGACCGCCCGCAGTATCACGGAGTGCAACAGGTTAATTTTCATAGAATTTTTATTTATTTCCACTTTTGTCAGATTCAAGTTATTTCTGTGACCATTGTGGGTTTTTCTTTCATTAACAGAGGAGTACCAATAATTTTGTCCACGGCTGTACATGATGATTCACTAAATGTTTTTTTTAATTCCATCTACATTCACATTTTAATTGTGGACTTAGTGTTGGATTCTATGCATATTTTATAAGAATGAATGAATGAATGAATGAACAAACAGAGGAAAATGGTATGCAGAAGTAACTACATAAGAATATAAAACAAAAATAAATACTGAAACATATGCCCAAAGGAGATGTGTTCACTCAAAAAGTAGGTCCAGAATGGCAGAAAGCCTCCACAAATGCATATGAGCATCGACTAATGCTGATGTCAGCTGACCTGCACTGGCCATTTCTCTGATTTTTCAAAACATCTGTTAAAGTCGGTCCAAATGCTATAGTGTGAACCCAGCTTTAACTTAGGCTGACTTAGGTAAACTCTGCATAACAGCCCTGCACTCAGGAACTTTAACAAACTGAGCACAACTTTCACCAACATGTATTCCCAAACGTCAGCAAATTTTCAGCAAGCTGAAATTTTTCAAAGAACACAACTTTCGCCAGCATTTGCCAACAGACACCATCATTAACTTTTGCCAGCAGAGCCAGATGTTTGCCAAAATGTCACTAAAGGTTGGTTCAAATGCTGTAGTGTGAATCCACCTTAAGCTATTTTATTGCTGCCATTTTGCCTTTGAAACCATAAAACCCAGTAACAGTAAAAACAATAAAAACAAGTCAAACTGGCTTGTACAACACATCCGGTAAGGTAAGACTTTATTTACATCATAATATCAAACACTGTCACATTAGCAGAATTGATCCCAGAAAAATACATTTTAAAACAGAAGGCATTTTCATTTCTTTTCATGCTGAATTATAAAAATCCTTGAAATCATATTTTGATATGTCTCCTGCATGTCTCTCTCCCCTGGTCTCCACTCCATCCCCTATCTGTCTTCAATGTGTCCATCTAATAAAGGCTGAAAATGGCCAAAAATATCTAGAAAAACTGTGCATAGAAATTACATACTACTGTCAAATTTTGTAAAGAACAAGAACGCCAAGTTTATTGTCCTTCAAGCCATACACCAAATGACTTTCCCTTCCCCTATTCTATTACGCTGAGTTAGAAGACAGGAAGTACCATTTCTATATGATCATTGGTATGACCCAGCTGGGGCTTGAACCCACAACCTCCCAGCTGAAGTGATGGATGCTCTACCATTCATCCACCACTACAGCCTGTAAAATTAACCTTTTTTCTTCCACTAAAATAGTTAGTGTGGGGGTCACCTTATAATTTTAAGTTGCCTAAACATGAAATTATAGGATGTTATGATTACAACACTCACTTTTTCAATTTAAAACAACTATTTATTTTTATGGCGTATATCAGATTTTCCCAATAAATGCGAATATATAGCAAATATGTTGTAAATATTAGCTATCATTCTGCATTGTGAAGAGCTGTTTATATGCAGGCCTACCCTACAATATTAGACCAATCTTGATATATTACTTCTGTCTGGTGAATGGATTATCTTGGCAAAGGAGAAAACTTTTTTTTTTTTTTTTAACTCTTTCTGGCACATCAAATTTCCGTTTTAGAATGGCTCATATTTTTATTTCTATAAAATTTAATAACAAACACATTCTTGTAACTCCATTCGAGATTCTTGTAAAATTCACAGTCAACTAGTACATTGGTAGGATTCGACCATGGATTATTGCAAACAAACGACATCGTCTTTATGGTATGGGTCCAAAAATCCATAGGCCACCGGGTGTCCCAAATTATTTTAGACATCAATATATGTAATTGCTCAGAATTTCACAAGTGCATCTCTGCATAATAAAAGGATTAAGACACTTGATAATATTGACATATGCAGCCCATAAGTGTGTCTTAGGCTACGTTCACACTACAAGTGTTAATGCTCAATTCCGATTTTTTGCAGAGATCCGATTTTTTTTGTGTGAGCGTTCACATTATAACTTAAATGCGACCCCCATCAGACTCCAGTGTGAAACTACAGCTATGAAGTGACCCACATGCACAGAAGAAACGTCAGACACAGCGTTGTGTTTACAGAAGTATGAGCCACGAATGATTGAGGGGGACAGAACTTCTTCACCTTGATGCAGCACAGCAAAATAAAATATTAAAATCATTCAGAAATGATTATGCACAAAATAAATGAGACCAGCTTCATTCCTCTACACACCAGATGACCGCTGTGATCAGCTCTGCTTTAACAGAACTGATCGATTAAACAGCTCTCTTGAAAATGAGGCCCTGTGTCTCAATGGGATTACCTGTATAAATAAGGTTAATAAATAATCCTAGCGATTATAATAGGGCTCTCACCCTATGACGTCGTCAGTGGCTCGGGCCTAAACAGTGCGGCTCATTCCAGTAGCGTAACACCGGTCCTGCACAGGAAGAAGAAGCCGCCAGAGACTCCCCTCTCCTGGACAGTGTGTTTTCTTATGCCCCTATCTGGCCATTCCGCTCCACAGTCATGTCGGTATTAACTTTACATTTTAGATATTACAGCGGCCGGGACTCACAATGTACTGTTTACAGGGAAAAGGGAATTTTCAGCATCCAGTAAATGTGTTGTTAACTTTTTTTTAGTGTGCCATTACTGTGCGCCTGCTTGTCTGATGGTTTCACCCCCCCCCCCAACAATCCAGTGATAAAGGGAAGAAGATTGATTAAAAAGAGAGCACAAATCAGCTGTCTGCCATGCTTGCTGCATCCTCCACCGCAGAATTGTAGTGTCTGTCTCACTTTAATGAGGCAAAAGTCGGATGAAATGCGATATGACCGTTCAGACGGAGGTCGCTTTGGAAAATATCAGACACGTATCTGAATTAGGACCACATATGAAAGTGGCCTGGGTCTGATGTGAAAAAAAATCAGATATGTGCTGTTCAGACTGTCATTTAAAAAAAAAAATAAAAAAAAAATCAGATATGGGTCACATTTGTGCAAAAAAATCGGAATTGAGCATTAAAACCTGCAGTGTGAACGTAGCCTTGGTCTTAAAGCCAGTCCTTCCCAACCAGTTGATTATAGCCCAGGGGTACTGTTGCAGCTTGAAAGTGATTTAATTTTAAAAAATAAAAAATAGAAGTTATTGTTTGACAAACAAAAAATATCACCACTATAGGACGAAAAGGTTGAATTTTACAAATAAGAAATACTAAACTACTACTAAAAAAATAAATACTTTTATCCAATTCAATATTTTTCAACCAGGGTTCCTAGAAACCCAGGGGTTCTGTGACAGAACAGTCAGGTATCCACAGGATAATGGTCCAAAAAAACTGAAAGGTCCAAAAAAAATTGCAAATAATTTTTTGCTGTTGTGTATGGCTTCTGTAGTGGCTTTTCCATGTCAGTAGGTGAGAGTATGAACGTAGTATGGTTACCATCTTCTTCTTCTTCATGTGTTTTACAGAGGTCAATGACCTTGTTAAGACATGCTAGGTTGTAAAGGTAAAGCCAAATTTATTGTCATTCAATCCATACAGTGAATCATGTACAGTAGAACGAAATTACGTTTCTCTTATCTACAATGTTAATCACATCTAGAATCAGAGGGGTTGCTGCCATGCAAGGCGCCACCACAGATTTTCCTCCTCCATTCCATTATTGCTGAGCACCAAGCTGGACGGCAGGAAGTTCTGCTTTTATATGGTCTTCGGCATGACCCAGCCGGGATTTGAACCCAGGCCTCCCGGGTGTGGTGCGAATGCTCTACCAACTGAGCCACCATTCCGGTAGTGGTGACTAGATGAAAAAACCAGCGATGGAATAAATATTTGAAGAGGAAAGACTCAGACTCTGAATTGGGCCTGGACAAAATTCTAACCAGGGTCAAAGCAGTAAGTGAAGACAGTGGAGACATGGCAGTACAGCAAAAGTTATCCTTCCTTTGAATTTACTTCCATCTCGCATCCCACTGCACCAAGCTGTTATGCTTGGTGTGTGAGGTAAAGCTATCCAACAGTGGCATGGCCCCATGCAAGCTTAAACGTCATCTCCAAACAAAACACCCATCACTTCAAAATAAGAACACTGACTATTTTGTTCACCTCCATGAGAAACAGGCAACTAATGAGAAAAAACTGGACTTTTCAAGCCTGACTGCTATAAAAAGGAATGGATCATGGCGACACAGAGAGAAAATCACAGAGAAGAAGAGACCAAAACTTTCCACAGTATGAGAGAATTTTATCAAAAATAAACAAATCCAACAAGTTAAATGCAGACTCTGTAAAGCAGAGTTGTCATATCACAGCAGCACTACAGCGACGCATCCATCCGCCTCCTCCCCTCCCTCCTCTGTCTGCTCTGTCCCCCGGCTTGGCTGCCTGTCAGTGAGAATCTGCTGTGCTCCATCCCAGTGATGAGTGATTGAAGTGGAGCCCCTTCTAAACATTGCACCGGTATGGTTAGCAAGTTAAGTTAGCTTTCTTATTTTCAATAAGCAACTGTCTCAGCTTTAGAAAACTGATTAAACTGCTAGTATGTGCTGTTAATATTATTTTACCTGTCATACACAAGCTCTCTTGGACAATGATTGCCGAGCTGTTTCAGTCATGCTGGCTAATGTGTTAAGTGCAGTTAATTAGTGAATTACAGGAGTGGCTTACTCTTTTATCTTCCCTCTTTTTGTAATGGTAATATCAGCCCCGATGGCAGTTTCAAATATGGGTGATTGGTGTCCTGGGTGCCCGCCCACCATTCTTTTGAGCGTGCCACAAGAATCAGAAAAATAAAAATAATAATAAAAGATTCATAATTATTTGTGCTGAGCGTGTATTTGTGGCTAATGGACACCCTCTTCAGGTGGGATGCCCGCGCCATGTGTCTGCGGCTGGCAGACTCCAGCAGATCAAACTCCAGTACAGTATGGCGGACATTCAAAATGGAGCAAAGGAGGAAAAAAATGTTAAAAGTAAGTTTTTTTGCTTAAATTATGCAGCAGTTTGAATTTTAAAACACTGATCTGTAAAACGGCAACATTTGGTTATTACAGCTTACAGTATGTTATGTAACATTTTTTTTCCAATATGTGTAGTCTGCTTTCGTTTACTGGCCACATGAATTAATTTCAGGGCTGTGCAAAGACCATTTGAGGGGCAGGGGTACAAATTAATTAAAAAGGGCACATGGAATGAGATTTGTTAAAAATATGTGTCAGCTTTAGATCTTACTTAGTTGGTATCCATTTGACTTTAATACCTATACACTCATGGACATATTTAATACCCCACAGATTTTTACAAATTATCAACTCACACAGAGACCATGGTCTTCATCATTAATTATGTAAAGGTTAATGACAAAAAAAAAAAGAAAAATGGGCAGCTTCCATTGAAAAATGATTATCTCTTCAAAATAAAAACATCTTTGCAAAAATCTGAAAAGAGCTTTTCTTTCAATAAATAAATTATTAAAACTTAATTCAAATGAATAAATCCTTGCAAAAAATTAAAAAGGCCATTTGCCTTGTCAGCAAAATGAGCCAAAACCATCCCCTCTGTTAAAACTGCCCCCCTCCAACCCCACAAAGACTGCAAGGATAATTTATACAGGACAAAGTAGTACAGGTGCATCTCAATAAATTAAAATGTCACCTGAAAAGTTGATTTATTTCAGTAATTCAATTAAAGATTAAACTTTTATACAGATTCATTACAGACAGAGCGATATATTTCTGTCATGTTTCAATAGCGATAGATCAAAAAGCAGGCAACAGAGAAAACAGGTGGAGTTAACAATGATTTTATTGATAAATGTGCAAGAAGTGAACTGCAGCAAGAGGTCTGGCAACCCTATGGAGAGAGAGGAGACCAACGGTAAGCTTAGCAGTAATAGGGAATTAATCACAATGCTAATGATTGCTGTTTGCTTACAGGTGCTGTGAGGGAGCTGGGCGGTGAAGAAAAGGCTTGAACCCTCAGCGTCACAGCAGGGTAGGAGTGCTTGGGGGGAAAAGGGAGACAGGTTAGGGAATGTTGGTAAGTGCACTTACAGGGTATGGGTAAAGAATCCAGGTGAAGCCTCCACAGTTCAGGGGTCCAATCTACCAGGGTTGGGTCCACTGTCTGCCTGGAGAGTCTTGGAGGAGGGAAAAGGGAACAGTAGATGAATGAATACTTTCCTTTGCAGACGCGTTGGAGGAGAGGTACTGGCCGCACATGCGTCTAGACGGCATGAAGTCATCAACAATCTCCTGAAGAGTGGAGGACGCTGGGGCTATTTAAGGAGTCCGCTGATTACTTGCAGATGGTGAGTACAGCTGTGGAAAATGAAATTAATTAAAGAGGAAGAGAAGCAGTGTGCAGCCAAACCATGACAGTACCCTCCCTTCAAGGGGCAACTCCTGGCACCTGAAGCTTGTCAAGCTGTCTCCTGTAACGAGGCGGGCGTCCGTGACAAAGGACCCCGGGATCCAGAAACTCCATGACCCCAGCGACAAGAGTGCATGTCCCTTGTAGACTAAGCCACCATCGACCATGGCGAAGGGAGGAGGCGGTTTGGATGGGGGCACAAAGGGCTGGTGGAAAACAGGTTTGATGTGAGAGACATGAAATGATGGGTTGATGCAGAGGGAGGGAGGGAGCTTGAGTCGAACTGAGGCCGGGTTGATTATGTGGGAGATGGGACAGTGTCCAGTGAATCGGGGAAATAGCTTCTTGGAGTCGGTCTTGAGCGAAATGTCCTTGGTGGAAAGCCAAACCATGTAGATAGGTGCCGTGCTCCTCCGTTGGTCAGCTCATGTGCAATTCTGCTTGGCCATTCGTAGGAGTGCCGTCTTGGTGGCCCTCCAGATATGGCAATACCTCTGGACATGATGGCAGATAGATGGCACAGCGATATCCCTCTTGGTAATGAGGAAGCGGGGGGGGGGGGGGGGGTGTTGTAGCCTAAAGAGGCTTCAAAGGGTGGGTAGCCAGTAGCAGCAGAGGTAGCAGTGTTGTGGGCATATTCTACCCAAGAGAGGTGGGAGCTCCACGAAGAGGGACGAGAAGCTATACTGCAGCGTACTGTCACCTCCAGCTCTTGGTTAGCCCGTTCACACTGACCATTTGATTTGACTGGGGGTGGTAGCCGGAGGTAAGGCTGACGGTGGCCCCAATGGTTTTGCAAAAGGCGCGCAAGACCTGGGAGCAAAATTGGGAGCCTCGGTTGGAAACGATGTCAGCTGGTATGCCATGCAGCCTTACCACCACGTGTGTGGTTAACAGGTCTATCGTCTCCTTGGCGGATGGCAACTTCTTTAGGGGGCGGCCTTGGAGAACTTGTCGATGATGGTCAAGATGGTAGTATGACCACTGGATGGGGGAAGACCAGTAATGAAGTCCATGGCTACATGGGACCATGGACGACCAGGAGTAAACGTCTCTGCTCATGGAGGACCACCAAAAGGTGCGCTTGAGGTGGGCCAGGGATGTGTGCAACCAGTCAATGACCTCTCCCCTGAGTGTAAGAGGTACAAACAAACAGCCCCCCCCCCCCGGGGTCGGTCTAAGTCTTGAGCGCTTCCTGAACCTTCTGCTCAACCTCCCATGTGAGCGCCCCACCAAACATTTGGCCGGGATGATGGTTTCAGGGCGACTCTGTAGATCTGGTGGAGAACTGCCTGGAGAGGGCACCAGGTTTGGTGCTACAGGAGCCGGGATGATAGATGATGGTGAACTGGAAGCGACCGAAGAACAGCGACCATCTGGCCTGCCGGGAGTTGAGGCGTTTGGCAGTTCTGAGGTACTCCAGGTTCTTGTGGTCAGTCCAAACCAAAAAGGGTAAGGAGAAGCCCTTAAGCCAGTAGCACCACTCCTCTAAGGCCAGCTTCATGGCTAGTAGTTCCCGGTCCCCGATGTCGTAATTCCTCTCAGCAGGGCTCAGTCATCAAGATAAATAGGCGCAGGGGTGGAGCTTTCCATCGGCAGCTGACCTCTAGGACAGGACTGCCCCCACCCCTGAATCAGAAGCATTGACTTCCACAATGAACTGGCGGTCGGGATCAACCTGCGCCAGGATGGGTGCATCAGAGAACTTGGCCTTGAGGAGTGAGAAAGCCTCTTCGGCTTCCTTGGACCAACGGAAGGGGGTCTTGGAAGAGGTGAGGCTGGTGAGGGTAAGGGCTACGGAGCTGTAATGATGTATGAAGCGGCGATAAAAGTCGGCAAAACCCAAGAGTTGTTGTAGGTGTTTGCGAGAGGATGGTGTGGGCCAGTCGAAAACAGCTCTGACCAGAGGATTGGGGAGGATCTGCCCCTTGGCTACAATGAACCCCAGGAATGTGGTGGAAGGGGTGTGGAATTGACACTTCAAAAGCGGAGAAGTGTGAATTGGTGGAATTGGTGGAAGTGTGAATTGGTGGAAGTGTGAATTGGTGGAATTGTGAGCTGGTGTTCAGCTAGAGAACAAGAGAAGATCAGGATATTGTCAAGGTAGACAAAAAGCAAGGAGTTAAGGAAATCCCTGAGTACACTGTTAATAAGTCCCTAAAAGACTGCCGGGGTGTTGGTCTGGCCAAAGGGCATTACCAAGTACTCAAAATGGCCGCGAGAGGTGCGGAATCCCATCTTCCACTCATCACCCTTGCAAATCCTGATCAGATGGTAGGCATTCCTGAAGTCCAACTTGGGGAAGATGGAGGAGCCCTGGAGCAGATCAAAAACAGAATTAATGAGTGGGAGGGCATACCTGTCCTTGATGGTGATATCATTGAGCTGCCTATAGTCGGAGTAAAGGCGAAGAGAGCCATCCTTCTTTTTGACAAAAAAAAAAATCTGGCCCCCCAAGGCAGAGGAGGAGAGTCAAATGAGGCTGGCGCTGAGGGATTCCTTGATGTATTTGTCCATGGCCTCCCTCTCCAGCCCGGACAGGCTGTAGAGCAGGCCTATTCAATTAGTGGCCCGTGGGCCACATGCAGCCCAGAATCAACCTCCAAGTGGCCCAAGCCACACCAAGGAAATATAGATTTAAGAAAAAATTATCAAGGAATGACGGTCCACAAGTGCACACACAAACAATGCGTGTGACCGTCATCTACATAGTGTTCAGAAGCACCCCGCCCACGTCGTGAGCATTCCAGTCGAGTGTCTTTCTAGTGTTGCTGTCCAAGAGAAGCATGAGCTTATTAAAGTAATTTAAACGCAGACATAAAAGCAGAAGAAGGATGTAACCAGTAGAGGTATTTATTGTGGTTTTAACCCGCTGGTAACAGGAGCAATAATGTAGAGTCGCTTAGCAAACAGGTGTGGTTAGCTTCATACTGTATGTAGGGAAAGGCAAGAGTGACTGAATCGCTGAGGATTGACTTCACCAGCAACTACAATATCCATCCATGGATTGATATTATGTACCTGGCAAGTTAAGATGACACCAAATTCATGAAGTCAGTGACTTTAATCCATCAGCAGCCTTCAGACAAACTAAACGTGCCAACACTTGGATTTCAAAATAAGGGAGGTTTTTCCTGCTGTCTGGGTGGTGAGGAGAGTTCTAAAAAAACTATAAATATATAGAAATATTTTAACAGAAATAACTGCATCTTTGGTCATTTAAGTTAATTTATTTCATTAAAAATAATTTTATTAATTTTTTTCTTTGAAATCAGAGTTAAATTATTGTTCTGTTCTGGCTCTGCAAAATTATGGTCAAAAGTGTAAATTGTATAAGGAAAAAAAAGTGAAAATTTTACCACGATTTGTTTCAAATTTATTTTAAAAAAACACACACAAAAGTTAGTCAGAAAAAATCCACAAATTTATAATAAAGTCTCAAATGTACAAGAAAAGTCAATTTTACAAGAGAAAATTACAAATTTGAGGAAAATGGTTTCAAATTTAGATAAATTTACAGAGAAAAGTTGAAAATTATAAGAAAATTGTTATAAATTTTGGAGAAAAACCTCAAACCTTCAAGACTGAACTCATTACTCAAGTTTTTAAGTAGGTGCTTTTTGCATCCTTAACTCCACTAGAAATTTTTGGTTGTCTGATACGTGTGCATAATGGAATGTGTAGTTATAAAAAGAGGCTCCTACTCACACATGTGGCGATTGAAAACAAAACAAACCACAATGGTGGATGTGCAATGTCTGTTAATGTTATCAATCTTTTCTTGGGAGGTTTGTGCACTGAAGTGTTTGACAGTTCATTTTTCATTCAACTAAATGTACTTTGTGATGAACCAATGTCAGTTATGACCAGGATGTAGTATATTTTATTTCAAAAGGGAAAAATGTTAATGCTACGAACAGTGCACATTGAGTTTTTATGCACTTTGAGATATGCCTGAGTAAGATGTGACCAAAATGGTTATTTACAGAATTTTCTTCATTCTATTTAATTGTTGTTCATGAGGAAAATTATTTCTACTATTTCAAGTTCTGCTCAACCCCAGCACTGTTATTGTTTTTATGTACTTTTGATGAGCCTTTGTCATGTGCCAAGTGCACATTTAAAACCAAGACAATGAATAAAAAGTGTATATTTTTTTGTCATATTGATCTGTGTTGGTTTGAAATTTGTCATTCAACAGATCGCTGAACATGTGCGGCCCAGTTTCATGTCTTGATTTAAATTGTGACCCAACTGATTTTGTAATTGAATAGCCCTGCTGTAGAGCCTGCTGGTGGGAAGGCACACCCCCTGCAGGACCTCAAGGGGACAGTCATATGACCTGTGGGGAGGGAGGGAGAGGGCCCTACCCGTGCTGAAGACAGGGGCTAGATCATGATATTCAGCGGGTACCTTAGATAGATCCGGTGGCTCAGCCACAGGGGATGATAGTGTGACTGAAGGGGAGCAGGCGGCAGACCATAAGCAAGTAGAGTAACAGAGGGTGCCCCAGGACGTGATAGCGGTTCTCTGCCAGTCAATGGTGGGGTTGTGCAGGCGGAGCCAGGGATACACTGAAATAATCTGTGGGTTGGATGAGGGAAGAATGAGAAATGAAATCCTCTCTCTGTAATTACCGAACACAAATAGGGACAATGGGGCAGTAATGTGGGTGACAGTGAGCAGTGGGCTGCCCGATACTGTTAATACCCTAACAGGTGTCGGGAGCAGAAAACAGGGTATCCCGAACTGGGCTGTCAGACCCCTGGACATGAAGTTTTGCTTGGCCCCTGAATCGATTAAGGCATGATCGGTGTGTTCGAGTGAGGACAACAGAAGGAGGACGGGGAGAATGAACTTGGTTTGAGAGGTTTGGAGAAAAGGCCCGCCAGCCCCCTACTGTGATGGACAGGCTGGCCCTTTTGGCTTAATGAGGCATGCTTCTACAGAATGACCATCACCTGCACAATACAGGCAAAGCCCCCCCTCGGAACAACAACGCCACTCAGCAACCGAGATTTGAGATTGACCCAGCATCATGGGCTCAGGAGAGTCAAGGGAGGAAGGGTCGGGGAGAGCTGGGAGGCACATGGCCAATGAGGAGGTGGAGGGGACAGGTGCACGCGTGTCATGTTGGCGTTCACACACACGTTCCCTGAGATGGTTGTCAAGGCGAATAATTAAATTAGAGCATCGAGAGAGAGTCAGGCTCGTCCCGACAGGTGAGCTCATTCCGAAGCTGGGAACTGGGGCTACTGATGAACATGGACCTCAGCGCAGTATTGTCCCAACCCACCTCGGTCGCGTGTACCCAGAAGTCGATTGAGTGTTCAGCAGGCGACCGGTTACTGTGGTGAAGGTTAGTAAGCTGAGCTGATGCGCTATCCTCTCGGTCTGAATGATCAAAAACCCTAAGAAACTCGCTAGAAAAATGATCGAAGGAGTAAGTGGAATATTCGGGGCGAGTCACTACTGTGGGAGCCCATGAAAGTGCTCGTCCATCCAGTAGATTTACCACGTAGCTAATTTTACTGTGTTCAGATGGAAAATCCTCTGGAATATGCTGAAAAACCAAGCTACACTGTAGGATAACCCCCTACCCGATTTCCCATTATAGCGGGCAGGGGTGGAGACAGCCACCGAACGGCCAGAGCGGGCTAAGGTGGGAGCAGGAACTGAGGAGATGGCACTCACAGCAAGCGACAGTTGTTCCACTCTGTGACTTGTGATAGCTGGGTCATTATTGGCTAATTCTGTGAACTGAGGTAATCAACCCGCTGTTCAAGTAAGGCTACCCAAGCCACCCAGGTTCCACCTGCAGCTGCTGGGTCTGCTGCGGGAAATCGTTCTGTCATGTTTCAATAGCAATAGACCCAAAAGCAGGCAACAGAGAGAACAGGTGGAGAGTTAACAAAGATTTTATTAATAAATGTGCAAGGAGTGAACTGCAGCGAGAGGTCTGGCAACCCTATGGGGAGAGAGACCAACGGTAAGTTTAGCAGTAATAGGGAATTAATCACAGTACTAATGATTGCTGTTTGCTTACAGGTGCTGTGAAGGAGATGGGTGGTGAAGAAAAGGCTGGAATCCTCATGCTGCGTGTCCACTGGTCAGGATTTTTCTTAAAGGAATCGGATACCGGAACCTGTGAGGTGCGGAAAAGGGGCGTGTAGCATAGTTTTCGGATAGGCGGAGTCGAGCAATGTGGGAGGAAATACAGGAACAGTCATTATTAACCTTGAGCAGATTGATAAGTCCGTTTTTATTAGTGCTGGTATATTTGTGCTACAAAAGGCAACTTTGTAGTCGTCACTGCCAGTTTTGGGTTCACACAATCCTACAGACCCCCACAATGCATGCCGAATTTGACTGCCTGGTTCGTGAGCATCGGCTGGATGAGCCCGTGTTCCATTGCTCTCCACTGCCTGAAACAGCGGTTATTAACCTTTATTGTGGCAAGATTTCATGGACAGATAGCGCCCCCACTGGCACAGGCGCAGCGCGGCACCTGTCATGTGATGTTATATGACGTGGACAAAAACTCCCCAGTTGATTTAAGTTGTACAAAGGATTCCACTTCACAAGGTGGCAGACACGTATAACTTACTGCTCTTGCCTTGGAGGACTTATGGCGGACATAGAACCATCCTGAAACCTCACCAGAGAAGAAGAGTTTGGAAACAAATCAAGATCTTACTCGATCGCAAGACTGAGGAAGCATTTGTTCCCGAATTTGCCAACTATGATTCTAAAAAGAGATTATTTAGCTTATGAAGGTAAATATATACATTTTGTTATAACAGAGGGTGGGCGAAGCTGGTTGAGGTTCACCTGCCATCGCCCCCAGCACCATATGACTGGAGAGAACAATCGCGCCAGTTCCGTGTCGTCATATAAGATAAACAGTGGCGGGATAAAAGCGAAATTGAGGTGAAATAATCATAACAGTTTCTGGATGTGAGGGGGAAAAATAAAATGACCGACAGAAGAGAAAATAACGACCAGGATGGACAAAAATGGACGAAGCAAGCCGCCTGGCCAGCGGTAAGTCTGACGAATTTCTTTGTTTGTTGACATTCTACTAATGTTCTCGTTCATATACTTTGAATAGAAGATTAAAAAAAAAACCCAAAACAAAACCGGTGACAAAAAGCAAAACCATTCTTTGTGTAAATATGTCCAAAAGTCCATTTTTGACCAAAAGTTACGTAATTCAATATGGCTGCTGTGGCATTATGCAAATTAGCTGCATAAATTTACTCCTACCTCAAACTCTGGATCATATTCTACACCTTTCTAATTGACAGTAAACCATTATCTCTTACCAGTTTCAAGTTATAGCCTTGGAAATCTCTGACATCTGAACTGAATATTTTCTTGAAAAAAATCTTGCCCACTAGGGGCTTATGGAGCAGTGTAGTGCCTGTGCTGGTCAATGGTTAATTTCTCTTTCATGTCTTCACAACAACAGGTAAAGTACAGATCTGCTTCTCTAAACCGCACCCCGCCATCTTCTCCTCCAGGGGCTGGTTCACTGGACTGGTTGACGGGTGTGTCCGTGGACGGTCTTCAGCTCTCTGCTGCTACTGGACAATATGGCATCCTTGGTCGCCATATCTTTAAAACAAACCAGTAAAGTGTTTCTAACATCACTTCCTGTGAGAAATAGTAGGTTCAGTTAATGAATCTGTTGTTATTTGACATCAAAAACCGCTGGTTTAAAAATTCAGGATAAGAGTGCTGCCTCCAGTTCATGACTGTATGGAAAAGAGCATGACCGATTGTCATGACTATGCAAATGAGCTGTAGGGGACCCACAGGAGATTCTGCCCACCACCGTCCGGTTGTCACTGGTCTGGACCAAAATGTATTCTCTAGCATTTCCAATATACAAAGAATGGGAAGTGGAAAAACGACAGAACCAGTGGATAGTTACAGTGGGGCAAAAAAGTATTTAGTCAGCCACCAATTGTGCAATTTCTCCCACTTAAAAGATGAGAGAGGTCTCCAATTTTCATCATAGGTATACCTCAACTATGAGAGACAAAATGAGAAAAAAAAAAAATCCAGAAAATCACAGTCTGATTTTTAAAGAATTTATTTGCAAATTATGGTGGAAAATAAGTATTTGGTCACCTACAAACAAGCAAGATTTCTGGCTCTCACAGACCTGTAACTATTTCTTTAAGAGGCTCCTCTGTCCTCCACTTGTTACCTGTGTTAATGGCACCTGTTTGAACTCGTTATCAGTATAAAAGACACCTGTCCACAACCTCAAACAGTCAGACTCCAAACTCCACTATGGTCAAGACCAAAGAGCTGTCAAAGGACACCAGAAACAAAATTGTAGACCTGCACCAGGATGGGAAGACTGAATCTGCAATAGGTAAGCAGCTTGGTGTGAAGAAATCAACTGTGGGAGCAATTATTAGAAAATGGAAGACATACAAGACCACTGATAATCTCCCTCGATCTGGGGCTCCACACAAGATCGCACCCCGTGGGGTCAAAATGATCACGAGAACGGTGAGCAAAAATCCCAGAATCACACGGAGGGACCTAGTGAATGACCTGCAGGGAGCTGGGACCAAAGTAACAAAGGCTACCATCAGTAACACACTACGCCGTTAGGGACTCAAATCCTGCAGTGCCAGACGTGTCCCCCTGCTTAAGCCAGTACATGTCCAGGCCCGTCTGAAGTTTGCTAGAGAGCATTTGGATGATCCAGAAGAGGATTGGGAGAATGTCATATGGTCAGATGAAACCAAAATAGAACTTTTTGGTAAAAACTCAACTTGTCGTGTTTGGAGGAGAAAGAATGCTGAGTTGCATCCAAAGAACACCATACCTACACTGAAGCATGGGGGTGGAAACATCATACTTTGGGGCTGTTTTTCTGCAAAGGGACCAGGACGACTGATCCGTGTAAAGGAAAGAATGAATGGGGCCATGTATCGTGAGATTTTGAGTGAAAACCTCCTTCCATCAGCAAGGGCATTGAAGATGAAACGTGGCTGGGTCTTTCAGCATGACAATGATCCCAAACACACCGCCTGGGCAACGAAGGAGTTGCTTTGTAAGAAGCATTTCAAGGTCCTGGAGTGGCCTAGCCAGTCTCCAGATCTCAACGCCATAGAAAATCTTTGGAGGGAGTTGAAAATCCGTGTTGCCCAGCGACAGCCCCAAAACATCACTGCTCCAGAGGAGATCTGCATGGAGGAAGGGGCCAAAATACCAGCAACAGTGTGTGAAAACCTTGTGAAGACTTACAGAAAACGTTTGACCTCTGTCATTGCCAACAAAGGGTATATAACAAAGTATTGAGATGAACTTTTGTTATTGACCAAATACTTATTTTCCACCATAATTTGCAAATAAATTCTTTAAAAATCAGACAATGTGATTTTTGGGATTTTTTTTTCTCATTTTGTCTCTCATAGTTGAGGTATACCTATGATGAAAATTGGAGACCTCTCTCATCTTTTAAGTGGGAGAACTTGCACAATTGGTGGCTGACTAAATACTTTTTTACCCCACTGTACCTTCAATGTCACAGCAGGGTAGGTGAGCAGGGTTTCCTCTGGTAACATTTCTGGGTGGCGGCCCGCATCGCCAGAAAAATTACCGCCGCGCTAATGAGGAGATATGAATTTATGAAAAATATATGAAGCAATGACTTTACGCAAGCGCGCACACGAACAACACACGTGGCCGTCATCCACACGGAGTTTAGAAGCGCCTGCCCACGCGAGCTTTCCAGTCAGGCAGAGTCTCTCGCTAGCGTAACTGTCTGAGAGAAACATGAGTTTATTGTGATGCCTGAATAACGGAGAGCTTGTTCTGCTGTTCATAGAATATACTTTATTTTGCTCTACAGCTCAATATATACTCCTAGCCATAGCTCACCTGACATCACTTACCCCCAACCCCGGCTGAACTATGACAAACCCCAAAGTACAATCGTTCAAGTAGGTTCATTTTGTCTTCTTTTAATTATTTACCTTTTGTTCTTATTAAAGACAAAAATAGAAAGGAGATGTCTTTACCTTCTTAACATGTTTCGACTGTGCACTGCAGCCTTCGTCAGAAGGCTTCTGACGAAGGCTTGTTCTGTTCTGGCTCTACAAAATTATGGACAAAAGTTTAAATTGTATGAGGAAAAAAGTAAAAAACTGCCACATTCTGTTTCAAATTTATTAGAAAAACAGTAATTTTATAATAATCTGCCTTTGTCCATCAGACAGGCCTCTTCACTGTCCAATTTTACTCTTAAAACCCATTTTTATTCTCTGGCTTTTGACCCAGTTTGAGACATTTATTTTGTGTTCTTATTGTCTCTATTGTTTGACTATTGTTTTGTTTGTGCCGTTTTGTACTTTAGCTGTATTTTATTGATTTTATATTTTATTTATCATTGATGTACAGCACTTTGTGTCAACTGTCGTTTTTGAAAAGGTTAATAAATAAAGTTGGATTGGATTAAAAAAAGAAAAATTAGACATAAAATAATCCACATTTATAATAGTCTCAAATGTACAAGAAAGGCCATAATTTTACAAGAGAAAATTACAAATTTGAGGAAAAGTGTTGCAAATTTTGATAAAATTAATGAGAAAAGTTGAAAACATATAAGAAAATTGTTATAAATTTTGGAGAAAAACCTCAAACCTTCAAGACTGAAGTCATTACTCAAGTTTTTAAGTAGGTGTTCTTTGTACCCTTATTTCGTCGGCCTCCGTCGGTCTATGATGACCATGGAAGAGAATCCTAAATGTCTACTCTGCTGGAACAGCACCGCCTGTGGCTGAACAGGCCGATGCGCACCGGCGTTCTACCTTCCAGCGTTGGGCGTTGGTAGGATTCAAGCCTGGGCAGGAAGATATGGAGGACAAGATGTTACCCATGCAGCATGTCCCCCCTCTCCATGTCACTGATGAATCCAAAGGAACAGCAGGGCTGCTATAGTTTGGCACCAGCGCCGTCGCAGGAGCTGCCAGAACGATGTTGAGCACAACAGAGAACTGCCTTAGGGGCTCCGACTCCGGATTTTTCCTCAGGGTTGACTCCCGAAGCCTTTCCCGTGACCGGGTGTGCCGCAAGGCAGCAGAGGTTTGAAATCAGGGTTTACCTTCCCCTAGTTGGGCTACCTTCCCAGGTTGACGAGCCACCATCTACCCGAAGCATCTGGTTTTAAGGTGCCAGAGATCCGCCCTCGCCCCTTCTCCTATTAGTAAAAGCAGTTCCGCCGGGCTTAGAGACTAAACCACATGGGCAGGCTAGGAGTTGGACTTAGTTGTCAGAGGCTTTTCGAGACGCACGCCGTAAGGAGCATTTTATGAGCACTGGGAGCTTAACCCCAGTGCCGCTCCTGGCTATGACAACCTTGGAACCTTGTACCCTTAACTCAACTAGAAATTTCTGGTTGTCTACTTTTAATTATTAATTTCATAGTACTGCTTTTACATGAGTAGAATTTCTGGCTACTATACCCACCTCTGATCATATAATTTAAATATGAATGAGTAAATTACTATTATGAATGTTTTTTTCCCTTCCCTTTCCTACTCTTTGTCAATGGAAAAAAAGAAACACTAGAATTAAAAATACAAAATACGTATACACATTTTGGTTATTTATGTAAACCATGAAAAAAAATCCTGCAGGACAAAACATGACACTTGGTATTTTCTAACCTGTTTGTATACCTCCATAGAGAGAGAGAGAACCTGAATTAGACAGAGCTCAGAGAGGGCAAGACGAGATAGAAGAGAGGAGCCAAGGAGAGGAAAGTGTTCAGGCAGAGGGTCCAGGAGAGGTGAGAGCAGAGGAAGGAGAGAAGGATAACACCACAAAAAAAGCTGAAACACAGGACATCTGGGTGGGACACCAACTGGCCCAGTATTCAAATATTCAAGCCTTGGTTGTACAATACTTCAAATGGTAAGTTCCATTATCAAATCAAATCAAATCAAACTTTATTGTCATATTGCTGTACATACAACTGTAGTGCAGGCAAGATGAAATTGCGTTTCTCTCGGCATCCATATAAGAAGCAGCATGATTTAAGACACATTCCCACATAGCTCCCCCCCACCCCCACCCCCCCATCCACTCACACATCCCTGAGACATACTTGGGGAAAAAAATGAATAACTAACTATAATATACAAAATGTCCGTAGGTGCATTATGCAATATTACTGTGCAAAATTTTAAAAAATAAAAATAAGTTGTGTAAAATTAACATATTCTGGTTACAATCGTGTCATGTGTTTTCTGCCCCCCGGAAAAATATGTTGCCACTGCACCAAGATCTTTAAGCCAGAGGAAACACTGGTTGAGTGCTTGGGGGGGGGAAGGGAGACAGGATAGGGAACGTTGGAAAATGCACTTACAGGGTATAGGTAAAGAATCCAGGTGAAGCCTCCACAGTTCAGGGGTCCAATCCACCAGGGTTGGGTCCACTGTCCGCCTGGAGAGTCCTGGAGGAGGGAAAATGGAACAGTAGATGAATGAATACTTTCCTTTCCTTTGCAGAAGCGTTGGAGGAAAGGTACTGGCTGCACATGCATCTAGGCGGCATGAAGTCATCAACGATCTCCTGAAGAGTGGAGGACGCTGGGGCTATTTAAGGAGTCGGCTGATTACTTGCAGATGGTGAGTACAGCTGTGGAGAATGAGATTAATTAATGAGGAAGAGAAGCAGTGTGCAGCTAAACCATGACAATTTCAAGTGTTTATTTCTTTTAATTTTGATGGTTATGTCTTACAACTCATGAAAACCCCAAATTCAGTTTCTCAAAAAAACTTGAATATTACATAAAATTAATTTTTAAAAATGGATTTTTAATAGAAATATTGGCTGACTGAAAAGTATGTCTATATACACACTCAATACTTGGTCGGGGTTCCTTTTCCATGAATTAATGCATCAGGGGGGCGTGGCATGGAGGTGATCAGCCTGCGGTACTGCTGAGGTACTATAGAAGCCCATACTGTGGTTATTAAACCAGGTTTTGGTACTTTTGTCAGTGTGGGCAGGTGCCAAGTCCTACTGGAAAATGAAATCAGCATCTCGATAAAGCTTGTCAGCAGAGGGAAGTATGAAGTGCTCTAAAATTTCCTAGTAGATGGCTACACTGACTTTGAATTTTCAAAAAATCTATTTTTTAAAATACATTTTATGTAATATTCTATTTTATTTTTTTTTTGAGAAACTGAATTTGGGGTTTTCATTAGATGTAAGCCATAACTATCAAAATTAAAAGAAATAAACACTTGAAATATATCACTGTGTGTAATGAATCTATGAAATAAATCAACTTTTTGATGACATTCTAATTTATTGAGATGCATCTATCAGTGAAAGGATGGGGAAAATGTACAAGAAAAATCATGAATATATGACGGAAAAAAGGTGAAACATGGGAAAAGTTAAAAAAAAGAAGTACTATACTTTCCAGGAAAAAGTTGCAAGAAAAACCTCACTAATTGGTGACAAAATTGGACATTTGGACATTTATGAGAGAAATAAAAAAGTTTAAAAAATGTAAAAAAAAAAAAAAAAAAAGTGGGGTCGGTGTCATACAAGCCAGGACCAGGTTCAGGATCAAGCCAGGACCAGGGTCAGCCCTCATCCGCCAGGATCAGCCCTCATTCTGGCCATCAGTGCAGCTCAGTAAAGTACAATACCATGATTTGTAATCTAATTTATAAAAACTATTCAGAGATTCAAAGATTTTTATTTATCAATACTTCTATACGTACAGGACATACAGGAGAATTGAAATGCCATTTCTCTTTATATATATAGTATAACCTCTATATAATTTCTGTCTATATATAACCATAATCATCAAAAATAAATTCAAATGCCTTAAATATTGGGTCTTCCAAATGGACAATGACACTGAACATACCAACTAATTAGTTACAAAGTGGCTTGAGGACAACAAAGTCAGTGTTTTAGAGTGGCCATCACAAAGCTCTGATCTCAATCCCATAGAAACTTTGAGGGCAGAGCTGAAAAGACGTGTGCAAGCAAGGCGGGCTACAAACCTGACTCAGTTACACCAGTTCTGTCAGGAGGAATGAGCCAAAATTCCAGCAAACTATTGTGAACAGCTTGTGACAGGATACCCAAAACGTTTGGCCCAAATCATACAGTTTAGCACCTGCATACTGTTCGGACCAAATTTGACCCATTGTGACATTTGACAGCCATAAAAATACCCTAAACATCATTCTTTTAGCCTGAAATTTGATGACTTTTCCTAAAGTGACCCAAAATACACAAAAATGAAAATACCTTAAAACTGTATGCTTTTGTACAGGTGCTACACATTGTTGTACACTGAGGTTGTTTCAGGTCAAATCTGGCTCGTATCTATTAAGATGGATTTTAGATCTACCAGTTTGGGTCAAATCAAGGAAAAAAGGCGGTCTTATGGAATCTTGAAACTGTGAAATTGAATTGTCTAAGGGCCTGTCAGATACCTACTGACAATTTAGAATCACCAATTAATCTAACATGCATGACACTGGAGGAAACCAGAGCCCTGGAGGAAAACCACAAAGCACAAGAAGAACATGCAAACTTCAAACAGAAATGTTTCCACCCCTGCCTGCCCAGGGATTTGAACCTGGATCCTTCTAGCTGTGAGGCAGCAGTGCTAAACACTGTAACACCATGCTGCTCAAAGTGAACTGGAACTTATCAAAAAGTCACTCCAGAAGCCAACACAAGCGGACAGAAGAGAAGGAAATGCAACTTCTGCACTGTAAAGAAGGACTGCAAAACAAGGCAAATTTGCTGCAAATGTGGGAAACATGCAAGTTCCCACACACAGTTTCCTACCACTACTTTAAATGCAGAGACTAGTTTGAAATAGGCATTTTATTTTAATGTTTTGTGTTCTAAGTGGTAAATGTTGAATTAATAGATAATTATGATTTCTTATGATATAGCAGTACGATCTGTTTTTATGTGTTATATAAAACAGGACATGATACTATGTGATAGCAGATGTTTTTCTCCAAAAACAAGTGTTATGAAACTTAAAAAATACATGCTCTCTGTTCTATGAAACATTTAATAAGGATTAATCATGCACCTATTAATGTGAGATAGGCTACTTAGACATTATGAATAGATCTGTAGTTCAAAATTTGGTACAGACATTTATGATAAGAGAATTCTTGGTCCGGGTCAAAAGTGACCCGGACCATACTGTGAAGGCATAGAATATTAACAGTATGTAAGGGTTAAAGGCAATGCTACCAAATACTAAGGGAATGTATGTAAACTTCTGACTTTGAAGAAAATAAAAACCATCTAAAAAAATATTCAGCAAATAGAAATATTTTACTAACTGACCTAAAAAAGGAAAAGTTCAGTCTGATTTCATGTCAGACAATGAGAAAAAGTTTACATGTCTTTTTGTACAGTCTATGCAAACTGGTTTCAACTGTATATGTAATGAGGCCCCGGATGTAGAAATTCATTGCTCACCCGTTGAGATTCCTGGTTCAAGTTCTGGCCAGAGCAATATTTCCTGATCTTCATCACATGCTGTGTCTCTTTGTTCATTGTCACTATCAAATAAAGGAAAAAGTATTCCTAACCACCACCACCCCCCCCAAAAAAAAAAAATCCAAAAAAGAGTGACGGCTACATTTTTAACAATAAAAGTTACAACCAGATCCTCATCTGGCTGTGGCCCCAGTGTCTCACTGAGGGTTAATATGGTCACCACTCTAGTTTACCCATGGTATTAAAAAGCAGGTTTACATTTACTCCATCAGAAAAAAAAAAAATCACAAAATCGTAACTAAATTCAAATCCCCTTCACAAAGTAGAGCAAGTACTGTTAATCTGTGTTGCAGTAACACCCTTTGCCCAATAGAGAGAGTGAAAGGCCCAAAAAATAGAAAGCACAGCTCGACAGTGAAGAAAATTCCTGCCTCCAGAAAAGCAAAAGTCAAAATCCCATATTTGTTCCAGCCATTGACTAACAAAGCTGCCAGGTAGATCTGCTCATTAATTCCACCTCAGCAAGTGGTGCTTATCAGAATCAGCTGATCCTGGATAGCTGGAACAAAAATGAGATTCAGCTTTTGCTTTCTGGAGCCAGAATTTCCCATCTCTGCAGCTTGATGAACAGCTGACCCGCTATGAATGCTTAGCTCATGCACTTTAGCAAAACAGAAAGGCTTCATTGTAGAAAGAACTCTGAATACACAACAAATCCTTGACTGTCTTTTTGAGCACTGCTATCAGAGTCCAACACAGGTTATTATTCTCATATTATAGTACACCATTGTTTTCTGCTAAGATTATAAAGTTGTGTGAAAAGTTGAAATAATTGCTGAATAACTGACTGGTATCTTTCAAGATAGAAATATTCCAATCTATAGGGAATGAGTGGACTCTGATTTGTATGAAATGTATGTAAATTAGGTTTTTACCAGATTCAAGTTTATTTGAAAACCAATGAAAAATATTTTCAGACAGGAACTACCCTCATGAGTCTACAATACAAACATGTCATGTTTACAAACTATATTAACATGTACAACTTAAAGAGCTCCTGTTATGCACTTTTTCCACAGTTGATACAGCTCCAAGAGGTGTTAATGAAATATCTACAACATGTTTTGGTAAAAATAACTCAGGGTTTATTTATTGCAGTACCGTTTTAAACAAAGGGAAAGAGCTCTTCTCAAAACGAGCTGTTTTTATGACATACAAGCAGCAACACCCAGTGAATATGGCATGCAGTGTTCAAACCTGGTGATACTGCAACAGCAATATCAAGGACCTGCTGACCAACTTCTGCCCCTCCCAGAGCTCAG
Organism: Pholidichthys leucotaenia; assembly: GCA_020510985.1. Classification (NCBI taxonomy): domain Eukaryota; kingdom Metazoa; phylum Chordata; class Actinopteri; order Cichliformes; family Pholidichthyidae; genus Pholidichthys; species Pholidichthys leucotaenia. The sequence continues at coordinate 355,069,183 of CM035839.1, forward strand.
CTGGGCTCCAGTGAATATTTAGCTTATGTTGACTTGATGTGCACCTCTCCAGAAATGTAACTGCATGTCGTGGCAATGTTTTGAATAGAACGGACTTCCATACAATTGGTCCCTTTCCCAGACAGCACCTTACCAGTGACAATGTTGGCATTACATAACGTCGTGTGTAGTATTTATAGAGCCTTGCATTTTGCCATGCAACTTAAAAAGGTTATGTTTCCAAATGTCGGTAATTAGGGCTGGGAACGATCCCTAATTTCCAGAATCGATTCGATTCCGATTCTTGAGATTCTGAATCGATTCGATTCGATCCCGATTCGATCTGGGGAATTACCATTTTAATAGCCATTTTACTTCCCATGAAACAAAAATCTTCGAGACCTAATGCTGCAAATTGTACCAAGAATCTTCTAACTTTGTTAATACATAAATTATCACATACAGAACTGACCCAAAATCAGTTACAATAATGCACTTTTTATTATTTAACTTATCATTTCATAAAGTGCTCACAGGTGCTTTCTTTAGTGCAAAGGGTGTGTCGTGTCAAGTTAACCACCCAGAGTACTGTAAGTAAACAAATTCAATGCATGAACCATGCATACATAATCTCACTGTATTTCAGTCCCTCCAGGATTTTGTCAGCTGTTTTTGTGATTGTTGTGGCCCAAAAAGCCTGAATTTGTGGGAGCTTTTCCAAAAAGTTATGGCACTTTTAGAGTTTTTTTTGCACTCAAAGTTGTGTGAAGAAGTACAAATTTTAAAGCAGCTGCTTTTTCCATAGTTTACAGTGATGCTATTCTATGTAACACCACAAGAAAAGCACAGGATTGCCAAAAATTTCCTGTTAAACAGTGATTTATTTAGAATTAAATTATCAGTAAAATTGTAAAAAAAAAAAAAAAATGACCAACATTGTGTTCTTGCTGAGAACTTAAAAAAAAAGAAATAAAAGAATTTGTCATTACAACAACTAAATTGCATTGAATGCATGTTAGTCTGGAGAAAATGATGGCAGCACCTCCTTGAATCTTGAATTTGAAGGTCTTCTTCTGTGCTGAAATCCACATGAAGCAGGGATGGTTCCTCCACTGACGACCTCTGACCTTCAGAAGGTCACAGTGAGAATGAAGCTTCCAGTCTTCACGCATCTGAAGGCAGATAAAAAGAATAGATTTTACAGTAAAATTAACAATCATATTTTTAGATCCCCACACCACAGTAGGGTTTAATAATTTAGGTTTTTTGGGTTTTTTTTAATATTTTAACTACAAATTAACTTTCAATGTTTGAAAAGGGTTTCAATTCATTTCCTGGGAAGATTTGTTCATTTCAATTTAGTTCTACTGAGTAAAAATAGCTTGTTGTACTGCAGCCTTTATTAATTTTTTTTTTTTTTTAGATTTAGTATACTTTTATTGATCCCCAGAGGGGAAATTGAGGGCATCCACCACCTGGATGGATGAAGCAGCCACGATACGGCGCTATCCCTTAACCATTCACACACACACTCACACCTAGGGCCACTTTAGAGTCTCCAATTAACCTAACCTGCATGTTTTTGGCATGTGGCATTAATTCTACCATCTTAATTTTATTGTGATTTATTCTCTTCACATCTCTTACTTAAGTGGTAGAAGTCCATAATCTCACAAAATATACCTTTATTCTGCTTTTATTCACAGCGCTTAACCAACAGTTCTCTCTGTGTCCATAGTTTGTAAAAGAAACCACCATCATGCCGGATAAATTATTAATTGACGACACAAATGTTAAAACAAACAAATGATACTATACTTACAATCTCAGCAGCTCCAAGTCTCCCTCTGCTTCACGGGGTTCAGCCAGTCTCCGTGCATTTTCCGTTTATCAGTCGTCAACTTTATGTTCCAACACAGCGCTGCACGTAGTAAAAGTCCGTTTATCCCCGCTTTATGAAAAATATTAAGAAGCTGTTGAGGACAGTCTTTACGGTGACTTTTGTTGCTAAATTAAGATACACGCACGTTAATAACTCTGCTCATGTAAACACGAAAAGTAAAGACGTGTGCACGCGCCGCAGGGAACTCTTGCCGGATGAGAACCGTTTTAACACCACAGAAGAAGAACTAGCATATCCGTTAGCTTGCTAGCTCCGTTAGCGCGTCGGCTGTTTATGGTTCTTGGCCGTTGTTCCTGGCTCACTGACCCGGTTTCGACCCGATTATACTCAGCAGACGTTCACAAACGTAAAAATATTATATTAAAATATATTAAATATATTATAAGATCGATCTGCGGATTTTGTGGATTGATATCGGCTCAGTCAAACGTGGATCGATCCATATCGATATATCGATCTTTTGAACTCACCCCTATCGGTAATGCATTGTTTTTGTGTAGCATTCGAGAAGGGCTATTGCTCCAGTATTCCTACATTCTCAAGGGTATGTAAAGCATTAAACATTTATTAATTTTTTCACATTAGTTTTTTATTGCGCAAAGTAAAATGCACCACGGGCTGATAATAGCATGTAGCCTTTAAACACATAATTTACATTTATTTTCCTCATTACCTCCGCCAGGCCGCAGGCCAGGAGGTTATGTTTTTGCCGGGGTTTGTCTGTCTGTTTGTCTGTCTGTCTGTTGGTTAGCAAGATAACTCAAAAAGTTTTGGACAGATTTCCATGAAACTTTCAGGTGTTGTTGGAAATGGTACAAGGAAGAACTGATTAAATTTTGGGGATGATCCGGATCACCGTCTGGATCCAGGAATTTTTTAAAGGATTCTTTAACATTGTCAGATAGGGCCATTTTCAACATGTGTGCAGGTGCAATGGAGGGCGCTGGTCGTCGTGTCTGACGAACACGAACCCCGCGTTCTTCAAAGTTTTAGGCACAAAAACACGCAGAAAACTGTGGTGGGCAGGGCCCGGCGGCGTGCCTGTGTTTGCGCTACGCTGCAAAAGCTCAGACGGGCAGCTGTCCGGCACGGGATTATTTGGCAGAAATTCCCCGGGCAGCCATAGGGGCTGCGCAAAAACAAGCTCTCTGCCGGGGAAGCTTCCAAATCCTCTTTTGCCGCGGAGCGCAACCCCAATAAAACCCACGACAACCTGTCTACCCAATTTGCATCCGTCAGTGAAGCCCTGAGTGCTGCTTTCAGTGATCTATGAAAACGCTGGCATAACCCATTGGCCTGTGGGTTGTACGCGGTTGTGCGATGAATTGCAATGCCCACAGCCTGGGAGTTTGGAGATGGAGGAGATGGACACAACAGCAACACTTGAGTTTATTACCTCCGCCAAGGAGGTAATGCTTTTACTACTGAACCACTAATCCTATCATTGTGAATCCAATTGCTAGTCATATGTTTTCATGGTCAAGGAATCTGAAAACGTACACACAAACACTGTATGGGGGGAACTGTGGCGCTTGGCGGAGGTCTGCGCTCTCCGAGTGCTTTTCTAGTTTACTTAATGTATTACTTTATTCTTCAGTTATGACTGTTTTACTCTCGTATGTCCTTTCATGTGTACTACTGTTTCACTTTAGCAAAATTAATTTATTTTCTGAAATTTGTTACTTCTTTCTTGTAAATTTCCTGCTGTTGTCTCAAAATTTTGACTTTTTCCCACTTAAGTTTGTCTCTCATAAATCTGAAACTTTTTTTCTCAAATGTGACGTTTTCTTGTAAATTTGCAACTTTTCTTAGAGTTAAAACGGTACTCATAAACTTGCATAGATAGATAGATAGGTAGGTAGGTAGGTAGGTAGATACTTTATTTCGAACAAAAAAGTAAAAAAACAAAACAAATGACAAGTGCAATAAAAGTGACAGTGTACAGTGCTCGAAAGGGAGAAGGAAGAAGTGAACACTTATTAACTCCAACTCCTCTTTTCCCTAAATACAACCCATGTGAAATATATACAAATTACCTCATTTAAGACCCCAAGTAAACAATTAACTATATTTTGTACGTATCAACATTGATGCCCATCCAGACTTCCGGTTATGGCGGCCACGTAGGAGGACGTGTTTCACACTGCTCTGCTCCTAAAAAATAAAAAGTAGGCTAAAACTCTCTCAGCTCGAACAAAAACCTATCCCAGCGTTTAGGCGCGGATATGGTAAAGACCAAGGCTGGAAAATTAGGCGGAGGAAAAAGTGATTCGTCAAAACAATCCAAGCTAACAGACTTCCACGCTCGTGACGAAGCAGAAAAATCTCCAGAGATAATGGCGGAGGAGGGAGCTAGCGGCGGAGCGGTGACTGCTGAGGAGGGCACGAGTACGGTACTTGCTGCCATCAGCTCCATGAGAGCAGACTTTTCGTCTAAATTTGATGGGATTATAGCAGCGATAGAAGGAATGAGAAAAGAAATAAGCGACTGTATGGAATGAGTATCGCAGGCGGAGCTCCGAATTTCAAGCGCTGAAGATGACGTCACCAGCCTACAATTAAAGGTGCAAACATTGGAATTAAAAAATAAACGTCTGGAAGATAATGTCCTGGACTTAGAATCCCGGTCGCGATGGAATAATTTGAGGCCGGTGGGCCTCCCGGAGGGAGCGGAGGGACGGGATACATGTTCCTTTTTGGAAAAGTGGATTCCAGAAGCGCTGAACAACGCGGATCTGCAGTCATCAGTCGTCTTAGAGAGCGCTCACCGAATCGGCCCACCGAGAGATAATAAGACACCACCGAGGATGCTGATTATGAAGTTCCTCAGCTACAGAGACAAGATGACGGTCACCAACGCGGCGCGAGCTAAAGGAGAAATTAAATACCAGGATCAACAGGTGCGGCTCTACCCAGATTTGGCCACAGGAATTCAACAATTAAGGAAACAGTTTGACCCCGCCCGTAAAGAGCTGCGCAACCTCGGGATTCGCCACGGAGTGATTCATCCGGCAAGACTGCTGGTCACATATAAAGGGAGAACCCATATCTTCAAGACCCCTCAGGAGGCGCAGAAGCTTATCAAGCAGATCCAAGAAGAGACTGGTGGGAGCTAAGCATGAAGCATGAACAAGATATAAAGGTAGAATATTTAAGCATTTGCACAGGCATCTGGTTGATCTGAAACATATAGCATGTCTACAAAATATAGACTATATTATATTAAAAAAAAATCCTATGATGTACAAAGTTGCTATAAAATTTTGGAGTTATGTTGGAAAAACTACAGAAGAGAGTTAATGTCATGTCATTAAGAAGTAGTAGAGTCAGGGTGATTGAGAGGAGAAAGAGAGAGTGGTTTGACTGATCCTCGCAGGTGTGGAACAGTCACTAGCTATAACGGGAGACAGAATTTTTTTTTTATTTTTGGGGGGGATTACCACGAATGTGGGGAAAGGGAATTTGTTTTTGTGTAGTTTGTAGGATGAATGTTCAACCATCCATGTTTTTGCTTCTCTGTATGAGCATGTTTATATTCCAAGGTAGGGGTCACCAACGCGGTGCCCGCAGGCACCATGTCGCCCGCAAGGACCACATGAGTCGCCCGCAGGCCTGTTCTAAAAATAGCACAACTCGCAAGTGAGCTGCGTCTAAGATGTAATTTTTTCTGCCGCTATTTTTTAAAATCACACTTGCATTTATATAGATTTTAAAACGACAATGTCTTAAAAATAAAAAAAATGAAAATATGTTTATTATACGTAAAGTTAAGGTGAATCTGACCTAGTTCAAAGGTCAGTATTGTGCGCATGACAAAACCTTCGCGCTTGTGGAGCGTAAGCTAGCGGGCAGTGAAGGTGGTGAGCGCAGTGCAGTTTCCTAGCCCAAAAATATGGCAAAAAAAGACAGAAAATTTATCATTTTCAAAGTGAGCGGGAGGAAGAGTTCTTTTTTACTACCGTGAAAGGAAGCTGCGTATGTTTCATTTGCGCGGCGACGGCGAAGCGCATGTGGAGCGACACTTCACTACCCACTCTTTTTTTTTTTTTTTTGGACTTATCTTGTACCCGTAGGTGGATTTGTTCTGCAGTCCGGTGACAAGCCACCAGCCGCTGCGTGCGCAAGCGCCTCTTAACTCCCTAACCTGCATGTTTTTGCATGAAAAAAATCAGAACATGCAAACTCCACACAGATCACTGTTGGCCGGGGGCAGGGATTGAACCCACGATACCCGCGATTCCCCCGGCCGAGGGTAAACTGCTGCTGCGGTGCTAACCGCTGCTCTACCGTGCACATAAGCTCTCTCAGCGCTGTTTAGTTTCTTCTCATGAAAGGACAGCGCTGGTTATTACTCAAGCATGATTCTTGGCAAGAACTGTATGGATATAATTCCAGTGAAGAAGAACACACAAAAGTGTGTTTATTAAATGTAACAGATTTTGAGCAGAATTGCAGCAGATTTGTTCAGTTAAAAATGTGATAAGATTTATTTAATATGAAAGTTGATTTTTCTTAAATGTTGCATAACTTTTTCAAACATGGTTCAACATAGTTCATGAATTAAAAGGGTTTAGTTTTTTATGGTTAAAAGGGACTGGTGAAAACTGGACATTTTTTTAATGAAATGTAGAAGTGATCATCTGAACAACTGCTGAGATTAATAAAAATAAAGTGTTGAATATTGACCTTGTCTGTTACCCACTCTAAGTTATTGATAGTTATTTATATATATACACACTACCGTTCAAAAGTTTGGGGTCACCCAGACAATTATTTTGTGTTTTCCACGAAAAGTCACACTTATTTACCACTATGAGTTGTAAAATGAATAGAAAATATAGTCAAGACATTGACAAGGTTAGAAATAATGATTTGTATTTGAAATAATAATTTTTTCCTTCAAACTTTGCTTTCGTCAAAGAATCCTCCATTTGCAGCAATTACAGCATTGCAGACCTAACATGATTGCACAAGGGTTTTCTAATCATCCATTAGCCTTCTGACACAATGAGCAAACACATTGTACCATTAGAACACTGGAGTGATAGTTGCTGGAAATGAAAAACCAGACATTTGCAGCTAGAATAGTCATTTACCACATTAGCAATGTATAGAGTGTATTTCTGATTAGTTTAAAGTTATCTTCATTGGAAAAAAGTGCTTTTCTTTCAAAAATAAGGAAACTTCTAAGTGACCCCAAACTTTTGAACGGTAGTGTATATATACTGTATATACTGTATATCCCTGTATATATATATATATATACAATTTGTTATTTTAGAGGAGTGTGTCAAGCTGGTGCCCTTCACGTGACTCGATACCCATGAAGTAGCTCTTGGTTTCAAAAAGGTTGGTGACCCCTGTTCCAAGGTAATCTCAAACTCCTTATTGATCATAGACCAAAGCGTTAATCTTAATTTAACTTCATGGAATTGCAGAGGTCTACAAAATCTAAAAATACTTAAACAAGTTATGAATAAAATAAAAGACATAGGTTCAAAAATTGCGTTTTTACAAGAAACTCATCTAATAGAGGAGGCTGTAAAAAGAATTAGGAGAAGATGGCAGGGAAATGTGTTCACCTCATCATTTTCATCCCGAGCCAGGGGAGTTATGACTCTCATACATAAAACAGTCCCATTTCAAGTGAAAAATGTAATTGGAGACAAATTAGGAAGATATCTAATCATCCAAGGATCTTTGTTATTTGAAAATATAAATCTGGTGAACTTATACGGTCAAAATATAGATGATCAAAACTTCTTCGCTAATTTATTTCTTACTTTATCATCACTTACAGGGCAACATATAATAGCAGGGGATTTTAATTGTACATTGAATCCCAGTATAGATAGATCAACAGGACTGGACTGTACGCACAATGGATGCAGGATGACCATTAATCATTTTATGAAAGAATTGAGATTGCTAGATATATGGAGAGAAATGAAACCACAAGTCAAAGCCTATTCTTGTTATTCTAATACCTACAAGACATTCTCACGTATTGACTATTTTTTGATCTCCACAGAATTAAGGTCCAAGATTCCAAACTGTTTCTATGATAACATCGTGATATCTGATCATGCACCCTGCTGTCTAATATATGTAGATAAGAAATTGACAAAGGATCCAAGTAGGTGGCAATTTCAGCATAAATGGCTTCAGGATGAGGAATTTGTTAAGTACATAGAAAAACAGATGAGTTCTTTGATATCAATACTACACAAACATCAGCATGTATAAAGTGGGAGGCTTTCAAAGCTTTTATTAGGGTGCATATTATTAGTTATACAGGCTCAAAATGTAAGAAGACTCGAGAGGAGAGAGTCCAGTTGGAACGTAAAATAAAAATTCTTCAAGAAAAAGTGTATGCAGGAAGTAACCCAAAGTTAGAGAATGAATTACTGATTCTGAGAGCTGAATATGACAAAAAATCAGCGAATAGAGCTGCCTCGAGTTTTCTAAGATTGAAACAAACTTTTTATGAACAAGGTGAAAAATCAGGGAAATTATTGGCATGGCAGACTAAACAATTAGAATTTAAAACACCAATTACCAGTATTATAAGTAACGGACAGGCAGTTGTAGATCCTTTAGAAATTAATAGTGCCTTTAGAGATTATTATGAAAAACTATATGATACAAAAAATGAAACTGACTTAACAAAACTAAATTGGTTTTTGGACGGATTATCTATACCATGTATTCCAAATGAAAACAGGGAGATACTGGAGTCTAAAATTAGTCAAGAAGAAGTTGGGCTAGCCATTGATAATATGAAATCAGGAAAAAGTGCAGGACCAGATGGTCTTCCAGTTGACCTCTATAAAAAATTTAAGAATAAATTAATAAAACCACTTTTGGAAATGGTTTTAGAAGCATTTCAAAATAGTAATTTACCACCATACATGAATAATGCCTTAATTATACTGTTGCCAAAACCAGGTAAACCCTCTAATAAATGTGAAAACATGAGACCAATAAGCCTATTAAATGCTGACCTTAAGATAATCTGTAAAATTTTAGCAAGACGACTGCAAGAAATATTACCAAATATTATTAACCGAGATCAGAATGGCTTTATAGTGGGAAGACAAGGCTTCCATAATGTAGGAAGACTATTTAATATTATTTATTCTAATAAAGAAGCACCGGATACAGCTCTCCTATCATTGGACGCCGAAAAGGCCTTTGATAGGGTCGAATGGCCCTTTCTTTTTGAAGTCCTACAAAGGTTTGGACTTGGAAATAATTTCATAAAATGGGTTCAGATAATATACAATAAAGCTACAGCAGAAATCCTAACAAACAGCAATATCTCAAAATCAATAAAAATCAATAGAGGATGTCGACAAGGCTGTCCACTTTCACCTTTACCGTTTACTATGGCAATTGAATCTTTAGCGATGGCAGTACGTTTACATCCACAAATATATGGAATTAAAGTAGGACCAACAGAACATAAAATCTCCCTGTATGCCGATGACATAATTTTGTTTATGTCGAATTTTAAAAAATCAATTCCGACCTTGTTAAATTTAATAAAGAACTTTGGGGAAATATCAGGATATAAAATAAATAAAACTAAATCTTCAATATTAATGCTAAATGAGACCCAGAGAAATCACCCAGCTCCTGAGGTAAATCAATTCAATGTTGTAAATCAGTTTAAATATTTAGGAATTCAAATTTTGCCTAAGCTAGAAACAGTCGCCAGTGCCAACTATGAAGCCTTAATGACAGATATTAATGAGTTACTTCAGAGACGGATGTCATTACCAATGTTGATGATCGGGAGAATTAATATACTTAAAAGTAATATCTTACCAAAAATACTTTATTTCAATACATTCCTTTACCACCACCTTCAGATCTATTCTCAAGAATTAAAAAAAAGTTAGTGGAATTTATATGGAACAATAGGAAGGCTAGATTACGTCTGTCCTTACTATATTTACCATTTGATCGTGGAGGTCTGAAACGTCCAAACTTTATGTTGTATTACTGGTCAGCACAACTGAGGTCTATGACATATTATTTTTCATCAAATGATCTCCCTCACTGGACTGAAATGGAATCATATTATTTACCTTTACCTCTTCCCTTATTCATATACTCAGATTCAGCTAAAAAATTACAGAAACAAGTTAAAAATCCAATTGTAAAGCATATGATCAAAATATGGTGTGAAACCAAAAAATATTTAAAAGAACCACACTTATTGTCACAATTTAGCCCAATATGGGGTAATCAATATTTTACACCAGGGAGAGCGGATGCTGTATTTAAAGTATGGAATTTAAAAGGGTTTCAAAAGATTCAAGACTTGTATTTGTCAAGTTCAGATAACATAATGTCTTTTGAAGAACTGAGGATCAAATTTAATCTTAATAGAGCACATTTTTTTAAATATCTTCAGCTTAGGAATTTTTTTTCGATCAAATCAAAATAATGCTCTCACCCGACCTACTTATTCATCCTTGGAAAAAATTTTGACAAAAGATAGTAAGAGAAAGGGTATTATTTCAGAGTTTTATAACTCATTGACACGATCCTCAAGTGAAAACTCGCAGAAAAGACTGAATTATTGGAAAGAAGACCTGCAAACTGAAATTTCAGAGGAACAATGGGAATTGGCTTGTACAGAAGCTCAAACCAAATCAATAAATGTACGTCTTAAATTGATACACTTTAAATGGTTAATGCAGATTTATGTTACACCGGTGGAGTTAAACAGATATAACAAAAACATACCAGATACATGCACAAAATGTATGGAAAGTAAAGGAACCCTATTTCATTGTTTATGGGAATGTAGAAAAATTAGAATGTTTTGGGAAGAGGTGAGGGTAACAATTGAAAAAATAATTTCAAAACAATTCACATTGAACCCTAAACTGTTTTTGTTGTGTCTTTATCCAGAAAAGCATAACTTTAATAAGAGTGAAAGAGCATTCATAGACCTCAGTTTGCTTAATGCCAAAAAATGTATTGCATTACTGTGGAAAAAGACTCATAGACCAGATGTGACTCAGCGGTTAAGACAGATGTTAACAAACCTTCCACTAGAAAGAATAACATACATACTGAAATCAAAGGAAAATGTGTTTGAGAATATATGGAGACCTTTCATTGATTATGTAAAGAAATTAAACATAACTTCTGAAGAAGAAGGTGAATGATGTGTGTGGACCTTGTAAATTCCAAATTGGTGAATGTATAATATGTATACTTATGTAATGGATTGCCTAGACTAAACAGAGGAGCATTGTTGATGACTTGCCTTTGTTAGTGGTTGTTGGTGTTTTTAGTACTTTTTTTTTTCTTTTCTTGTAGTTAGTGTTTTTTTGTTTTTTTGTTTTTTTTTTAAATTACTTTAGTGTTAGTGTTTGATTGAGTGTGTCATGTTTGTAAAAAAAAGGTTCAATAAAAAATATTGTGGAAAAAAAAAAACATCGATGCCCATCCATCCCAACATACATACAGTCCATACATCAAAACCCAGCCCCAAACAGCACAGATATACACAGTACTGTCCCACCTACCCTCCCATAGTGTCCCAGAGTGAGCATAGTGAATCGTACATATAAATACTACCCCTCTAACATATATTCTTTCAGCAAATAATGTTTATACCTATTTTTGAATTGATTTCTGTTTGTACATAGTTTCAGTTCCAGCTCGACTGTTCCACAAAGGTTTTAAAGGTTTTGGTGGACAGATGGATGAATCTTAATAAAAAAGACCTCTTCCTGGTTGTTTTTACAAACATTTTAAATCAACAGTAATTCACACATTCTATCAGTATGCTAGCTAATATTGTTTAAACACACTGTTTTTAATAAGACAATTGTGTCTTTTCTAATTCATGCACTTCCAAAGCGAGTGGGATAAACAGTCTGAATTCAAAAGAATATTGAGGAAGTTAGCAGACACAGAACATTTGTATAATTCGTCCTAACCCCAGTAATTACATGACATTACTGTTAGATGACAGCAGCGGTGGTAGGCGTTTTTTTTTCCCTTATTGTAGCTATCGTATGAAAAGTTGTTCTCTGCTCTTGTCCATTGCTATTTAATAAACAAAAAGACATGATCTGAACACAAATCACTGGACACAGCAGAAACCCATTTTGGCAATGCAAGAACAGATTCAAAGCAGTACACAAATAGAAATGAGCAGATTAAATATAGATCAGTCCTGGATTAGTCGTCCAGCTTCCAGCTTTCATCTCCCTGTCACACCTGACATGAACAGGTGCACTTGATTCTATCACCGGCATACACCTCAACGGAGGTTATATGAGCGGATTAAAGTAAAGAAATGTGACTATAGGTAAATGTAAATGTAGTTTCGGTGTCCCAGCACCCAGCAGGATCCTGTACTTTCATCTTCCCAACAGTTCACAACACCTGTATTGTGGAGAGAGACCTGCAGATCCTAAAATCTGCCAACTGTGTACACCTCCACCAATAAAGGCTGATTAAAAAAGGTCACCTATGACCTCTTTTATGGTCAAGCCATCAGTGCACCATGTCAGGTGCACTCTTAAGGTACTGTGGCATTGTCACACAAGAGATGAGAGTATGCGGTCAAGTGGCCTCTGAGTTAGCAAGGGGACAAAGATTCTACCACATACATGCATACCCACACTGCAGAATCCCTTCAAATATACAGTGGGGCAAAAAAGTATTTAGTCAGTCACCAATTGTGAAAGTTCTCCCACTTAAAAGATGAGATAAGTCTCCAATTTTCATCATAGGTATACCTCAATTATGAGAGACAAAATGAGAAAAAAAAAATCCAGAAAATCACATTGTCTGATTTTTAACCTCTTGCACTCCGGGATACCACGGGTGGTCACGTCTCTGCGTCCTAGTGCGCACTGAAAAAAAAAAGCTGCATTTCCGTTCTTCCACTACAGACACAGCCGCGAACAGAAAGCCAAAGGAGTGCTTTGATTGGTTTAGATTTGATTGACCTCTCATTCGACTAATAAGAGCCTTGAATTGGGTTTCTGAAACCTTGAAGAACCAATGACTGAAAACCTAGCAAGAAGGACCTGCCTACCAACGACTGCAAATACAACGAGCCAATTGAAGCAGAGAAGTTCGACGAATGAAAGCGTGCGTCCCGTGCGTAAAATCTGTTTTGTGTAAGCCGCTGTGTGTAACGGTAGCGTTCGCCAGTCTTTTTTTATTACTACTGTTCTAATTTGTTTTGAAAAATCGTTCGCCAAAACCGCAATCATGGAAGCGCAAAACCGCAATAATGAAATCATGGTTTGACCGGGTCGCGTGACCAGAACCACGAGTCATAACAAGTGGACCAGCGTCATGTTCGTCTGACAGTGAGGAACAGATGTTCGCCAACGACACTGCTGTTGTGGACAGGTAAGTGTTATAAGCTAAATTATTCTTTATCACTGAAAATAGTAATAAAAATGACTTTTGACCGATCGGTAATTACAACTGTGCGTCATCGCCACATGACGGACCGTTTTTTTGTGCGCTGCGCTCCTCTGTAGTGGGGGGGGGGGGAGTTGTTATCCTCTACATTGCAGGTATTTTAGTATAATTTTTATTGCACTGTAGGTTATTTTTTTCTTGTAAAAAAAAAGGCCACACATTTTTTACGTGGCATGCTTCTTTGTGTGTGGGGGGCTTGTTTGTTCATTCATTCATTCATGAATGAATAAACAACCCCCCCCCACACACACACACACACACACACAGCCCTGAGTGTCACCTTTCATTAGAGCCCAAGATGAAGCTTCTTTGTTGAATCATTCAAAAGTTATAGACGTTTTTTCCGAACCGTGCCATTTGGCACAATTTGGCACAGTTCAAAAACACCTGGGAACAACCTGAGAAGAAAGCTGTGTAATATATTCATTTTTTGTGGTATTGTTACAAAATTTTGACCTCAGCTGGATAACACTTGGTTCTACATTTCTGTTGCATTTTCCAGCCCGGATCTGAAGCTGTGTGTTATTTGCAAGCATTTGTATCTAAAAAACCCACTATGTTTAGATCACTGTTACTCAGTGGCAGGAGCACTTAGAGAGATTATGACTGTTTTGCCAAAAAATTCAAAGTGTTTTCTTTGAAATGAGACCAACCCCATGAAAATGCTGCAAAGGGTTGAAGAACAGCTTTTGATTTACTTTGGGTACATTATTTTTAGGTGTTTTTAGGGAAATTGACCAGAGTGCAAGGGGTTAAAGAATTTATTTGCAAATTATGGTGGAAAATAAGTATTTGGTCACCTACAAACAAGCAAGATTTCTGGTTCTCACAGACTTGTAACTTCTTCTTTAAGAGGCTCCTCTGTCCTCCACTTGTTACCTGTATTAATGGCACCTTTTGAACTCGTTATCAGTATAAAAGACACCTGTCCACAACCTCAAACAGTCAGACTCCAAACTCCACTATGGCCAAGACCAAAGAGCTGTCAAAGGACACCAGAAACAAAATTGTAGACCTGCACCAGGCTGGGAAGACTGAATCTGCTATAGGTAAGCAGCTTGGTGTGAAGAAATCAACTGTGGTGTGGTGCACATATGTGGGTGTCATATGCTTCACAGGTGTATTGCTGTATGCTTATGGTATTCTTCACGTCTCAGAGGAACAAAAGGTCTGAACCTCCTAGGGGTAACAGGAGGATGTGAAGTCTGGCCTTTTGTATGCAGAGAGATGGCCGTGAGAGATTTCCTGACCACCAGGACTTTAGGTGGAGAAGAGAAGACCTGGAGGGGGAGGAATTGTATTTGGGATTAAGAGACAATGTGACTGTGTGCTTTGATGTCCTGGGGTATAAAAGGGACAGAGGATGGGGGATCCCTTCCTCTTTTTCTGTTTTTGGATGTTGGAGAATGTGATTGTGACTAAAGCTGGTTTTGAGGAATAAACTCAGCCTCGTCCTTCCACACATCTCCACAGTGGGAGCAATTATTAGAAAATGGAAGACATACAAGACCACTGATAATCTCCCTCGATCTGGGGCTCCACGCAAGATCTCACCCCGTGGGGTCAAAATGATCACGAGAACGGTGAGCAAAAATCCCAGAACCACACGGGGGACTAAGGCTGCCTTAGGCTGTGCCTAACGCTTTAAAAAATGCGGAGTTTGTTTTTGTCAGACATGATGCCCATCGTCCGCCTTTACGCCCACCTTATGACAGACCATATAGAGTGCTGGAAACAGGAGAGAAGCATTTTTTGCTAGATTTGGGGGGCAGAAAAGAAATGATTTTTTTTTTCCCACAATATCTTTATTGAACCTTTTTTTTTTTAACAAACATGATACAAACAATCAAACACTAACACTAAAGTACTACAAAAAAAAAATGCACTAAAAAACACCAACAACCACCAACAAAATCAAATCTTCAACAATGCTCCTCTGTTTAGTCTAGACAATCCAATACATAAGTATACATATTATGTTCACCAGTTTGGAATTTACAAGGTCCACACACATCATTCACCTTCTTCTTCAAGAGTTATGTTTAAATTTTTTACATAATCAATAAAAGGTCTCCATATATTCTCAAACACAATTTCCTTTGATTTCAGTATATATGTTATTCTTTCTAATGGAAGGTTTGTTAACATCTGTCTTAACCACTGAGTCACATCTGGTCTATGAGTCTTTTTCCATAATAGTGCAATACATTTTTTGGCATTAAGCAAACTGAGGTCTATGAATGTTCTTTCACTTTTATTAAAATTATGCTTTTCTGGGTACAGACCCAACAAAAACAGTTTAGGATTCAATATGATTTGTTTTGAGATTATTTTTTCAATTGTTACCCTCACCTCTTCCCAAAACATTCTTATTAATCTACATTCCCATACACAATGAAATAGAGTTCCTTTACTTTCCATGCATTTTGTGCATGTATCTGGTATATTTTTGTTATATCTATTTAACTCCTCCGGTGTAACATACATCCGCATTAACCATTTGAAATGTATCAATTTAAGGCGTACATTTATTGATTTGGTTTGAGCTTCTGTACAAGCCAATTCCCATTGTTCCTCTGAAATTTCAGTTTGCAGATCTTCTTTCCAGTAGTTTAATCTTTTCAGTGAATTTTCACTTGAAAATAGTGTCAATGAGTTATAAAACTCTGAAATAATACCCTTTCTTTTACTATCTTTCATCAACATTTTTTCCAAGGATGAATAGATAGGTCGAGTGAGAGCTTTATTTTGATTTGATCGAATAAAGTTTCTAAGTTGAAGATATTTTAAAAAATGTGTTCTATTGAGATTAAATTTGATCCTCAGCTCTTCAAAAGACATTATGTTTTCTGCACATGGCAAATATAAATCCTGAATCTTTTGTATCCCTTTTAAATTCCATACTTTAAATACAGTGTCCGCTCTCCCTGGTTTAAAATATTGATTACCCCATATTGGACTAAATTGTGACAATAACTGTGGTTCTTTTAAATAGTTTTTAGCTTCACACCATATTTTGATCATATGCTTTACAAATGGATTTTTAACTTGTTTTTGTAATTTTTTTGCCGAATCTGAGTATATGAATATGGGAAGAGGTAAAGGCAAATTGTATGATTCCATTTCAGTCCAGTGAGGGAGATCATTTGATGAAAAATAATATGTCATAGACCTCAGTTGTGCCGACCAATAATACAACATAAAATTTGGACATTTCAGACCTCCACGATCAAATGGTAAATATAATAAAGACAGACGTAATCTAGCCCTCCTGTTGTTCCATATAAATTCCACTAACTTTTTTTTAATTCTTGAGAATAAATCTAAAGGTGGTGGTAAGGGAATGTATTGAAATAAATAAAGTATTTTAGGTAAGATATTACTTTTAAGTATATTAATTCTCCCGATCATCGACATTGGTAGTGACATCCATCTCTGAAGTAACTCATCAATATCTGTCATTAAGGCTTCATAATTGACACTGGCGATTGATTCTAGCTTAGGCACAATTTGGATTCCTAAATATTTAAACTGATTTACAACATTGAATTGATTTACCTCAGGGGCTGGGTAATTTCTCTGGGTCTCATTTAGCATTAATATTGAAGATTTAGTTTTATTTATTTTATATCCTGATATTTCCCCAAAATTCTTTATTAAATTCAACAAGGTCGGAATTGATTTTTTAAGATTCGACATAAACAAAATTATGTCATCGGCATACAGGGAGATTTTATGTTCTGTTGGTCCAACTTTAATTCCATATATTTGTGACTGTAGACGTATCGCCATCGCTAAAGGTTCAATTGCCATAGTAAACAGTAAAGGTGAAAGTGGACAGCCTTGTCGACATCCTCTATTGATTTTTATTGATTTTGAAATATTGTTATTTGTTAGAATTTCTGCAGTAGCATTATTATATATTATCTGAACCCATTTTATGAAATTATTTCCAAGTCCAAACCTTTGTAAGACTTCAAAAAGAAAGGGCCATTCAACTCTATCAAAGGCTTTTTCGGCATCCAGTGATAAGAGAGCTGTATCCGGTGCTTCTTTATTAGAATAAATAATATTAAAAAGTCTTCTTACATTATGGAAGCCTTGTCTTCCCTTTATAAAGCCATTCTGATCTCGATTAATAATATTTGGTAAAATTTCTTGTATTCGTCTTGCTAAAATTTTACAGATTATCTTAAGGTCGGCATTTAATAGGCTTATTGGTCTCATATTTTCACATTTATTAGAGGGCTTACCTGGTTTTGGCAACAGTATAATTAAGGCATTATTCATATATGATGGTAAATTACTATTTTGAAATGCTTCTAAAACCATTTCCAAAAAAGGTTTTGTTAATTTATTCTTAAATTTTTTATAAAGGTCAACTGGAAGACCATCTGGTCCTGCACTTTTTCCTGATTTCATATTATCAACAGCTAGTCCAACTTCTTCTTGACTAATTTTAGACTCCAGTATCTCCCTATTTTCATTTGGAATACACGGTATAAATAGTTCGTTCAAAAACCCATGTAGTTTTGTTAAGTCAGATTCATTTTTGGTATCATATAATTTTTCATAGTAATCTCTAAAGGCTCTATTAATTTCTAAAGGATCTATAACTACCTGTCCATTACTTATAATACTGGTAATTGGTGTTTTAGATTCTAATTGTTTAATCTGCCATGCCAATAACTTTCCTGATTTTTCACCTTGTTCATAAAAAGATTGTTTCAATCTTAGAAGACTTGAGGCAGCTCTATTCGCTGATTTTTTGTCATATTCAGCTCTCAAAATCAGTAATTCGTTCTCCAACCTTGGATCTCTTCCTGCATATACTCTTTCTTGAAGAATTTTTATTTTATGTTCCAGTTGGACTCTCTCCTCTCGAGTCTTCTTAGATTTTGAACCTGTATAACTAATAATGTGTCCCCTAATAAAAGCTTTGAAAGCCTCCCACTTTACACATGCTGATGTTTGTGTAGTATTGATGTCAAAGAACTCATCTATCTGTTTTTCTATGTATTTAACAAATTCCTCATCCTGAAGCCATTTATGCTGAAATTGCCATCTACCTGGTTCCTTTGTCAATTTCTTATCTACATATATTAGACAGCAGGGTGCATGATCAGAGATCACGATGTTATCATAAAAACAGTTTTGAATCTTGGACCTTAATTCTGTGGAGATCAAAAAATAATCTATACGTGAGAATGTCTTGTAGGTATTGGAATAACAAGAGTATGCTTTAACTTGTGGTTTCATTTCTCTCCATATATCTATCAATTTCAATTCTTTCATAAAATGATTAATGGTCATCCTACATCCATTGTGCGTACAGTCCAGTCCTGTTGATCTATCTATACTGGGATTCAATGTACAATTAAAATCCCCTGCTATTATATGTCGCCCTGTAAGTGATGATAAGATAAGAAATAAATTAGCAAAGAACTTTTGATCATCTATATTGGGACCATATAAGTTCACCAAATTTATGTTTTCTAATAGCAAAGATCCTTGAATGATTACATATCTTCCAAATTTGTCTCCAATTACATTTTTCACTTGAAATGGGACTGATTTATGTATGAGAGTCATAACTCCCCTGGCTCGGGATGAAAATGATGAGGTGAAAACATTTCCTTGCCATCTACTCCTAATTCTTTTTACATCTTCCTCTATTAGATGAGTTTCTTGTAAAAACACAATTTTTGAACCCATGTCTTTTATTTTATTCATAACTTGTTTAAGTTTTTTTAAATTTTGTAGACCTCTGCAATTCCATGAAGTTAAGTTAAGATTAACGCTTTGATTTATGATCAATAGGGAGTTTGGGATTACCTTGCAGTGTAAACATGCTCAAACAGAAAAGCAAAAAAATGAGTGGTTGAACATTCACCCTACAAACTACACACAAACAAATTCCCCCTTCCCACATTTGTGGCAATCCCCCCAAAAGCAAAAGAAAAATTCCGTCTCCCGATATAGCCATCGACCGTTCCACACCCACGAGGATCAGCCAAAGCCACTCCTTCTTCATCCTCTTAATCACCCTAACTCTACTGCTTTTAATAACGTAACATTAACTCTCTTCTGTAATTTTCCAATTTAACTCCAAAATTTTTTAGCAATTTTGTACTTTTTTTTTTTTTTAATATGTAATACAATCTATATTTTGTAATCTTGTTATATGCTTCTAATCAGTTAAATGCTCAAATATTCTACCCTATATTCTGTTCATGCTTAGCTCCCACCAGTCTCTTCCTGGATCTTCTTGATGAGCTCCTGCGCCTCCTCGGGGGTCTTGAAGATGTGTGTTCTGCCCTCATATGTGACCAGAAGTCTTGCAGGGTGAATCACTCCATGACGAATCTCAAGGTTGCGCAGTTCTTTGCGGATGGGGTCAAACTGCTTCCTTAATTGTTGGATTCCTGAGGCCAAATCTGGGTAGAACCGCACCTGCTGATCTTGATATTTAATTTCTCCTTTGGCCCGCACCGCGTTGGAGATCGTCATCCTGTCTCTGTAGCTGAGAAACTTCATAATTAACGTCCTCGGTGCTGCCTTGTTACCTCTGGGTGGGCCAATTCGGTGGGAGCTTTCCAAGACGACTGATGATTTTAGCTCCGCGTTGTTCAGCGCCTCCGGGATCCACCCCTCCAAAAAGGAGCATGAATCACGACCTTCGGCTCCCTCCGGTAAACCCACCAGCCTCAGGTTGTTCCGTCTGGACCGGGATTCCAAATCCAGAATGCTATTTCCCAGATCTTTATTTTTTTTTTTTTCCAAAGTGCGCACCTTTATTTGAAGTCCACTGATTTCATCCTCCGCACTTGAAACACGAAGCTCCGCCTGCGTCACTCGCTCCACGCAGTCACCCAACTCCTTTCTCATTGCATCCAACGCTGCCATAATCCCATCAAGTTTAGCGGAAAAGTCTGCTCTCATTGAGCTAATGGCAGCCAGCACTGCACCTGTGCCGCCATCGTCAGCAGTTACCGCATCACCGCTAGTTTCATCCGCCATATCCGCAGCTTTTTCTACTGCGCCACAAACTTTAAAGTCCGTTAATTTGGACTGCTTCGGCGATTCAATTTTTCCCCCTCCTGATTTCCCAGCCTTAGTCTTCACCGGCATATCCTCACCCAAACGCTGGGAAAAGTTCTGTTCCAAATGAGAGAGTTATTTGCCGAATTTTTATTTCCAGGAGCAGAGCAGAGTGATACGTGTCCTTCTAGGCGGCCGCCATAACCGGAAGTCCCCAGAAAAGAAATGATTGGCATTAACAGGCTCAAACCCGCTTTTGTGGTAGCTGACGAAGTTGTGCAGTTGGCTAAGGCTCCTCGGCGCAGCAGACCCCCTAGAGAGCATTCCCCAGAACACCCACAGAGATTGACTAACAGTTCTCATCCTCAGGCAGCAGCTCCACAGCAGGAAGACGCCGTGGCGGTGGTACAGCCTGCTTACAGTAAATACGGGAGAAGGCTGAGACCCAAGCGGCACGTGGACTGATATGTAGTGATTTTATTATGACATACAATCTGTGGTTATGTTGTTCCATCTTAGACGTTTGGGGGGGGGGGGTCATGTGGTGCACATATGTGGGTGTCATATGCTTCACAGGTGTATTGCTGTATGCTTATGGTATTCTTCACGTCTCAGAGGAACAAAAGGTCTGAACCTCCTAGGGGTAACAGGAGGATGTGAAGTCTGGCCTTTTGTATGCAGAGAGATGGCCGTGAGAGATTTCCTGACCACCAGGACTTTAGGTGGAGAAGAGAAGACCTGGAGGGGGAGGAATTGTATTTAGGATTAAGAGACAATGTGACTGTGTGCTTTGATGTCCTGGGGTATAGAAGGGACAGAGGATGGGGGATCCCTTCCTCTTTTTCTGTTTTTGGATGTTGGAGAATGTGATTGTGAATAAAGCTGGTTTTGAGGAATAAACTCAGCCTCGTCGTATCATGAGCGGAGACGAATCTCCCGAGCCAGACTCGTCAGGAGCCAGCCAAACGAATGCAGCCACAGTTCAACTACCGGACTTCTGGCAGAACAATCCGCGCTCCTGGTTTAGCGGAGTCAAGGCACAGTTCCACCTCCGGAGGATTTCGGTGGACACCACAAAGTTCTACCATGTGGTTGCAAAGCTGGACAACCACACAGCCCAGCGGGTGGCGAACCTGATCAACCACCCGCCGGACAGCGACAAGTACAGCACGTTGAACGCTGCACTCATCCGTTACTTCACCCCCTCAGTGGAGGAGCGCGCAGAGAGGCTCCTGGCGCTGACTGAATTCGAGAACGACAGACCTGCAGACCTGATGGGGAAGATGTTGAGTTTGAGAGACTCCGAAGATGATAACTTCATCTTCACCCACCTTTTCCTCAGGACCCTACCGTCAGCGGTGAGAGTGACCCTGGCCAGTTCACCACTGTTGGCCCGACGAGACTACCACGAGCTGGGCCAGGAGGCGCAACGACTCGTCAACGCCAATAAACGGCGCGCGGCTGTGGCTGCAGCAGCGGAGCTAGGCGCAACGTCCGGAGATGGCAGGGGGCCAGAGGCTGCAGCACCAGACTCACCAACGACGGCGGCGGCAGGGGCCAGGAAACACGGAGCAGACGACGTCCTTTGCTTCTACCATTGCCGCTTCGCAGAGAGGGCACACAACTGCATTCCACCGTGCCATTTCAAGCGCTCGGGAAATGCCAAGACCGGGGGTCAGTAGCAGCTGCAGCCCTCGGAGAGGAGAACAAGCTGCTCTACTTGAGGGATGCGCACTCGGGGAGGCATTTCCTCGTGGACACGGGCTCCCAGCTGAGTTTCATCACACCTTCCTACGCTGACCGGCTGGCGCCCTCCAGTGGTCCCCTGGTGTCAGCAGCGAACGGCTCGGCGATTAAGACCTTCGGTGAGAGGACTCTGCTTCTGTCTTTACACGGCCGTACATTCGAGTGGACTTTCGTCATAGCGGCAGTCAATTTCAACATGTTAGGGGCTGATTTTTTGTGCTCACATGGTTTGTTGGTCGATCTCGCTAACAGACGCCTGGTTAATGCACTCTCTTTTCATTCTATTCCCTGTACAGCTCGAGTGGCCCCGCCGACAGCACAAGCCAACGTCACAGCTGCAGGTGGTAAGTTCCACACACTCCTCACTCAGTTCCCAGCACTCACGGTTCCAACATTTTCGGCGACCGTGGCCAAACACGGGGTGGAACATTTTATTACTACCACCGGACCGCCCGTTTTCGCAAAAGCTCGGCGCTTGGATTCAGCTAAACTGACCATAGCGCGCGAGGAGTTCGCCAACCTGGAAAGGTTGGGCATCATCAGGCGTTCGAAGAGCCCATGGGCTTCACCGCTTCACATGGTCCCGAAAGCTGATGGCTCGTGGCGGCCTTGCGGCGATTTCTGCAGGCTGAACAACGCTACAGCGCACGACCGCTACCCGATCCCGCACATCCAAGATTTTTCAGTTCATTTGGCGGGGGCGCGCGTTTTTTCTAAAATAGACTTGGTACGCGGTTACCACCAGGTCCCAGTGCGCGCTGAGGACATACCCAAAACAGCGGTAATAGCTCCTTTCGGGCTTTTCGAGTTTTTGCGCATGCTGTTTGGGCTTAAAGGCGCGGCGCAGACGTTCCAATGCATGATGGACACGGTTTTGCGCGATCTCCCTTTCATGTTCATCTACCTGGATGACATATTGGTAGCCAGCGCGTCCGAACACGAACATGAAAACCACCTCACGGCAGTTGTCCGGAGGATGGCAGAGCACGGGTTAATAATTAACCCAGCGAAGTGTCAGTTCGGGGTGACGCAGATTGATTTTTTGGGGCATCGCGTCTCCCCAGAGGGAGCGGTCCCTCTGCCTGACAAAGTGTGCGCAGTAACAAATTTTCCCCAGCCACAAATGGTCAAAGTGTTACAGGAGTTTTTGGGAATGGTGAATTTTTATAACCGTTTCCTCCCCCGTGCAGCGCAGCTCATGCAACCACTGTATGGTGCACTAAAAAAACAAAAACCCACAAATAAAGTCGAATGGTCTCCCGAGCGAGAGCGCACATTTTCTGAAGTCAAAACAGCCCTGGCAAATGCTGCGTTGTTAGCACACCCAGTCCCAGCGGCCCGCATGGCGCTCACTACTGACGCGTCAGATGTGGCCATAGGGGCGGTCGTGAAACAGTATGTAGCCAGAGCCTAGCAACCGCTCGCATTTTTCAGTAAGACCCTGCGCGACAGCGAATGAAAATACAGCGCATTCAACAGGGAGTTGTTAGCTCTCCACTTGGCCATTCGCCACTTCCAGTTCTGGCTGGAAGGACGCCGTTTCACCGCGTTCGTTGACCACAAGCCGCTGACTTTCGCGATGGCCAAGATTTCAGAACCTTGGTCGGGCCGGCAGCAGAGACAGCTGGCCGCGATATCGGAGTTTACTACCGATATCCAGCATGTTGCGGGTAAACTTAATGTAGTGGCGGACTGCCTCTCGCACGCCGTGGGGGCTCCAGCCCGCGCGGAGGTAGACCCTGCAGCCATGGCTGCGGAGCGGGTTAGCGGCGCGGAAGTGCGCGCGGCCCCGGTCTGCGTGGGGATAGATTATGCAGCCATGGCCGCGGAGAAGGCTAGCGACGCGGATGTGCGCGTGCTCCAGTCTGGACCAACAGGGTTAAGAGGCTGGAGAACAGGGTGCTCCAGGACGGTATGCCCCCCCTAATCTGCGATGTCTCCACTGGGCGGCCGCGTCCGGTGGTTCCAGCCGCGTGGCGCCGCCGCGTTTTTGACTCGATCCATTCTCTGGCGCAACCGGGGGTGCGTGCGTCGGTCAAAATGGTGGGAGAGAAATTTGTATGGCCGAGCCTGCGCAAGCAAGTTAGAGAGTGGGCGGCAGCCTGCATAGCTTGTCAGCGGGCCAAGTTGGGCTGCACGGTGGCGCAGTGGTTTATCACTGTGGCAGCACAGTTTTACCCTCGGCCGGGGGATCGCGGGGATCATGAGATCGTGGGTTCGATCCCAGCCCCCGACCAACAGTGAGCTGTGTGGAGTTTGCATGTTCTCCCCGTGTTGCGTGGGTTTACTCCGGGATTTCTCCGGTTTCCTCCCGCACACCAAAAACATGTAGGTTTAGGGCGCTCGCGCACGCAGCGACCAGCAGCCGGTGGCCTGTCACCAGACTGCAAACCAAGTCTACCTACGGGTACAAATAAGTAACAAACAAAAAAAAGGTTCATAGACACACGAGAGTTCCCCTGGAGCCGTTTCACATCCCAGCTAAAAGGTTTGATCATGTCCACGTGGACCTCGTAGGCCCCCTCCCGCCCTCACAAGGGTGCACACATCTTCTGACAATGGTTGACCGCACCACGCGCTGGCCGGAAATGGTTCCGCTGTCGTCAACCACAGCCGAGGAGGTAGCGCGCGCGTTTTTAACGGCATGGGTAGCGCATTTTGGAGTCCCGTCGGACATTACGTCCGACAGAGGCCCGCAGTTTGTTTCCGAACTTTGGTCAGCGATGGCCCGCAGCCTGGGGGCAACGATCCACCTCACGACCGCGTACAACCCGCAGGCTAACGGGTTATGCGAACGTTTTCACAGGTCACTGAAGGCGGCTCTCAGAGTGTCGCTTACAGACGCAAATTGGGTGGACAAGCTACCATGGTTTTACTGGGGTTGCGTTCTGCACCTAAAGAGGATTTAGAAGCCTCCCCAGCTGAGCTAGTTTTCGCACAGCCACTTCGGCTGCCCGGGGAATTTCTCCAAGATAATCCAATGCCAGAGTGCTCCCCGGCTCAGTGGTTACAGAATAGCACGGGCCCGAGCACGCTACCTGGCCCCGTTCACCACAGTTTTCCGTGTGTTTTTGTGCCTAAGGCTTTAAAAAATGCGGAGTTTGTTTTTGTCAGACATGATGCCCATCGTCCGCCTTTACGCCCACCTTATGACGGACCATATAGAGTGCTGGAAACAGGAGAGAAGCATTTTTTGCTAGATTTGGGGGGCAGAAAAGAAATGATTGGCATTAACAGGCTCAAACCCGCTTTTGTGGTAGCTGACGAAGTTGTGCAGTTGGCTAAGGCTCCTCGGCGCAGCAGACCCCCTAGAGAGCATTCCCCAGAACACCCACAGAGATTGACTAACAGTTCTCATCCTCAGGCAGCAGCTCCACAGCAGGAAGACGCCGTGGGGGTGGTACAGCCTGCTTACAGTAAATACGGGAGAAGGCTGAGACCCAAGCGGCACGTGGACTGATATGTAGTGATTTTATTATGACATACAATCTGTGGTTATGTTGTTCCATCTTAGACGTTTGGGGGGGGGGGGGGTCATGTGGTGCACATATGTGGGTGTCATATGCTTCACAGGTGTATTGCTGTATGCTTATGGTATTCTTCACGTCTCAGAGGAACAAAAGGTCTGAACCTCCTAGGGGTAACAGGAGGATGTGAAGTCTGGCCTTTTGTATGCAGAGAGATGGCCGTGAGAGATTTCCTGACCACCAGGACTTTAGGTGGAGAAGAGAAGACCTGGAGGGGGAGGAATTGTATTTGGGATTAAGAGACAATGTGACTGTGTGCTTTGATGTCCTGGGGTATAAAAGGGACAGAGGATGGGGGATCCCTTCCTCTTTTTCTGTTTTTGGATGTTGGAGAATGTGATTGTGAATAAAGCTGGTTTTGAGGAATAAACTCAGCCTCGTTCTTCCACACATCTCCACAGTGGGAGCAATTATTAGAAAATGGAAGACATACAAGACCACTGATAATCTCCCTCGATCTGGGGCTCCACGCAAGATCTCACCCCGTGGGGTCAAAATGATCACGAGAACGGTGAGCAAAAATCCCAGAACCACACGGGGGACCTAGTGAATGACCTGCAGAGAGCTGGGACTCAAATCTGGGCTGGGACTCAAAACGTAACAAAGGCTACCATCAGTAACGCACTACGCCGCCAGGGACTCAAATCCTGCAGTGCCAGACGTGTCCCCCTGCTTAAGCCAGTACATGTCCAGGCCCATCTGAAGTTTGCTAGAGAGCATTTGGATGATCCAGAAGAGGACTGGGAGAATGTCATATGGTCAGATGAAACCAAAATAGAACTTTTTGGTAAAAACTCAACTTGTCATGTTTGGAGGAGAAAGAATGCTGAGTTGCATCCAAAGAACACCATACCTACTGTGAAGCATGGGGGTGGAAACATCATGCTTTGGGGCTGTTTTTCTGCAAAGGGACCAGGATGACTGATCCGTGAAAGGAAAGAATGAATGGGGCCATGCATCGTGAGATTTTGAGTGAAAACCTCCTTCCATCAGCAAGGGCACTGAAGATGAAACGTGGCTGGGTCTTTTAGCATGACAATGATCCCAAACACACCGCCCGGGCAACGAAGGAGTGGCTTCGTAAGAAGCATTTCAAGGTCCGGGAGTGGCCTAGCCAGTCTCCAGATCTCAACCCCATAGAAAATCTTTGGTGTGTTGAAAGTCTGTGTTGCCCAGCGACAGCCCCAAAACATCACTGCTCTAGAGGAGATCTGCATGGAGGAAGGGGCCAAAATACTAGCAACAGTGTGTGAAAACCTTGTGAAGACTTACAGAAAACGTTTGCCCTCTGTCATTGCCAACAAAGGGTATATAACAAAGTATTGAGATGAACTTTTGTTATTGACCAGATACTTATTTTCCACCATATTTTGCAAATAAATTCTTTAAAAATCAGACAATGTGATTTTCTGGATTTTTTTTTTCTCATTTTGTCTCTCATAGTTGAGGTATACCTATGATGAAAATTGGAGACCTCTCTCATCTTTTAAGTGGGAGAACTTGCACAATTGGTGGCTGACTAAATACTTTTTGACCCCACTGTATATATATACACACACACACACACACACACACACACACACAGAGTATCTCACAAGAGTACACCCCTCACATTTTTGTGAATATTTTATTATATCTTTTCATGGGACAACACTGAAGATATGACATTTTGATACAATGTAGTCAGTGTATAGCTTGTATAACAGTGTAAATTTGCTGTCCCCTCAAAATAACTCAACACACAGCCATCAATGTCGAAACCACTAGCAACAAAAGTGAGTACACTCTGCAGTGAAAATGTCCAAACTGTGCCCAAAGTGTCAATATTTTGTTTGGCCACCATTATTTTCCAGCACTGCCTTAACTCTCTTGGGCATGGAGTTCACTAGAGCTTCACAGGTTGCCAATGGAATCCTTTTCCACTCCTCCATGATGACATTACGGAGCTGGTGGATGTTAGAGACCTTGAGCTCCTCCACCTTCCGTTTGAGGATGCCCCACAGATGCTGTTTAGGTCTGGAGACATGATTGGCCAGTCCATCACCTTTATCCTCAGTTTCTTTAGCAAGGCAGTGGTCGTCATGGAGGTGTGTTTGGGGTCATTATCATGTTGGAAGACTGCCCTGCGACCCAGGGAGGGGATCATGCTCTACTTCAGTATGTCACAGTACATGTTGGCATTCATGGCTCCTTCAGTAAACTGTAGCTCCCCAGTGCCGGCAGCATTCATGCAGCCCCAAACCATGACACTCCCACCACCATCTTTGACTGTAGGCAAGACACACTTGTCTTTGTACTCCTCACCTGGTTGCCGCCACACACGCTTGACACCATCTGAAATAAATAAGTTCATCTTGGTCTCATCAGACCCAAGAACATGGCTCCAGTAATCCATGTCCTTAAGGTGTGTTCACACCAAATGTGAACGGGCAAAGTTTTTGCGTGGCACAATTACATTATAACTCAATGTAAACACACCAACAGACATGAATTCCCCTTCTGAGTGAGATGCAGACAGGCAAAATTGTCTTTAAAACTTCTGCAGCTGTGTTCAACCTGCTGTGGAAATTCCCAAAATAACGTCATGCTTCGGTTTACATTATCCGTCTGGGGGCTCACCTGAAAATGTTGTCTCAAGCCTCCAAAAGTTCACAAGATGATCAGTGTTTACATTGCTAGCTTGCTAGGACGTCCGTGGGTGGAAACTGTGGGAAAATAACTCCAAAAACCCAATTCAACTGAAGAATTCCCAGTCCTCTTGTCTCCCAGTGAGTGAGTTTCATTTTCTAACTAGTTTACTCTGCAATGGTGATAATTTTACTCCGTCCGCTAGCTAGCTAGCTGCTAACATAGCTAGCTAGTGGACACGAACGCGCAACGACGAAAATTTGCACGTACTCGCGTCTTCCCATTCACTTTGTATTGATCTGCGCCGCCCATTTGCATTTGGTGTGAACACAGCTTTAATCTGCTTGTCTTCAGCAAACTGTTTGCGGGCTCTCTTGTGCATAATCTTTAAAAG
Source organism: Pholidichthys leucotaenia (assembly GCA_020510985.1). NCBI lineage: Eukaryota > Metazoa > Chordata > Actinopteri > Cichliformes > Pholidichthyidae > Pholidichthys > Pholidichthys leucotaenia. The sequence continues at coordinate 355,097,873 of CM035839.1, forward strand.
GGGCTTCTTTCTGGGACGATAGCCATGCAGACCAATTTCATGCAGTGTGTGGTGTATGGTCTGAGCACTGACAGGCCGACCCCCCACTCCTTCAACCTCTGCAGCAATGCTGGCAGTACTCATATGTCTATTTTCAAAAGACAACCCCTGGATATGACGCTGAGCACGTGCACTCAACTTCTTTGGTCAACCCTGGCGAGGCCTGTTCTGAGTGGAACCTGTCCCATTAAACCACTGTGTGGTTTTGGCCACCATACTGCTGCTCAGTTTCAGGGTGTTGGCAATCTTCTTATAGCCTAGGCCACCTTTATGTAGAGCAACAATTCCTTTTTCAGATCCTCACAGAGTTCTTTGCCATGAGGTGCCATGTTGAACTTCCAGTGACCAGTATGAGAGAGTGTGAGAGTGATAACACCAAATTTAACACACCTGCTCTCCATTCACACCTGAGACCTTGTAACACTAATGAGTCACATGACACCGGGGAGGGAAAATGGCTAATTGGGCACAATTTGGATATTTTCACTTAGGGGTGTACTCACTTTTGTCGCCAGCAGTTCAGTCATTAATAGCTGTGTGTTGAGTTATTTTGAGGGGACAGCAAATTTACACGTTATACAAGCTATACACTGACTACTTTACAGTGTATCAAAATGTCATATATTCAGTGTTGTCCCATGAAAAGATGAAACAAAATATTTACAAAAATGTGAGGGGTGTACTCACTTTTGTGAGATACACACACACGGGTTTTTATGTTAGATGGGGACCAATGTTCTATCATCATATGTGGGGAATACCCTTTCTAAAGGTTCTAGAGTTCTGGGGGGAAAAAAAAATCAGGTAAAGCAATCATAGCTTTGTTAGCTTATACACGACTTCAAACATCTGAATTGATGAAATAATGACTTGACCATGCCAAATGGAGACTCATGAGGGACATCATTAACATATTATTTGCATAATTCACACAAATTCTAATGTGATAAGTGGGGACCCTACAACAACAATACACACGTGGACAAAATTGTTGGTACCCCTCTGTTAATGAAAGAAAAACCCACAATGGTCACAGAAATAACTTGAATCTGACAAAAGTGGTAATAAATAAAAATTCTGTGAAAATTATCCTATGAAAATCAGACAATGCTTTTGAACTGTGGTTCAACAGAATTATTTTAAAAAACAAACTCATGAAACAGACCTGGACAAAAATGATGGTATCCTTAACTTAATATTTTGTTGCACAACCTTTTGAGGCAATCACTGCTATCAAACAATTTCTGTAACTGTCAGTGAGACTTCTGCACCTCTCAGCAGGTATTTTGGCCCACTCCTCATGAGCAAACTGCTCCAGTTGTCTCAGGTTTTAAGGGTGCCTTCTCCAGACAGCATGTTTCAGCTCTTTCCACAAATGTTCAATAGGATTTAGATCAGGGCTCATAGAAGGCCACTTTAGAATAGTCCAATGTTTCGCTCTTAGCCATTCTTGGGTGTTTTTAGCTGTGTGTTTTGGGTCATTATCCTGTTGCAAGACCCATGACCTGCGACTGAGACTGAGCTGTCTAGCTGTCGAGCTATTTCTCTCAAGAATACCTTGATAGTCTTGAGATTTCATTGTACCCTTCACAGATTCAAGACACCCTGTGCCAGATGCAGCAAAGCAGCCCCACAACATAACAGAACCTCCTTAATGTTTCACAGTAGGGACAGTGTTCTTCTCTTGGTATGCTTCATTTTTGCGTCTGTGAGCATAGAGCTGATGTGCCTTGCCAAAAAGTTCCAGTTTTGTCTCATCTGTCCATAGGACATTCTCCCAGAAGCTTTGTGGCTTGTCAACATGCAGTTTGGCAAATTCCAGTCTGGCTTTTTTATGATTTGTTTTCAACAGTGGGGTCCTCCTTGGTCATCTCCCATGAAGTCCTCTTTGGCTCAAACAACGACGGATGGTGCGATCTGACACTGATGTACCTTGACCTTGGAGTTCACTATGAATGTGTTTAGAGGTTGTTCTGGGCTCTTTTGTTACCATTTGTATTATCCGTCTCCTCCTGCGGCCACGTCCAGGGAGGTTGGCTACAGTCCCATGGATCTTAAATTTCTGAATAATATGTGCAACTGTAGTCACAGGAACATCAAACTGCTTGGAGATGGTCTTATAGCCTTTACCTTTAACATGCTTGTCTATAATTTTCTTTCTAATCTCCTGAGACAACTCTCTCCTTTGCTTCCTCTGGTCCATGTTTAGTGTGGTAAACACCATGTCACCAAACAGCACAGTGACTACTTGTTACCCTTTAAATAGGCCGACTGACTGATTACAAGTTTGTAGACACCTGTGATGTTAATTAGAGGACACATCTTGGTTGAACATGTCCCTATGGTCACATTATTTTCACATATATTTTCTAGGGGTACCATCATTTTTGTCCAGGCCTGTTTCATGAGTTTGTTTTTTAAAGTAATTCTGTTGAACCACAATTTAAAACCATTGTCTGATTTTCATTGGTTAATTTTCATAGAATTTTTATTTATTACCACTTTTGTCAGATTCAAGTTATTTCTGTGACCATTGTGGGTTTTTCATTCATTAACAGAGGGGTACCAACAATTTTGTCCACGGCTGTAAGTGTATTATTGACATATGTACACCCTGTACTATCAGACCATTTTCCATTAACATTTAATTGTACAATTTCAGACTATTTGGCACCTAAAGATCATTATTACAGCATATGTCTTTCAGACGATGCTGTAACCAAATTTAAGGACATGGTTTCCTCATATTCTTCAATGCCATGTATCAATACAATGGAGTTAAATTATGAAGATTTTAATCCTCCTGTTGTAGATAGCATGGTAGATAGTGTTTCTGCTTCATTGCACCTGACTCTGGATATGGTGGCTCCTTTAAAAAACAAGCCTAATCAGAGATTTCTGACTCTTTGGTTCAACATAGTAACTCGTAGCTTAAAGTAGAAGACTCCTCAATTGGAAAGAAAATGGCATTCCACTAAATTAGATGAATTTTATCTAGCTTGGAGAGATCAACTTTTAATTTATAAAAAATCTTTTACGAAAGTGAGATCAACTTATTTTTCAAAATCTGACACTTAGTTTGGATGGTATTAAATAATCTCCTAACAGTTCTGTAAGGAACCTTGGAGTAATTTTTTTTTTTTCCACAATATCTTTATTGAACTTTTTTTTTTTTTTTAACAAACATGATACAAACAATCAAACACTAACACTAAAGTACTACAAAAAAAAAAAAAAAATGCACTAAAAACACCAACAACCACCAACAAAATCAAATCTTCTACAATGCTCCTCTGTTTAGTCTAGACAATCCAATACATAAGTATACATATTATGTTCACCAGTTTGGAATTTACAAGGTCCACACACATCATTCACCTTCTTCTTCAAGAGTTATGTTTAAATTTTTTACATAATCAATAAAAGGTCTCCATATATTCTCAAACACAATTTCCTTTGATTTTAGTATATATGTTATTCTTTCTAATGGAAGGTTTGTTAACATCTGTCTTAACCACTGAGTCACATCTGGTCTATGAGTCTTTTTCCATAATAGTGCAATACATTTTTTGGCATTAAGCAAACTGAGGTCTATGAATGTTCTTTCACTTTTATTAAAATTATGCTTTTCTGGGTACAGACCCAACAAAAACAGTTTAGGATTCAATATGATTTGTTTTGAGATTATTTTTTCAATTGTTACCCTCACCTCTTCCCAAAACATTCTTATTAATCTACATTCCCATAAACAATGAAATAGGGTTCCTTTACTTTCCATGCATTTTGTGCATGTATCTGGTATATTTTTGTTATATCTATTTAACTCCTCCGGTGTAACATACATCCGCATTAACCATTTGAAATGTATCAATTTAAGGCGTGCATTTATTGATTTGGTTTGAGCTTCTGTACAAGCCAATTCCCATTGTTCCTCTGAAATTTCAATTTGCAGATCTTCTTTCCAGTAGTTTAATCTTTTCAGTGAATTTTCACTTGAAGATAGTGTCAATGAGTTATAAAACTCTGAAATAATACCCTTTCTTTTACTATCTTTCATCATCATTTTTTCCAAGGATGAATAAATAGGTCGAGTGAGAGCTTTATTTTGATTTGATCGAATAAAGTTTCTAAGTTGAAGATATTTAAAAAAATGTGTTCTATTGAGATTAAATTTGATCCTCAGCTCTTCAAAAGACATTATGTTGTCTGCACATGGCAAATATAAATCCTGAATCTTTTGTATCCCTTTTAAATTCCATACTTTAAATACAGCGTCCGCTCTCCCTGGTTTAAAATATTGATTACCCCATATTGGACTAAATTGTGACAATAACTGTGGTTCTTTTAAATAGTTTTTAGCTTCACACCATATTTTGATCATATGCTTTACAAATGGATTTTTAACTTGTTTTTGTAATTTTTTTGCCGAATCTGAGTATATGAATATGGGAAGAGGTAAAGGTAAATTGTATGATTCCATTTCAGTCCAGTGAGGGAGATCATTTGATGAAAAATAATATGTCATAGACCTCAGTTGTGCCGACCAATAATACAACATAAAATTTGGACATTTCAGACCTCCACGATCAAATGGTAAATATAATAAAGACAAACGTAATCTAGCCCTCCTGTTGTTCCATATAAATTCCACTAACTTTTTTTTTATTCTTGAGAATAGATCTAAAGGTGGTGATAAGGGAATGTATTGAAATAAATAAAGTATTTTAGGTAAAATATTACTTTTAAGTATATTGATTCTCCCGATCATCGACATTGGTAGTGACATCCATCTCTGAGTTAACTCACTGATATCTGACATTAAGGCTTCATAGTTGACACTGGCGACTGATTCTAGCTTAGGCATAATTTGGATTCCTAAATATTTAAACTGATTTACAACATTGAATTGATTTACCTCAGGGGCTGGGTAATTTCTCTGGGTCTCATTTAGCATTAATATTGAAGATTTAGTTTTATTTATTTTATATCCTGATATTTCCCCAAAATTCTTTATTAAATTCAACAAGGTTGGAATTGATTTTTTTAGATTCGACATAAACAAAATTATATCATCGGCGTACAGGGAGATTTTATGTTCTGTTGGTCCAACTTTAATTCCATATATTTGTGAATGTAAACGTATCGCTATCGCTAAAGGTTCAATTGCCATAGTAAACAGTAAAGGTGAAAGTGGACAGCCTTGTCGACATCCTCTATTGATTTTTATTGGTTTTGAAATATTGTTATTTGTTAGGATTTCTGCTGTAGCATTATTGTATATTATTTGAACCCATTTTATGAAATTATTTCCAAGTCCAAACCTTTGTAGGACTTCAAAAAGAAAGGGCCATTCAACTCTATCAAAGGCCTTTTCGGCGTCCAATGATAGGAGAGCTGTATCCGGTGCTTCTTTATTAAAATAAATAATATTAAATAGTCTTCTTACATTATGGAAGCCTTGTCTACCCTTTATAAAGCCATTCTGATCTCGATTAATAATATTTGGTAAAATTTCTTGTATTCGTCTTGCTAAAATTTTACAGATTATCTTAAGGTCGGCGTTTAATAGGCTTATTGGTCTCATATTTTCACATTTATTAGAGGGCTTACCTGGTTTTGGCAGCAGTATAATTAAGGCATTATTTATGTATGATGGTAAATTATTATTTTGAAATGCTTCTAAAACCATTTCCAAAAAAGGTTTTATTAATTTATTCTTAAATTTTTTATAAAGGTCAACTGGAAGACCATCTGGTCCTGCACTTTTTCCTGATTTCATATTATCAATGGCTAGCCCAACTTCTTCTTGACTAATTTTAGACTCCAATATCTCCCTGTTTTCATTTGGAATACACGGTATAGATAGTTCGTTCAAAAACCCATTTAGTTTTGTTAAATCAGGTTCATTTTTGGTATCATATAATTTTTCATAGTAATCTCTAAAGGCTCTATTAATTTCTAAAGGATCTATAACTACCTGTCCATTACTTATAATACTGGTAATTGGTGTTTTAATTTCCAATTGTTTAATCTGCCATGCTAATAATTTTCCTGATTTTTCACCTTGTTCATAAAAAGATTGTTTCAATCTTAGAAGACTCGAGGCAGCTCTATTCGCTGATTTTTTGTCGTATTCAGCTCTCAAAATCAGTAATTCATTCTCCAACCTTGGGTCACTTCCTGCATACACTTTTTCCTGAAGATTTTTTATTTTATGTTCCAATTTAGCTCTCTCCTCTCGAGTCTTCTTAGATTTTGATCCTGTATAACTAATAATATGTCCCCTAATAAAAGCTTTGAAAGCCTCCCACTTTACACATGCTGATGTTTGTGTAGTATTGATGTCAAAGAACTCGTCTATCTGTTTTTCTATATACTTGACAAATTCCTCATCCTGAAGCCATTTATGCTGAAATTGCCATCTACCTGATTCCTTTGTCAATTTTTTATCTACATATATTAGACAACAGGGTGCATGATCAGAGATCACGATGTTATCATAAAAGCAGTTTTGAATCTTGGACCTTAATTCTGTGGAAATCAAAAAATAATCAATACGTGAGAATGTCTTGTAGGTACTGGAATAACAAGAATAGGCTTTAACTTGTGGTTTCATTTCTCTCCATATATCTAACAATCTCAATTCTTTCATAAAATGATTAATAGTCATCCTACATCCAATGTGCGTACAATCCAGTCCTGTTGATCTATCCACACCTGGATTCAATGTACAATTAAAATCCCCTGCTATTATATGTTGCCCTGTAAGTGATGATAAGATGAGAAATAAATTAGCAAAGAATTTCTGATCATCTATATTGGGACCATATAAGTTCACAAGATTTATATTTTCTAATAGCAAAGAACCTTGAATGATTACATATCTTCCAAATTTGTCTCCAATTACATTTTTCACTTGAAAAGGAACTGATTTATGTATGAGAGTCATAACTCCCCTGGCTCGGGATGAAAATGAAGAGGTGAATACACTTCCCTGCCATCTACTCCTAATTCTTTTAACATCCTCCTCTATCAGATGAGTTTCTTGTAAAAACACAATTCTTGAACCCATGTCCTTTATTTTATTCATAACTTGTTTAAGTTTTTTTAAATTTTGTAGACCTCTGCAATTCCATGAAGTTAAATTAAGATTAACACTTTGGTCCATGATCAATAGAGAGTTTGGGATTACCTTGCAGTGTAAACATGCTCATACAGAGAAGCAAAAACATGAGTGGTTGAACATTCATCCTACAAACTACACACAAACAAATTTCCCCTTCCCACACTTGTGGCAAACCCCCCAAAATCAAAAGAAAAATTCTGTCTCCCGATATAGCCATCGACCGTTCCACACCCACGGGGAACAGCCTAAGCCACTCCTTCTTCATCCTCCCAATCACCCTAACTCTACTGCTTTTAATGACGTAACATTAACTCTCCTCTGTAGTTTTCCAACTTAACTCCAAAATTTTTAACAACTTTGTACATCATAGTTTTTTTTTTTTTTTTGTTTGTTTTGTTTTTGTTTTGTTTTTTTAATATATAATACAATCTACATTTTGTAAACTTACTATTTACTTCAAGTCAGTCAGATGCCTGTGCAAATGCTTAATTATTCTACCTTATATTTTGTTCATGCTTAGCTCCCACCAGTCTCTTCTTCTTCTTTGATCTTCTTGATGAACTCCTGCGCCTCCTCTGGGGTCTTGAAGATGTGGGTTCTGCCCTCATACGTGGTCAGCAGTCTCGCAGGATAGATTACACCATGACGAATCCCAAGGTTGCGCAGCTCCTTACGTACGGGATCAAACTGCTTCCTCAATTGCTGGATTCCTGTGGCCAAATCTGGGTAGAACCGCACCTGCTGATCCTGGTGTTTAATCTCTCCTTTAGCACGTGCAGCGTTGAAGATCTTCATCCTGTCTCTGTTGCTAAGAAACTTCATAATTAAGGTCCTCGGCGGTCCCTTATCTCTCCGTGGGCCAATACGATGTGCTTTTTCCAGAACCACTGCTGATTGCAACTCCTCGCTGCCCAGCACCTCCGGAATCCACTTTTCCAGAAAGGAACACACGTCCCGACCTTCTGATTCCTCTGGAAGACCCACCAGCCTCAAATTATTCTGTCTCGACCGAGATTCCAAATCCAAAATATTATCTTCCAGAGATTTATTTTTTTTTTCCAAAGTGCGCACCTTTAATTGAAGACGGGTGACGTCATCTTCAGCACTAGCGAGACGGAGCTCCATCTGCGCCGTTCGTTCTACACAGTCACCCAATTCCTTTCTTATTCCTTCCAACGCTGTCATAATCCCATCAAATCTAGAGGAAAAGTCCGCTCTCATTGAACTCATGGCTGCCATCAGCGCATCTGCGCCATTCCCCGCAGAAATCGCAGCGTTGCCAGCCTCCTCCGCCATATATGGAGTTTTGTTTGCTGCGTCACAGACCTGAAAGTCCGTTAATTTGGACTGTTTCGGCGGCTCGCTTTTTCCTTTTCCTGGTTTTCCAGCCTTAGGCTTCGCCGACATATCCTCGCCCAAATGCTGGGATACGTTCTGTCCCAAATGAGAGAGTTATTTGCCGATTTTTTTTTCCAGGAGCAGAGCAGAGCGAGACACGTCCGTCCTACGTGGCAGCCATAACTGGAAGTCTTGGAGTAATTTTTGATGAAGATCTGTCTTTAATTCACATATCAATCTTATTTCCAAAACTGCGAGTGATGCTGAAAAATGTGTCCATGCTTTTGGTAGTTCTAGATTAGATTACTGCCGTTCCTTATTATCAGGCTGTCCTAAAATGTATCTAAAGAGGCTTCAGTTGATCCAAAATGCTGCAGCTAGAGTTTTAACAGGTACTAGAAAGACAGATCATATCTCTCCAGTTTTAGCCTCCCTTCATTGCCTTCCTGTAGAATCTAGAATTAAATTTAAAATCCTTTTCGTCAATTATAAAGCTCTAAATGATCAGGCACCCTCTTAAAGACCTTGTAGCACCTTATTATCCTAATAGAGCACTGTGCTCCCAAAATGAGAGACTACTTGTAATACCTAGAATCGCTAAAACTACAATGGGAGGCAACCAGCTGCCAATCTGGATTCGGGAGACAGACTCGATCTCTGTTTTTAAGAATAGGGTTAAAACTTTCCTTTTTGACAAAGCTTATAGTTAGGGGTGTATCAGGTGACCCTGAACCTTCCCTTAGTTATGCTGCTATAGGCTTAGACTGCTGGGGGACCTCCCGTGATGCACAGGGACTTCACCTCTTTTTTCACTCCCAATATGTTTCATGAGTTTTTTGCTGTTCATTAACATCTTTTTGCTCTTTTTCTTTATCTTTATTCATCTCTTTATCATTTAAAGGTACTTTATATTTACTTTAATGATTTACTTTAACTTTAGCAAAATCTGTCGCTTTTAGATATACTGTATAAATTAACTTAAAGATCACAACAAATATTAATTTCATATTCATCCTGCCAATCTTCACTAAAGTTTGTGCCAAAAGCTCTGCTTTGTCTATATTAGTAATAGCTATTTTTCCATTACTGTCTAACACTGGTATTTTGTACTCTCTTCTAATACCCTCTCTTCTAATCCCTCCTCTCGGCGCCACACCAGTAGGCTGCCTTTTGCAACAGCGGCTCGATTCCGAGTTTTTTTTCCCTTCCTCTCTTTTGATCACTTTTTTTTTCACCCCACTTATATCACGGACACACAGATCGTCCCAAATGTCTCCTGAGCCGGTGGACGGAGCCACTGTTTATAGCAGGATACGATACAACAGGGAAGAGCTGCTAGCATTTAACCGCCACCCGGTCCCACTGGAAAAACTCGACATACCGAGAGAATTGAGGCGAAAGCGTCGCGGCTGCCGGGCTGGAGTAAGGCGGAGGACAAAAAATATAAGGTACAGACCCTCCCTTCCATCTGTTGTCATGGGAAATGTACGGTCGATACTGGGAAAGTTAGATGAGCTAGCGGCTATCTCCCGTTATGATAGCACTTACCGGGAGTGCTCTCTCCTTTTGTTTACTGAGACGTGGCTAACTGAACTAGCAGCAGATGCTAACATTGAGCTGGAGGGTTTTCACATGATACGAGCTGACCGAACACCAGAGAGTGGCAAAGCTAGGGGCGGTGGAGTGATAATGTATGTTAACAACAACTGGTGCAGACCGGGACATATCACTGTTAAACAACAACACTGCAGCAAAGACATTGAGTTGCTAGCTGTTAGCATGAGGCCTACATATCTCCCGAGAGAACACTCACACGTGATCTGCATTGTTGTTTATGCAAATCCGACGGCGAACGCTGGGACAGCGCGTGACGTCATCCATTCAGTAACCAGCAGGCTGCAGACAGAACACCCAGATGCTCTTCTCCTCATCTCAGGCGATTTCAACCACGTTTCACTGTCTCCCATTCTGCCCACTTTCACCCAGTATGTCACATGCCACACTAGAGACAATAAAACACTGGATTTGTTCTACGCAAACACTAAGGAGGCGTACACCTCATCACAACTCCCCCCACTTGGGAGATCGGATCACAACTTGGTTCATCTCCGACCGGTGTACAAACCCCTAGTGCACAGACAACCTCCGGCCATGCACACTGTGGAGTTATGGTCTGAGGAGACAATGGACACTCTAAAGGACTGTTTTGAAGCCACTGCCTGGAAGCAGCTCTGCGATCCACATGGTGAGGACATCGATGGCCTCATTCACACCTTCACGGGCTACCTCAGCTTCTGTGTGGACAAATCCGTTCCCACCAAGACCATACGGCGTCACTCAAACAACAAACCCTGGATCAACCTTGAGATAAAAACACTTCTGAGAGAGAAGAAGAGGATCTTCAGGTCGGGGAACAGGGAGATGCTGAAGTCCGTACAGAGGGAGCTGAGGAGAAAGATCAGAGAAGGCAAGGACAGCTTCAGGAAGAAGATGGAGGACAAGCTGCAACAGAGCGACATCAGCGGGGTCTGGAGAAACCTCAAAACCATCTCGGGGCTCCAGAATACCTCCCCCCAGGCCACGGGGGGCAGGGAGTGGGCGAACAACCTGAATCTGTTTTTCAATAGATTTGACCAACCGCCCTCCCCCCTGTCTGCACAACAACCACTGCTGCCTCTAAGAAATCAAGTCCTGCTGCCCACTCCCCACTCCACCAACACCCCCCCCACTCCCAACACACAGCCCCCCATCCTGACCCTGACCAAGACCCAGGTGAGGACGGAGCTGAGGAAGATCAAGGCGAGGAAGGCGTCGGGACCGGACGGCATCAGCGCAAAGCTCCTCAAGTCCTGTGCAGACCAGCTGTGTGGGATTGTGACGTATATCTTCAACATGAGCCTGAAACTGGGGAGGGTACCACAGCTGTGGAAAACATCTTGTGTGGTACCTGTACCAAAAACTTCCCACCCCAAAGACCTGAACAGCTACAGACCGGTGGCCTTGACGTCCCACTTGATGAAGACCCTGGAGAGACTGCTCCTTGCTCATCTCCGCCCCCTGGTGGAACCAGCGATGGATCCACTCCAGTTCGCCTACCAGCATGGCATTGGGGTGGAGGATGCGGTGATCTTCCTCCTTCACCGTTCTCTGTCCCACCTGGAGAAGCCCGGGAATATGGTGAGGATCATGTTCTTTGACTTCTCCAGTGCTTTCAACACCATCCAACCGATGATCCTGAAGGACAAGCTGCTGTGCGCAGGGGTGGACCAGCACCTGTCATCATGGATCCTGGACTACCTCACGAACCGGCCTCAGTTTGTGAGAACCCGGGACTGTGTTTCCGACACGATCATCAGTAGCACGGGGGCCCCCCCAGGGAACGGTGCTGGCTCCCTTCCTGTTCACTCTTTATACTGCGGACTTCTCACACAACACAACACATTGCCATCTACAGAAGTTCTCTGATGACTCTGCGATCGTTGGTCTCATCTCCAACGGAGATGAAGCTGAGTACAGAGGGCTTATCCAGGACTTTGTGGACTGGTGCCATCGGAACTGCCTCCAGATCAACGCGAGGAAAACTAAGGAGCTGGTGGTGGACTGCCGCAGGCATGGGCAGCCCCTCACAGCACCAGTAAATATACAGGGAACAGACATCGAGATGGTGACATCCTATAAGTACCTGGGTATTCATCTGAACAATAAACTAGACTGGTCACACAATACTGACGCACTCTACAAGAAGGGACAGCGCAGGCTGTTCCTGCTGAGGAGACTCAGGTCTTTTGGTGCACAAGGGGCGCTGCTGAAGTCATTCTATGACACGGTGGTGGCATCAGCCATCACTTTTGGAGTGGTCTGCTGGGGCAGTGGCATTACTGCAGCCGATAGGAAGAGACTGAACAAACTGATTAAGAAAGCTAGCTCTGTCCTGGGGCAGCGCCTTGATCCGATGGAGGAGATAGGAGAGAGAAGGACGGTGGCTAAACTGTCATCTCTGCTGGAGTCCGAGTTCCACCCTATGCAGGACATACTGGATGCACTGAGGAGCTCATTTAGCAGCAGACTACATCATCCCAGGTGCACAACCGAGAGGTTTCGTAGGTCCTTCCTACCAACGGCTGTCAGACTGTACAACCTAAGCAGGGCTGCTCGCAGAGATAGCAAAAAGATGTAACAAACTAATAGTTTTTTTGAATGCAAAAGATGCAATAGACTTACACAATGGTCCTCTCCGGCATACAACTAGGAACATACCGGTCGCTATGGAGGGTGAGAATATGTATGGGCACATAATCATACCATGTAGGATAACTAAGTAGACGGTTATGCTGTTTCATCCCACCTAGCAACAATGCTCTGCACTGTGTGTGTTTATATATTTACATATTTATTCCATCTAGCTACAATGCTCAGCACTGGGTGTGTTTATATTTATATATCTATATATTTATTCCATCTAGCTACAATGCTCCGCACTGTGTTTTTATATATCTACATATTATTCCATCTAGCTACATTGCTCCGCACTGTGTGTGTTTATATACTTGCATATTTATTCCACCTAGCTGCAATGCTCCGTACTGTGGGTGTTTATATATTTACATATTTATTCCATCTAGCTACAATGCTCTGCACTGTGTGTTCATATATTCATATATTTATTCCATCCAGCTACAATGCTCTGCACTGTGTGTCTGTGTGTGTGTGTGTATATATATATTTTATAGTAATATGTACATATGTATATTAGCTGCTCTTGCTTGCTTGTTTTTTTTCTTGCCTTCTGATTGTTGCTCTGAGTGTTGCTATCCCTGTGCTGTTGCAATCCTGGAATTTCCCCTTTGTGGGACTAATAAAGGCTTATCTTATCTTATCTTATCTTACAACGCTCAGCACTGGGTGTGTTTATATTTATATATCTATACATTTATTCCATCTAGCTACAATGCTCCGCACTGTGTTTTTATATATCTACATATTATTCCATCTAGCTACATTGCTCCGCACTGTGTGTGTTTATATACTTGCATATTTATTCCACCTAGCTGCAATGCTCCGTACTGTGGGTGTTTATATATTTACATATTTATTCCATCTAGCTACAATGCTCTGCACTGTGTTCATATATTCATATATTTATTCCATCCAGCTACAATGCTCTGCACTGTGTGTCTGTGTGTGTGTGTGTGTGTATATATATATTTTATAGTAATATGTACATATGTATATTAGCTGCTCTTGCTTGCTTGTTTTTTTTCTTGCCTTCTGATTGTTGCTCTGAGTGTTGCTATCCCTGTGCTGTTGCAATCCTGGAATTTCCCCGTTGTGGGACTAATAAAGGCTTATCTTATCTTATCTTATACCACTCATTCATTTTCTTAATCATTCCCCAAATATCTGATAGCTGTGGTTCTCTTCCTATAGTATTACAGTACTGTCTCCAAACTAAACACTTAGCTGTTTTAATTGTTTTCTGGACGATTGCCTGACACCATTTGTATTCAATCACTGCTTCCAAAGTATGACGCTTTTTCACTTGTTTGAATGCCTTATTTCTATTTTTGGTAGCTACAGATATTTAAATTTATCCCAATCTGCCTTATCCAATTTCCATTTTGTGCCAGACTGCATCTGGTATCTAAAAATCTAAATCTAAATCTAGTACCTCTCCCATCATATACATGCAATATATGATGGGGAAAGTTATAATGTATACCACAGCTCCACTACGACCAGTTGTAGGATCCTTGGAACCATCGGTAAATGCTATCAGCCTGTTTCAGAAGTTCTGTTCAATATATTTATGCACTATATAATCTGTTGCTGATTGCTTATGTTGCCTCCTCAGTTGTTGTATTTCAAAATCTACTAGTGGCATCTTAAACAGCCATGCAGGAATAACAGACCACAGGACCGTTTGGCTAAAATCTATGTGTTTTAATCCTGCCTGCACAGCAATGGCATCACTTATCCATCCAAAGCTACCAATGTTGGACTCATTGTGTTCCCAGCAATCATTAAGAATAGCTTTTGCAGGATGTGAGCTCTTATGTCCCTTCAAGTTGATCCAGCATGCCAGCATTAATTTGGGGGGCAGCAGTGGCTCAGGAGGTAGAGCAGGTCGTCCAATAACCATATGGTTGGTGGTTCGAATCCTGTTCTCCCCAAATATCCTGCCGTTGTGTCCCTGGGCAAGACACTTCACCCCCAATTGCTCCTGGTGGGTCTGGAAGCGCCATGTTAGGTAGCATGCCGCCATCAGTGTGTGAATGGGTGGTTAGCAGGATCTGTAAAGCGCTTCGGTCATCAAGAGATGAGAATAAATGCGCTATATAAGTGAATGCCATTTACCATTTACCATTTAATCTTAAGGGCATTTCGCCCATCTCTACTTGGATCGCTGATACTGGAGAAGTTTTAAATGCACCACTATATACCCTAAGAGCCTTTGTCTGCTCTGTGTCCAGTTGGTTCAGGTGACAATCAGCAGCTGACATGAACGCAACACATCCATAGTCTAGTGTCGCTCTCATTACTCCTTGATACACCCTCAACAGAGAGGCCCTAGAGGCCCCCCAGTCCCGTCCTGTCAGACATCTCAAAATATTATTTATTTTCTTACATTTTCCTTTAGTTTTTTCAATATGCTGCTTCCAGGTTAGTTTTTCATCAAATAACACACCTAAATACTGAACTACCTGTACTTGCTCTAACTTTTGGCCATAAAGATTTAAAGAAATTTCTTTGTGACTTTTAGAGAAGCAAATTATTTGTGTCTTTGAGACTGATCATTTAAAAGCCCACTGGTTTTGCTCATTGTTCAACCTGGTCTATTGCTGCCTGCATTTTCCTCTGAATGTACACAAGATTACGTCCCCTTATCCATAAGGCCCCATCATCTGCATACGAGGCCTTCCCTATTCCACTATCGATTCCTTCAAAAATATCATTAATCATAATATTAAACAAAACAGGGCTACACGCGCTACCTTGGGGGGGTACCATTTTCAACTTGATATATTTTGGAGTACTCTGTACCAACTCTTACCTCAATCATTCTATCATACAGGAAATCTAATACCAATTGTATAAATTACATTTTCCCTATTTACCTGGGCCTTCCTAATTCAGATTCTAGGTGCAAAATGGATCCATAGTATTTCTCCCTTTTCGGAACCCACTTTGAAAAGGAGAAAGACATCCCCTCCCTTCCAAAATGTAATTCAGCCTTTCAGTCACCATTCATTCCATTGTTTTCCCTAACTGTGAGGTAAGAGCTACTGGCCTATAATTATTGGGATCTGATGAATCTTTCCCTGGCTTTAAGACTGGTACTATAACTGATTGTTTCCATGCCCTTGGAATCTTCCCAGTTTCCCAAACTTTATTAAATAGCTTTAATATTGTTTGAAGTGCACTCTCCTCCATGTGCAACAACATTCTATAACATACGTCATCCTTCCCTGGTGAAGACTGCTTCGATTTCAGAATAGCCCTTTTCAATTCTGACAGAGTGAATGGCAAACCTATCGTGTTCCTTGAAGTATTCTTCCTTATGTTTACATGTGGGTGTTTGGATAAAGTGCTTTCCTTGCTTTGTCTAATTGTGTTTGGTAGGTTTTCTGAACTATGAATCTTCACTAAAGTTTGTGCCAAAAGCTCTGCTTTGTCTATATTAGTAATAGCTATTTTTCCATTACTGTCTAACACTGGTATTTTGTACTCTCTTCTAATACCACTCATTTTCTTAATCATTCCCCAAATGATAGTTGTGTATATCTGATAGTTGTGGTTCTCTTCCTATAGTATTACAATACTGTCTCCAAAATAAACACTTAGCTGTTTTAATTGTTTTCTGGACGACTGCCTGACACCGTTTGTACTCAATCACTGCTTCCAAAGTATGACGCTTTTTCACTTGTCTGAATGCCCTATTTCTATTTTTAATAGCTTTATTACACTTGAGAACATCAAGTTCCTCGGAGTGCAGATCTTGCAGGATCTGACCTGGAGCAAGAATTCCTCGGGGATCAGGAAGTGGGACTAGCAGAGACTGCACTTCTTGAGGAAACTCAAACAGGCCTCTCTCCCCATCTGCATCCTCAGGACCTTCTACAGAGGTGCGGTGGAGAGTGTTCTGACGTACTGCATTGCAACATGGTACTCCAATTGCAGTATGTCAGACAAAAAAGCCCTGCAGAGGATAGTCAAGGGAGCTGAGAGGGCAATTGGAGTTTCCCTCCCCTCTGTCCAAGAACTTTTTCAGAGCCGTTGTAGGAGCAGGGCACTGAATATTGTTAAGGACCACTCTCACCCTCTGCATAAACACTTTGAACTGCCGCCTTCTGGCAAATGATTCCAGAGCATAAGAGGTAGAACCACCAGACTGATTAACAGCTTTCTTTCACAAGCTGTTAGGATGCTGAACAGTTGAACTGGAATCTTTTTTACATATTACTGCACCTTATGGACATTATGTATATTATATGTATATTATAGTTCTAGTTAGTTTTAAGTATTTATTTCACTTAGCTATTTTGATTCACTTAGCCATATTAATTGGTATTTTATACACAGGCAGTTATTATGTGTCTCAGGGATGTGTGAATGGCTGTTGGGGTGGGGTGTGAGGGGGTGTGTGAGTGTGTTTTAAATTATGTTCTTTTTACTTATATGGATGCCTAGAGAAATGCCATTTCATCTTGCTTGCACTACAGTTGTATGTATAGCATCATGACAATAAAGACTGATTGACTGATTGATTGATTGATTGTCATTCCACCAAGGAAGATTATTTCATGATACAAAGATATAGAGTAATGATAATCAAGTTACTGGTGGTAATGCACCTGTCAGCTAGTTGCCAAACACCAATCAAATCTAAAAGAAGAAGAAGAAGAAGATTCTTTCATTGTCTACAACCTGTACTTTTTGGTATTGTTTGATTTGCAGACTATTATAATTGCACTGACACTTTTACTAAATTCCTCCCCATCAAAAATGTCCTCACTATTTAGCTGCTCACATCTAGTCTTACACAGATATTTGAATTTATCCCAATCTGCCTTATCCAATTTCCATCTTGTGCCAGACTGCATCCCTTCTTCTCCCGCTTCTAGACCAACTTTAACTCTTGTTGGGTAATGATCACTCCCATTAGCTGGCCAACTTAATACCTCCCAAAATGTGATTCCTGCAATCGTATTTGAAACCAAAGTTAGGTCTAACACACTTTCTGTGACTAGATTACTGCTAAATCTAGTACCTTTCCCATCATTCATGCATATTAAGTCCCTGTCCTCTAAAAAATCCTCAATTACTGTGTCATTTACACACGTGGACAAAATTGTTGGTACCCCTCTGTCAATGAAAGAAAAACCTACAATGGTCACAGAAATAACTTGAATCTGACAAAAGTGGTAATAAATAAAAATTCTATGAAAATTAACCAAAGAAAATCAGACAATGCTTTTGAATTGTGGTTCAACAGAATTATTTTAAAAAACAAACTCATGAAACAGGCCTGGACAAAAATGATGGTACCCCTAGAAAAGACTGAAAATAATGGGACCATAGGGACATGTTCAACCAAGATGTGTCCTCTAATTAACATCACAGGTGTCTACAAACTTGTAATCAGTCAGTCGGCCTATTTAAAAGGTGACAAGTAGTCACTGTGCTGATTGGTGACATGGTGTGTACCACACGAAACATGGACCAGAGGAAGCAAAGGAGAGAGTTGTCTCAGGAGGTTAGAAAGAAAATTATAGACAAGCATGTTAAGGTAAAGACTATAAGACCATCACCAAGCAGCTTGATGTTCCTGTGACTACAGTTGCACATATTATTCTGAAATTTAAGATCCATGGGACTGTAGCCAATTGTGCAAGTTCTCCCACTTAAAAGATGAGAGAGGTCTCCAATTTTCATCATAGGTATACCTCAACTATGAGAGACAAAATAAGAAAAAAAAAAAATCCAGAAAATCACATTGAAGGATTTTTAATGAATTAATGGGTAAATTCCTCGGTAAAATAAGTATTTGGTCAATAACAAAGGTTCATCTCAATACTTTGTTATATACCCTTTGTTGGCAATGACAGAGGTCAAACGTTTTCTGTAAGTCTTCACAAGGTTTTCACACACTGTTGCTGGTATTTTGGCCCATTCTTCCATGCAGCTCTCCTCTAGAGCAGTGATGTTTTGGGGCTGTCGCTGGGCAACACAGACTTTCAACTCCCTCCAAAGATTTTCTATGGGGTTGAGATCTGGAGACTGGCTAGGCCACTCCAGGACCTTGAAATGCTTCTTACGACACCTCTCCTTCGTTGCCCGGGCGGTGTGTTTGGGATCATTGTCATGCTAAAAGACCCAGCCACGTTTCATCTTCAATGCCCTTGCTGGTGGAAGGAGGTTTTCACTCAAAATTTCATGATACATGGCCCCATTCATTCTTTCCTTTACATGGATCAGTTATCCTGGTCCCTTTGCAGAAAAACAGCCCCAAAGTATGATGTTTCCACCCTCATGCTTCACAGTAGGTATGGTGTTCTTTCTCCTCCAAACACGACAAGCTGAGTTTTTACCAAAAAGTTATATTTTGGTTTCATCTGACCATATGACATTCTCCCAATCTTTTTCTGGATCATCCAAATGCTCTCTAGCAAACTTCAGATGGACCTGGACATGTACTGGCTTAAGCAGGGGGACACGTCTGGCACTGCAGGATTTGAGTCCCTGGCGGCGTAGTGTGTTTCTGATGTAGCCTTTGTTACTTTGGTCCCAGCTCTCTGCAGGTCATTCACTAGGTCCCCCCCATGTGGTTCTTGGATTTTTGCTCACCGTTCTCGTGATCATTTTGACCCCAAGGGGTGAGATCTTGCGTGGAGCCCCAGATCGAGGGAGATTATCAGTGGTCTTGTATGTCTTCCATTTTCTAATAATTGGGTCCCCCCCTACAGTTGATAGTGCTATGAGATGACTGTTGTTGTGAAATGGCGCTATATAAATAAAGTTGAATTGAATTAAAGTTGAATTGAATAATTGCTCCCACAGTTGATTTCTTCACACCAAGCTGCTTATCTATTGCAGATTCAGTCTTCCCAGCCTGGTGCAGGTCTACAATTTTGCTTCTGGTGTCCTTTGACAGCTCTTTGGTCTTGACCATAGTGGAGTTTGGAGTCTGACTGTTTGAGGTTGTGGACAGGCGTCTTTTATACTGATAACGAGTTCAAACAGGTGCCATTAATACAGGTAACGAGTGGAGGACAGAGGAGCCTCTTAAAGAATAAGTTACAGGTCTGTGAGAGCCAGAAATCTTGCTTGCTTGTAGGTGACCAAATACTTATTTTCCCAAGGAATTTACCAATTAATTCATTAAAAATCCTTCAATGTGATTTTCTGGATTTTTTTTTCTCATTTTGTCTCTCATAGTTGAGGTATACCTATGATGAAAATTGGAGACCTCTCTCATCTTTTAAGTGGGAGAACTTGCACAATTGGTGGCTGACTAAATACTTTTTTGCTCCACTGTACAAATGGTAACAAAAGAGCCCAGAAGCGCCTCTAAACACATTCATGGTGAACTCCAAGGTCAAGGTACATCAGTGTCAGATCGCACCATCCGTTGTTGTTTGAGCCAAAGTGGACTTCATAGGAGACGACCAAGGAGGACACCACTGTTGAAAACAAATCATAAAAAAGCCAGACTTGAATTTGCCAAACTGTATGCTGACAAGCCACAAAGCTTCTGGGAGAATGTGCTATGGACAGACAAGACAAAACTGGAACTTTTTGGCAAGGCACATCAGCGCTATGTTCACAGACGCAAAAATGAAGCATACCAAGAAAAAAACACTGTCCCTACTGTGAAACATGGAGGAGGTTCTGTTATGTTGTGGGGCTGCTTTGCTGCATCTGGCACAGGGTGTCTTGAATCTGTGCAGGGTACAATGAAATCTCAAGACTATCAAGGTAAGAAAAACATTGGACTATTCTAAAGTGGCCTTCTATGAGCCCTGATCTAAATCCTATTGAACATCTGTGGAAGGAGCTGAAACATTCCGTCTGGAGAAGGCACCCTTCAAACCTGAGACAACTGGAGCAGCTTGCTCATGAGGAGTGGGCCAAAATACCTGCTGAGAGGTGCAGAAGTCTCATCGACAGTTACAGAAATCGTTTGATTGCAGTGATTGCCTCAAAAGGTTGTGCAACAAAATATTAAGATAAGGGTACCATCATTTTTGTCCAGGCCTGTTTCATGAGTTTGTTTTTTAAAATAATTCTGTTGAACCACAATTCAAAAGCACTGTCTGATTTTCATTGGTTAATTTTCATAGAATTTTTATTTATTACCACTTTTGTCAGATTCAAGTTATTTCTGTGACCATTGTGGGTTTTTCTTTCATTAACAGAGGGGTACCAACAATTTTGTCCACGGCTGTATACCTATATTCCTGTTACCCCCCAGTGTGTTGTGTGCATTAAAATCCCCACACCAAACCACCTTACCCTGTGCTTGTCTATTTACAGTGTTCAAAGTGTCAACTGTCAATCTGTTACATGGATTATAGTAATTAATAATTGTTATTTCGTCTTTTACTGCCCATATTTTTACCATTATTGATTCGTGTTTTTTCCCTGTGTCCATTATTTTGTAATTTGTTCCATTATGCACAAAAGTTGCTACACCCCCTCCTC
Source organism: Pholidichthys leucotaenia (assembly GCA_020510985.1). Classification (NCBI taxonomy): domain Eukaryota; kingdom Metazoa; phylum Chordata; class Actinopteri; order Cichliformes; family Pholidichthyidae; genus Pholidichthys; species Pholidichthys leucotaenia. The sequence continues at coordinate 355,119,078 of CM035839.1, forward strand.
TACCAGTTTCCCTGTCGTTCCTTATAGATGTATATCCTTGAATGACAAAATCCAACTAAGGTTTTAGCCATGTTTCCTGTATACAGATTACCTGGGGTTTGTCTTGCATATCAGATATAATTTTTTTTAATTCTTGCCCATTTGATATTAGACTTCTGGCATTCCATTGCAAAATCGTGATTACCATTATGACCCACTAGCCCATGATGTCTGCGAACCCAAAGATCCCCCACTCAACAAGTCCCCAACTGCCTCCCAATGTAGTCCCCCAATGTCAAGACAGCTCTCTGCTGCCTTCACAATGATCTCGACCCTCTCCACCCTCTTGGAAGTCCACACAGTGCAGCCTACCACATCCACCACAAACAAGATAAAACTATTCTCCCTCACAATCAGAGCATCCTCCTCAATTCCACTGCACACACCGCAAGCCTGCACACCCTCCCCGCTAGAGTCCACTCCTACCCCTTCAGCTGGCACCCCTTTCGCAGCCCCTGCATATGACAATCCTCGGGAGACCTCCACCCGCCAAACCTCCGCCGCTTCTCCGCTGGCCCCACAACCTTGACATGCAGAGCCACGTTCACCATCGCAGCTACAGTACCCCAATTTGGCTCCTCCCTCACACCCGCCACACTCATGTTCACCGGAGCATCCAGCACATCGCTGTCCACTCCTGTATATTGCTGATATACAACCAAACCCCCGACACTTGAAACATCTGAGTGAAGGAGGAATGCAAAGTCCGACCCCACAGCTCATGCAGCCAATATACACCCCACTTGGCAGTCCTGCCTCATCAAACCTCAACACCACCGACAGACCACCACATCTTTCACCATTTCTATCAGTCTTCATTCTCTGCACCCCTGCCACTCCCGCTCCAGTCAAGTTCCTCACCACTCCATCAGTTGAGACAGCCGTCGAAATGCCCGACATCACTCCTCCCATCGCCCCACTCCCTTCCAATACCGCACACCCCTCCTCTCCATCCCACAGACCCTGAATGCTTTTCCTTGTTGAACACCACCTCCACATGCAACCAGCAATGAACCACCACGAAGAATTCCCGCATTCAAAACTTCCCCAAGCAACTCACCAATTGCATTTGTGAGCTCAATTGGGTTCCACCCATGAAATGATGCCCCCTCCTGAGTAAGTTTAATGATTACTTTACACTCCTTCTGTTTATTCCGGGATTGTTCATCTTCTGATTCATCAGCACTTGATAACTCTTGATTGATTTTCTTTACGTTTACTTCTTTGAGACTCCACCAACTTCCAAACTTCCTTTTCCCACCTCCAGTCCTCCCACCCCGCCCCCTGCCCCATCACCCTCCGCCGCCCGCTCCGCCATCTCCCGTCCACCCACAACCTGACCGCGCCATCCCAGTCCAAAGCTCCAGCCTCCCATCGCCATCTTATGTTTGCTTCTTTAGGCTCCACCACCACAGATCATCGCCCCTACTGTAAGCATCACTCTATATCATCATCACTCTATCACTCTATTAAAGCAAGAAATAGGACATCATAGGAGACCTATGATCTCTGCCTGAACATCATAGGATGTCCTATAAACACAGGCATCATAGGACTCGCGATGCCGTCATAAAGATATGATGTTTATATGACGTCACATGTCTACATGACGGCACATAGACAAATGTGCCTTTATGATGTCATATACACCATCACCATGTCTATATGACGGCACATAGACAAATGTGCCTTTATGATGTCACATAGACCATCACTCACGATGCCTAGACTAATGTGTCTTTATGATGTCATATGGCTCAAAATTGGCAAGGTGAGTAAGTCACAGGGCCAGTCTTTACAGTGCATCCGTTTTCTCTGCACAAAAGATTTCTGCAGCCATGGCCAATTCTACGTTGCCACGAGCAGAGTTGGCAGATCAAGCAGTCTTCTATTGCTGCTCAAGATGAAGAAACTAAGTAAAAGCGTCGCTTTCTCAGCAATGTCGTTTTTAAAGTGGTGCTGACACAGTAAAATGTGTAACCTTGAAGAATGCCAGTCTACACTACAAATGTGTAAAATGCCAAGCAAAGTGCTGATTTTCTCCGGGTGCTCCAGTTTCTTAGTTTCTATGGGCATGCACGGGCCTTCCGGAACAGGGTCGAAAGCCACTTTTTGCTCAGATCTATTTTCAAGATCCTGCCCATGAAATGGAATTACGACGCACCTATCCCTCAACCAGTGGTCTGAATGAAGAAGAAGACCCACCAGATGGAGAGCAATAGAATGAGGAGAACTGCTCATCATCATCGCATGTCAGGAAAGATGCTGTGAACATGAAACATCTCAGGTTCCAGCAGTACACTGCAGGCATGACTATGAACAACACAGCAATCTGAGACAGGAGGAGGCCCTTCAGCAACAGGCATGCAGAAATACTTGCTTATACTTGGTTTCTACGGGCATGGACGGGTATTTTTTTTTTTTTTTTTTTTTTTGTTACTTATTTGTACCCGTAGGTAGACTTGGTTTGCAGTCTGGTGACAAGCCACCGGCTGCTGGTCGCTGCGTGCGCGAGCGCCCTAAACCTACATGTTTTTGGTGTGCGGGAGGAAACCGGAGAAATCCCGGAGTAAACCCACGCAACACGGGGAGAACATGCAAACTCCACACAGCTCACTGTTGGTCGGGGGCTGGGATCGAACCCACGATCTCATGATCCCCGCGATCCCCCGGCCGAGGGTAAAACTGTGCTGCCACAGTGCTAAACCACTGCGCCACCGTGCAGCCTATGGGTATGCACAGGTATGGACTAGTCACTCTATAAATCACTATAAATTCAAGAAATCTCTTGTGTGTCTTGTCTCTCACGATCATCATAGGACAGCCTATGATGTTCCTATGATGTTCCCATGTCTGCATCAGACATGCTGGCCTTGATGTTTTTATGTCATATACAGTGATGCCTGCCTTGATGTCTATATGAAGTCATATAGACCATCCCTCACCTGTTCGTTGCAACGTCTGTGATTGGTGTTAATGCTGGACACACAGTCTCTTGATTTCACAAATCACACTCACACATCTCACAACGTTTCCATTCACCTTGCCACGTGGTGTCAATGCTGAACGCACTCTCCTGATTCCACGAATCACACTCACACCATCTCACATGTTTCCATTCACCTTGCGACATTAACAGTTTCCAGTAAGACCCTGCTTTGCTATGACTCACAGGGCCAGTCTTTACAGCACGTTGGTGTTTTCTGCACAACAGATTTCTGCAGCCATGGCCAATTCTACATTGCAACGAGCAGAGTTGGCAGATTAAGCAGTCTTCGCATCGTATTCTTGCTCAAGATGAAGAAACTAAGCCAAAGTGTCATTTTCTCAGAAATGTTTTTAAAGAGGTGCTGACACAGTAAAAATGTGTAACCTTGAAGAATGCCAGTCTACACTACAAATGTGTAAAATGCCAAGCAAAGCACTGATTTTATCCGGGTGCTCTAGTTTCTTGGTTTCTACGGGCATGCATGGGTCTTCCTGAACAGGGTTGAAAGCCACTTTTTGCTCAGATCTATTTTCATGATCCTGTCCATGAACTGCAATTACGATGCACCTATCCCTCAAGAAAAAGACCCACCAGATAGAAAGCAATACAGTGAGGAGAACTGCTGCACGGTTCCAGCAGTACGCTGCAGGCATGACTGTGAGCAACACAGCCGTCTGAGACAGGAGGAGACTCTTCAGCAATGGCCATGCAGAAATACTTCCTTATACTTGGTTTCTACGGGCATGGACGGGTATGCACGAGTATGTACTAGTACTAGTATAATTCAAGAAATCTCTGTGTCAGTGACGATGTGACAATGTCATGATCATAGGACTCGCTAAAAGATCATAGGACTCACCTATGATGTGCGTATGATGTCTATATGATGCCTATATAACATCATATAGACACCATAGTCATAGACACACTCACGTCACGATCACAGGACTCACTATGACGTCATCAAAGATCATAGGACTCGCTATGTCACGATCATAGGACTAGCTAAAAGATCATAGAGCTCACTATGACATCATCAAAGATCATAGGACTCACTATGACAGCATCAAAGATCATAGGACTCGCTATGACATCATCAAAGATCATAGGACTCGCTACACAGTCCAAGGATGGATATTTTTTCCCCACACATAAGGAGTTGCTCAGAACTCCTTATACAAAAATATAGAGTGATGATAATCAAGCAGGAAAACCTCACAACCCGTAGAGGGTTTTAACCCCTTGCACTCCGGTCAATTTTCCTAAAAACGCCAAAAAATAATGTGCCCAAAGTAAATCGAAAGCTGTTCTTCAACCCTTTGCAGCATTTTCATGGGGTTGGTCTCATTTAAAAGAAAACACTTTGAATTTTTTGGCAAAACAGTCATAATCTCTCTAAGTGCTCTGGCAAATGAGTTACAGTCATCTAAACATACTGAACTTGAAGAAAATAAATTTGGCCTGGGTGTTTTTTTGGATACAAATGCTTGCAAATAACACATAGCTTCAGATCCGGGCTGGAAAATACAACAGAAATGTAGAACCAAGTGTTATCCAGCTGAGGTCCAAATTTTGTAACAATACCACAAAAAAATGAATATATTACACAGCTTTTTCCTCAGGCTGTTCCCAGGCGTTTTGGAACTGTGCCAAATTGTGCCAAATGGCACAGTTTGGAAAAACGTCTAACTTTTGAATGATTCAATACAGAAGCTTCATCTTGGGCTCTAATGAAAGGTGACACTCAGGGCTGTGTCTGTGTGTGTGGGGGGGGGGGGTTGTCCCCCCCCCGCTACAGAGGATTGACATCGGCCATCGCTACATGACGGATTAGCCTCATGTGGGATGTGGGACAGCAGCTCAGTCACCGCGGCTCCCCCCCCCCCCCCGCTACAGAAGAATAGTCAGGAATAAAGAATAATTTAGCTTATAACACCTTACCTCTTCACAGCAGTGTCCTGGCGAACTTCTCTTCCCCATTGTCAGACGAACGCGACGTTGGTCCGCTCGTGGTTCTGGTCTCGCGACCCGATCAAAACATAATTCCATTATTGCGGTTTTGTGCTTCCATGATTGCGGTTTTTGGCGAACGATTTTTCAAAACAAATAACAGTAGTAATTAAAAAAAGACTGGCGAAGGCGTGTGTGTCACTCAGCCTTCGTCGTCAGCCTCCGTCGGTCTATGACCATGGAAGAAATCATAACGTCTACTCTGCTGGAACCAAAACAAAATAAGCACCGCCTGTGGCCGAACATGCCGATGCGCGAATGGCACTCCCTGTCACACAGGTTGCATTTGTGGATGGTCTCCGTGCTGCTGGGTCTGTGGGGTTCTTCCTGCGGGTCCTTTTTTGATCCGCTCCAGCAGTCAGTCTTCACCCAGCCTTAAAAAAAAAACAGCTCGCGAACTTCTCTGCTTCAAATGGCTCACTGCATTCACAACCTTGGTAGGTGGGTCCTTCTGGCTAGGTTTTCAGTCATTGGTTCTTCAAGGTTTCAGAAACCCAATTCAAGGCTCTTATTAGTCGAATGAGAGGTCAATCAGATGAACTAATCTGTTCGCGGCTGTGTCTGCAGCTTTTATTTTCAGTGCGCGCTTGGACGGCATACACCACCTACATCACAATCTCCATCATGCGTCCTAAAGTACACGAGAGCGCCCTCGTGCGCTCTAGGACGCAGAGACTTGCCCGTCCATGGTACAACGGAGCGCAACAGGTTAAGAAGACGGACTTCGACAGGTGGAACATTGAGACGGCATTTGTGTCTGTGTTTGGCTGGTGGTAGGGATGATTTGTTTGTGCCGGATAGCATAAACTGTACGCTGACTGTAACATTATGGCATCTAGCTCAGACGGGCTAGATAAAATGAGATGGGGTGGATATTACCTAGGTCTGGGAGGTAGAAAAGACCAGCTAGGGGGGGCACCAATAGCTAGAAGCGGGTCAGATGAGAGTGAAGCGGGAGGAAGTAACAATGAGAAGAAAACACGAACTAGCCAACATGGATGGCAGTTTGATGATGTAGGGAATGAGTGGAAGGTTGTCACTGAGTTCAATCAGGGTGGGGGGCACTTTCACCCTGTTAAGCTAACAAAAGCAACTGAGAAAGAAATTGGGAGAGTTAAGTTTGCGAAGTTCTTGAATAATAACCGACTGTTAATTCATGCATCAAGTAAACAACAGCAAGAGAAAATACTGGTCATGACATGTCTAAACGGAGCACAAATGAAGGCGCATGTTCCTAGCGCAACAGCAAACTTGAGGGGAGTTATATCAGGTGTCCCTTTGAGCATGTCTATGGAAGAGGTGAAAAACGAGATCCAAGGAGGAAAGGTGAAGGATGTGAAAAGGCTAAAGAGTAAAAGAGAAGGTTCACTGAAGGATACACTGTAATGATTCAGTTTGAGGAAACACTCCCTAAATCAGTCCTAATAGGATACCTGTATTACAGTATCAGACAATACATCCCAAAGCCACTCAGGTGCTACAAATGTCAAAGGATGGGTCACGCTACTCAACAATGTAAGGGAAAGTTAAGATGTGCTAGATGTGGAGGGGGGCACAAATATAGTAAATGTGAAAAGGACCCCAAAGTAAAGTGTTGCAACTGCAGGGGTGACCACAGTGCTGCATAAGGAGGATGTGTTGTGCAGAGGGAAGCTAGACCAGCCCAGGAAATCAGAAGAAGTAAGAAAATTTCATATGTGGGAGCTCTAAAGACAGTTAGAGAGGCAGGAATGGTCAGAAACACAACGGGCCTTCCTCAAAGAAGTTCCGTTCAAAGGGAATCCCAGCACATCAACAAATTCCACACAAGCACAAGATCATGCCGCTGCAAGGAATTTTTGTACATACAGATAAAAATGGAAATGTTGTGGAAAAGATGTTAGATGAAAGATCATTAATTTGTCTCAACAGTGGTGAAGGTACCAAGGTGGATGTGCGTAGGGGCACATCATCATGTATTGACCTGACTCTGGTATCTGACTCTTTAGTGAGCGCCTGTGAGTGGATGGTTATGAACAGTACAACTATGGGAAGTGATCATTTCCCAAAACTTACAGTCATTAAAACTGAAGTATGTATACAAGAGGGAAGATGTTTTACAAGATGGTATTTTAACAAGGAAGACTGGGGAAAATTTTGGCAATGCTGTGTACAATCATGTCATCTGGTAACATTAGAACGTGGCATAGAAGAGTGTTTATTTCAGGTAACCAATCATATTCTGAATGCTGCAATAGTAAGTATACGTAAGAAAACAACACAGGGTAGGAAGAAGGTTGTACCCTGGTGGAATGAGGAATGTAGTATTGCAGTAAAGGAGCGAAACAAGGCATTCAGAGAGCTGAGGAAGAAAATGAATAGTGAAAATTTAATAGATCATAAAAAGAAAATGGCAGTAGCTCGAAGGATTATTAAAAACAGGAAAAGGTCAACATGGAGAGAATTTTGTTCCACCCTTGGTAGGAAAGTGGAACTAGATGATGTCTGGGGTATGTTTAAAAAAATGAGTGGGAAAAGGGTATCAGTCCCAGCTCTAGTGGATGGGGACAAGATGGCTGTATCAGACAAAGAAAAGGCAGAAGTCCCAGGTAGAGCATTTGCAGCAGTGCATAGAGGAGATACGACTGCATTAGACCTCGAGCTCACAATGTCATAACTTAAGAGAGAGCTTTGCAAGATAGTGGATACACAGCTCCAGGATATGATCAGTTAAGCTATGCTACATTCCGGCAGTTGCCTATGCAGTCAATGGAACTGGTGCTGAAATTGTTTAACAGAATATGGAAGGAGGGGGTTATCCCAAGTGGGTGGAAAAAGGCTGTAATTTTACAATTTAATAAGCCAGGGAACGATCCAGCTCATCCAGGCAACTACAGACCAATAGCATTGACGTCACACTTCAGGAAATGGATGGAGAAGGTGTTAGTTTACACACTCTCATATGTACTAGAACAAAAACGATTAATAAACAACTATCAGAATGGTTTTAGAAGAGGAAGATCCACAGTGGATGCACTAGTTAGGGTGAGTAATGATACTGAAAAGACTCTCAAAATGAAAGAAGTAAAGGTTATAGTTTATCTGGATATTGAAAAGGCTTATGACTCACTGTGGAGGGATGGACTTCTTATCAAATTGAATAAAATGGGCATTGGTGGTAGGATGTATAACTGGATAATGGATTTTTTTAACACACAGGACAATTAGGGTTAAAGTAGGATCAGAAGTTTCTAATGACTGACATAAAAAATGGTGTTCCTCAGGGGAGTGTGATAAGCCCAGTTTTATTCAACATAATGATTAATGACATGTTTGAGGATCAAGAGGGATCCATCAAAATAGCACTATAAGCAGATGATGGAGCCATATGGACGAGGGGAAGAAATGAGAAAGTTGTGTTCAAAAACATCAGGAAAGCAATGGAGAAAGTGGAAAAGTGGTCATATGAGTGGGGATTTAAATTTTCAAACAGTAAAACCTACTATATGATTTTTACAAAAAAAAAAAAAAGCAGAACTGGTACAGAACCATTAACATTATATAATCAACCAATAGAGAAAGTCAGTGAGTTCAAATATCTAGGATTGTGGTTTGATAGTGCATACACATGGAGAGTTCATGTTGAAAATCTGGAGGCAAAGTGCAAAAAAGTCAATCTTATAAAAGCTGTAGCTGGACACGACTGGGGTGCAGATAAACAGGCTTTAATTGACATTTACAGAGCACTAATGAGATCGACAACAGACTGTGGATGCATGATTTATGGAGCAGCAGCAAAGACGACTCTGGAAAAAACAGACAGAATAGCATAGAGCACTTCACCTGTGCATTGGAGCCATCAAAACAACACCAAACAATGCAGTTTTAATAGAAGCAGGAGAAATGCCAATGGATCTGAGATGAGATAAACTCGCATTATCATACTGGGTCAAGCTGAAAGGAAGTGAGGAAGTGAATATTGCAAAAATAACACTACAAGACTGCTGGGATTATTCTAATTTCCAGAGACATGGGTTTGGGTGGACAACTGAAAGAAAAGCCAGAATGTATGGACTAGACCAGGGGTGGGCAATCATGTGCCATGGAGGGCCATTCCACTGCAGGTTTTCTGTTCCACCCACTCTCTTCAGCAGGTGTTTTCAGTGATTAGCAATCCTTGAAGCTGATCAGAGCAAACACCTGCTGAAGAGACTGGGTGGAACAGAAAACCTGCAGTGGAATGGCCCTCACTGCCCACCCCTGGACTAGACACTATTGATATAGCTAACACCAGTCCAGTGAGTAATGTTCCCCCTTGGCTGTTTCCAGGAAAAGAAGTAGACATTAGTCTGCTAATGAGGAAAAAGGATTGGCATATGAGTGAAGTTGGTGTTAAAACAAACATTTACCTCGGGAACAATTACTATAATTACTTACAGCTCTACACTGATTGTTCAAAGAACAAAGGGCTCTGCTGGAGGTGGAGTATACGTTCCAGAGTTTAAAGTGACCATCTCAAAAAGACTCTCCAACAATACATCCGTGTTTACAGCAGAGATGGTGGCAATAATTATTGGTTTGCAGTGGGTGGAGAAGGTCAGACCGGACAGGGTGGTGGTGTGCACAGATTCACTTGCAGCTTTAAAAACCATACAGACACTAAAATCTACAAGGGAAGACTTCGTGATTGAGCTATATCACAGTTTATTTAAGGTACACAGGGGTGGTGGAGTTGAAAGGGAATGACTGTGCAGACAAATTAGCAAAAAGTGCACCTGGTAAAGAAATAACTATACCATTGTCTCTTGGAAAAGGTGAAGGGAAAGCAGTAATCAAGACAAAAGGAATTGAGCTATGGCAAAAAAGATGGGATGAAGATCATAAAGGTAGATCGAATTACAAAATACAAAAATCTATTGCACTAAAGAATTATAAAACAACAAACGGGAGGGAAGACATCATTATTATTATCTCTACAAATGTAGAGAAAGTGGAGTAAAAGAAAATGTTGAGCACATCTTATTACACTGTCATAAGTATGGAAATGAAACCGAGAGAATGAGAAATGAAGTTCGAGAGGCCAGTAGGGAATGGGATTTAACTGGGATTCTGGGAACAGATGGAGATGAAGAGGCACTAAGAATCACGAGAAGGGCTCTTGTCTCTTTTTTTAAATAACACAGGATTAACCCTTTAACTGCCCTAGGTGCCATGTGGCGTCTGGGGCAATGCAAGGCAACTCAAGGCCCCCCCCTAGTGATCAAGAGTGGTAAAAAATTTGTCAATAAAATAGTTCAGATTTCCAAGGCTATAACTTAAAAGTTACAAGAGATAATGGCTTACTGTCAATTAGGAAGCTGTAGAAATTGATCCAAAGTTTCAGATAGGAATAAATTTACTCATCTAATTTGCATAATGTCACGGCAGCTATATAAATTACATAACTCAGTCAAAAGTGGACTTTGGACACATTTACATAGTAAAGAATTATCCTTTTTTTTAACGCTGATTTGTCTACAGGGTATGTTTTTATATAATCTTCAAAGTATTTGAACCAGAAAATCAATAAAATGTCAAAAAAACATATTTCTCTCTTACCTGTTACCGGGAGGGGGGCTCGCCCACCCACGTGACCGGTCCGTTTTCGTCCATCGTAGCCGATGTTTCTGTGTTTGCTCAGCCATTTACACTGTGTACCACATCTACAAACGCTTATGATTACCCCACGTGAATTTCGTTTGTATTACATGGCTATTTTTTCTGTTTGGTGCATTTTTCCTGTGGGAATCCATGCCACCCGTCGGCGCCGCCACCTTGGTACGGGGAGCTCAGTTTTTTGTTATATCGACCTCGATGTAACACGTTTACTTAGTAATTTACACTCGTGTACCACATCTCCAAACTCTTATGATTATCCCACGTGAATTTCGTTTGTATTACGTGGCTATTTTTCCCATTTCATGCAGTTTCCGTCATCATCGCAGCGCGATGACCGATCATTAAGGTATACACATTGGTGTGTGAGCTCAAAGTGGAAAAAGGAAGAATAATAATGAGGATTTCTCCTTCTTTGCTATATTCCATATCAGCCATGATCCCTTCGGCACATGTCTGCCACCTTCTAAACTGTCAGATCAGTAGAGATTAGTACAAATTCTCAGTATAGCTGGGGGACGTCAGTAAGTTGACACGTGCAGTTGTTGCGCTGTGCCACTGGGGGCGCTTGACCAGTCCATTTAATCTGGGCAGTTAAAGGGTTAAGTCACAGAATTTAGGGATCAGGCTCAAATGATATAATGTTACACACTCTTGCACAGTAGGTGGCGGAATGCACCTTTCAGTTGTTTGCTATCCGCCAGTAACCAAAAGAAGAAGAAGAAGAAGAAGAAGAAGAAGAAGAAGAAGAAGAAGAAGAAGAAGAAGAAGAAGAAGAAGAAGAAGAAGAAGAAGAAGAAGAAGAAGAAGAAGAAGAAGAAGAAGAAGAAGAAGAAGAAGAAGAAGAAGAAGAAGAAGAAGAAGAAGAAGAAGAAGAAGAAGAAGAAGAAGAAGAAGAAGAAGAAGAAGAAGAAGAAGAAGAAGAATGAAGTCAGTGTGTGGAGAGTGATGATATAGAGTGGAGTATGAGGAAACGAAGAAGAGTGATTTCTGAAGATAAAGTTGAGGTTCGATTGGACACAGCAATGATGATAGAAGGACTACAGCTCCTGACCAGATAGAGTGATGATATAGAGTGAAGTACGTGGCGGTAATACACCTGTAAGCTGGTTGCCAACCGCCAATCAAATCTAAAAGAAGAGGAAGAAGAGGAAGTCAGTGGGTGGCAGCTGCCACGGCCAAGATATATAGAGTGATGATATAATGACCAGCCTGGGTGGCCGACCTGGGTGGCCGTGGCAGTTGCCATGGCCAAGATGTGCGGAGTGATGATATAGAGTGAAGTGATGATATAAAGTACGAGGAGATGAAGAAGAGTGATGTCTGAAGACAGAGTTGAGGTTCGATTGGACACAGCAATGATGATAGGACTACAGCTCCTGACCAGATAGAGTGATGATAGAGTGAAGTACGTGGCAGTAATGCACCTGTAAGCTGGTTGCCAACCGTCAATCAAATCTAAAAGAAGAAGAAGAACACGAAGATGTTCCAAACTCCTTATAAGAACTCCTTAATCAATACAGTGAAGTACGTGGCGGTAATGCACCTGTAAGCTGGTTGCCAACCGCCAATCAAATCTAACAGAAGAAGAAGAAGATGATCAAAGGCAGGCATCACTGAATGAGTCGTGATGTGCTTGCTTACACCTGCTTTCTATGGGCATGCCGAAATACTTGCTTACACTGGGTTTCTACGGGCATGCACAGATATGCACAGGCATGCACAGGTATGCCCTAGTGTGTATTAAATCGAATCTCTTGAATAAAACAGTTTTGGGGACCTTTCACACACAATATTACAGTCCTTCAATTGTAACAACTGTAATTTTCTCATGTTTTCAAACACTTTCTACTCAGATACTGACTGAAGGTGGTGTAAGAATACAGTGGTAATTAATCAAGACTTCTGTGAAGATTAAAATCTGTCCTAAAAATGGACTAACACTAACCTTTTATATGCACTACATTAAACTCCTTAGCATACTGATTCACACTAAAGGGCCATCACAATACACTTTCTTCCCCCCTTTAGCTGCTTACAAAGCAAAATAACATTGATAAATGACAAAGACAGGCTTTAGAATTAAATCTGAAGTGATGAACATGAATGTACCTGTTGAGGAGAGTTGTTTGGGCCCGTAGTATCATCCATCTGAGTCTTTGGCAGGAGTAAATGATGGGAGTCGCCTATTGCCATGGCATCTTCTTCTTCTTCTAGATTTGATTGGTGGTTGGCAACCCGCTTACAGGTGCATTACCGCCACTGACTTGATTATCATCACTCTATATCTTTGTATGAGTTACAACTCTTAATGTGTGAAAAAATTATATGTCTTGGCTGTGGCCAGACTCTGTATCACTCTGTATGTAATTCAAGAAATCTTCTTTTAGATTTGATTGGCGGTTGGCAACCAGCTTACAGGTGCATTACCGCCACCTACTCTATCTTCAGACCTCTATTCAGAAATCATCACTCAATTCAAGAAATCTCTGTTTGTGTGTGTCTGTGTGTCACGATCATAAGACATCATAGGACGGCCTATGACATGCCTATGATGTCCCTATGATGTCTGCATCATAGGACAGCCTATGATGTCCCTATGCCTTGATGTATTCATGATGTCATATAGACCATCAGGACTTGCGATGCCATCATATACACAATAGGACACAGCACTTTAAAGCACACCCATTCGAAGCAGTAAATCTGGAAATCTTACAAAATATCACTCTATAAATTCAAGAAATCTGTCAGTTTCTGTGTAAATCTGGAAATCTTATCACCCGATTAACAATGGGACACACTACTTTAAACCACACCCATTCGAAGCAGTACATCATGTCTGTGTGTCACAATCAGAGCACATCATAGGACGGCCTATGATGTCTGCATGATGACCTATGAAGATGATATCTGCCAACATAGGACTTGCAATGCCGTCATATACACAATAGGACTGGCTACCTATGATGTAGGCATGAGGTCCTATGATGCCTGCCTTGATGTCTTTATGAAGTCATATACAGTAGACCATCACTCAAGATGCCTTCCTTCATGTCTTTATGATGTCATATACGTACACCATCACTCACCAAAGAAGAGATACTCATCACCCGATTACCGACAGGACACAGCACTTGAAACCGAATGGGAGTTGCCAGAAACAGGAAAGAACAGATACTCATCACCCGATTAAGAACAGGACACACTAATTTAAACCAGGATCAAATGCAGGCATCATAGGACTCGCTATGCCATCATCAAAGATCATAGGACACAGGACAGCTTCCAAGATCAAACGCAGGTATGAATCACGATCATGACTCCCTATGACATTCACAGATCATAGGACTCACTATGACACTATCAAAAATCAAACACAGGTATCACTGAATGAGCGCTGACGTGCTTGCTTACACCTGCTTTCTACGGGCATGCAGAAATACTTGATCATACTAGGTTTCTATGGGCATGCACGGGTATGCACGGCCATGCACGGCCATGCACGGGTATGTACTAGTCACTCTCATTCAAGAAATCTGTCTGTCTGTGTGTCACAACCATAGGACTCGCCAAAAGATCATAGGATCGCCTACGATGTTATAGACCGTAGGACTCGCTAAAAGATCATAGGACTCGCTATGAGATCAAAGGCAGGATTCACTCATGATCATAGGACTCGCTAAAAAAATCATAGGACTTGCTAAGACATCATCAAAGATCACAGGCAGGCATCACTCACGATCATAGGACTCGCTATGACATCATCAAAGATCAAAGGCAGCCATCACATATCAAAGACAGTCATCACTGAACGAGTGTTGACGTCAAAGATCAAAGGCAGGTTTCACCATGGTTACTGTTGCCATGGTAACAGTAACTTTCTACGGGCATGCAGAAATGCTTGCTTACACTTGTTTTCTATGGGCATGCACAGGTATGCACGGGCATGCACAGGTATGTACTAGTATAATTCAAGAAATCTCTGTCTGTGTGCATGACCATAGGACTCACTAAAAGATCATAGGATCGCCTATGACGTTCCTATGATCTCTACATGATGTCTATATGACATCATATAGAAACCATAGTTTAGAGTGATTCAAGAAAGTCTGTGTGTGTCTGTGTGTGATCAAAGGCAGGCATCACTCACGCTCACTCACAATCATAGGACATCAAAGATCAAAGGCAGGCATCACTCACGATCATAGGACTCGCTATGACATCATCCTCACGATCATACAACATCAAAGATCAAAGGCAGGCATCACTCACGATCATAGGACTCGCTATGCCATCATCTAAGATCAAAGGCAGGCATCACTCACGCTCACTCATGATCGGAGGACATCAAAGATCAAATGCAGGCTTCACTCACAATCATAGGACTCACTATGACATCATCAAGCATCATAGAACTCACTATGACATCATCAAAGATCAAATGAAGGCATCATCAAAGATCATAGGACTTGCTATAACCTCTTCAAAGATCAAAGGCAGGCATCACTCACGATCATAGGACTCACTATGATGTCATCAAAGATGATAGGACTCGCTATGGCATCATCAAAAATCATAGGACTCCCTATGACATCATCAAAGATCAAAGGCAGGCATTACTGAACGAGTGGTGACGTGCTTGCTTATACCTACTTTCTACGGGCATGCAGAAATACTTGCTTATACTTGGTTTCTATGGGCATGGACGGGTATGCACTAAGCTATAATGCTAGATTCTTCTTCTTTTAGATTTGATTGGCGGTTGGCAACCAGCTTACAGGTGCATCACCGCCACATACTTCACTCAATATCATCACTCTGTCTTCTTCCTTCACTCTATATTCTTTTCTTCTTCTTCTTTTAGATTTGATTGGCAGTTGGCAACCAGCTTACAGGTGCATCACCACCACATACTTCACTCTATATCATCACTATCTGGTCAAGTGCTGTAGTCCTTCTATCATCATTGCTGTGTCCAATGTGTCCAATCAAACCTCAACTCTATCTTCAGACATCACTCTTCTTCGTCTCCTCGCACTTCACTCTACATCATCACTCCATCTGGTCAGGAGCTGTAGTCCTTCTATCATCATTGCTGTGTCCAATCAAACCTCAACTCTATCTTCAGACATCACTCTTCTTCGTCTCCTCGCACTTTACATCATCACTTCACTCTATATCATCACTCTACACATCTTGGCCGTGGCAAGTCTGTCTGTCAGTGACGATGTTACGATCGTAGGACTCACTAAAAGATCATAGGACTCACCTATGATGTGCCTATGATGTCTATATGACATCATATAGACACCATAGTCATAGACACACTCACATCACTATCATAGGACTTGCTATGACATCATCAAAGATCATAGGACTCGCTATGACATCATCTAAGATCACAGGAACTCGCTATGACATCAGCAAAGATTAAAGGTAGGCATCTCAGATCAAAGCCAGTCATCACTCATGATCATAGGACTCGTTATGACATCATCAAAGATCAAAGGCAGGTTTCAGAGGTGACGTCAAAGATCAAAGGCAGGTTTCACCAGGGTTACTGTTGCCATGGTAACCATGTCAAAGATCAAAGACAGGCATCACTATGGTTACTGTTGCTATGGTAACCATGTCAACGATCAAATGCAGTAATGCAGAAATGCTCGCTTTCACTTGCTTTCTACGGGCATTCAGAAATACTTGCTTATACTTGGTTTCTACGGGCATGCACAGGTATGCACTAGTATTTTATAATGCCAGTATCTTAGAATATGAAACATAAGGCACAAATAGTCCTTTTGATGTTGATATAGCATAACATGTAAATAGATTGGCCACTTCATCCATCTTCTTCCGCTTAATGCTTTTCGGGTCGTGGGGGGGCTGGAGCCTATCACAGTATCTTTGGGCGAGAGGCAGGGTACACCCTGTACAGATCGCCAGTCCATCGCAGGGCCAACACAGAGAGACAGACAACCATTCACTCTCACAGTCATACCTAAGGAAAATTTAGAATCCCTAGTTTGATGCCAATTAACCTAACTTGCATGTTTTTGGCATGTGGGAGGAAACCGGAGAAATCCCCGAGTAAACCCACGCAGACACGGGGAGAACATGCAAACTTCACACAGATCACTGTTGGTCAGGGGCTGGGATTGGCCACTTGTTCAGACTAAATTTCTAAGATGAGATGCATGTCATAATACAGAGTTAAGAGAAAAATACATTCTAACTCATTCTAAAATATTTCTTGTCCAGCCAAGCTCAATCTGCATTCACACATCTAAATAAATAAAACAAGCTTTTTAGGGATCTTTCACAAACACAATATTGCAGCTCTTCATGGGGAAGAGTTTGTCAAAGTCTTCTCCTAGTTTTTCCCCAGACACTAGACTGGCCACTTGTTCAGACTAAATTTCTATAAGGTGAAATATACAGTATGTCATCATACAACAGAGTTAAGACAAAAAAAAATTCTAATTCATCCTAAAATAACTTTTCTTTTCCAGCCAAGCTCCATCTGCATTCACAAATCTTAAAGCAGGCTTTGTGGGGACCTTTCACACACACGCACACACACACACAACCTTACAGTTCTTCATGGGGACCAGTTTTGTCCAAGTTTACACACATTTCATACTCTGATACTGACTAAGGGTGTGCTGTGGGGACGTTGTAAGTGTCCAGAATAGAGTAATGATTAACTAAGAAAAAAAAGTCCCGTAGAAGGATAAAATTAGCCCTAAACATCCCACTACCACTAAACTTCTGTATGCATAACTATAAAATATTAAGCATACTGATTAAAACTACTCCTGCCCAGTTAAGCTCTATCTGCATTCACCTATCTTGAAAAAAAAACAGGCTTTGTGGGGACCTTTCACACACACACACAATCTTACAGTTCTTCATGGGGACCAGTTTTGACCCAGTATACACACAGTTTACAGTATATTCAGACACTGAGTAAAGGTGTGCTGTGGGGCCATCATGAGTGTCCAGAAGAGTGATAATTAACCTAGAAAAAAATCCATGAGAAAGCTAAATTCTGCTCTAAACATCCCACGACCACTAACCTTCTGTCTACATATAGTAAACTGCGTGGTGATCCGAGCGCTGATCCCATCCGTGCTCAGGTTACTCAGTATTTCTCCTTTTTCCCATATTATTTTCGGGTTGGTTCCAGGGCTTTTGTTGTGACAGCATCACAGCAGTACTTCCGGCTGTCAAAGCTGTGACAGCTGTTCGCTATCTCACTAATTACATTCCTCTTTCCTGTTTGGTTTATGCCCGGTATTTAAGGGAGCAGCTGAGGCTCACTCCTCACTGCGACCTACACACACATTTACACTTTCGTGTTCATGGACTGGAGTTCCTACCCCCGACTCCAGTCTTCCTTCTGTGTTTGGATTCATCGTGCTCATCTCTTGTAAGTGTTTGTGTTACCGCGTAGGTTCCGTCCTCGCTGCACCTTCTCGTTTGTTGTCAGTGTTTATCATTTTGTGTTCTAGTTTATATACATGTTTTGCCCCACGTGGCCATTTACTTTATCCTTTTGTCCTTTTTGTTAAATAAACAAGCAAGCTTACTTCTGGCTCCTGGCGCCTCCTTAATGCCCTGCAAGGTGCATTCATGACACTCTGAAGGAAACTGATTAACATGCCTCCTAATCAGCTAACCTTTATCTGCATTCACACATCTTAAATAAAACAAGCTTTGTGGGGACCTTTCACACAACAATATTACAGCTCTTCATGGGGACCAGTTTGTTAAAGTCTTCTAGTTTTTCCTCATATGTTGACACTTACACTTGTTGAATAAAACAAGCATTGTGAGGACCTTTCACACATAATGTTATAGTCCCTTGGGGGGACCAGCTTTGTCCAAATTTACACACAGATTATACACAGACATTGATAAAAGGTGTGCTGTGGGGATGTCATGAGTTTCCTGAATAGAGTGATGATTAACTAAGAAAAAAAAATCCCAGAGAAGGATAAAATTAGCTCTAAACATCCTACTACCACTAACCTTCTGTATGCATAACTATAAAAAGTTAAGCATACCAATTAAAACTACTGACCAGCTAAGCTCTATCTGCATCCACATGTCTAGAATAAAACAGGCTTTCTGGGTCCTTACACACATATTACAGTTCTTCATGGGGCATAGTTTGTCCAAGTTTTCACAGGTTTTACTCAGACACTGACTGAATTTGGAGTGGGTGTCCTGTATACAGTTAAGATTAACCAAAAAAGAAACCTCTGAAGGATAAAATCAGCCCTAAAGGCTGTATCTCACTGGGCTGTGACAGCTTGCAACTAATTGGTAATAAAAAGTGTTGCAACAATTACGCAAATTAGTGACACTTTTAACTTGGAATCGCGCTGAATTTCCACATTTGTGTACATCACTACCACTAACCTTATATACACATTACATGACACCCTATGGTGTACTGATTTATATGCAATCACAATACACCTTCTTTCCCACAATAGCTGTTTAACAATCAAAAAGACAAAAACTGAATTAAACAAGACTATATAATTGAATCTAAAGTGAAGAGCATTAATGTACCTGCTGAGGAGAGTTGTTTGGACCTTTAGCATTATCCATCTGAGTCTTTGGCAAGAATAAGTGATGGGAGTCACCTAATGCCATGGCATCAGTTATAATGCTGATTGTGTGTAAATATATTTTATAATGACAGTATCTTAGAATGCAATATAAGGCACAAATGGTCACTTTGATGTTAATACAGCATTTACCATGCAAATACATTGGCCACTTGTTCAGACTAAATTTCTATAAGATGAGATACATGTCATCATACAACAGAGTTAAGACAAAAAATTCTAATTCATCCTAAAATAACTTTTCTTTTCCAGCCAAGCTCTATCTGTATTTACACATCTTAAATAAAACAGGCTTTGTGGGGACCTTTCACACATACACACACACACACACACAATCTTACAGTTCTTCATGGGGACCAGTTTTGTCCGGCAGTCCAAGGATGGAAAAGAGTGATAATTAACCTGGACAAAAAAACCCATGTGAAAGCTAAATTCTGCTCTAAACATCCAGCTACCACGAACCTCCTGTTTACATTATAGTAAACTCTGAAGGATACTGATTAACATGCCTCCTGATCAGCTACCCTTTATCGGCATTCACACATAAATAAAACAAGCTTTGTGGGGACCTTTCACACACACAAAAAAAATATTACAGCCCTTCATGGGGACCAGTTTGTTAAAGTCTTCTAGTTTTTCCTCATATGTTGACACTCACACTTGTTGAATAAAACAAGCATTGTAGGGACCTTTCACACACAATGTTACAGTCCCTTTTGGAGGCCAGTTTTGTCCAAATTTACACACAGATTATACTCAAACACTGACAAAAAAAAAAATCCCGGAGAAGGATAAAATTAGCTCTAAACATCCTACTACCATGAACCTTCTGTATGCATAACTATAAAATGTTAAGCATACCGATTAAAACTACTCCTTCCCAGCTAAGCTCTAACTGCATTCACACGTCTCGAATAAAACAGGCTTTGTGGGTCCTTTCACACATATTACAGTTCTTCGTGGGGCATAGTTTGTCCAAGTTTTCACACAGTTTTTACTCAGACACTCACTAAATTTGGAGTGGGCATCCTGTATACAATTATGATTAACCAGGAAAAGAAACCTCTCAAGGATAAAATCAGCCCTAAAGGCTGTATCTCACTGGGCTGCGACAGCTTGTGACTAGTCGGTAATAAAAAGTGCTGAAACAATTATGTAAATTAGTGACACTTTCACCTGGAATCATGCTGAATTTCCACATTTGCGTACATCGCTACCAATAACCTTCTATAAGCATTACATGATACCCTATGGTGTACTGATTTATATGCAGTCACAACATACTTTCTTTCCACAATAGCGGTTTAAGAATTAAAAATACAAAAACTTAATAAAACAAGACTATAGAATTGAACCTTAAGTGAAGAGCATGACTGTACCTGTTGAGGCGAGTTGTTTGGACCTGTAGCATTATCCATCTGAGTCTTTGGCAGGAATAAGTGATGGAAGTCGCCTATTGTCATGGCATCAGGTATAATGCTAGTTCCCTGAAAGCATATTTTATAATGCCAGTATCTTAGAATATGAAACATAAGGCACAAATAGTCAATTTGATGTTGATAGAGCAAAACATGTAGATTGGCCACTTGTTCAGACTAAATTTCTAAGATGAGATACATATCATCATACAACAGAGTTAAGAGAAAAATACATTCTAATTCATTCTAAAATGTTTCTTGTCCAGCCAAGCTCTATCTGCATTCACACATCTTAAATAAAACAGGACTTATGGTGACCTTTCACACACACAATATTACAGCTCTTCATGGTGACCAGTTTGTCAAAGTCTTCTAGTTTTTCCTCATATGTAGATACTCACACTTGTTGAATAGAACAGCCATTGTGGTGACCTTTCACACACAATGTTACAGTCCCTTGTGGGGACCAGCTTTGTGCAAATTTACACGCAGATTATACTCAGACACTGACAAAAGGTGTGCTGTGGGGACGTCATAAAAGTCCAGAAGAGAGTGATGATTAACTAAGGAAAAAAAATCCAGGAGAAGGATAAAATTAGCCCTAAACATTGTTGTTATACTGCCTTTTATTTTCTTTTTTTTTTGATTCAGTGTATTTTGGCTGTTTTGTCTTATGGGTATTGTTACCTAGGCTGCATTTGGTTATGTTGATCTTTTATCTTGGTCCTGTGGCCTGTCAGCTGTCAGTCGACTTTTTCCAGTTCGCACTTTGCGTGGGCATCGTCTGTCAGACTGCCAGTCCAACTGCTCCTCCCTCACCTTGCCAGCTGGTCCCAATTATCATTTGTGTTCCCTCTGCCTGCTCACAGAAACCCACACTGGTAATCCATCCATCCATCTTCTTCCGCTTAATCCTTTTCGGGTCACGGGGGGCTGGAGCTTATCCCAGTATCTTTGGGCGAGAGGCAGGGTACACCCTGGACAGATCGCCAGTCTATCACAGGGCCAACACAGAGAGAGACAACCATTCACTCTCACAGTCATACTTAAGGACAATTTAGAATCCCCAGTTTGATACCAATTAACCTAACTTGCATGTTTTTGGCATGTGGGAGGAAACCGGAGAAATCCCAGAGTAAACCCACGCAGACACGGGGAGAACATTCAAACTCCACACAGATCACTGTTGGTCAGGGGCTGGGATGGAACCCAGGATCCCCTTAGAAAGGGTGAGTTGCTGTGTTGCAGCAGTGCTAACTACTCCACCACCGCGCTGCCCCATGGATTACACCAGTAATCACTCTGGTCAATTACTTTGCCATTATTTAAGCACTGACTGTTTGTGCCTTCTTTTCTACGTTATTGAATCCACTTTTGACTCTACTTTGGATCTCAAATTCTCTACAGCCTCTGAGCACCTCCTGCTCTGAGGTCCGCTCTTGTAAATGTTTCTTGATGCACTTTTTGTCTCGTCTGCATTAGTTTTTGGACTGTTTTGTTTTTTTGTTATTAAACTGCACAACACCATTCAGTGTGTGGGTCTTGTCCTTCTGCCCCGAAGAGGCAAACATGACTGAATAATGCAGCCAGTTTAGAAAACCAGCTGTGGTGTTGTGCGTTTTTTTTTGGGGGGGGGGGTTTCACTTTTTTGTGTTTTTCCACCCACCTGGTTGTTGGAGCGCATCATGTCCCCAGCACGCCGGCCCCGTACAAATAAAAGAGGGTTGGCAGCAGGGTCCCCTATGGTGGAAGAGGAATGGGCGGCGGTCTTCATCCGTGATTTTGTGGATGAGGCACTCAAAGCCCAAGGACCCAAGCGGACCTGGAATTGCTTGGATGGAGCTGTGTGTATTCTGGAGGCGCATCCTGGCCTTTGGAATTACCCGCAATATGCAGAGCTGTGCGCTCCAGCGAGCATTTCCCGACCTATCGGGGAAGGGGGGCGTTTTCCGCTAAGCCAAATCAGAAGCGCTCTCCATGGCTGCCGTCCTCCTCTTCTCCCGGTCTGCCCGCTTTACCAGTTCCAGAGTGCGCATCACCAGTCTCACAGCGGAACCGTCGTCCAGCCCCGGATCTCCGGAGGAACGTCATCTCCTCCTTGCCAGCAGCTCCTCCCTTATCAAGCTCCTCAAGCTCCTCTCCTGTGGAACCAGCTGCCAATCTGGATTCAGGAGTCACTCTATTGTTTTTAAGAACAGGGTTAAAACCTTCCTTTTTGATATAGCCTATAATTAGGAAAGGATCATGTGCCTCTGAACCCTTCCTTAGTTATGCTGCTAATAGGTTTAGACAGCCGGGGGACCTCCAATAATGCACTGGGCTTCACTCCTTTCTTCACTCTCAATGAAATATTTTTGCTGGTCATTAAAGGCCAAATGTCACGCAATTTTTTTTTCTAAATGACAACGAATTTAGATAAAATACACATAGCTTAAACCAAATATTCATACCGGAGACCATATCACCCACCTGTATTTACATAATTGCACAAAATACACCAGGTGAAGGCCCCACCTTGCTTGCTGGCTTGTGACAGCCAGTCCAGACCACGCCCATGTTTTTGACATCACCAGTTGTACCCTGGCTGCCCTGCCTATCCACATTCACACTTATCAACATTGGACAATCATGACGAAAAGTGACAGCGATTGTGAACAAATTAGTTTTTTTTTGTCTTTTTTTTTGTCAGTGGTTCAGACAGTGACAGAGGCATAGAATCTTACAGGTTCGAGCCGTCCGAGACGGAATCAGATGCTTTGTCTGATGACAACAGTTCCACCGATGACCAGAGAGCAGAACCAGTGGAAAATGTCATTGAACTGGACATTAATCGCCTCCAGAATTACGAAGCCGAAGGGGGTCTGTCGAGGGCGCCCCATAAATATTGATTTTTCGGAAGCCATTATTATTACAGTGGAGGAGAGCCGCTGCTGTCAACAAATTGACCAGATCAATATGAAAATGGAGGCGCATACCTGTCAAGGGAGACGTTTTCGCCGTATTTTGGTGGGCGGAGTGGTGGTGGACACTTTTCTGGGAAATGTTTTAAATGTAGTTCGTGTTGTTATTGTCAAATATTTTAAGAAAAATACGGGGAAAATGCAATTTTAGCAAAAACGGGCGTATTGCCATTTCTGTACGCCCAAAAGGAAAAATATACTGGAAAAAAAATTGAGTGTTTTGCGGAGCACTCCTGTGTGTGATCAGCCACAGCTGGTGCTGGCAGATCGCTCAGCGTCAGCTATTCGCACTACCATGAGAAGTGTGGAGTCACTCATTAGTTTAATTGTCTGGGCGGGCTGATCGCTCAGTGTGAGCTATTCGCACTACCATGAGAAGTGTGGAGTCACTCATTAGTTTAATTGTCTGGGCGGGCTGATCGCTCAGCTTGAGCTGTTCTCACTACAATGAGAAGTCATTAGGACAATGGTTTAACACGTTGAGCTGTGCAGCGGTTGCGGAACAGACAGAGATCCCAGAGAGGTGTCCCTTGTTGCTCCGCCGTTCCTTATAGCCGCTTTTTACGGTGTTGAAGTACGGCGAAAACGTCTCACTTGACAGGTATGAAAACATTTCCCAGAGAAGTGTCCCTTATTACCCAGCTGTCCCTGATAGTCCCGTTTTAAGGTATGGGTGAAATATCCAATTTTTTCTTTCTTGTTGCTCACTTCAACCTTCCAGTCTCCATATAAACAATCAATTGAAATACCCCAAGCATCAAACTAGGGTACAATCGATTTCGTCACTTCCGCCTTCTTCCCCAGGCGATTCCAGGGGCCGTGTCAGGCCAAGCGCGGCAGTTTTAAATTAACGAATATTCCGTTGTTACTGAAGCATATGCACCAAGACCCGAACGGATCGGTTCCCTTTTATATCTAGTTTCAAGATATTTAAAGCACCCTGTTACGTGACATTTGGCCTTTTAACATCTGTTTGTTCTCTCCCATAGATTGAGTCCCCGTCCTGTTGTTTGCTCTCTACATGTCTGTTCTTTTCATCTTCTCTATCCCCTCACCCCCCAGCCAGTCGCAGCAGATGACTGCCCCTTCCTGAGCCTGGTTCTGCTGGAGGTTTCTTCCTGTTAAAAGGGAGTTTTTCCTCTCCACCATCGCCAAGCGCTTGCTCACAGGGGATTGCCTGATTGCTGGGGTCTTTCTGCAATTGTGGGGGTTTCCCCTACAGTTGATAGTGCTATGAGATGACTGTTGTTGTGAAATGGCGCTATACAAATAAAGTTGAATTGAATTGAATCGAGCAAGACAATTCCCGCTGCAGCTTCTCCTTCTAGTTCTCTTTTTCTGGCTGTCACGCCAGTCTCTTCTTCCTCTGCAGCTGCCGCAAATCTCTTCTCCTCGATGGCTCCTCCCGCTGCCGAGAGGTACTCTGTGTTTTCTCCGGCTATATCCACTTCCGTGTCCACAGGAGTGGCTCCTCCACAGTCCACTGAGGGGCCCAGGCTTACCGTTGACAAGGAGAGGGATGACTGTCCGACACCCGCAGCAGGCAACACCACGATCAGGGAGGACAGGCAAGTGCTATTCCATTCTTTTTCATGTTGCAATGTTATGCCTTGTCTGTCTCCCGGGAGAGAGACTCCGATTAAACAGTCCCCTGAGCTCTCTTCTCCTGCTGCAGTTGCTAAAACCTCACCTATCCTCTCCGTGTCTCCCCCATCAATCCCTGAGTGTCCGTCGGTTCCAGAACTGAGTCGTTGGATGATGGAGGAGCTGATGACCCTGGAGGATCCAACTCTAGAGCCAACAGGGAGCCAACTCCCAACTTCCTCATTGGAGGAGCCACCAGCGTGGGCACTGCAGCTGGGGCAAAGAGGACTGCAACTACCATCATGCCTGCTGCGGAGGCCGCTGCAGCAGAGTCAGCAACCAAGCTGGCCCTCCAGAGGGCCGAGCCTGAGGAAATGTTGTCACCCGGTTTGTCGGAGTCCTGGACGGCAGTGGAGCTCGAGCTAAGGCAAGTGCTCTCCCTTGTTTTCCTATTGTCTGTTTTAG
Source organism: Pholidichthys leucotaenia (assembly GCA_020510985.1). Classification (NCBI taxonomy): domain Eukaryota; kingdom Metazoa; phylum Chordata; class Actinopteri; order Cichliformes; family Pholidichthyidae; genus Pholidichthys; species Pholidichthys leucotaenia. Next base: position 355,144,819 of record CM035839.1, read on the forward strand.
AGCAATCTTGCCTGGCTATTGGTGAGAATCAGAATCAGAATCAGAATAAACTTTATTGCCAAGCATGTAAAAAAACACACGAGGAACTTGACTTGACATTGGTGCGCATGCGCGCGACACAACGACACGGCAGCCATAATAGGCGCCTCATCAAACAGAGATAGATAAGAAAGGGAGGGGAAGGGAGGGAACGACACAAGGGGGGAGGAGAAAAAAAACTTCGTTATCAGAATACAGCTTATTTTTAAGCAGATTATGATTACAATGAAAAAAATCTCTCAATAGCACAGAGCAACAACTCAGAATTTCACAAGACACAAGAGAGCAGTGTACAGTATGTCTTTAATCAGTTCATGAATCAATGTGTGTGCGGTGTTGAGCAGTGTTGATGATAATAAGAGAGACCCAAGGACCCTTGGCAGAAGATGTTTTGTCTGTCTGGCGCCCAGTCTTATCTGGCGCTGCAGCTGGCTGTCCAAGGCCTTGTGCTCATGATTTTGAAAAAACACAGTCTGCAGACAGCCAGGAGGAATTTTCATGGGGAATAATAATGCCAAATAGGACTGATCACAGAGGAGACTTGTATTTCTTCTGTAGATTCAGTACATTAATCCTTCAATGCGCAGCTTTGAATTCGTCGTGGAAAGACCTGAGCGAACCCATGATGTAATCCACCTTACGAGACAGTTCTCCAGTAGTCGCTATCAGGGTCTTCTCCAGTTTCTCAATTTGTTGGATGCACCTCGCCTGGCCAGCATTTTGATAGGTTGAATCCATCTTCAGCAATTTGCGGTAAACCAAGACAATTCCCGTCCCAATCAGAATTATCCCAATCACCAAGATTACGAAGATAAACAAATCTTCAATATCTTCGATAGAGAGATTAGAGAGACACAGCATTTTCCAATTACCTGTGTCACATAGATAGCCCACTGGAGCCGTTCCAGCGGGGCAGACAGCTTCCCCCGGAGCACTTTTCCTTGTTGAAAAAATAGTGTCAATTGTGTTCAAAGCCCAGCTTATTAACTCCATAATTTCTTTTCGGCGGTCGCAGTTAGACGCAGACAGACAACAGCAAGCTGGGATCCAGTAGTAGGAGGGGAGGAAAAAGTCAGCAGGAGAGAAGAAAAAAGCGTCTGCTCTCTTGGGAGGGCGGAAGTGAAGAAGGGCCAGGTGAAGCCACCCACTGCACCTGAGCTTGTCTTGCTGGGCTCCCTGAACCCTTTTCTCCATGAGTGTCTGAGCTTACTTCCAGGGTCACCGGAGACTAACCAAAACTGCCAGAGGTCTCCAGGGGTCCAGGCTCACCGCTGGAGGTGGTTGAGAGTGCTCTGTCCCAGTCCGGGACCTCTGTGAGCGCAGCTTCCCCTCTGCCCGAGGCCGTTATGTGGGTTCCTCCTTGGTGTGAGTCTCTGTGGGTGCTGTGTCCCGGCCGGGGACCCTCGTGGGTGCTGCGCCCCAGTATTAGTCCGACGTGGGTGCTGCGCTCTACCATGGGCCTGCCATGGGTAATATCCACCAACCCAGAGTCCACCAAGGGTGCAGTGTTGGCCCAGCCCGGAGCCACCGAGGGTGCGGCAGTGCCCCAGCCCGGAGCCACCGAGGGTGCGGCAGTGCCCCAGCCCGGAGCCACCGAGGGTGCGGCAGTGCCCCAGCCCGGAGCCACCGAGGGTGCTGCAGTGCCCCAGCCCGGAGCCACCGAGGGTGCTGCAGTGTTCCAGCCCAGAGCCACCGAGGGTGCTTCAGTGTTCCAGCCCAGAGCCACTGCGGGTGCAGCAGAGCTCCAGACCAGAGCCACCACGGGTGCAACTTTTTCCCAATCCGAGACCACTGAGGGTGTCATGGTTCTCCCTCCTCTTCAGGCAGACGTCGTCGGGGTCCCCCTTCTGCCTCTGCCAGACGCCGTCATAGTCCCCCTTCCTGCTCTGCCTGATGACGTCGTGGTTCCCCCTCCTCGGCTCTCCTCTACTTCATTGGGTCTCCCAGTGGGGGAGCCGCCTCCCGGGCCACCTCTTCTGTTCAGGTGGCTTAAGCACTCGGGCCAGCCGCCAGAGAGACTGAGCCGCCGGGTCAGGTGGTCCATGTTCTCCAGCAGGCCACCTGACTCGTACCACCTGGCCATCCGGCTGGTCTGGGACTTCGGCAGGCCACCTGACTTGGTTCACCTTGCCGTCTGCGGGGCCTGGGACTTTGGGTGGCCCCTTGAACTTTAGAGCTCCGTGGGCCGGGGATCTCAATTCTGTATTTTTCTGGTGTGGGTCCTGAGCAGGGTTTGTTTTGTTCCCTCCAGGCCTATTCCCCCCACCATCCACCCTGGGTAGATCGTTGTGGTTCCTGCTGGGAGGGCAGGTTTTTTCTTTTTCTTTTGGTGTTACCTTGGGGTGTGTGGGTGTCTGGGATCCACCCCTTGGGGGGGCTCTGTCATGAGCTGAAGCTGGATTTTCTGCCAGACCCAGTCTTGTGGCTTTTTCTGGGTATTTATGTGTTTATTGTATTTTTGTGCTTTTCTGGGTTGTTATACTGCCTTTTATTTTCTTTTTATGATTCAGTGTGTTTTGGCTATGTTTTGTCTTATGGGTATGGTTAGCTAGTCTGCATTTGGTTATGTTGATCTTTTATCTTGGTCCTGTGGGCTGACAGCTGTCAGACGACTTTTTCCGGTTCACGCTTTGCGTGGGTGTCGTCTGTCAGACTGCCAGTCCAACTGCTCCTCCCTCACCTTGCCAAATGGTCCCAATTATCATTTATGTTCCCTCTGCCTACTCACAGAAACCCACACCGTTAATCACTCTAGTCAATTACTTTGCCATTATTCAAGCACTAACTGTTTGTGCCTTCTTTGCTGCATTACTGAATCCACTTTGTCTCTACTTTGGATCTCCAGTTCTCTACAGCCTCTGAGCACCTCCTGTTCTGAGGTTCGCTCTTGTAAGCGTTTCTTGATACACTTTTTGTCTCATCTGCACTAGTTTTTGGACTGTTTTGTTCTTTTGTTATTAAACTGAACAACACCATTCAGCGCGTGGGTTCTGTCCTTCTGCCCCAAAGGAGCAAACATGACACAATTACACAAATTAGTAACAGTTTTCACTTGGAATCACCCTGAATTTCCACATTTGGGTACGTCGCTACCACTAACCTTCTATATGCATTCCATGATACCCTATGGTGTACTGATTTATATGCAATCACAGTACACTTTCTTTCTCACAATAGCTGTTTAAGAATCAAAAATAACTTCATAAAACAAGACTACAGAATTGAATCTGAAGCGAAGACCATGAATGTACCTGTTGAGGAGAGTTGTCTGGACCTGTAGCATTATCCATCTGAGTCTTTGGCAGGAATAAGTGATGGGAGTCGCCTATTGCCATGGCATCTGCTATAATGCTAGTTCCCTGTAAGCATATTTTATAATGCCAGTATCTTAGAATATGAAACATAAGGCACAAATAGTCAATTTGATGTTGATATAGCATAACATGTAAATAGATTGACCACTTGTTCAGATTAAATTTCTAAGATGAGAAACATATCATCATACAGCAGAGTTAAGAGAAAAATACATTCTAATTCATTGTAAAATAACTTTTCTTTTCCAGCCAAGCTCTATCTGCATTCACACATTTTAAATAAAACAGGCTTTGTTGGGACTTGTCGTACACCCAATATACAGCTCTTCCTGGGGACCATTTTATCAGTCTTTTGCCAGTTTTTTCTCAGATGCTGACACCAACACATGTTGAATAAAACAGGCATTGTGGGGACCTTTCACATACAATGTTACAGTCCCTTGTGGGGACCATTTTTGTCCACATTTACACAAATTTTATACTCAGACACTGACTAAAGGTGTGCTGTGAGGACATCATCATTGTCCAGAATAGGGTGATATTTTAACCAAGATAAAAATTCATGAGAAAGCAAAATTCTGCCTTAAAAATCCCATCTACCACTAACCTTCTGTATGCATTATAGTAAACTGATGCATACTGATCAACAGTTCTCCTGATCAGCTCACCTCTGTCTGCATTCAATCATCTTAAATAAAACATGCTTTGTGGGGACCAATCACATACACACACACAGTATTGCAGCTCTATATAGGACCAGTTTATCCCCAGTTTTTCCTCATACACTAACACTCACACTTGTTGAATAAAACAGGCCCCATATAAGCCCGTTATCTCATTGCAGCCAATTAAATTATTGAGTTCTATCTTTTTCTTTGCATACAATCATTTACACTTGAAATGCTTGCAACTACTTGAAAAAATGTAAATAACAATTTTAGAAACACAATCAGAATCACATAAAGTATAACATTTGAAACTTTCCTTCAGCCCCCATAATTTTTTTTTCTTTTTTTTTAAAGGAAACTAGCTACCCTTCCAACTAATTAAAGCTATTTAGCTTACTTTTAAGGTTGATCACTAGGTATACTGGTTTGTCATACAAATGTGCTTATCCTGTTTCACTTTTAAACCTCTGCAAAAAACCTTGTAACTCTTCTTTGGCTTTTTCTGCAAATCATCTTTCTTGTCCACTAAGTGGTTTGCTACCTGTGACACTGAAAATCCTTTTGCTGCTAAAATCCTTCTTTATGGGGACCAGGGAGTGGGCGGTACCTAACTATATTTGGAATAAATGTGTGTGTGGAGCAGCAAGTGCATTACCAGCTACAAACTATAAGGGGGCGCAACTGAACACTCCACACACACACAAACACACACACACTCACTCAAAAACATGCCTTATGGGCCAATGCTAAAACCCACACAGGCACCTTCAGAATAGCTCCTGCATTCATTCTAAAGGGTACCCTTATGGGGACCTGATTTTTTGTCCCCACACTGCAACAGGTCCCCGTGCCGTGACTGTGTAAACAGATTGATGTCCGCTTGATGTGATGAAAACCAGAGTGCGCGCGCACACACACACACACACACACACACACACACACACACACACACACACACACACACACACACACACACACACACACAGAGTGGTGTGAAAAAGTGTTTGCCCCCTTCCTGATTTCTCTTTTTTAAATATTAGACAAAGATAAAACAAGTAAACACAAAATGCAGTTTCTAAATGAAGGGGTTTACTATTAAGGGAAAAAAATCCAAACCATCTTGGCCCTGTGTGAAAAAGTGATTGCCCCCTAAATCTAATAACTGGTTGGGCCACCCTTAGCAGCAACAACTGCAATCAAGCGTTTCTGATATCTGGCAATGAGTCTTTTACAGCGCTGTGGAGGAATTTTGGCCTACTCATCTTTGCAGATTTGTTGTAATTCAGCAACATTGGAGGGTTTTCCAGCATGAACCGCCTTTTTAAGGTCATGCGACAGCATCCCAATCGGATTCAGGTCAGGACTTTGACTAGGCCACTCCAAAGTCTTCATTTTGTTTTTCTAAAGCAATTCAGAGGTGGACTTGCTGGTGTTTTGGATCATTGTCCTGCTGCAGAACTCAAGTGTGCTTCAGCTTGAGGTCACGAACAGATGGCCGGACATTGTCCTTCAGGATTTTTTGTAGACAGCAGAATTCATGGTTCCATTTACTACAGCTAGTCTTCCAGGTCCTGAAGCAGCAAAATAGCCCCAGACCATCACACGACCACCACCATATTTTACTGTTGGCATGATGTTCCTTTTCTGAAATGCTGTGTTACTTTTACGCCCGATGTAATGGGATACACACCTTCCAAAAAGTTCAACTTTTGTCTCGTCAGTCCACAGAGTATTTTCCCAAAAGTCTTGGGGATCATCAAGATGTTTTCTGGCAAAACTGAGACGAGCCTTTATGTTCTTTTTGCTCAGCAGTGGTTTTCATCTTGAAATTTTTCCATGCAGGCCATTTTTGTCCAGTCTCTGTCTTATGGCGGAGTCAGGTACACTGACCTTAACTGAGGCAAGTGAGCGCTGCAGTTCTTTGGATGTTGTTGTGGGGTCTTTTGTGACCTCTTGGGGTAATTTCGGTCGGCCGGCCACTCCTGGGAAGGTTCACACTGTACCATGTTTTCACCATTTGTGGATAATGGCTCTCACTGTGGTTTGCCTGAGTCCCAAAGCTTTAGAAATGGCTTTATAACCTTTTCCAGACTGATAGAGCTCAATTACTTTGTTTCTCATTTGTTCCTGAATTTCTTTGGATCGCAGCATGATGTCTAGTTTTTGAAGATCTTTTGGTGTACTTCACTTTGCCAGGTAAAATGGTAAATGGTAAGTGGCGTTCACTTATATAGCGCTTTTTCTTCTCATCTAGGATGACCAAAGTGCTTTACAGATCCTGCAATCCATAGGCAGGTCCTATTTAAGTGGCTTCTTGATTGAGAACAGGTGTGGCAGTAATCAGGCCTGGGTGTGGCTAGAGAAATTGAACTCAGCTTTCCAAAGATGTGATAAACCACAGTTAATTTATGTTTTAACGGGGGGGGGGGGGGGGGGGTGATCACTTTTTCACACAGGGCCATGTAGGGGTTTTTTTTACCCTTAATAATAAACACCTTTATTTAAAAACTGTATTTTGTGTTTACTTGTGTTATCTTTGTCTAATATTTAAATTTGTTTGATGAGCTGAAACATTTAAGTGTGACAAACACCAAAAAAATGAGAAATCAGGAAGGGGCAAACACTTTTTCACACCACTCACCACACACGTGTGTGTGTGTGTGTGTGTGTGTGTGTGTGTGTGTGTGTGTGTGTGTGTGTGTGTGTGTGTGTGTGTGTGACTTTAAAGTTCCAATTCATCACCCGTCATCATTTCACTCAGATTTTGGTTTGGTGGTGACACCAAGTTTGAGCCTAATGTCAGCTTTTAGCTTTACTAGCTAACAAATATATCAAATATATCTAACAAATATGACACTAACAAATATTAAATAACAGACTAACAAACTCAGACCAGCTAACATTAGCAGCCAAATCTACCCTGCTATTGTAGCAAAAAGATAACAAAATAAGACAGAATGGAGCAACATATATAATCAACTGTGGATTAATGAACAAGCTGGTCTAGTACCGTGACAACGGTTTACAAACAAGAGTACTCTGAGGCGAGTGCAATATCCCCCGCCTCTGTTTTCTTTGAAGATCCCAAAATGTCACGGATAGAGAGCAGTTTTCACCTTTTACATATAATTATTGGGGCAGAAGCAAATTATGACAAGCTTATCACCCATGAATATACTGTACAGTGCATCCGGAAAGTATTCACAGCGCTTCACTTTTTCCACATTTTGTTATGTTTCAGCCTTATTCCAAAAGGGATTAAATTCATTTTTTCCTCAAAATTCTACTCACAATACCCCATAATGACAACGTAAAAAAAAAGTTGGGTTTTTTTCAGATTTTTGCAAATTTATTAAAGATAAAAAATTAATAAATCACATGTACATAAGTATTCACAGCCTTTGCCATGAAGCTCAGAATTGAGCTCAGGTGCATCCCGTTTCCACTGATCATCCTTGAGATGTTTCTACAGCTTAATTGGAGTCCACCTATGGTAAATTACGTTGATTGGACATGATTTGGAAAGGCACACACCTGTCTATATAAGGCCCCACAGTTGACAGTGCATGTCAGAGCACAAACCAAGCATGAAGTCAAAGGAATTGTCTGTCGACCTCCGAGACAGAATTGTCTCGAGGCACAAATGTGGGAAAGGGTACAGAAAAATTTCTGCTGCTTTGAAGGTCCCAATGAGCACTGTGGCCTCCATCAGCCGTAAATAGAAGAAGTTCATAAGCACCGGGACTCTTCCTAGAGCTGGCCGGTGGTCTAAACTGTGCGATCAGGGGAGAAGGGCCTTCGTCAGGGATGTGACCAAGAACCCCATGGTCACTCTGTCGGAGTTCCAGCGTTGCTCTGTGAAGAGAGGAGAACCTTCCAGAAGGACAACCATCTCTGCAGCAATCCACCAATCAGGTTTGTATGGTAGAGTGGTCAGATGGAAGCCACTCTTTAGTAAAAAGCACATGGTAGCCTGCCTGGAGTTTGCCAAAAGGCACCCGAAGGACTCTCAGACCATGAGAAACAAAATTCTCTGGACTGATGAGACAAAGATTGAACTCTTTAGCATGAATGCCAGGCATCATGTTTGGAGGAAACCAGGCACCGTTCATAACCATGCCAATGTTGGTAGCAGCATCATGCTGTGGGGATGCTTTTAAGCACAAGGAACTGGGAGACTAGTCAGGATAGAGGTAAAGATGAATGCAGCAATGTACAGAGACATCCTGGAAGAAAACCTGCTCCAGAGCACGCTTGACCTCAGACTGGAGCGACGGTTCATCTTTCAGCAGGACAGCGACCCTAAGCACACAGCCAAGATACAGTATCAAAGGAGTGGCTTCAGGACAACTGTGAATGTCCTTAGTGGCCCAGCCAGAGCCCAGAGTCAGCCTAAGACAAGGTCGCTGTGAGGAATAATCCCTGCAAGTGAGCTTAACCCTCAAGCGACCGAGTGGGGTCATTTACAACCCCAGCCATATAATTTAATGTGCCATCTCTTTATTTTTTTATCCAAATTTTCTTTCCTAGCATGAATTTGTCAGTCTACTAATCCTACACACTTTCATAGTTTTTTGCAGGGATCAACCAATTGGTGTGGCGTAGACATCGCAAACTCTTGTGGGGTCATTTATGACCCCGAAGAGAAGCACTGGTTTTTATACATTGGTTTTATAAATTTTATTCAAATGTTCCATTTCTAATAGTTAGTTAGTTAATCCGTTCACACCTGAAGGTGTATATGGGCGGCGCCTATCTCCGTTTCTCTGACCCTAGGCCACACAGCTACTGTAAGTAGTGAAAGCTACAGCGGGGGGTCAGTCCTCTGGTAGCTCTGTGTGTAACTTTACTATCCCCATTCCATTATGTGGAGCACCACGCTAGAAGGCAGAAAGCACCATTTTTATATGGTCTTTGGTATGACCCGGCCGGGATTTGAACCCCTGCCTCCCGGGTGTGGGGCGGATGCTCTACCAACTGAGCCACCACTCCGGTTTCCACTTCTAATCAGTACACTTTATATTGTATTGCAGTGAACCATGGCTAACAGACCTAGGATAGCAAGATTTACATTTGTCTGTTTGTCTGGATTTGTCTGTTTGTCTGTTTGTTTGTCTGTTTGTTTGTCTGTTTGTTAGCAAGATAACTCAAAAAGTTATGGACGGATTTTCATGAAATTTTCACAGATTGTCAGAAATGGGGTATCCTACAGATGATTAGATTTTGGTGGTGATCCGGATCACCGTCCACAAGAAAACCGTCATTATGCAAAATGCCATAATAGGTATCATGATCATCATCGTAACTACAATAATAGGTATCATCATCATCGTGATGATGATATGATGACTATGATGACTATGATGATGATGATGATGATACCTATTATTGTAACTATGATGATAATAACTATGATGATGATGATGATGTTCCAAGAGTGAACTGACAAGGACTGTCTAAATAAATGTAATGTTGTTCTTACAGTTTGTGTTTTGGTTATTTCTTGCAATAAAAGTATTATTAGCAAACACATTTTACATTAGATCATTATAAAATACCTGTCTTAAATACAGGGAGTAGTTTTGGTATGATAAACCTCCAACCAGCCATTTATAATAAGGATCCCTGTACAGAGCACAATGGGGTCATAAATGACCCCACTTGGTCATTTCAGTCCGTAAAATAGCTTGGTCGCTTGAGGGTTAAACAGTAATGCAGGAACCCAAACATGAATCAGGTGTGGAGTGAAAGTGATTAACTGAACACAAACAGCTGTGACAACTGCGAAAACACTTGACAGCCGGAAGTCACAATCTGCGCTGTCAAAATAAAAGCACGAAACATAATGGACGAAAAATCAAGACTAAATACAAATATAGAAGAGAAAAACCACAAAGACCCGAGCGTGGCACAGACCCGCACTCGGCGTCATTACAGTGCCCCTTCCTTAAGGGGTGGAACCTAGACACCCCACCGTAACAACAAAGGGATGAAATTACCCCCCCCCCAAAAAAAAAAACCAAAAAGGAATGACTACAAAAAACAGACACCGGGAGAGTGGTGGGGGGATCCAGGCCTGGAGGGAGAGACACAAACCCAACAAAACAAACAAACAAACAAACACGATCACAAAACTAAGCGAAACAGGTTAAACAATGGATCAGTTCAGGTGGCCTCCCGGAGTCCCTGCTCCACCCAACCATCAGATTGAAAAGGTCGGGCGGCTTACCAGGTCTCCAAAGCCACCAAAATGGATGAGTGAGTCAATCGGGTGGTCTTCCAGGACTTAGAAGCCACCCAAGCAAGAAAGCTCGGGCGGTCTCCCCACATCTCTGGGCCAGCGGGTCGCGGAGCACCACACACACCCTCCTGGAGGCAGCAACTGGAACCAGTGCTCACTGCAGACCCCACCGCAGACGATGGGCACCCGTTGAGGAAGATGGCAGGAGGAGAACCACGACGGACCCGGATGTTGACAGAGGATCCGCCGCAGCCTTGGACATAGGTGCCACACCCTCGGTGACCCCAGACTGGGGTGAAGCGGCACCCTCAGTGGCCCCAGACTGGGACAGAGCTGCACCCTCGGTGGACCCGGACTGGGACACAGCTGCACCCTCGGTGGACCCGGACTGGGACACAGCTGCACCCTCAGTGGACCCGGACTGGGACACAGCTGCACCCTCAGTGGACCTGGACTGGGACACAGCTGCACCCTCGGTGAACCTGGACTGGGACACAGCTGCACCCACTATGGTCCCCAGGCTGGAGCATAGTACCCAAAGCGGGCACACACTGGCGCGCCGCACCCATGTAGGATTCAAGCTATAACGCAGCACCCATGACAGACCCCGACTGGGACATAGCACCCATGGAGACCCAGACTGAGAAGGAGCTGCACCCTCAGAGGTCCCGGGTTGGGATGGAGCCCTTACGACGACCTCAGCTGGAGGGGGAGCAGCACCTACAGAGGTCCCGGACTGGGACAGAGCCTTCATAACGACCTTGGCTGGAGGAGCTGGGCCCACAAAGACCTCAGGCAGTGGACCTGAACCCACGGAGACCTCTGGCATAGCTGGATGATTCTTGGTGACCCTGAGAGAGGACTCGGATAGGATAGGAAGAGGAACAGGGTCAGGGTTACCAGCGGCAGTGGAACCCGGCGAGGCGAGCTCAAGTGCAGCTGACGGCTGCACCCGGCTGTCCCCACCAAGAGCCAGGCAAGATCTTGCCAACACAGAAACACCAAAAACAAAGGAGAGTACTCACCTGAGCTCAAGTCCCACCGCCGTCCAGGACTCCGTCAATCCAGATGACAATGTCTCGGGCCCGGCTCTCTGGAGATCCAGCTCAGACTCTGCTGCAGTGGCCCCAACAGCAAGCATGATGGGCAATGCAGTCCCGGAACCCCCTGGCGATGTGACTCACACAGGTGGCTCACCCGGCGTGGCAACAGGAGATCCGCTCTCTGTAGGTGCTGAATCCTGCATCGTTGAAACCCGGGGACGCTTCCTTGTCAGCACACATTCCGTATTGCAGGCAGCCCTCTTCCTCTGTCCGGACCATGGCTGTGGGGCTGGAACCAGGTTTTCCAGGGCCACAGGCTCCTCCTCCGTCTGGCGGCTTAATCCTGGACACTCAGGAGGCATTGGAGGAGATACAGAAAGAGCGGGTAAAGTCTTCATGGATGCAGCAGGTGGTGAGGACTCAGTGGACTGCACTAATTGAGTCTCACCCCCGGGAATCAAGCAAGGTAATTCATAAGATGGTGATATGGATGATATGGATGACTCCAGATCAACGCGAGGAAAACTAAGGAGCTGGTGGTGGACTGCCGCAGGCAAGGACAACCCCTCACAGCACCAGTAAACATACAGGGAACAGACATTGAGATGGTGACATCCTACAAGTACTGTACCTGGGTGTTCATCTGAACAATAAACTAGACTGGTCACACAATACCGACGCACTCTACAAGAAGGGACAGCGCAGGCTGTTCCTACTGAGGAGACTCAGGTCTTTTGGTGTACAAGGAGCGCTGCTGATGACATTCTACGACACGGTGGTGGCATCAGCCATCACTTTTGGAGTGGTCTGCTAGGGCAGTGGCATTACAGCAGCCGATAGGAAGAGACTGAACAAACTGATTAAGAAAGCTAGCTGTGTCCTGGGGCAACGCCTTGACCCAGTGGAGGAGATAGGAGAGAGAAGGATGGTGGCTAATCTGTCATCTCTGCTGGAGTCCGAGTCCCACCCTATGCAGGACATATTGAACACACTGAGGAGCTCATTTAGCAGTAGACTACATCATCCTAGGTGTGCAACCGAGAGGTTTCGCAGGTCCTTCCTACCTACGGCTCTCAGACTTTATAACCTAAGCAGAGCTGCTCGCAGAGATAACAAAAAAACGTGACGACCTAATAGTATTGAATGCAATAGACTTACACAAATGGTCCCCTCCATTATACAACTAGGACAATACAATATTATACAACTGGGCTGCACGGTGGCGCAGTGGTTTAGCACTGTGGCAGCACAGTTTTACCCTCGGCCGGGGGACCGCGGGGATCATGAGATCGTGGGTTCGATCCCAGCCCCCGACCAACAGTGAGCTGTGTGGAGTTTGCATGTTCTCCCCGTGTTGCGCGGGTTTACTCCGGGATTTCTCCGGTTTCCTCCCGCATACCAAAAACATGTAGGTTTAGGGCGCTCGCGCACGCAGCGACCAGCAGCGGTGGCTTATCACCAGACTGCAAACCAAGTCTACCTACGGGTACAAATAAGTAAAAAAAAAAAAAAAAAAAAAAAAAAAAAAAATATCAGTCGCTACGGAGGGTGACAATATGTATGGGTACATATTCATACTATGTAGGATAACTAAGTAGACGGTTATGCTGTTTATTCCATCTAGCTACAATGCTCTGCACTGTGTATATATATTTATATATTTATATGTACGTATGTACAGTTAAGCCCAGAAATATTTGGACAGTGACACAACTTTTGTTATCTTAGCTGTTTACGAAAACATATTCAGGATACAATTATATAATCAACATGGGCTTAAAGTGCATACTCTCAGCTGTAATTTGAGAGTATTCACATCCAAATTGGAGCAAGGGTTTAGGAATTACAGGTCTATAATACGTAGCCGCCTCTTTTTCAAAGGACTAAAAGTAATTGGACAACTGACTCAGAAGGCTGCAAAAAAAAAATAACAAGGCTGCATGGGCTCTTCCCTCGTTAACCTGTCATCAATTAAGCAGTTAAAAGGTCTGGAGTTGATTCCAGGTGTGGCGTTTGCATTTGGAAGCTGTTGCTGTGAACACACAACATGCGGTCAAAGGAGCTCTCAATGGAGGTGAAACAGACCATCCTGAGACTGGAAAAAAAAGAAGAAATCCATCAGAGAGATAGCAGAAATGTTAGGAGTGGCCAAATCAACAGTTTGGTACATTCTGAGGAAAAAAAGAGTGCACTGGTGAGCTTGGGAACTCAAAAAGGCCTGGACGTCCACGGAAGACAACAGTGGTGGATGATCGCAGAATCCTTTCCATGGCCCTTCACAACATCCACTCAAGTGAAGAACACTCTCCAGGAAGTAGGTGTATCAGTATCTAAGTCTACCATAAAGAGAAGACTTCATGAGAGTAAATACAAAGGATTCACCACAAGGTGCAAACCATTAATCAGCCTCAAAAATAGAAAGGCCAGAAGTGACTTTGCCAAAAAACACCTGAAGAAGCCAGCCCAGTTCTGGAACAGCATTCTTTGGGCAGATGAGACTAAGATCAACCTGTACCAGAATGATGGGAAGAAGAAAGTTTGGAGAAGAATTGGAACAGCTCATGATCCAAAGCACACCACATCTTCTGTAAAACATGGTGGAGGCAGTGTGATGGCATGGGCATGCATGGCTTCCAATGGCACTAGGTCACTTGTGTTTATTGATGATGTAACAAAAGACAGAAGCAGCCGGATGAATTCTGAAGTGTATAGGGATATACTTTCTGCTCAGATTCAGCCAAATGCAGCAAAGTTGATTGGACGGCGGCGCTTCACAGTACAGATGGACAATGATCCAAAACATACTGCAAAAGCAACCCAGGAGTTTTTTAAAGCAAAGAAGTGGAATATTCTGCAATGGCCGAGTCAATCACCAGATCTCAACCCAATCGAGCATGCATTTCACTTGCTCAAGACAAAACTTAAGGCAGAAAGACCCACAAACAAGCAACAACTGAAGACAGCTGCAGTAAAGGCCGGGCAAAGCATCACAAAGGAGGAAACCCAGCGTTTGGTGATGTCCATGGGTTCCAGTCTTCAGGCAGTCATTGCCTGCAAAGGATTCTCAACAAAATATTGAAAAGTAATATTTTACTTAGGGTTATGTTTATTTGTCCAATTACTTTTGAGCCCCTGAAATGAGGAGCGTTTGTATAAAAATAGCTACAATTCCTACATGTTTAATCATATATTTTTGTTCAACCCCTTGAATTAAACCTTAAAGTCTGCACTTCAATTCCGTTGTAGTTGTTTCATTTCAAATCCAATGTGGTGGCATGCAGAGCCCAAATCATGAAGATTGTGTCACTGTCCAAATATTTCTGGGCCTAACTGTATATTCACTGCTCTTATTTTTATTTTTTTTTTATTTTTATTTTTCTTATCTTCTTAATTATTGCTCTGAGTGTTGCTATCCCTGTGCTGTTGCAATCCTGGAATTTCCCCATTGTGGGACTAATAAAGGCTTATCTCATCTTATCTTATCTTATATTGAGTGAAAAAGCATTTGCCTGTTTTCTCGGGGCACGGTGGTTCCTGCTACAGCAAGTCCAGTTTCTTCCCCCTCTGTGACTGCAGTGGTCGTGGGCCCCTCTGGAGAACATGGAGGAGCCACCCCTGCAGGCACAGTGACAGGCGGAGCCGGGGGAGAATCAGCTGGGCTCTCAGCAGCGAGAGAGGGTGCCATGGAGCAAGGGGAAACAGCTGCAACAACCCAGGGAGAGGGAGCTGACGAGACAGCCGGCAAAGAAAACCTAGAGGCTGAAGCTGCTGTAGGTCCTTTCTGACATGGCGATAATAAAACTGCTGGCTAAGAGACAGAGGAGTTCCTCAGGTGGCCTGTAGCTGGGTAAGAGCGGGGCATCTGCGGCATTTTCACCCGGTGACTCTACCCCACCCGATTCGGTACGGCACTACAGTGATCCCTCACTTATCGCGGTTAATGGGTTCCAGAACCGACTGCGAAAAGTGAAAAACCGCGAAGTAGCGTCACCCCAATGACGTCATCCATAAACAATACGTACGTTCATTCTCTCACTCTCATATGATACGTGTGTGTGTGTGTACGTGTACATACATACGTAGATGTAAACAAAGTGTACATAAATATGTTTTTAGAACTCTTTTATTCTTATAACAAGATACGTAACTCAAGATGAAAATGATTTACTGCACAGGTTAATGAGAGCTTTACTGCTCCTCAGGTGACGCCTCATCGTGAGGTGCTGGAGGCGCAGGATCATCGAGGGCAGCTTCCGATAGAGCTGAAGCTGCAGGAGGCGGCATAGTGGCTCGACGGGAAGACTATTTCGCACAAAATGGCACAAGAGAACAGCAAAAAGTTCCACGCGGCGAGACTAAGTAACACGAGCGATAAAAAGCAATGAATGCGGTCTTCCTTCCCTTCATGGGTGCTCGGCAGGGAGAGGAGGTGGGTGAGACGTCTCGGCCAATCATCTTGCGGGGTGAAACGTCTCCGCCAATCAGCTTGCGAGATTTCCGAGCCCAGCCAACACGACAACAGCGAACAGAGAGTTGTGCGGCTCTCCGTGTTGACACCTGATGGTCTAATGTAGTCTCCCTGCCTTCTGCTAGCGCCCGCCCATTATTTCTCAATTTTGAATTTTTGATGAATATTTTTGAAAAATCCGCGATGCACTGAGGGCGCGAAAGGTGAAGCGCGAAGTAGCGAGGGATCACTGTATTATGGGGTGGAGCGGAGGTCTGTGCCAGGAAACGGCGTCTTGGAGCAGGTTATGCGGGAGCTGGAGCCGGAGAAGGAACCTGGCGAGGATTCGATTGGACCAAGGCCCGGGAGTGCCTCCCCATCGGCGCCAATCTAGGCTCCCTGGTGGGATTCCTCTCCAACTCACAGTTCTGCTGTTGCAGAGCCGCCATTAGGGATATCCTCTCCCTTCCCTCAGCATGCTCCGAGAGGCAAGGATATAGCCGCACAGCCGCTTCCGCGAAGTCCAAGTACCACAAAGCATCCTTTGGAGTGGAATATCGATGAGCTATAGCTAGAAGGTCATCAATTTCCATTACAGCCTGGCAGAGCTCAAACCCCAGGCTCACTGAGTACCCCCTCCCGATGCCATTCCAAAAAGCAGGCACACAAAAAATGGAAAAAATAGAACAGTAGAAAAAGGAAAAAAAAAAAAAAAAGAAGAAGGCAAACTCATGGCCACTGGCACCTACTGGCAGTGACCTACTGTCATGATTGGCCCTTTCAGGGCAGAAATAAGGCACCAATCGCCAGCAGTGAGTTTGCTCATTTAATTCGGAATAAACACAAAATAACAGCCACGACGGCAACTTCCAAAAAGGCAATAGCAAAGGACCACGAAGGGCGAATTACAAAAGGCTATTTACAATGACCACGAAGGGTGTCTTCAGAAAAATACAAATAATGAAAAAAACACTAAAGGTAACTTACATATAACAGGCGAGGTAGAGAACTAAGCAGAAGAAAGACTGGAATCAGACGTGGGGATTCCAGTCAGCCCAAGACGAGGTCGCTGCAAGGAATAATCCCTGCAAGCGAGCTTAAATAGTAATGCAGGAACCCAAACATGAATCAGGTGTGGACTGAAAGTGATTACCGGTAACTAAACACAAACAGCTGTGATAACCGCAAAAAGACTTGACAGCCAGAAGTCACAAACTGCGCTGTCAAAATAAAAGCACAAAACATAAAGGACGAAAAATCGAGATTAAATACAAATACAGAAAAAGAGAAAAACCACAAATACCCTAGCGCGGGTCTGTGCCGCACTCGGCATCATCACAGAACATCTCTGGAGAGATCTGAAAATGGCTGTGCATCGACGCTTCCCATCCAACCTGATGGAGCTTGAGAGGTGCTGCAAAGAGGAATGGGCCAAACTGCCCAAAGATAGGTGTGCCAAGCTTGTGGCAACATATTCAAAAAGTCTTGAGGCTGTAATTGCTGCCAAAGGTGCATCAACAAAGTATTAAGCAAAGGCTGTGAATACTTATGTACATGTGATTTCTTAGTTTTTTGTTTTTAATAAATTTGCAAAAATTTCAAAAAAAACTTTTTTCACATTGTCATTATGGAGTATTGTGTGTAGAATTTTGAGGGAAAAAAGTGAATTTAATCCCTTTTGGAATAAAGCTGTAACATAACAAAATGTGGAAAAAGTGAAGCGCTGTGAACACTTTCTGGATGCACTGTACAACAAAAATAGTTGTATACAATCTATTGTTGTAGGTCACTATCCCAAGGTGAACCTGTATATCAAGTTTAGTGACCCTAGCTTTACACATTCTATAGTAATTAGGCATAGGGAATATTAACCTTGACCTTTGACCTTTTGACCCCAAACCCACAGATGTAGGTCAGGATCCCAAGGTGAACCTGTGTAGCAAGTTTAGTGACCATAGTTTTTTGTTGTTGTTGTTGATGCTGACCTTTGACTTTGCAATCTCAAAGTCATAGTTACAGTTCAGGGTCACATGGTGAACCCGTGTACAAAGCTTGGTGACCCTAGCTTTAGTCTTTACTGGTCTTTTAGGGTTGAAGACAAGGAATTATTTAAAATAGAGGGGGGGTTTCCCCAAAACAAACATGATCTCCTATTGGGAATAAAATAAAAAAACTGAAATTATCCAAACTAAATCTTTTTTATAATAAAGTTTTGATCAAACAAAGATAAATCCACACATTTCTGATTAATAAAGAGCCAACTTAACTTTTAAGATGTTAACTTTGAGGGTGGAGGATGGGGTTAGAGCTGGAGAATACCATATTTGCTCTTGTGAATGGGAAAATAGATTTTCACGACATTCATTTTTTGACATTCTCCAAACAAAACAATTCAAATTTCAATTTAAAATTGATTTGTAGAGAGCCTAAGTCACGCTCCCTCTACTTCTGCATATGGGACCTTAAATCATAAAAAATCTCCATTCAAGTGAATGCCAAGAGAGAAATTATCTTTTGATCCCAATCGAATTTTGAGTTACACATATGCTTGTCAACTTAAAAGAATTTTCCACGTAAATAACAGTGTAGGCTGTTGTCTAACTGTTAAGGTATAAGGTTGTGAAAATGCATAAATTGAAAGACTACTAAACACAGACTCACATATCTTACATCATTGTTTTTAAAGAGGACCCAGGGGGAAGTAGTCAACAGTTCCGTGGATTAGCTACAGCTCTCAAAATACAGTACAATACATTTGTGTTGTTTTTTCTCCTCTTTGAATCCTTCTTTCATTGGTCAGAAAACAGAAGGTGAGCTTTAAGAGGGGAACCGCCATAATCATGTTTGGTGACGTGTATAGTCCAAGACAAGGGGATACAGCCCGCTAAACGATGTCACAAAAACTAAATATTGTGTTATTATATTACAACTGACAACTTTAATTACGTGGAAAATTATCTTTTAAATTGACAAACTTCATATGTGTAACTCATCGCAAAATTTGATCAGGATCAAAAGATAACACTGGTCAACACCAAATTTACTGTCTAAGTTTTTTTAGCTGATTTATGACAATTTTGATGTACTGAATCCAAAAATCCCATTGGTTTTGCTCAATCAGGTCAACTTCTTGAACTATGGCCACATGTTTTCTTACATTTTTATTTACAAGTACGGATATTTTTGCTTTATATGATCCAAAATTCTTTTTTATTTCTTGAAATTCTTTGAATTTTGAACAATGTTGATGTAACATTCAATTTATATGTACTCCTTTATCAGTGTCTACTATTCAATTTACAGTACAACTGTACAACTGCTGTACAACTGTTTATAACTTAACATAAAAACCTGACCTGATTGAGAGAAATGGATGTCATTTTTGGATTCAGCGGTGCAAAATTGTCTTAAATCAGTTGACAAAACACAGACAACTTACAAAAAAATTATTTTTGTTATGCTGTGTAATTTATCTCTCGCCATTCACTTCAATGGAGATATTTTTCCGATTTGAGGTCCCATATGCGGAAGTAGAGGGGGCGTGACTTAGGCTCTCTATTTCCCAGCCCTACCAAAGATAAAAAAAAAAGTTTGACCAGTAGAATAGGTTTATAAATAATAATAATAGCAATACTAATAATAAAATATTGATAAAGAATAAATACACAAGGTTTTCACTCCATAGCAATGCAATGCTCCAGTTAACATCCAATGTCACTACAATTTAGTATCTAAACTGTATCAACTTCTTCCAAAGTTGAAATAAAATTACAAACCTTATTCCTCCCAAAATTATAAAAGAAAGAATATAAATTCAAAATTCAAATTTTCTTTCATTACACGACACTTCTGAGAGTGCCTCTTTGTGCTTTCACAACAAAACCCCATAAAAAGAGCAATAAACCTTAACAAAAGTGCATTACTGGAAAACTGAAATTAAGCAGAGGACTCTGTTTAAAAATGGCATGCTGTCTCACACTTATTACACAAGTCTATTTAGCAACCAATGGGACATCTCAAAGGGATTTGCTTCATATTGCTGCCCCCTTCCATGAAACATTACATCTTGCATGTACTTGTCACATACAGAATCAATAAAAAAGCTTGAGGGAAACACCACATGGCCTTGTGTTATGCTGGAATAGCAGGGTGTGCAAACCCCTGTTTCTGCTGCATGCATTATACCACATCCTTGTCATTACAGCAGTACTGGGACCCCAGGGGATATGTATGCATTTATCACACTGACAATTACATGTTTTACAACAACATACTATATTGATAATTTTTAATTTTCTAACTGGAAAATTGTTAGTTTAATTAATAAGTTTTCTACTGGTGTGATTCTGTATATCTGAAAAAAAAAAAAAAAATTCTGTTAGAACTGTTTGCCGGGTCATGGACTATGTGATCACTGGAACCACATTGTCTTTCCAGGAAAAATGATAGCCAAGTTTGTGGACTTATCTCACTGGAAAGGAGTTGGTTTAGAAGTGCGAGTGGGTCTAAAATTAGCTCTAGCCAATGACCTAACTCTGGCTCCAAGCCTTCTTCCACACATGAGGAGGAACAAGTGTGGAAGCTGTCTTCCCACAGGTACTGAAATACACCAACAAATATCTGAACACTATGCTTAGCATTATTAGTAAAAAACAAAATACAAAATTCAACTATTACTTGAGAAATCCATATATCAATTTACATGAACTAACATGGCCAACAATTTAGTGGGCAATCACACTGCCTCACAGCTACGATACAAGGTTCCTGGTTGGAGCATCCTTTTCAACAGAGCCCTTTCTGTGTGGAGTTTCCATGTTATCCTTAGAGCCCATGTAGTCTTTCTCCATGTGATCATGTTTCCTCCCACAGTCCAAACGCGTGTTCAAATGTTAATACACACATATCTGACTGCTTCCTATTTGGGGTTGCCAGAGCAGATCATGGGTCCGCACATTTGATTTGACCTGGATTTTTACACCAGATGCCCTTCCTGATGCAACCCTCCCCATTTGCCCGGGCTTGGGACCGGCACTAGGAGTACACTGGTTTTGTGCGCCCCCCTTTGGCTGAGTAACCAACTTTTCTTTCCACATTCTATTTATGCTGAGCACCAAGCTAGAACACAGAAAGTATCCTTTTTATGGTCTTTGGTATGACCTAGCTGGGGCTTGAACCTACAACCTTCCAGGGCAGATGCTCTACCACTAGGTCACCACTCCGGTCTGTTAATAAGTGATTCCAAATTGCCCACAGATGTAAATTTGAGTGGCTGTAGTTATCTGTCT
Organism: Pholidichthys leucotaenia; assembly: GCA_020510985.1. Lineage (NCBI taxonomy): Eukaryota > Metazoa > Chordata > Actinopteri > Cichliformes > Pholidichthyidae > Pholidichthys > Pholidichthys leucotaenia. The sequence goes on from CM035839.1 coordinate 355,165,859, forward strand.
CTCTATGTTAGTCCTGCATTGGACCAGCAAACTTCATAGTGTAGTCCCCCCATGCCTAAACATGATAAGTGTCCAAGAGGATGGATGGATGGATGAAAACTGATTTACATAAAGTGAGTAGGGGTTCCTATATAATGTCTCAAGAGTTTAAAGTCCAGTTAAATATGTCCATGAATCAAATACATCAATTACACTGCATGGTTTTAGTTTGCATGCTTACAGCGGGGAAAATAAATACTGAACACGTCAACATTTTCTCATTAAACATATTTCTGATGGAGCAACTGACCTGAGATTTTCACCAGATATCAGTAACAACCCAGGTAATTCACACATACAAAAAATCAAGGCAACTGTGTTCACAAAACAAGTTATATTCAATAAAGTGGAATGACACCAGGAATAAGTATTGAACATTTGAAGAAAAAGAGGTGCAAAAAGGCATAGAAAGCCAAGAAACCACCTGAAATCCATCAGAATTTAGGAAGCCATCTCATCCCCCATCAGTGCAAATTAATCTCAGCTGGTTGAGGCCTGACTGATAGCTGTTATAAAGGTCTGTGAATATCAGATTCTCACACCACAAAGAACTCATGATGGGCAGAAGCAAAGAGCTCTCTCTCGACCTTTGTAACCTTATTGTTGCAAAACATAATGATGGCACTGGTTACAGGTGCATTTCTAAACTGCTGAAAGTTCCAGTGAGCACTGTTGGAGCCATCATTCGGAAGTGGAAAGAACATCATTTTACCATAAACCGGCCACAACCAGGAGCACTTCGTAAGATTTCTGACAGAGGAGTCAAACGAATTATCAGAAGAGTTATCGAAGAGCCAAAGACCACTCGTGGAGAGCTCCAGAGAGACCTGGAGTTAGCAGGTACTGCTGTTTCAAAGAAAACAATAACTAATGTACTCATCCGACATGGGCTCTATGCCCGCTCACCTTGCAAGACTCCATTGCTGAAGAAAAAGCATGTTGAAGCTCATTTAAAGTTTGCTGCACAACATTTGGCCAAGCCAGTAAAATACTGGGAGAATATAGTCTGGCCAGATGAAACCAAAATTGAACTTTTTGGATGCCACAACACACAGCATGTTTGTTGTGGCATCCAAAAAGAAATGGCACTACACATCCCATCATGGAGAGGGGGTGTTTTTCAGCACATGGTACATGCAGACTTCATATAATTGAAGGAAAGATGAATGGACAAATGTACAGAGACATCCTTGATAAGAATCTGTTGCCATCTGCCAAGATGCTGAAGATGAAACAAGGGTGGACATTTCAGCAAGACAATGATCCCAAACACACAGCCAGGGAAACTCTCAAATGGCTCCAGAGAAGGAATTAAAGCTGCTAGAATGGCCCAGTCACCTGACCTGAATCCAACTGAAAACATATGAAATGAACAGATAAGAGTTCATAGAAGACACCCACGGAACCTTCTAGATTTGAAGACAGTTTGTGTGGAAGAATGGCCTAACATCACTCCTGAGCAATGCCTGTGCCTCGTTTGTCCATACAGGAGGCGTCTAGAAGCTGTTATTACCAACAAAGGCTTTTCTACTAAATATTAAATGAATTTCACCAAGCATGTTAAATACTTATTCCCTGTGTCATTCCACTTTATTAAATATAACTTGTTTTGTGAACACGGTTGCCTTGATTTTTTTGTATGCATGGATTACTTGGGTTGTTACTGATATCTGGTGATAATCTCAGGTCAATGGCTCCATCAGAAATATGTTTAATGAGGAAAATGTTGACGCGTTCAATACTTATTTTCCCTGCTGTATCATGGTAGAGCATTCCTATTACATTAACAATGCAACTGTAGTCTCTCAGAAAAGTAAACTAAACAATCCTGGACAAAAATGCTTTTCCGTGTCAAATTCTTTATACGTGTGAAATAATGTAATGTAATAATCTTTGGATGACTATAATACAAATAGAATTTTTATTTTTAGTATACTTTATTAATCCCAGAGGGAAATCACACGGCATCCACCTGGATGGATGAGGCAGCCACGCAGTGCCAATCCCTTAGCCATTCACACCTAAGGCCACTTTACAGTCTCTAATTAACCTAACTTGCATGTCTTTTACCTGTGGGAGGAAACTGGAGTAGCCGGGGTAAACCCATGCAGACACGGGAAGAACATGCAAACTCCACACAGAAGGGTCAGTGATGATCAGGGGGTGGTATCGAACCCATGATGGTCAGGGGTGGAATCAATCCCGTGACCTTCTTGCTGTGCTGCCACAATGCTAGCCACTGTGCCACCAAGCTGCCCTAATACTCAGTTATCTTACTATGACTAAGTGAAAGAATTCTGTAATTAAAAATAAACTTGTCTGTATAAATACAAAAACACATGGTCAAAATCCTTATTCAGGGCATATGGCTTTTAAGCAGGATACCCCACACATATCATATGTTAATCCTGTCATTAATATGTAATCTATCTGTTCTACAAGGACTAGTCATTTCAAGGGTGCCCTTAACAGCATGTGGTCTGGAAATAGCACACTGGACTACAAACAGAATAGAATCAGTCAAATCAAAACACCATAACTCCTGTAACTAGCAAGGCCCTGAGCTCCTACATCTCAGCTAAAGACAAACCGCTGGCCTGTGTGACACCACAGATTAATTAGGGGTTCTTGCCGAGCCAGTGTTATCTAAACTGCTGTGATACAAAGAGCAAAGAGACCTGAGACTGTTAAAGCACAGTGGTCGATGTGGTATCTTCCACATCAATGGAAGTGTAGGCCATCCTTCTTTAAATATCTGTACTGCATGTCATGATTAACACAGACTGAATCCCCTAAATCGAGGATACACTATATTAGGAGATTCTGAGGTGCCCCCCCCCCCCCAAAAAACGGCTGTGTTCGCAAACGATAAACAGGTGTTTTACTGCTAGTTGCTTATGCTACGTTGCTAGCCACTTTCATTAGTCAGGTGGAAAAATAAAACAGGAAACAATCTGGCGATGTACATATCCTGTTAACCCCAAGCATCAGTGCTACGTTTGTCCCACTGTCAAGCAAAAATAACTGTTTTCCTTTAGCGCTGTTACACTAATAAAACGTTTTTGAAAAAGCAAACATCATGACCCTCTGCTACTTTACACTTAGCTTAGCCTCAAAACCTAGCAAAGAATGCACTAGCCAAGCCCGGTTACCTTATTGATCTCAGCTCTGCTCTTGGTCTCATCCAGCCGTCTCAAACACACACTCGGTTTTGCTCACAGGAGCCTCTGGGATTCTCGGTGGTGTCTTTCAGGATTGCAGTGGTACTGCTGGTGTGCCGACGTTACTAGTGAAAGCTGGCGTGAGCGTTTAAGACAATAAATCTGTTTATTGGACTCCCCTCCTTGTGTGTGCGCCGCGCAGCGATGAGTGCTGCGGGAGCGAGTCCACGGGCTAAACCATTGGCCTTGTGTGTGTGTGTGGGGGGGGACCAAGGAAGTGCTGAAGTTTGCATTCGTCATCCGACCCTAAAGCGTTACTTCGTTGTAAAGGACTGCATGTCACTTCTTTAGATATGGCTGTTGAATAGTTGTGAGGAAAAGGAAAAAAAAAATCTCCCTGAATATTTCACACACTAAGGCGGCCATAAACAATCGTAGGCTTCGGTCGGGCTCCTCACATAAACACACGGGAGCTACCTAGCAACTGAGTCGCTGGCCGTGGTGCTAAAAACAACCCCGGTAACTCCCGCAAAACTGCAAGGATACGCGCTTTCATTTAAAACATTCTCCAACAAAACTTTTTCACATCCATTTATTTATCCATTTCCATTTGAGTTTATTAATGTGTGTGCAGTTCGTATTTTCCAGTTTGTTGTGAAGACGATATAAAGTCCAATAATCAACTAACTAACTAACTAACCTGCACTTATATAGCGCTTTTCTAGTCACAAAGACCACTCAAAGCGCTTTCACTAGTACTAACCCTCTATTCTAAGGGCCTATAGGAAACAGATATCTAGGGACAATTTAGAACAACCAATTAACCTAACATGCATGTCTTTGGATTGTGGGAGGAAACCGGAGCCCCCGGAGTAAACCCACACAGCACAGGGAGAACATGCAAACTCCATACAGAAAGGTTCCAACCCCTGCCAGCCTGGGGATTTGAACCAGGAACCTTCTAGCTGTAAGGCAACAGTGCTAACCACTGCACCACCATGCTGCCAAGTATCAAGTATTATTTAATTTATATTTAGGGATAAACTCTTTTATTGAGGACCATGATTAGCACTGAAAAAAAAAAGATTATTTCAGATTTGTGTAAGCTATAACTTTAGCCCAAACCCTTTTCCGACCATTTTTTTATTGTTCTCATACTGTATGTATCAAAAACAGAGAATTTATTTATTTAGTTTAGTTTTATTGTGTTTTTTTGGGGGGGGGGGGGCAGGGGGACGGCATGTCTGAAATATTTTTTTTTTTTTTACTTTGTTTTGCTCTGTCCAGTGTTGGTAGCCTATTCTATCTACAGGTGCATCTCAATAAACTAGAATATCATCAAAAAGTTAATTTATTTTAGTAATTCAATTCAAAAAATGAAACTCATATATTGTATAGATTCTTTACATCCATAGTGATATATTCCAAATGTTTATTTATTTTAATTTTGATAATTATGGTTTACAGCAAATGAAAACAAAAAAAACCAACAGTTTCTAAAAAGATTAGAACATTGTATAGGATCAGGTTTTTTTTAAAAAAAAAGTGGATTGTTCATAGAAATGTTGGCCAACTGAAAAGTATGTCCATGTACACACTCAATACTTGGTCGGGGCTCCTTTTGCATGAATTACTGCATCAATGAGGCATGGCATAGAGGCGATCAGCCTGTGGTATTGCTGGAGTTTTATGGAAGCCCAGGTTGCTTTGATTTATTTTTTATTTAACCTTTATTTAACCAGACAGGACAGATTAAGAACACATTCTTATTTACAACTGTGGCCTGGGGGAAAGGGGCAAGGAACAACTCACATTCATACCTCCCCAGTGACATAACGCACGGATCAGGAGACGCACACACACAGGCTCAGAGAAGTTCAAATAGTTTATTAGCAACAGGGGTGAATGGATGTGTGTCTGCGGGATGTAAATGCATTGGTGGCGGCGTCTGCTTCGGGCACAGAGGCAGGAGACCGTACAGCCGGCAACCCTATGGGAAAGAGCACAAGGACACAGGGTGACGGGCACACACCAACACAGGAGGAGAATGAGCGAGAGAGGAGCTTACTTGCAAGGGACAGATGACTGGCACCACAAGGACGGGACCCGGAAGACAGCCACCTGCAGGGCTCAGTGCAGCAGCGAGGAATGGCGAGGGAGAGGCATTGTCCGCCGCCGAGGAATCCACCTGTGCACAGGGGAGCAGACTGGAAAGAAAGGAGGTAAGGGCTTCTTACCAAAAGCGTCGTGCTGAAGGAAAGGTTTGACTCACGATGATGAGTAGCGAAGTCTGACGGCTTCAGGCCGAAGCTCAGGGCGAGGCGCCTTATATTCCTCGCCGCTGATGATGTGCAGGTGTGCGTGCAGGTGGCGCCGCTGATGAGCGGCGCGGCGTGACAGTACTCCCCCCTCTAGCAGCGCCTCCTGGCGATGGCTTCTCTGGGTGCGCTCGGTGGAAATCAGCGATGAGCGAGGGGTCTAACACAAACGACGGGGGCACCCACTGTCGATGTTCAGGCCCATAGCCCTCCCAGTCCACCAAATACTGCAACCCACGACCCCGGCGCCGGGAGTCCAGGATGGAAGAGACGGCCCAGGCCGGATGGCCACCAATCATCCGGGGCGCGGGTTGCGCAGCAGGAGGAGGGCAAAGGGGGTCGGAGACTGCCAGCTTCACCTTGGACACGTGGAAGGTGGGATGGATGCGGAGGGAGGGGGGAATAGCCACACGCACAGCTACCGGGTTGGTGATCTGGGTGATGGGGTAGGGTCCCATAAAGCGCTGTGCCAGCTTCCTCCTCTCGCCTTTCAATGTTATGTCCTGGGTTGACACGTAGACTCGTTGCCCAACTCTGTACGCCGGGGCAGGTCTTCTGTGCCGGTCCGCCACAGTTCTGTTGCGCTCCGCAGTGCGTAAAAGCGCATTACGCGCAGATGCCCAGATGGAGCGGAACTGCCTGAGATGCACCCTAACTGAAGGGACAGTTACCTCACTCTCCTGCGCTGGGAACAGCGGGGGGTCGTAACCCAGGGACGCCTTGAAGGGGGACATCCCTGTAGCAGAAGAGCGAGCGGTGTTGTGGGCGTATTCAACCCAGGCAAGATGGTTACTCCAGGACGTGGGTTTGGATGCAGTCACACAGCGGAGCGCAGCCTCCAGCTCCTGGTTGGTCCGCTCACACTGCCCGTTGGATTGGGGGTGATGGCCGGAGGAGAGGCTCACCTTGGCTCCGATGGCGTTACAAAACGACTTCCAAACCTCAGAGGAAAATTGGGGCCCCCGGTCCGAGACCACGTCCACCGGAATCCCGTGCAGCCTGACCACGTGTTGGATGAGGAGATCCGCCGTCTCCAGGGCAGTAGGGAGACCTCGCAGGGGAACGAAGTGTACCGCCTTGGAGAAGCGATCCACGATGGTCAGGATGGTGTCGTAGGAGTTGGAGACTGGGAGTCCGGTGACGAAGTCCAGGGCGATGTGCGACCAGGGCCTGCCAGGGACGGGCAGGGGCTGGAGCAGACCCGCTGGAGGGGCGTTTCCCGACTTATTGGTGGCACAAATTGGACAAGCCCGGGCGTAGCGGGCCGCATCCCTCCGCAGGCCCGGCCACCAAAAGGACCGCTGGAGGAGATCTATCATCCGGGAAGAGCCAGGGTGGCAAGTGAGCCTGGAGGTGTGTAGCCAGTGGATGACCTCTCCTCGAACCGCAGATGGCACGAATAGTCTTCCCTCTGGTCCGCCGCCAGGGTCAGGTTCCACCTCCTGCGCCTTCCGGATCTTGCTCTCTATGTTCCAGGAGATGGCTCCCACGACGCACGACCTGGGCAGGATGGTGTGGAGCGCGTCCTCCGACTCCTCGGGGGCGAATTGCCTAGAGAGGGCGTCGGGCAGGCCGTTCTTGGAGCCAGGCCTGAAGGTGATGGAAAACTGGAACCTGGCGAAGAACAAGGACCAGCGCGCCTGGCGGGCGTTCAGGCGCTTGGCAGATCGTTCTTGTGGTCCGTCAGGACCACGAACGGCAGGTCCGCCCCCTCTAGCCAGTGACGCCACTCTTGCAGCGCGAGCTTGATGGCGAGGAGCTCTCTGTCCCCCACGTCGTAATTTCTCTCCGCCGGGGACAAGCGCCGGGAGAAGAAGGCGCAGGGCCTTTTGGCGCCGTCGTCAGGCGACCGCTGGGATAGCACCGCCCCCACTCCTGTGTCCGAAGCATCCACCTCCACGATGCACTGCAGCGCGGGGTCGACCTGGCGAAGGACCCGGGAGGAGGAGAACTCCGCCTTCAGCGCCTGAAAAGCAGTTGCGGCCTCTTCGGTCCACCGGAACGGGACCTTAGGGGACGTGAGGCGGGTCAGCGGTCCGACGATGGTGCTGAAGTTTGGGACAAAGCGGCGGTAGAAGTTCGCGAACCCCACAAACTGTTGCACCTGTTTCCTCGAGGCAGGTGTAGGCCACTCTACCACCGCCTTCACCTTCTCTGGGTCTGGACGCACCTGGTCGTGAGCGATGACGAATCCCAGGAAGGATGTTGTTCTAGCATAAAATTCACACTTCTCAGCCTTCACGTATAGCCGGTTCTCCAGCAGCCTTTGGAGGACCCGCCTCACATGGACCTGGTGCTCGTCCCTGGACTTGGAGAAGATGAGTATATCGTCCAGGTAGATGAACACAAAGAGGCCGATGAAGTCCCGGAGGACGTCATTGATGAGGCGCTGAAAGACGGCAGGAGCGTTGGTCAACCCGAACGGCATTACCAGGTATTCAAAGTGGCCGTTCGGGGTACGGAAGGCTGTCTTCCACTCATCTCCCTCCCGGATCCGGACGAGGTGGTATGCGCTGCGTAGATCCAGCTTGGTGAACCAGGTCGCCCCCTGGAGGGAGTGGAAAGCGGTGTCCATGAGGGGCAGGGTGTAACGATCCCTCTCCGTGATGTCATTTAGGGCCCGATAGTCAATGCAAGGACGGAGGGATCCGTCCTTCTTTCCGACAAAGAAGAACCCCGCCCCCACGGGTGATGAAGATGGGCGGATTATCCCAGCACTCAGCGACTCTTTTAGGTAGGCGTTCATCGTCTCCTTCTCCGGCGCCGACAGACTGTAGAGCCGACCAGAAGGTAAGGGTGCCCCCTGGCGGAGGTTGATGGCGCAGTCATAGGGCCGATGAGGAGGGAGAGACATGGCCTTGGTCTTACTGAATACCATACCCAGGTCGTGAAATTCTAGGGGCACCAGAGACAGGTCCGGGGGTGCAGCGTCCATAGGAGAGAGAGAAACGGACGGAGAGCAGGCAGTGGATTGAAGGCAGGTGCCCATGCAGAACGTGCTCCATGCCGACACCCCGGCTGACTTCCAATCCAGGACAGGGTTGTGGAGGCGTAGCCAGGGATACCCCAGGATAACGGGCGACACAGAGTTGGGCAGGACGTAGAAGGTCATCTCCTCCCGGTGGTTTCCTGAGATAATCACCGGGACAGGAACAGTCTGGTGCATCACTCTCCCAAGGGAGGCACGAGAGAGGTTGACCAGGGAGATGGGGTCTCTCAGTGCCTGGCAGCGGATGTCCAATTGGGTTGCCAGGCTTTGTGAAATAAAGCTGCCTTCTGCGCCCGAATCCACCAGTGCGTGGGTGAGATGCCCAGTGGGATTGTGGCAGAAACGGACCGGCAGCTTCAATTGTGTGTGTGAGTTTAACCGATTGAGATCCGCAAGGCCCCCTACAGTGACTCCCGGACCCCGCCGACTGGCTTTCCGTGGGCAAAGCTTCACCGTGTGTTGGTCATCTCCGCAATACATGCATAGATCCAACTCACGGCGGCGTTGTCTCTCCGCAGGTGAAAGCTTTGTCCAGCCCGTCACCATCGGCTCCGACTCCTCGGGGCACGATGGTGGCGGCGCCGCCAGGGGGCGAGCTTGGAACAGGCGCGGCAAGGCTCCACGAGGGCGAGAAGAAGACGACTTCCGCCCCAAGGAGCGCTCGCGCAGCCTGTTATCCAAACTAATCGCTAAGGATGTCAGCTCCGCTAGCGTCTCAGGAATATCCCGCCCAGCCAGTTCATCCCTCAGATCATCATTGAGGCTGCGGAGAAAAAGGCCGCAGAGGGAGCGTTCCTCCCAGCCTACTTCCTCCGCCGCTACCCGGAAGTCGACCGCGTAGTCCGCTGCCAACCGGCTTCCCTGCTGGAGGGCGAGAAGCCGATCGACCTGGACCGTCTCGGTTGGAGTATGGTCAAAGACCTCCAGGAAGCGCCTCATGAATTGGTCATATGTGAGGGCGGCATAACTGGGCCTCGCCATTACGGCGTAGGTCCACGTTAAAGCTCGCCCCTCCAGGAGATTCCCGATATAACCAATTCGGCTATGATCTGAGGGAAAGTCTCCGGGCACACGGTGGAAAACGGACTCACACTGCATAATAAACCCCCGCGCTCCGCCGAGCTTACCGCTAAAGCGGGCGGGGGTTGGAATGGGTGTGAGCCGAACCGGTGCACTCGGAGCCTGCTGGATGGCCACTGGAGCAGCAGGAGCCGCGCCACCCTGACGAGCCGGGGGGAACGACTGTTTGGGGTCCAAGCGGCCCAACCGGTTAGTCAAATTTAACAATTGATTGAAAATCACCTGTTGCTGATAGGCTAATTGATCCACTCGAGCCTCGAGAGTGGAAAACCGGTGTGCGAGCCCGCCGTCTGCCGAGCCGCTCTGCTGAAGCCGTACTGACATAACGCATGGCTCAGGAGACGCACACACACAGGCTCAGAGAAGTTCAAATAGTTTATTAGCAACAGGGGTGAATGGATGTGTGTCTGCGGGATGTAAATGTATTGGTGGCGGTGTCTGCTTCGGGCACAGAGGCAGGAGACCGTACAGCCGGCAACCCTATGGGAAAGAGCACAAGGACACAGGGTGACGGGCACACACCAACACAGGAGGAGAATGAGCGAGAGAGGAGCTTACTTGCAAGGGACAGATGACTGGCACCACAAGGACGGGACCCGGAAGACAGCCACCTGCAGGGCTCGGTGCAGCAGCGAGGAATGGCGAGGGAGAGGCATTGTCCGCCGCCGAGGAATCCACCTGTGCACAGGGGAGCAGACTGGAAAGAAAGGAGGTAAGGGCTTCTTACCAAAAGCGTCGTGCTGAAGGAAAGGTTTGACTCACGATGATGAGTAGCGAAGTCTGACGGCTTCAGGCCGAAGCTCAGGGCGAGGCGGCTTATATTCCTCGCCGCTGATGATGTGCAGGTGTGCGTGCAGGTGGCGCTGCTGATGAGCGGCGCGGCGTGACACCCAGTTGATGCCAATTAACCAAACCTGCATGTTTTTGGCCCCTGCGGAAGGAAATCGGAGAAATCCCAGAGTAAACCCACACAGACACAGGGATAACATGAAAACTCCACACAGAAAGATCACCGTTGGTCAGGGGGTGGGATCGAACTCGAGATCTCATGGCCAAAGGGGAGTTGCTGTGCTGCCACAGTGCTAACCACTGTGTCACCATGCTTTGATAGCGGCCTTCAGCTCATCTGCATTGTTGGGTCTGGTGTCTCTCATCTTCCTCTTGACAATACTCCATAGATTCTCTATGGGGTTTTAGGTCAGGAGAGTTTGCTGACCAATCAAGCACAGTGATACTATGGTCATTAAACCAGGTATTGGTACTTTTGGCAGTGTGGGCAGGTGCCAAGTCCTGCTGGAAAATGAAATCAGCATCTTCATAGAGCTTTTCAACAGAGGAAAGCATGAAGTGCTCTAAAATTTCCTGGTAGATGGCTGCACTGACTTTAGACTTTATAAAACACAGTGGACCAACACCAGCAGATGACATGTCCCCCCCAAATCATCAGTGACTGTGGAAACTTCACACTGGACCTCAAGCAACTTAGATTCTATGCCTCTCCACTCTTCCTCCAAACTCTGGGACTTTGATTTCCAAATGACAGAACTTGGCACCTGATTTGGGGAGCCATGTCATCTGCTGGTGTTAGTCCACTGAGTTTTATAAAGTCCGAAGTCAGTGCAGCTGTCTACCAGGACATTTTTAGAGCACTTAATGCTTCCCTCTGCTGACAAGCTTTATGGAGATGTTGAGTTCATTTTCCAGCAGGACTTGGCATCTACCCACACTGCCAAAAGTACCAATACCTGGTTTAATGACCATGGTATCATTGAGCTTGACTAGCCAGCAAACTCACCTGACCTAAACCCCACAGAGAATCTATGGGTACTGTCAAGAGGAAGATGAGAGACACCAGACCCAACAATGCAGACAAGTTGGAGGCCACTATACAAGCAACCTAGGCTACCATAACACCTCAGCAGTGCCAAAGGCTGATTGTGTCATGAATGGTCCCTCGGGGCAGAGAGACGAGACCCACGTGCCAACTGTAAGTTTGGGCAATTTATTACAGAAACAAACAAAAAAGTTCAATAACTGCTCAAAAATACAAAAATACAATGAGGGAGAAAAACTTGCGAGAATACACGCCAAAGAGAGGTAGGACTCTGGCGGAGATAAGGAGAACGTCCAACAATCAAGACAGCGGCCATGACAGAATGAAAATAAGGCCCTTAAATAAGGACCAAAACCCATTAACATGATGAACCACAGGTGTGGGTACCTGAACTGGGCAGGAGAAAGCGAAGATGTATAATTTGGATCACGTGCGGCAATGAGAGGGAGGTGAACCAAAACTGACGACTGACAGGGCACACCCACGCAAGCTTCATGTCCCTTACAGTTGTCAACAGTAAAAGAAAAACACTGGGGACATACAGAATGAAATAACATACAAAATGAATATAAATAAACACAGAATAAAAATATGACTCTAACACAAACAGGAAAATCGCAAGCAAAACAAAAAACACATAAACCCAAAAGGCATGAGATGCAACAGATGAGTGATTAGACAGAAGAAGTCATGAGACCGAGTATGGCGGAAAACTCCAGCACTCGGCTCATGACAGAGCCCTCCTCTCAAGGGGTGGACCCCAGACACCCCAGAGTAACATCAAAAGAAAAAGAAAAAACCTGTCTTCCCCAGCAAGGCACAACAATAACTCACCCAGGGTGGGTGGTGGGGGGAACAGGCCAGGAGGGAACAAAACAAAACCCCACTCAGGAGCCACACCAGTCAGTCCCTCAACCCCCAAAACCCCCTGGACCGAGGAGCTGAACAGTTTAGGCGGGCGACCAGAGTCCCAGGCCCGCCAGATAGTGTGATAGTACGAGTCGGGTGGCCTCCCAGAGAACATGGACCACCCAACTCTGCAGTACAGTCTGTCGGGTGGCCTGCCATAGTTTTTCAGCCACCCAAACAGAAGAAGTGGCCCAGGAGGCGGCCACCTGATGGGAAGGGTGAATAGAGAGCAGGCGAGGGGAGTCGAGGGAACCCTGATGACGTCAGGCAGCGGAGGAGGAACCACGACGGTGTCTGGCAGCGGAGGAAGAACCACAATGGTGTCTGGCGAAAGAGGAGGGAGCTCGACCCCTTTGGTCAGGCCAGCAGCACCCTTGGTGGTCCAAGATTGGAACAAGGCTGCACCCGTGGTGGCTTTGAGCTGGAGCGAAGCTGCACTCACAGTGGCTCTGGGCTGGAGCGGAGCAGTTCTCTCGGTTGACCCAGACTGGGCCATTGCTGCACCCTCGGCGGACCCGGACTGGGCCACGGCTGCACCCACAGTGGCCCCTGGGCTGGGGTGTAATGCCCATAGCGGGCCCCCACTGGAACTCAGCACCCAAGTTGGACTCAAGTTGGGGCGTAGCACCCACAACGGTCCCCGACTGGCATACAACACCCATGGAGACCCGGACAGGAGAGGAGCTGCTCCCACGGAGGTCCCGGGCTGGGAGAGAGCACCCGTGACAACCTCAGCGGGGGTGCTGGACCCAGGACAACCTCAGGCGGTGAGTCTGGACCCACGGAGACTTCTGGCACAGGTGGATCTTTCCCAGCGACCCTGGGAGAAGGCTCAGAAAAAACAGGCAGAGGAACAGGGTCAAGGTCACCGGCAGCGGTGGAGCCCGGCGAGGTGAGGTCAGGCGCAGCTGACAGCTGCACCTGGCTCCCCTCACCAAGAGCCAGACAAGACCGCTCCAAAACAGATATGAGGAAAATAAAGGAGAACACTTGCCTGAGCTTGAGCGCCACCACCTTCCAGGACTCCGTCAATCCAGGCGATGGTTCTCCAGGCTCAGCCCTCTGGAGGTCCAGCTCCAACTCTGCTGCAGCGGCCCCTGCAGCAGGCATGGAGGTTGGCGCAGTCTCGGTGCCCCCATTCAAAGTGACCCATGCTCATGGCTCGTCTGGTGTGGAAGCTGGGGGTCGGCTCACCGCTGGCACTGGAACTAGGTCCTCCAGGGCCATGGGCTCCTCCAATGCCCAGCGGTTTTCTGGGGCTGGCGGACACTTAGGGGCGAGAGGAAGAGACACAGAGTGGGTAGGTGAGAAACTGGCAGCTGCAACAGGTGGTGAGAGCTCAGGGGACTGCATACCCTGAGCCTCACTACTGGGAATCAGACAAGGCATATCATTATAAAATGAAGGGGAATGAAATGACACTTGCCTATGTTCCTGGGTTGTGATGTTTTCTGATGCAGCTGTCATGTAGTCACCCCTTTCTGTGTCTACGGTGGAAGCGGGCCCCTCAGAGGATCGTGGAGGAGCTGCCGCTGCAGGCACAGAGCTGGGCGGAGCTGGAGGAGAAATGGCCAAACCCTCAGCAGCGGGAAAAGATGCCAAGGAGAAGGAAGAGGCAGCAGCTGCAAGAAAAGTAGGTGCTGGCAAGGCAGCCGAGGGGGAAAATGACAAAGAAAGCACTGCTGTGGAGGTCGTCTCCCTCTGTGAAGGAGGGGCTGCTGACTGGGAGGCAGAGGTGTTTTTCTGGCAGCCCGGAGTGGGATGACAGCGTCTCGGAACTGGCGATGCAGGAGCTGGAGGCGAAGCTGGCGAGCAGGGAGGGGTGAAGGATGTCTGCCGTGGAGGGTGTCTCCGTGTTGGTTTCGGCTCTGCTGGAGACGGCCCCATCGTCAGCCCGGAAAACAATCATTGCAGCGCGGAAACCGTGGACAACAGTTCTGCATATTGGGCATATTTCCACAGACCGGGGGATGCCTCCAGTATTCCCACTACTCCATTCAAACTCTCCTAGGTTTTTTTGGTCCGCAGGTGGCGAGAGCTTGATCCACAAAACTTTTGATAAAGTCAGCAGCCCACTCCTTCTCCAGACTCGGGGAACCTGCTGCCAATCTCCCTTTATTAGATGGAGGCCAACAAACCAGGGACATGATAGCTCCAAAGACAGGTGAGAGAAACACAAAAGGGAAAAAAATCCACAAACTCACAGTGGCTGGGTCTCTACTGGCTGCTGTGTTCTGTCATGAATGGCCCCTCGGGGCAGAGAAACGAGGCACACGCGCCAACTGTGAGTTTGGGCAATTTATTACAGAAACAAACAAAAAAGTTCAATAACTGCTCAAAAATACAATGAGGGAGAAAAACTTACGAGAATACACACGAGAGCGAGGTAGGACTCTGGGGGAGATAAGGAGAATGTCCAACAATCAAGAGACAGAGATATGCTGCACTTTTGATCGATGTAATATTCTAATTTTTTGAGAAACTGAATTTTGGGTTTTCATTAGCTGTAAGCCATAATCATCAAAATTAAAAGAAATAAACACTTGAAATATATCACTGCGCATAATGAATCTATGCAATATATGAGTTTCACTTTTTGAATTGAATTACTAAAACAAATTAACTTTTCGATGATATTCTAATAATTCATTGAGATGCACCTGCATCATCTATCTATCTATCTATCTATCTATCTATCTATCTATCTATCTATCTATCTATCTATCAGTCCACAGTATTTAGTGCTCTGAACACAAGATTACTTCTTTTTTCTTTCAGAAAAATATATGCATTGCAAGAAAATGACTTTTTTGCATGTTGCAATTTACTGCAAACTAAGGTGGCAAATAATTTATGGCTTAAAAAGTAATCCTTAAGCTTAATTGAGTTTGTGTTTTTTTCTTGTATTATGTGTTTCACCGTTTTGATCATATGGGATTGAAGTGAATGCTGAATAACATATTGTCATGGGTGGTGAGAGCGTGCCCCCTCCTAGCCGTTTTTCCTCTCCTCAGGTCATCAACGCACCTGAGTGAGAAGACGCACCTGCTCCCTCTCATCAGCCAGCATTTATAAGGAAGCGCTCTTCAGTGACTCAACGCTGGCTTGTCTGGGTATACTGCCCGTTATTAGGACAAGCAAGTATAATCGTTCACACAGGTGGAAACGTTACTCACTTGTTTCTTCTCTTCTCCCTTCAGGTTGCTGCCATCGTGCGGGTGTGTCTCTGGGACTGCGAGCGCTCTCCTGCCATCTCGTCGCCATTCTATGCCACTCAACCTCCACCCGGTCAGGCACCACCAGCTCCATTCCCTTCACCCTGCTGGTTCGTCTATTCCCCGCTGGGGCCCTACCGGTTCTCCCTTGGAGCTGACGTAAGTGGTAATTTGGCCAGCCCATTTTCCCTTACTCTGTTCTTCCATTTACAGCTCTCGTCTTCTCTCCACAGGCCGTTTCCTCTGGCGAGTGATTGTTTCAGTAGCTGTGCATCTATTTTGACATTTAATAAAGATCTCAGACGTGTGTTGTGGTTTGATTGCTCTTTCTTGTTGCTGCATTGGGCACGTGAGCTGATTGTTAATTACAATCATGAAAACATATAATACTGTAAAATAAAGTATCATTTCCAGGTTTCTATAATTGTTATACAGCCATAGTTAATTAGTTATTTTTTATAAGCTCTTTATTATGTTGCATCTTTTCTCTATTTCTTTTCTTTAAGTGCAGTTGTTTCATGGGCGTTACTTTTTAATAATTCATTATTCTATAACATTTCCAGGTTAAATCCACAAAGCACGAAATTAGCAGGCATTTTTTTAGGTTTAAATGTTGGTTTAAATGCTGACCATTAAAATATTCTTACAACAGAACATTAAAAAAGATGAACAATAGCTCCTGAAGCTCATCAGTGTGTCATGTGTCTGAGCTCATGTTTTCACTGAGCTCAGACCCTCACCTTATCCCTAAGTATCGTATATCTGATTAGCTTGATTTTGTTAGTTTCCTGTATATATTTTTGGGTTTGTTTACATTTGGGCCTCCCCTTTTCCCAGACACTCCCTTTAACTGCTCACAGTCTGCTCCCCTCTCAGCTCAGATGTGAGTAGTTGGTCTAAATAGGTTACCTGCTAGCTCAGTGACTCACACCTGCAGCTCATTCTCTTCTGTGTACTTAAGCACTGCCTTTCCATTGTGTTAGTGTGGCAATATTGGATCAACTACAGATCATGCCACTTCTCCCAGCCTCTGAGGTGTCTTTAACTTCTCCAGAGTGCCCCTGTTCTGAGGCTCATTCTGTAAGTTATTCTTGTTTGGCATTTTTTGTATTTACTGCACTGTTTCTGGACTTTATGTTTTGCTTTTTTTTTTGTTAATAAATGTCACAAACTCAATTCAGCGCCTGGGTTTGCCTTCCTGCCCCGTAGGGGCATTCATGACACAGTGGACTTGCAAAAGAAATTCATTGCAAAATTTTGTTGAGCAGATTAAAAACCCGACAGCTATTTTTTTTATTTGTACTTCATCGAAGTTATTTGTTTTTGATTTGATTTAGATTTTGTGTACTTTATTGATCCCCAGAGGGGAAATTCAGGGCATCCGCCTGGATGGATGAAGCAGCCACGATATGGCGCTGTCCCTTCACCATTCACACACATTTACACCTAGGGCCACTTTAGAGCCTCCAATTAACCTAACCTACATGTTTTGGGGGGTTTTTGGCCTGTGGGAGGAAACCGGAGAAATCTCGGGGCAAACCCACGCAGACACGGGGAGAACATGCAAACTCCACACAGATCACTGTTGGTCAGGGGCTGGGATCAAACCCTGGATCCCATGGCCAAGGGTGAGTTGCTGTGCTGCCACAGTGCTAACCACTGTGCCACCTCACCGCCCACCACCTGTTGTCCCTGTGTAGATCCATCCATCCATCTTCTACTGCTTATCCAGGGATCCGGGTCACTGGTTCACCACACAGTTCACCATGCAGTTCACCATGATCCCCATGATCCTTCCTGGTGAGCCCAGTGGAGAGTGCACCCACGTGCCTCCTTTGGGTACTCTGTGTCCTTGATGTATCTTTTTCATAGGGATCTGTTGGACTGAGTTCTTGGTCTGGCCCTTCATCCAGGACCAGTTTGCCTTGGGAGATCTTATGAGGCAAGCTGCCCCTCACAACATATAGCTACTGAGATCACTTGGGCACTCAAAGCCCTCCACTATGATAAGATGGTGATCCACAAAGGGGTCCCTGTGCAGATGACATCCCAAATGATCAGTTTTTCATTATTTTGTTTTGCTATGTGAGTTTTTGGGTATAAACACAAAAATCATTATTCCTTGTATTGAGCTACAAAGCCCTTAAATTATGTGTAATTCTTTGTTGTCAGGAAATATGCACTCTGCTTTGTATTTGTCTTACTGCTTTGAAAAGTAGTGATGGGCAAATGAGGCTTTCTGGAGGACTTGAGGCCTTTCCTCAAAATACTTTACATAGACAAGGCCTCATGTGGGACTTCATTTTCTCTACCGGGCCATCTAGTGGACAAAACATATACAACATGCTGATTTTTACAAGGGTGTTCGGAGCGGCACGGTGAAGCAGTGGTTAGCACTGCGGCAGCACAGCAACTCACCCTTGGCCGGGGGATCCTGGGTTTGATCCCAGCCTCCGACCAACAGTGATCTGTGTGGAGTTTGCATGTTCTCCCCGTGTCTGCGTGGGTTTACTCCTGGATTTCTCCGGTTTCCTCCCACATGCCAAAAACATGCAAGTTAGGTTAATTGGCATCAAAACTGGGGATTCTAAATTGTCCTTAGGTATGACTGTGAGAGTGAATGGTTGTCTGTCTCTGCTATGAGGAATAAAACGGCACGCCTGCTTGTGCAAGAAAAAGTAAGAAATTGCCAGTCTCTTTATTCCTGCGAGTCCTACATTGGTGACCCCGACAACAGTCTGTCAATCGTATTCACAGACAGCTTTGAATGGTCATGCCGGCTAACGTGGTTTCTCTCAAGCTACCGAAGTTCTGGGAGTCATCTGCTTCACCGTGGTTCACCCAGACAGATGCTCAGTTTGCCCTGCGAGAGATCACGGCAGACAACACAAAGTATTATTATGTAGTTTCTGACCTTTTTTTAAAAAATTTTGTATACTTTATTGCTCCCCAGAGGGGAAATTGAGGGCATCCACCTGGATGGATGAAGCAGCCACGGTACGGCACTATCCCTTTATCATTCACACACACATTCACACCTAGGGCCACTTTAGAGTCTCCAATTAACCTAACCTGCATGTTTTTGGCCTGTGGGAGGAAACCGGAGAAATCCCGGAGTAAACCCATGCAGATACGGGGAGAACATGCAAACTCCACACAGATCACTGTTGGTCAGGGGCTGGGATCGAACCAGGGATCCCATGGCCAAGGGTGAGTTGCTGTGCTGGCGTAGTGCTAACCACTGCGCCACGGTGCGGAGTTCTACAGGGAGTTCTACAGCAGCCAGGGTGGTGAGTTTGATCAAAAATCCCCCATAGCAGGATAAATATGTAACACTCAAAACCCACCTGCTTAAAACTTTTGAACTCTCTGATGCGGAGCAAGCCATCTGCCTCTTCTCGCTACAAGGCCTCGGCGACAGTAAACCATCTGAACTGATGGACAGGATGCTGGATCTCTTGAGTGAGCATGAGCCAGGTTTCCTCTTCGTTCAGCTTTTTCTGCGACAGCTACCCTCACAAGTACGAGCTGCTTTAGCTAATACCACCATCACTGACAGTCGTGCTCTGGCTGAGGAAGCTGATAAATTTTTCCTGGCTGAGCAGCAACATTGCGCAGCTGCTTTGTTACCCACCACACACCCTCCACTGCTGCCCAGGGACGGGATGGCTGCTGCAGTCACTGCACCCCCCAAGCGGCAACATGAATCTGATTGGTGTTTTTACCATGCAAGATCTGGAGCTAAAGCCAAGCGCTGCTGCCCTCTGTGTGATTTCAATATGGCAGGAAACGCCGGGGCCGGCAGTCAGTAGTGGCCATGACTGTCGGCCAAAATGGAAAGCTGCTTTTTATTCATGACACCAACTCTGGCCACTGTTTCCTGTGTGACACAGGTGTACAGAAGAGGGTCCTACACGCATCAAAGCTAGACATCCTGGATGGGGCTATGGCCCCCCTACGAAAGCAGCAAATGGAAGCCCCATACGCACTTATGGCACCAGATATGTCCAGTTGTGTTTTGGTGGACAGCAGTTTGGCTGGGACTTCATCATGGGGGAGGTTGCTGTACCCCTCCTTGGAGCAGATTATTTATGTGCCCATGATTTGCTGGTTGATGTCAAAAACCACCATTTGATCAATGCCACCACGTTCTGCTCATATGCATGCACATCAGGCAGCCCAACTTCCAGTGCATTGTCTAGTTCTCTCTCTGCACCCAACGATTTTCTCCAGCTGTTTGCTACTTTTCCTACACTCACACAGCCTACCTTCTCATCTGCAGCTGTAAAGCACGGGGTGGAGCACCACATTGCCACCACAGGCCCACCAGTTCATGCACGTTTCTGGCACCTAGATGCTGCTAAATTAGCAGTAGCCAAAGCAGAATTTGAAAATATGGAGTGCCTTGGTGTCATCCGCTGCTCCAACAGTTCCTGGGCATCGCCGCTCCACCTCGTCCCAAAGCCAGGGGGTGAATGGCGCCCATGCGGTGATTACCGCCGGCTCAATGACGCTACAACCGCTGACCGCTACCCGGTCCCACACGTTCAGGATTTTTCTGCCCACCTAGCGGGAAAGGTGATCTTTTCCAAGGTAGATCTGATCCGGGGATACCATCAGGTACCCGTCCACCCACAAGACATTCCCAAGACAGTGGTACTCACCCCATTTGGGCTCTTTGAGTTTTTACGTATGCCCTTTGGCCTCAAAAATGCTACACAGACATTCCAGTACCTGATGGACTCAGTACTACGTGACCTCCCTTTTCTTTTTGTCTATTTAGATGATATTCTAGTCGCCAGCACGTCCAAGGCAGAACACCTGTCCCACTTACAGACCTTGTTTGAGCGGCTCAGTCAGTATGGATTGATTGTCAACGTGGCCAAATGCCAGTTCGGGGTGTCAACCATCGATTTCCTGGGACACAGAGTCACTAACGATGGTGCAGTCCCCCTCCCGTCAAAAGTAACAGCGGTTGCAAATTTCCCACGCCCCCTCACAGTCAAGTTCCTGCAGGAATTGTTCAGCATGGTTAATTTTTACCATTGCTTCATTCCCCATACTGCGCAACCCATGCGTCCCTTGTATGAGGCCCTCAAAGGCAAGAGCTCTCGCCACACAGTGGAGTGGTCAGCCGAAAGAGAAAAAGCGTTTGGGTGATGGGTGGGCAAGCATTGTTGCACTAGCCAGGGCCAACTTGGTATCTTCAATGCCCCCATAGCCATCTACATGGATGCTTCTGACTATGCCATCAGGGCAGTTCATGAACAGTGGGTCAACGATATGTGGCAGCCCCTGGCATTTTTCAGCCGACAGTTATGCCCCAGTGAGCGGAAGTATTCCGCCTTTGATCGCGAACTGCTTGGGCTCTACCTGGTCATCTGTCACTTCTGTACCCTGCTGGAAGGCCACAAATTCACGGCGTTCGTGGACCATAAACCGCTGACATTTGTCATGGCTAAAGTGGCCGAGCTATGGTCAAGCCGCCAGCAGAGACAACTCTCCTACATCTCAGAGTTCACCACAGACATACAGCACGTTGCTGGCAAGACCAACCTTGTAGCTGATTGCCTTTCCCAGGCTGTCATGGCAGCAGTTCACTTAAGACTGGACTATGCCCGTATGGCGGAGGACCAGGCAGCTGACCCAGAGGTGCAGGCATTCAGAACGGCAGTCACCAGGCTCTGTTTAAAAGATGTATGTTTTGACACTACAGGAACAACACTCCTCTGTGATGTTTCTGCTGGCAAGCCCTGGCCCATTGTTCCCAGCAGTTGGAGACAGCATGTTTTTGACACCATCCATGGCCTCTCCCATCCTGGACGGAAGCCATCCCAGAGACTGGTGGCTACAAAGTTTGTCTGGCATGGGCTCAAGAAGGATGTGAGAAATTGGGCTAATACTTGCATCAAGTGTCAGCACTCCAAGATGCAACGTCATGTTAAGGCCCCACTGATAGAGTTTCAAGTGCCAGAAAGGCGTTTTGACCGTGTTAATGTGGACAGTGTTGGCCCCATGCCCCTCTCTTGCGGCTTCATGTACTTGCTCACCAGGGTAGACAGGACGACTTGATGGCCAGAGACTGTCCCGTTGGTGTCTGCTACATCTGATGAGGTGGCTCGTGCTTTTATTGGGACATGGGTTGCCCGCTTTGGCACTTGATCTGACATCTCTTCCGACTGTGGGTCTCAATTCACCTTGGAGCTATGGAATGGTATTGCAGAGAGCCTGGGGGTAAAGCTCCACCGTGTTGTGGCATACCACCCACAGGCTAACGGGCTATGCGAATGCTTTCACCGTTCTATGAAGGCCGCTCTGCGGGCTAGCCTCACAGACAGCAGTTGGATAGATAGGCTTCCATGGGTCATGCGGGACTTAGAACTGCTCCTAAGGAGGATCTCCAAGCTCATCTGCCGAGTTGGTTTATGGTCAGCCGCTATGTGTCCCAGGAGATTTTGTCTCCAACACGACAACCTCTTGGTCTGCGGTTGCTCAACGCCAGACGCTCCTCGACAATGCCAAAGATTTTGTACCTGTCCCCACTTCACAACACGGGTTCCCTCAATCTCACTTTCCTAGGAATCTGCAGTTGGCAGATTTTGTTTTTGTCCGCCATGACGCTCACCGTGGCCATTTGAAACCGCCGTATGACGGTCCATTCCGTGTATTGGCACCGGGAGAGAAACACTTTGCTGTGGAGGTTGGAGGCAAGCCAGAGAAGATTTCGGTGGACCGCTTAAAACCAGCCCACCTGGATGTGGACAGACCTGTCACTCTGGCACAACCCCCTCATCGGGGGCGCCCCCCTCTCCCAGCTAAATCAGTTTCAGCGACCCCTCACGTGGGTGACCCTGTTCCTCCTCTTGTTCGGCGGAGCCGCTACGGCTGGGCGGTTCGCCCTCCACCCCCATGTTGACTTTGTTCTCTTTCATTGTGGTAAATTCTGGGGGGACATGTGTACCGGACTCTAAGGACATAATTCACCACAATGTGTGTTCATGTAAAGAATGATCTGTTTAGGAGTGATAGTTATGATCTCAGGCTTTCTAGTCAGGCACCTCTTTAGGTAGCCTCGGAAGGACCTCTGTTCGGAGTTAGCGGTTTTTAGCTGTTGTTCTGTCTTTGCTGCGAGGAATAAAATGGCACGCCTGCTTGTGCAAGAAAAAGTAAGAAATCACCAGTCTCTTTATTCCTGCGAGTCCTACAAAATAATAAATTTTCATGTC
Organism: Pholidichthys leucotaenia; assembly: GCA_020510985.1. Classification (NCBI taxonomy): domain Eukaryota; kingdom Metazoa; phylum Chordata; class Actinopteri; order Cichliformes; family Pholidichthyidae; genus Pholidichthys; species Pholidichthys leucotaenia. Next base: position 355,188,630 of record CM035839.1, read on the forward strand.
TTATACTGTCCAGTATATTTAACTCTGGCCTGATTCTCATGCAGGGCACAATAGCAATAGTGCCTCAGCATAATGATACCTGATAATGATCCAAGCTCTTCCTTGCAAATAAAAATGAAATTAAAAGAACGACACAGCTGGGATTTGAACCCAGGTCTCCCGCTTGTAAAATGAGTGTATTACTACTAAGCTATCATCTCAGTCACAGTAACAAGCCACTATTTGTGAAAAATACATCAATAGGAGAAACGAGCTCAAGTGTTTTTGGTGCTGGCTCCATCTGAAAATTTGCTGAGACAAATCCCTTACACAGTCAAACATGACAAAACAAAACGTGAGGGACGGGGAATTCCATTGGGTAGCGCTGCTCAGTTTATTTTCGCCTGACCCAGTCACGTGGTCCAACGTCAACACATACATCATGAGTTACGCCTCGAAACACGCCTCGCCAAATATTTCCAGGAAAGATCGGATCACCGTTCGGAGCACCGGTGCCTGCCTGCCCATCACTATTGAAAAGTAATTCATTGTTTTGTTCATTATTTTGTGTTGTCCCATTATCCTACTGTTGTCTCCTTAATAAAACAGCAAAGGCAACTGTGCTTGTGACTGGGTTGCAATCATTTTTTTTTTGAAGAATAGAGTTATATTAAGATGATAAACAGTGCCATAACAAGCAGTTTACCTTGTATTCAATTCAAAGCTTAAAATTTAACCATAGGAAATCACATTTACTTACAATACATCAAAAATAAATTTTGTAAATACACTGACCCCCATAATTTCTTCTTATTGACAGTAAATGCTAAAGACAATGGTATGTTGAGTACATAGAGGTAAATTAATATAATTACATAACTATTGGTCATAATACATACATGATTACATTCAAATGCATTTTCTCACCAGGACATGCCCCTTTCCGTGACAGTTAAGCATAGTTGACACATCTAAACACTGCAGACAAGCTTTTCTGGATAAACTAGAATTGCCCGACATTCTGTGAGGTCACCTTGTGGGTCTTAATAAAAGTGACCAATAGAATTTCTTCTCTTGTTTTTTTTTTTTTTGTTAGAGTAGGCAGTAGGTAGGGCCCATGCAACAACACAGGAATTTTTTTATGTGTTCTGTGTTGATTTTTTAAAAAGAAATCTTGCACTTTTACAAGGTATTATGAGAAATACCTTGCAACCATAACTGTTTAAAGCTAGTTAAAAATCCCAACTGCATTCTCCATTTTTGTGAGGCTGGTTTTATCTTATTCTACTTTTTTGTTGTTTTTATTTTGTTTGCTTGTCTTAGGCTCTGTCACACAGTTGGAAGCAGGTGAGTATCGGTAATGAAGCATAAATGTAAGTATAAAGATGTGTAGCACATAGGGGCTCCAGTGGCATGCAAGTGTAGACGAGTGCCATATCACTTTGGGTATGCAGTGTGCTACACTTCCTCATAGTTGCATTTATCTTCAACAGAAGTATTCAGGAGTACAGGTCTATGTGACCAAGGGCTTAATTTCTAGAATTTTTGACTTTTAAAAAAAACTGGATACTGGCTGTAAAGCACGTTGCTTGTTTTTTTGGATTGAATTTCTAGCTGAATTGGGAAGTCATGTTTATTGTGTTTTTTTTTTCAATACAATGAAAAAGGGAGGGGTGGTCATGAATCCACTGAAGTAAAACACATCTTTCTGCATTGAAAGGAAAAACATTAGGCAGTTTGAACATGTCAGGCTAGGCCTCACCATTCCAACACACAAGACATGGGACTAATATCAAAATTCACTCCACACACTTTACAAATTTATGCCCCCCCCCCCAAAAAAAGGAAATAATAAGAGGGCTTTCAAACATGTAATAAAATATGTCTCCTCAGAAATTTTACATTTATCACAAGAGCTTATCGTTGATCTGGACCAGGGATGGGCAACTGGTGGCTCGTCCCCTCATCCACTGTGGCCAGCCAGTCCATTTCCAAAAATCAATTATTTATTTATATTGTGGAAGACAAAAGCAGATGAGGCAGCGAGCTGGACAACACATGAACTTTATTCTTCTCCCAACCTCAAGTACAGGAAATACTCTGGCTGGATCTCTCTGCACCTCCTTTTTATAACCTTTATTCCTGCAGCCTGAGACCATGGGAGTCCAAACACAATACTTTCAGCACAAAGACATGTGTGGCACATTAACATAATAACCACCTCTCTTCCTCTCTCGACTTCTGCGTCTCCCTACTCCCCGGGGGGTGGATAGTCCTTTCCAATGTGTCTGAGACCCCCCAGAGCCACTTTCTCCTTCAGTCCTTTTGTTCTATCTCCCTGAGGCTCCCGACTCTGGGTGGAGAACCCCCACACAGTGCCACCATAATATCACGTTTGGAATCGCATTCTTAAATGCAATTATAGAGTCCACCAGCAGAGGGAGCTCTAATCGAAACCTAGGTGCTGCTCTGTGCCAGTGGTGGGCGAGCGAGAGAGCAAGGGTGAGGGAGCCACAGAGAAATAAGAGGGAGCAATGTGCCAGAGAACGTATTTGTAAGGTATGTGTTGGATACGAAGACCACATTAGTAGGCTGTAAACAGCAGTAAATGTACAAAGTAGGCTGCTTTTAAATAAGAATAAATGAGAGCTGTACCATTTATTCTTATTTAGCAGGTGAAGCCTCATGGAACTCGATGGCTTTCTTTCCTTCTAATTGTGCAGAAAAAGATTGAAAGCTTTGCGTTTTTTTTCTAAAGGGTGGGACTGAAATACAGTTTCAATCCCATGTCAGCAATGAAAGTTCAGAGACTGTGGTCGTAATCTGCTGTTTTGGTTGTTTTGTTTTTTTTTTTGTTCATTTATACCAGTGACTCTTAAATTTTTTTTTTATTCCCCATTTTGGGAAGCCAGACACTTACAAAGCCCACCTGCCCTTTCACACCCACAATGAATCCAAGAGCAAGCTAAGCCTTATATAATTCCTTGTCTTCTTGGCTTTTTTTTTTGTTAATTATCATCCAGAATTTCTCTTTGCTCATCATTTTGATGGAGAGAGTCTTAAAAATTAGGTTGTAGAGGGTGTAAGGAAAGGATGTGGAGGCGAGGCACGTGCGTAGGTCGACACAGGTTCTTTATTGACCCTCTAACATAAATACAGCCAGTGGACCCCAGCATTGCCCGCTGGGGCCGCGTGTCTGGTAGGAGAGTTTCTGCGTTTTCGAGGCATGTATAACAAGCTCTTTTATACCGTTATACAGAGAGAATGCATGGCACATTAGCATAGTGATTGTCATCCAATACACATCAGTCAATACACATCATTAGCATGACATGAGCTAGCGCCTGGTCCGGACGTCCTCTCCGAGGACGAGTACATAACAGTCCCGTCTGATTGCCCCCTGGGGCTCTCTGTCCGTATGTAAATTGTCCTCCATTTCCTCCAGCCCTGATGAGTGTGAGATAGTGTCCGTCCGCAGTGTGCTGGGTCACCACAAGGTCATGATATAATTTTATCCGACAGCTCGGAGTTGCTGTTGATGATGCAGAGGAGCTGGCCCCAAACCGACAATGTTGGCACACACTGGTTAACATGATTGGCTCTACGCATAGTGAGGGCTGGGTGGCCCTCACCATGGTTGTGGGGTGAGGGCCACCCAGGCCCTCACCCCACCTCACCAGGGCTCACCCCACAGGAGTAGTAAGAGAGAGTAAGCGATCCATCCATCTACTGCTTAATCCTTTTTGAGTCGTGTGGTGGTGGTGTGGGGGCGGTGGTGGTGGTGGTGGGGGGGCTGTAGCCTATCCCAGCATCTTTGGACAAGAGGCAGGGTACACCCTTCAGAGATCCCCAGTATATTGCAGGGTAGATATAATTTGATCATTAATTTTAATTCTAATATGATAAAACACTGAGTAGCTTTTATTTTTATTTTCATTTGCATTTTCAGTTTTAATTGTGAAACTTTTAAACCCCCCCCCCCCCCCAATGGTTTACATGTAAATCTGACCCTGGGGAAGTGAGGGAAAAAAAATTGTGTCCTCAGGACCACCGAAGTTGCTCATCCCTGACCTGAACTGTTCAGAAATCTGTGTATAATCCTGAACTGAAGTTATTATTATTATTATTATTATTATTATTATTATTATTATTATTATTAATAATAATAATAATAATAATAATAACAACAACAATAATAATAATAATAATAATAATAATAATAATAATACTTGTTGGTCATTAAGACTTCCTGATTGCTGAGAAGGCAGCATTGCAGTCTTCACGTGAACGCAGCATAAATGGACAGCAGCCAGAGGTGAAGAGTCTGGATCATGTTGACATTCCTGTGGAGCTATACTTGAACAAAAAAAAAAATCACCTCATATCATCGAAGTCGTCAGCAGAGCACGTCGAGGTTCGGTCCACAAAGGAAGGACATTGATGTTGTTTTTTTTAGCCCACCGGTTAGCAACAGCTAAGATCTTTTAGCTCGCTAACGGAAGAGCCCGTTAGCTTAACCACGGCCACCATCATCGCTCCTAGCCAGCTGTGCATCATCGCCCCGTCTTCCTACCATGGGAAACACAGCAACTGCCAAGAAAGGGAACGAACAAGAAAGCGGTGAGCACCTGGACATCATCCAGTTAGCACTGTAACCATCTAGTCTAGGCTGTTTTATACACTGTAAGCCTGCCTGTAAAAGTCTACAATAGCAGCCTGTTCTACAGTGTTAGCAGACAGTACACTGGTAATAACCCGAACAATAATATGTGCTGCAGAGAACGGTCGTATTCGATGTATATTTTTCCTTCACAAATTTATTTTGTCTATCCACTGAAAACATTGCCTCAAATTATGCCATCATCCGTATGTTCAAGTGACAAATAAGAAAATTAGATGTTTTCCTATTGCTTGGCACTGTAAAGTCTAATGGAAACGTCAAGGCGCCGTCTCACTTCCAAAGATCTAAATGTCGCGTTCCTTGAGCCAGATAACATCAGCCAACATGGGCTTCCACTGAAGCTGCTGCACAAGGCCTCTCTGGGCTAACAACAGGTACACGATAATAAATACACAGTCCGGGGGTGTTTGGCGTTATTAACCCTGGTAAGTGACTATTGAAAAGATGGTGCATTGTCTCCAATCAAGGGCTTCAAAATTTAGTTTACAGCCAACGGATTATGACTGATGCTGACAACTTTAAATTGAAGCATTATGCCTTGATTATTGCTTTGTTACTATGGCATTAGCTTGTTGTGTTATAGCTGTGGTGTCAAGGAAATCTTACTCCCATTTTAGTCAAACTGCACCTGTTGAAGAGCAGTCAAGCAAGTTAAAGCAGCCACTTGAAAGTAATGTAAGAGGGCCACTGTTATGTTTGTGTCAAATGGCCAGTCTAATCCACTAAACTAAGTCATGCTAAAGTGGGCTGTCTGGACGCCACTAATCTTGACCTGCTTTCTGATTGGCATTAGTTCCTACAGTTTGTGAGTTAACCAGCCTGTAATCATCAGAAAGCAATGACTTATGTTTGACATCACTGGATCTGGATATTAGAAAATACCAAAATTATAATATATCATTTGGTATTCTCTTCCTTTACACTTTGCCCATGTATCCTGTATCCTGTGTGTTTTAGTCATACAGATAAGAGATATCTTGGCAACGGTGTTCTGTGATGGGTAGGGGCTGTTCCAAAATATTAGATTATTCGGATATTTGTTGATTACACTGCTTTAATTACAAATTTACCTTTGTAAATTGTAACTTACAAAAAAAAAATACTGCAAATTTATCACAATAAGTCTACAAATTCTCAAGGAAAAAAGTGGCAAAAGTCACATTTCTGACATACATTGATACTGATGCAGCCCACTGATGGAGCAGGAAGACATGTTCACACGTTTGCCCTGGATTATTGCTCTGAACCTCAAAACTGGTATTTGTTACAGCGCAAGTGATGGGTCTGTAGCCACTGACAAATGCATCAGGTAGACTTATGTTAATACACCTCAGACTAACTCCTGATCAAGTGCACCTTTCTACCACAACACAAGGCAGTATATAACATAACCACCAGAGAGCATAGTAACCTTAAGATAGCTTCGCTCTCTTTCGGTAGTGGGTGTGACAGACTTAAAGTTTGTTTATCAATGCCTCATACAGTATTTTTTCCTCACAGCATTGCCACACTGTTTTTATTTGTAAAGGCATGTTTTCTGTACTTCTGTCAGCGTGGTGAGAGAAGCAGCAAAATGCTTTCAAATTATTCCAGCTGCAAAAAAACTGGACATGCTGTTAGGCTGCTGAAACTGCAGCAGAGCACTTGAACAGGAAGCGTCACTTTTTGTGGTTAGCCGAGCATTACAGAGCACTTGACTATGTACAGGAAGTATGTAGCATTAGCCTTCAGCCTCGAAGCGGTTACTTTGCCCATGAGCCTGCTGGTTCACACAATAGAATATTTGACTAAAAATGGCTCAGGGAAAAGATCAGTCCTTTGCCAGCCGTTTTTTTCACAAATATTGTAAAAGCAGCCAAGAGCACAGAGGACAGGAGAGTGAGGTGCCTCACATATCTGAGTTCACCATCATGTGGGATAAGTTCAGTAAGTGGAGTTCATTGCTTTTACTCTTAAATGCGTCTGCCACCATCTACAGCTCTGTGCAGAGTGGATTTCAGCTCTCACTATGTAGACTGATTTGCTTTACAGCTATCAAATCAACAAAATGACTAATTTCTGGCTAAAATGTGCAGGTCTTTTAATAGTTGTGTGTCTTCAAGTTTCATAACGTTTCTTGTTACAGAGCTCTCTCCTCCATCAGGTTCACACGGTATCAAAAGTGCTTAGCAGTGCAGATGCTCCCGTCACTTAATATCTGTCATTATTTGTATCTTTTTTGAAAGTGTTACATGTTTTTTAATGTGGCATTTCTGCAATGTCTTTTCATACAACAATGTCTTGTCTTCTCTGTAGAAAAATGTAAATATTCTATAATTCTATACGCTGTTGAAGTAAATGGTTAGAACTAATTTGGAACCCGCCTTGTCGAAGCTCTTGAATTAAAATCAGCTAAAAGCATACAGTATATACTGTACATACATGATGTGCAAAAGGAAACACACACAGACACTCTTTATTTTCTGAGTCATGAATTATGCCTTGTTGATGGGCAGCTATATATGTTGTCTTCTCCTGTTTCATTCTATTGCGTGAATCTAAATTGTTCTTGTTTTTATCACTTCATAAATGTCTTTTCCTCTCTCTCTCTTCTTCATCATTTCCATCCATGTGGGTGAATGTTCCTGCAAACCTTTGGTGAACTGTAGAGACTTTTGGTATGACCATTCTTCCATGAGACAACCCAAGTCACAGAGCAAATATTTCTTCTCCATTTTTAGGAATACGGGGCTTATGATAAGTCATATCTGTTAAAATCATGTACATTAAGTTCCTCAATGCTGCTAGGTGTGATTTTCAAATAGTGATTGCATATCAAAAGATAACACTAAGTAGACATTAGATACCCTCCGATGGCTCTTTGACTTTGAACATCTCATGTCTGCTGTGATTTTCACAATGCAGTGTCTTTCTATTGCCTGCTTTGTTACTCTCATTGTGTCCTGCATTTTGTTTGTCTCACTGTGTGTTATTACTATTCCCTCTCCCAATGTACTCCCACCTATTTTTGAAAGAGATGCAGAATGGCTTGTTGTAAAATTGGCTTATCGCTAAATTCCACAGAGCTCTTTGCATCACTTTGTGAAGTACAGAGACATTTCCCTGCTTAGGTGTGGGGTTTTGAGTTTTTTTTTTTTTTTGATGATTACAATATATTTTTTCCTGTTTTGTCAAGTATAGCCTTCCTTCCCCAATACTTAAGATTTGCCTGACCTCAAGTGCATTTGTTTTACCAAATGTGTGAACTGCCTTTATCTGTTTTCCTGAACATTTTATACTGTCCTGGTTTATTTCCCTGAGCATGTTAACTGGTGTTGCTTGAGTGCTAAGATTCTAATTGTTGTATTTCTTCTTTTTTTTAGTGAAAGAGTTCTTAGCTAAAGCCAAAGAAGATTTTTTAAGAAAATGGGAGTGTCCACCACAGGTAGGTCATGAGGGTTTTGAAAAACTCTTCAGTTTGATTTCTCTTAACACTTCGAGATCAGCGCTTCTTCTTCCCTTCTGGGGAAAAATGATAAGACATATTGCTGAGCCACTTCCTGTTGTTCATAGTGGCTTTAATCTTCTAGACTTAGTGCACAATTTTTGTATGTCAGTAAGACACTAAAACGTTGCCATCCAGCTTGTTTTTACTAATGCTGAAGCTGTGATATATAAATGCAAAAATCTTTTGATTTCTACCAAAATTTATTGGCGTCTTCCTTCCACCGATTATGTTTTCTCTAGTGCACAACAGGGCTGGATGACTTTGACAGGTTCAAGACTCTGGGCACTGGCTCATTTGGACGAGTAATGCTTGTAAAACATAAAGCAACAAACCAGTTCTATGCCATGAAGATCTTGGACAAACAAAAGGTGAGAAAATCTCTTTATAACAGATGTTAAAAAAGAGCAAAAACTCCTCATATGAACACATATACACTGCATCTTGTAAACGGAAATGGAACATGTCCTCCCATGCTTTGACTGTATGCTGTTGAAACCTCAAAAGGGTGTCACATGAGAGGTTCAGTCTTTAAATACTGATGTGAAAGTTGCATATGAAGGTTAACATGTTGTGGGTACGTTGCTCCTCTACCTCTGCTTTGCTCCTTTAGAAAAAAAGTTTGTATTACCTTTTCTTTTGACTCCCCAGCTTTGCAGTTTTCTTTCTCTACTTCCTGCAGTTCTTATCTTTTTTTTATTTTTAGTTTATATTTGGGCTGTAATTTGTCTATAGCTTTTATATTGATATACAAACTCCAATTCCAATGAAGCTGGGATGTCGTGTAGAACGTAAATGAAAACAGAATACAATGAAGACCATGTTTACATATACACAAATAAACTGGTTATGATTGGATTTCAGGAGTTATCTGATTATTCAAGTGGCCATGTAAACAGAATAATCCAATAAAGGCCATGTAACTGCAGTTATTAACTCAAGTGGTTTACCCTCCAATAATCTGTTTATTCAGTGCAAGTAAACATGACAAAACTGATTATTGCCATTATCAGATTATTATATCAGTAATCGGTTTATTGTGACCATGTAACCAGGGTCAATGATTTGCAGATCCTTTTTGGCCTATATTCAATTGAATGCACTACAAAGACAAGATATTTAATGTTCAAACTGATAAACTTTATTGTTTTTTTTGCAAATGTTCAATGATTTTCATTTTGATGCTTGCAACATGTTCAAAAAAAAAAAAAAGCTGGGACACGGGCAAGAAAAGACTGGGAAAGCTGAGGAATGCTCAGAAAACACCCTTTTGATTGCTGACATGCTTCTTAAATCAAAATACACCTATTATGAATGTGGAGATAAGGCAAGCAAATAATGATCAAATTAAACATTTCTATTCCACCCTCTATACATCCGAGCAATCAACAGATCATATGGATTTTGATTCGTTTTTCAGCAGTATTATCATTCCAACTGTTAGTTGTACTTCAAAACTCCGATTAGAAGAACCGATAGCAGTGGAGGAAGTTTTACAGGCATCTAAATCAATGCAATCTTCCAAATGCCCAGGCCCGGATGGGTTTCCTGTTGAGGTTTACCCGAAGTTTATGGACAAGATGGCCCCCCTTCTGTTTAATATGTTCAACCACTCACTTGACCAGTCCTTCTTTCCTCAGTCCCTTTCACAGGCTTGTTATTACTTGTTATTGTAATCTTGTTATTACTAAAAAAGAATAAAGACCCTCTTCTTTGTCCATCCTATCACCCAATTTCTCTATTAAATGTTGACTACAAAATATTAGCTAAATTTTTGGCTATCCGTCTGGAAACAATATTTCTATCTATAATCTCTTCTGATCAAACTGGCTTTATTAAAAACAGGCACGCTTTTTCGACTATTAGACGACTCTTTAATGTAATTTATAATCCCTCTAAGTCAAATAACCCTGAATGTGTGGTATCCTTGGACGCCAAAAAGACATTTGACAGGGTGGAGTGGGGCTAGTGGAGTGGTGGCCTACTTGATAGAGTATCTGCCCCACAGCCGGGAGGTTGGAGTTTCAAGTCCCGGCCGGGTCATACCAAAGACCGTATAAAAATGACACTTCCCGCCTTCTGGCTTGGTGCTCAGCATAATAGAATGGAGGAAGGAGAAGTTGTTTGTGGCGGCACCTTGCATGGCAGCAAGCCCTCTGATTCTACATGTGATTTACATTGTAGATAGGAGAAATGTAATTTCGTTTTACTGTACATGATTGGCTGTATGGACTGAATGACAATAGAGATGGCTTCTTCTTCTTCTACCTTTTCCGCACTCTGGGAAAATTTGGCTTTGGAGAGAGATTTATAGCCTGGATAAACCTACTGTACTCTTCACCCATTGCATCTGTTAGAACTAATAACAGTTATTCAGATTATTTTCCACTTTTTCGGGGGACGAGACAGGGCTGTCCGCTATATCCCCTTCTCTTTGCTCTTGCTATTGAACCCTTGGCCGTTGTGCTCCGATCTAACCCTAAAATCTTTGGTGTGGTCAGGGGTGGCTTTGAGCAGAGGGTGTCTCTCTACGCTTGCTTTTATATATTTTGCAGCCTGACATATCGATCCCAGAAGTCCTCTCTGTTCTTAATTTGTTTGGTATAATTTCCGGTTACAAGCTGAACTTGTAACCCCCTCATGGATCGTCACCTTATCGTGGTGGGGGGGTTTGCGTGCCCCAGTGATCCCAGGAGCTATGTTGTCCGGGGCAATTTGCCTCTGATAGGGTCTCCCAAGACAAACTGGTCCTGGGTGAAGGGCCAGACGAAGAACGATCCAACAGACTCTCATGATAAATTGTATATCAAGGATTCAGTGTACCCCGCCCGGTATGGGGTTACCGGGGCCCCACCCTGGAGCCAGGCCTGGGGGAGGGGCTCGAAGGCTAGCGTCTGGTGGCCGGGTTTCCACCCATGGGACCCGGCCGGGCTCAGCCCGAAGGAGTTACATGGGTCCGCCCTCCAGTAGGTTCACCACCTGCAGGAGGGATCATGGAAGTCCGGTGCTATGTGGATTAGGTGGCAGTCAAAGGCGGAGACCTTGGCGGACTGATCCCAAGCTTTCTAAACTGGCTTTTGGTACGTGGAATGTCACCTCTCTGGTGGGGAAGGAGCCTGAGCTGGTGTACGAGATTGAGCGATACCGGCTAGATATAGTCGGCCTCACCTCAACACACAGCTCCGGTTCCGGAACCAGTCTCCTGGAGAGGGGCTGGAGCTTGGCCTTTTCTGGAGTTGCCCCGGGCGAGAGGCGACGAGCAGGGGTAGGTATTCTTGTATCGCCCCACCTTGCTGCCTCTATATTGGAGTTTTCCCCGGTGGACGAAAGGGTTGCTTCCCTGCGCCTTCGGGTTGGGAAACGGGTCCTGACCATCATTTGTGCCTATGCACCAAATGATGTTTCAGAGTACCCACCCTTTTTGGAGTCTGTGACTGGGGTGCTGGAGGGTGCTCCTCCTGGAGACTCCATTGTCCTACTGGGGGACTTCAATGCGCATGTGGGCAACGACAGTGAAACCTGGAGGGGGGTGATTGGGAGGAACGGCCTGCCCGATCTGAACCCGAGTGGTGTTCAGTTATTGGACTTCTGTGCTAACCACAGTCTGTCTATAACGAACACCATGTTCAAGCATAAGGGTGTCCATATGTGCACCTGGCACCAGGACACCCTAGGCCGCAGGTCGATGATCGATTTTGTTATCGTATCATCAGACCTGCGACCGTATGTCTTGGACACCCGAGTAAAGAGAGGTGCAGAGCTGTCAACTGATCACCACCTGGTGGTGAGTTGGATCCGATGGCAGGGGAGGAAGCCATTCAGACCTGGTAGACCCAAACGTATAGTGAGGGTGTGCTGGGAGCGTCTGGCTGAGGCCCCTGTCCGGGAGGTCTTCAACTCCCACCTCCGGAAGAACTTCAACCACATTCCGAGGGAGTCTGGAGACATGGAGTCTGAATGGGCCATGTTCTCCACCTCTGTTGTTGAAGCGGCAGCCCAGAGCTGCGGCCGCAAGGTGGTCGGTGCATCTCGTGGTGGCAACCCCCGAACCAAGTGGTGGACACCAGTGGTGAGGGGGGCCATTAAGCTGAAGAAGGAGTCCTATCAAGCTTGGTTGGCTTGTGGGACTCCCGAAGCAGCTGAGGTGTACCGGCAGGCCAAGCGGAGTGCAGCTCGGGTGGTTGCTGAAGCAAAAACCCGGGTATGGGAGGAGTTCGGTGAGGCCATGGAACAAGACTTTCGGTCGGCTTCAAAGAGATTCTGGCAAACTGTTCGGCGGCTCAGGAGGGGAAAGCAGCTCCCCGTCCACACTGTGTATGGTGCGGATGGGACACTGTTGACTTCAACTGGGGATATCGTCGGGCGGTGGAAGGAATACTTTGAGGATCTCCTCAATCCCACTGATACGCCTTCCACAGAGGAAGCAGGGTTTGGGGACGAGGGGGATGACTCGCCTATCACAGGGGCTGAGGTCGCCAAGGTGGTTAAAAATCTCCTTGGTGGCCGGGCCCCGGGGGTGGACGAGATTCGCCCCGAGTACCTCAAGGCCCTGGATGTTGTTGGGTTGTCATGGTTGACACGCCTCTGCAACATTGCGTGGAGGTCGGGGGCAGTGCCTTTGGCATGGCAAACCGGGGTGGTGGTTCCTCTCTTCAAAAAAGGGGACCGGAGGGTGTGCTCCAACTTTAGAGGGATCACACTCCTCAGCCTCCCTGGGAAGGTCTATGCCAAGGTACTGGAGAGGAGAGCCCGGCCGTTGGTCGAACCTCGGATTCAGGAGGAGCAATGTGGTTTTCGTCCTGGCCGTGGCACATCGGACCAGCTCTTTACCCTCTCGAGAATTCTTGAGGGTTCGTGGGAGTTTGCCCAACCAGTTTACATGTGTTTTGTGGACTTGGAGAAGGCATTTGACCGCGTCCCTCGTGGATTTTTGTGGGGGGTGCTTCGGGAGTATGGGGTATCGGGCTTGTTGTTACGAGCTATTCGGTCTCTGTACGACCGTTGTGAGAGTTTAGTTCGCATTGCCAACACTCGGTCGGAGTCATTCCCAGTGAGAGTTGGACTCCGCCAGGGCTGCCCTTTGTCACCGGTCCTGTTCATAATTTTCATGGACAGGATTTCTAGGCGCAGCCAGGGAATGGAGGGTGTCATGCTTGGTGACCACAGGATCTCATCTCTGTTGTTTGCAGATGATGTTGTCCTGTTGGCTTCATCCAGCAATGACCTACAGCTCTTGCTGGGACGGTTTGCCGCTGAGTGTGAAGCGGCTGGGATGAGAATCAGCACCTCCAAGTCCGAGTCCATGGTCCTCAGCCGGAAAAAGGTGGATTGTCCTCTCCGGGTTGGGGACAGGCTCCTGCCCCAAGTGGAGGAGTTTAAGTATCTTGGGGTCTTGTTCACGAGTGAGGGGAAAATGGAGCGAGAGATCGACAGACGGATTGGAGCAGCATCTGCAGTGATGCGGACGTTGTACCGGTCTGTTGTGGTGAAGAGGGAGCTTAGTTCTAAGGCAAAGCTGTCGATTTACCAGTCAATCTACGTTCCTACTCTCACCTATGGTCACGAGCTTTGGGTAATGACCGAAAGAACGAGATCGCGGATACAAGCGGCTGAAATGAGCTTTCTCCGTAGGATTGCTGGACTCACCCTCAGAGATAGGGTGAGGAGCTCAGTCATCCGGGAGAGGCTCAGAGTAGAACCGCTGCTCCTCCACATTGAAAGGAGTCAGTTGAGGTGGTATGGGCATCTGATTAGGATGCCTCCTGGACGCCTCCCACTTGAGGTGTTTCAGGCACGTCCCACTGGGAGGAGACCCCGGGGCAGACCCAGGACTCGGTGGAGAGACTATGTCTCCCAGCTAGTCTGGGAACGCCTTGGTATCCCCTCTGAAGAGCTGGAGCAGGTGGCTGGGGAGAGGGAAGTCTGGGCTTCTCTGCTTGAACTGCTGCCTCCGCGACCCGGACCTCCGGAAAAGCGGTAGAAGATGGATGGATGGATGGATGGATGGAAGCTGAACTTTGACCAGAGAGAATTTTTTTCCCATCATTGTTGCAGCTTGCAATCTCCTATGACATATAATCCCATTTAAGTAGTTTTGGATGGGTTCACATGCCTGGGGGTTCAAGTCACAGAAAAGTTTAAAAATCTTTTCAAGTATAATTTTGCCCCATTTCATGCCAAAACACAGGAAGATTTTGAGAGATGTTCCATGCTCTCCTTGTCTATTGCTGGTCGTATTAATTTAGTCAAGATAAATGTTTTACCAAAATTTTCTTTCTTATTTCAGTGTATCCCAATTTTTATCCCAAAATCGCTTTTTAAGAAACTCGATGGGATTATTCTAGGGTATGTTTGGGATAAAAAGCCCCCAAGGAGCCGCAAAATATTTTTACAGAGTCCCAGGAGGCAGGGAGGAATGGCTCTGTCAAATTTCAGTTTTTATTACTGAGCAGCAACCTTGCGTACGTTACACCACTGGCTACATACAAATAATTCACTGGACATTCCAGAGTGGCTGAGACTTGAGACCTCCTCCTGTGAACCATCATCTCTGGCTGCTTTGGTCTATGCCTCTAGCAGGCCCGACTGCACAGGGTACAACAGAACTCTACTGATGAAGACAACTCTTAAAATTTGGAATCAATGCAGATGCCATTTTGGCCTATGGGCATTCTCTTTGCAAGCTCCTGTTTGTAAAAATCACATATTTAAAGCGTCACTGGGGGATGGAGGATTTGCTTTGTGGTCTGGCCGAGGTGTAAATATATTTAATGACCTGTATACTGACGGTGTTTTTTCATCTTTCGAACAACTTGTATCTAAATATGGGATCCCTAAAACCCATTTTTTCACATATTTACAGGTTCTTAGCTTTGTCAGAGAGATGACTCCCCATTTTCCATCTCAGCCTTTAATTCCATCTATTGACACTCTTCTGCTTCCACCCCCAATTAAAAAAGGTGCCATTTCAAGCAGCTACGAAAGAATCCATTCTCTCAGGAGTGCCCCATTTTCACACATCAGGTCTCTCTGGGAGCAAGACATGGACCAGGAATTTACCCCGATATTATGGGAGGATGTACTCCCCCAGGTCCATTCCTCATCTATTAGTGCCAGGCATGGTCTTCTCCAGTGTAAGGTGCTGCATCGTGCCCACTGGTCAAAACTGAAAATCTCGAAAATCTACCCGAACATGGATCCGGCCTGTGATGGGTGTAAACAAACTCCAGGCTCACAAATTCATGTGGTCTGGTCATGTCCCTCCCTTTTTAGCTATTGGACAAGAATTTTCAGGGTCCAGGGTACTTAAAGTACGCTTACATCCAGCTTCCTTAGTTGCTTTATTTGGGGTTTCACCTGCTGAAATAACTTTGCCAAAATTCAAGGCAGATTTCTTGGCTTTTTTAACTTTGTTAGCCAGACGATTGATTTTGTTGAGGGGGAAATCGCCCTCTCCTCCCTCATATGAGTCCTGGGTCAGACTTTACTTTAGTAAGCTGGAGAAGATGAAATATACTCTTCGTGGCTCAATTGTTAAATTTTCCACGAATGGAAACCTCTCCTTAATCACCTAAAGACATCACAGTTGGTCGATATATCACAGTGAGGCTGGCTGCCGCTTACCTGTATTTGTGTTTTTTTTCTTTTTTTTTTCTTTCTCTGTTTTGAGTATTTAATGCTGTTTCATGGTGCTACTGATGTTGTGCTACTGCTAATGTTGTTCTGGTATAGGGACCTTGTTTTTGTTGTTGTTCCAGGTTTTGTTTGCAATACCACGCTGTTTTAGATGTTTGGGCAGACACATTGCATCTAATCCTTAATAGGCACTAAGGGGGGGTAGTAGCCCTAGCCCTAGCCCACTGTGCGCATGTGGAGAGGAGCAAACAATGGAACACATCATAGAGGTTTGCCCGCTCCAAAGACTGGAAGGAGGATTACACACCCTCCATACAGCAAACCAGGAGGCAACTGCTTGGCTTAAGGACTTTGCATTCGCTAAATAAAATAGGCACTGTAAAAACCCCTGAAACTAAATTTGTACTGTAAGCTGTGATATTTAAAAGCAATAAAAAGCGTTAAAAAAAACATCGTTTTGGACTATGACACAGGTAAACAGGTTAATGGGAAACAGGTGAGTGTCATGATTGGGTATAAAAGGAGCATCCTCGAAAGGCTCAGTCATTCACACCAAGGATAGGGCGAGGTTCACCACTTTGCGAACAGCTACGTGGGCAAATAGTCCAACAGTTTAAGAATGTTTTTTATCATACAGTTGCAAGGAATTTAGGGATTTCATCATCTACAGTCCTTAATATCATCAAAAGATTCAGAGAATCTGGAGAAATTTCTGCACATAAGTCACAAGGCTGAAAGCCAACATTGAATGCCTATGACCTTTGATCCCTCAGGTGGCACTGCATTAAAAACTGACATTAGGGCTGTGTAATATGACCAATATTTTGTATCCTGATATAAGTGATCTCATATCCCATTAATGATATACAGTCGTGAAAAAATTAGGACACCCTGTATAAGTCTGTGTGTTTTTGTTACATATTTGGACATATGGATATTTAATATCAATGTTAAAAAATACTGGGAGATTCACGTAATACAACTAAACAATTAAAAATGAATTAAAATCTTTCTTTCAAATTTTCTGTAAAATATAAGTCTAAACAAATAATGAGGAATAAATTAGGACAGCCCCCATCTTTTATAGGACACCCCCACATTCATTCCCACTTAAAATGGCTAAAATAAATTTTAAAAAATGTAAATAAAAACAAAAGCAAGGTTAGACATAGATATGTGAACATTTCTTAATAAAGAACTGAATGTTTAAAGGGATGTCCATATTTTTTCACATAACTGTATATCCCTTTTTCTGTAAATTCTATGGTTTGGATATAATAACCACATAGAAAGGACCATCTCTTTATTAACATTTTAAATTATATACTGAAAAAAAATCCATTGTACAAATTCATTTGTCATTCATTCATTTGTCAACTTTCTCCTTTTATTTAAAGATGTAATAATATCCAATTAGTATTCCTTGTGGGGAGTTGTGAAGGACGAGACTGAGTGTATTCCTCAGGTTCAGCTTTATTCACAATAACATTCTCCAACATTCAAAAGCAGAAAAAGAGGATGAATCTTCTCACATCTGTCCTTTTATACCAGGACATCAAACATACAATCACATGGTGCTTAATCAAACATACAGTCACATGGTACTTAATCCCAGTCACAATGTAACTTCCCCCGATCTTAACACCATCCACCTCCTAGTCTCTGGTGGTCAGGAAATCTCTCAAGGCCATCTCCTTGAAACAAAAGGCCAGATCTCACACCCTCCCGTTACCTCTGGAAGGCTCAGTCCCTTTGTTCCCCTGAGACCTGAAGTATACAATAAGCATACAGTGATATATCTGTGGAGCATCCGAAACCAACATATGTGCATATATGTGTGCCACATGACCCCCCCCAAACGTCTAAGATGGAACAAATGTAATACAGTTTGCAAGTCATGGTCACATTATTACACATCAGTCCAAATGTTGCTTGGGCTTCAGTTGCCTTCCATATCTGCTGTAAGCGGGCTTTACCACCCCCGCGGCGTCTTCCCGCTGTGGAGCTGCTGTTTGAGGATTAGAATTGTTAGTCAATCTCTGTGGGTGTTCTGGGGAATGCTCTCTAGGGGGTCTGCCGCGCCGAGGAGCCCTCGCCAACTGCACCACTTCGTCAGCCAGCACAAAAGCGGGTTTGAGCCTGTTTATACAAATCGTTTCTTTCCTGCCCCCCAAATCTAGCAAAAAATGCTTGTCCCCTGTTTCCAGCACTCTGTATGGTCCGTCATAAGGTGGGCGTAAGGGTGGGCGGTGTGCATCATGTCTGACAAAAACAAACTCCGCATTTTTTAAAGCTTTAGGCACAAAAACGCGCGGGAAGCTGTGATGAACTGGGCCAGGAAGCGTGCTCGATCCCGTGTCGCTCTGCAACTGCTGAGCGGGGGGGCACTCTGGCGCAGGATTATCCGGGAGAAACTCCCCAGGCAGCCGGAGTGGCTGCGCAAAAACCAACTCAGCTGGGGAGGCTTTTAAATCCTCTTTAGGTGCAGAACGCAACCCCAATAAAACCCATGGTAGCCTGTCCACCCAATTTGCATCCGTAAGAGACGCTCTGAGGGCTGCTTTCAATGACCTATGGAAACGTTCGCATAAACCATTAGCCTGCAGGTTGTACGCGGTAGTGCGGTGGATCGTTACCCCCAGGCTGCGGGCCATCGCTGACCAGAGCTCAGAAACAAATTGAGGACCTCTGTCAGACGTAATGTCCGACGGAACTCCGAAACGCACTACCCATGCTGTTAGAAACGCGCACGCCACCTCCTCGGCTGTGGTTGATGCCAGTGGGACCACTTCCGGCCAACGCGTGGTGCGGTCCACCATTGTCAAAAGGTGTGTGCACCCCTGTGACGGCGGGAGGGGGCCTACACGGTCGACATGCACGTGATCGAATCGCTTAGCCGGGATGTGAAAAGGCTCCAAGGGAGCTCTAGTGTGTTTGTGTATTTTGGCTCGCTGACAAGCCACGCAGGCTGTTGCCCACTCCTTGACTTGCTTGCGCAGGCACGGCCATACAAATTTCTCTCCTACCATTTTGACCGACGCGCGCACCCCCGGGTGCGCCAGAGAATGAATCGAGTCAAAAACGCGGCGGCGCCACGTGGTCGGCACCACCGGGCGCGGTCGTCCCGTGGAGACATCGCAGATTAGGGGGGCATACCATCTTGTAGCACCCTGTTCTCCAGCCTTAACCCTGTTGGTCCAGACTGGAGCGCGCACAAGTCCGCGTCGGCAACTTGATCCGCGGCCGTGGCTGCATAATCTGTCCCTACGCGGACTGGGGCCGCGCACACTTCCGCGTCGCTAACCTGGTCCGCGGCCATGGCTGCAAAATCTACCTCTGCGCGGGCTGGAGCTGCCACGGCACGCGAGAGGCAGTCCGCCACTACATTAAGTTTACCCGCTACATGCTGGATATCGGTAGTAAACTCCGAGATGGCGGCCAGCTGTCTCTGCTGCCGGCCCAACCACGGTTCTGTAATCTTGGCCATCGCGAAAGTCAGCGGCTTGTGATCCACGAACGCGGTGAAACTGCTTCCCTCCAGCCAAAACTGGAAATGGCGAATGGCCAAGTGGAGAGCTAACAACTCCCTGTCGAATGCGCTGTATTTTCATTCACTATCGCGCAAGGTCCTGCTGAAAAAGGCGAGTGTTTGCCAAGCTCCTGCTACATACTGTTCCACGACCGCTCCTATGGCCACGTCTGACGCGTCAGTAGTGAGCGCTATGCGGGCCATTGGGTCTGGATGTGCCAACAATGCAGCGTTTGCCAGGGCTATTTTGACTTCAGCGAATGCGCGCTCCCGCTCCGGAGACCATTCGATTTTGTTTGTGGGTTTTTGTTTTTTTAGTGCAACATACAATGGTTGCATGAGCTGCGCTGCGTGAGGGAGGAAACGGTTATAAAAATTCACCATTCCCAAAAACTCCTGTAACGCTTTGACCGTTTGTGGTTGGGGAAAATTTGTTATTGCGCGCACTTTGTCGGGCAGAGGAACCGCTCCTTCTGGAGGGACGCGATGCCCCAAAAAATCAATCTGCGCCACCCCGAACTGACACTTTGCTGGGTTGATTATTAACCTGTGCTCTGCCAACCTCCGGAAAACTGCCGTGAGGTGGTTTTCGTGTTCGTCTTCGGACGCGCTGGCTACCAATATGTCGTCCAAGTAGACGAACACGAAGGGGAGGTCGCGCAGAACCGCGTTCATCATGCGTTGGAACGTCTGCGCTGCGCCTTTAAGCCCAAACGGCATGCGCAAAAACTCAAAAAGCCCGAAAGGAGTTATTACCGCTGTTTTGGGTATGTCCTCAGCGCGCACTGGAACCTGGTGGTAACTGCGTACCAAATCTATTTTAGAAAAAATGTGCGCCCCTGCCAAATGCACCGAAAAATCTTGGATGTGCGGGATCGGATAGCGGTCGTGTGCTGTAGCGTTATTCAACCTGTGGAAATCACTGCAAGGTCGCCACGAGCCATCAGCCTTTGGGACCATATGGAGCGGCGAAGCCCAGGGGCTCTTCGACCTCCTGATGATGCCCAGTCTTTCCAGGTTGGCGAACTCCTCGCGCGCTATGGTCAGTTTAGCTGAGTCAAAGCGCCGAGCTTTTGCAAAAACGGGTGGGCCGATGGTAGTAATAAAATGTTCCACCCCATGTTTAGCCACTGTCGCCGAAAACATTGGGACCGTGAGTGCTGGGAACTGAGTGAGGAGTGTGTGGAACTTACCACCCCCAGCTGTGACGTTGGCTTGTGCAGTTGGCGGGGCCACTCGAGCTGTGCAGGGAATAGAATAAAAGGAGAGTGCATTAACCAGGCGTCTGTTAGCAAGATCAACCAATAAACCATGTGAGCACAAAAAATCAGCCCCTAACATGTTGAAATTGACTGCCGCTACAACAAAAGTCCACTCGAATGTACGGCCCTGCAAAGACAGAAGCAGAGTCCTCTCACCGAAGGTCTTAATCGCCGAGCCGTTCGCTGCTGTCACCCGGGGACCACTGGAAGGCGCCAGCCGGTCCGCGTAGGAAGGCGTGATGAAGCTCAGCTGGGAGCCTGTGTCCATGAGGAATTGCCTCCCCGAGCGTGCGTCCTTCAGGTAGAGCAGCTTGTTCTCTTCTCCGAGGGCCGTGGCTGCTACCGACCCCCGGCCTTGGCGTTTCCCGAGCGCTTGAAGTGGCACGGTGGGATGCACTTGCGTGCCCTCTCTGCGAAACGGCGATGGTAGAAGCAAAGGACGTCGTCCGCTCCGTGTCGCCTGGCCCTTGCTGCTGCCGTCGTCGGTGAGTCTGGTGCTGCAGCCTCTGGCCCCATGCCGTCTCCGGACGTCGCGCCTAGCTTTGCTGCTGCGGCCGAAGCAGCACTCCGTTTGTGGGCGTCGACGAGTCGCTGCGCCTCCTGGCTCAGCTCGTGGTAGTCTCGTCGGGCCAACAGCGGTGAACCGGCCAGGGTCACTCTCACCGCTGACGGTAGGGTCCTGAGGAAAAGGTGGGTGAAGATAAAGCTGTCATCATCGGAGTCTCTCAACCTCAGCATCTTCCCCATCAGGTCTGCGGGTCTGTCATTCTCAAACTCCGTCAACGCCAGGAGCCCCTCTGCTCGCTGTTGCACCGAGGGGGTGAAGTGGCTGATAAGCGCAGCCTTCAGTGTGCCGTATTTGTCGCTGTCTGGTGGGTGGTTGACCAGGCTCTCCACCCTCTGGACTGTGTGGTTGTCCAGCTTCGCCACCACATGGTAGAATTTTGTGTCGTCTCTCGAAATTCTCCGGAGGTTGAACTGCGCCTCGACCGCGCTAAACCAAGAGCGCGGACTGTTCTGCCAGAAGTCCGGCAGCTGGAACGTGGCGGCATTCGTCAGGCTGGCTTCTGACGAGTCCGGCTCAGGAGAATTACTTCTGCTCATGCTTCGTCGTAAGGTCACCAATGTGGGGAGTTGTGAAGGACGAGACTGAGTGTATTCCTCAGGTTCAGCTTTATTCACAATAACATTCTCCAACATTCAAAAGCAGAAAAAGAGGATGAATCTTCTCACATCTGTCCTTTTATACCAGGACATCAAACATACAATCACATGGTGCTTAATCAAACATACAGTCACATGGTACTTAATCCCAGTCACAATGTAACTTCCCCCGATCTTAACACCATCCACCTCCTAGTCTCTGGTGGTCAGGAAATCTCTCAAGGCCATCTCCTTGAAACAAAAGGCCAGATCTCACACCCTCCCGTTACCTCTGGAAGGCTCAGTCCCTTTGTTCCCCTGAGACCTGAAGTATACAATAAGCATACAGTGATATATCTGTGGAGCATCCGAAACCAACATATGTGCATATATGTGTGCCACATCCTCTTATTTTTTCCCTCTCCCATCCAGATATCAGGTTGTAAAACATTAAGTACCATAATGAGGTTTACTTTGACTACACACCAACATTTATTCAAACATTTCACATGCTTATTTAACTACTACATTACTGTAAATCCTGCCTTGCCTACTATGACTTATTATTAGTAAAATACACTCACCGGCCACTTTATTAGGTACACCATGCTAGTAATGCGTTGGACCCCCTTTTGCCTTCAGAACTGCCTCAATTCTTCGTGGCATAGATTCAACAAGGTGCTGGAAGCATTCCTCAGACAGTTTGGTCCATATTGACATGATGGCATCACACAGTTGGCGCAGATTTGTCGGCTGCACATCCATGATGCGAATCTCCCGTTCCACCACATCCCAAAGATGCTCTATTGGATTGAGATCTGGTGACTGTGGAGGCCATTTGAGTACAGTGAACTCATTGTCATGTTCAAGAAACCAGTCTGAGATGATTCCAGCTTTATGACATGGCGCATTATCCTGCTGAAAGTAGCCATCAGAAGTTGGGTACATTGTGGTCATAAAGGGATGGACATGGTCAGCAACAATACTCAGGTAGGCTGTAGCGTTGCAACGATGCTCAATTGGTACCAAGGGGCCCAAAGAGTGCCAAGAAAATATTCCCCACACCATTACACCACCACCACCAGCCTGAACCATTGATACAAGGCAGGATGGATCCATGCTTTCATGTTGTTGACGCCAAATTCTGACCCTACCATCCGAATGTCGCAGCAGAAATCGAGACTCATCAGACCAGGCAACGTTTTTCCAATCTTCTATTGTCCAATTTCGATGAGCTTGTGCAAATTGTAGCCTCAGTTTCCTGTTCTTAGCTGAAAGGAGTGGCACCCGGCGTGGTCTTCTGCTGCTGTAGCCCATCTGCCTCAAAGTTCGACGTACTGTGCGTTCAGAGATGCTCTTCTGCCTACCTTGGTTGTAACGGGTGGTTATTTGAGTCACTGTTGCCTTTCTATCAGCTCGAACCAGTCTGGCCATTCTCCTCTGACCTCTGGCATCAACAAGGCATTTCCGCCCACAGAACTGCCGCTCACTGGATATTTTTTCTTTTTCGGACCATTCTCTGTAAACCCTAGAGATGGTTGTGCGTGAAAATCCCAGTAGATCAGCAGTTTCTGAAATACTCAGACCAGCCCTTCTGGCACCAACAACCATGCCACGTTCAAAGTCACTCAAATCACCTTTCTTCCCCATACTGATGCTCGGTTTGAACTGCAGGAGATTGTCTTGACCATGTCTACATGCCTAAATGCACTGAGTTGCCGCCATGTGATTGGCTGATTAGAAATTAAGTGTTAACGAGCAGTTGGACAGGTGTACCTAATAAAGTGGCCGGTGAGTGTACATGTATATACATTTAGAAACTCATCAGGGGCTAGATGAAGATGCTGGAAATGGCAGCTGTTATCCCTTTCCATTTTTGTAAGTTTTTATTATAAGGTGTTCTGTGGGGAAAAAAAAAACAAAAAAACGACTGCTTTACCGTTACTCTGGTGTTTAGTTTTAACAGCTGAAAAGTCTTTAGTGCCTCTCATACTTGCTTCTTTGCGGAGGTCACCATGTTGGAACATGCTGGGACACGCTCTGTCCAGACTGTGCATGCGCTTACCATAAACAGTCACCAAAATGGCATAAAGATACTGCTGTAAATAGTATCTTTATTTCTGTATTTTGTGACACCTCGATATAATATATCGTTGCATCGCACAGCCCTAATCAACATATTTCTGTAAAGGATATTACCACATGGGCTTAGGAACACTTCGGAAAACTGTCAGTTAACAGTTTGTTGCTACATCTACAAGTGCAAGTTAAAGCTGCCATGCCAAACAAAAGCTATATATCAACAACAGCGCTGGTTAGGGCTGTGTGATACAACGATGTATGTCGGTGACATGATAAAAAATGTCTACCGTTTCATATAAAACTATTGTTTATATTGGGATTAAAAAGACACACACCCCGTTTCTACTTGTCACCACCTCACCTCTCCCCCGCAGTGCGCCAGGTGTGTGCAATAGTGGGTCCCAGTGATTAGCACGGCAGCTAACTGCAAGCTAATGTTTTGGTCATATAGCCACTACTTCTGTTTGCTAGGGATGTGGGACTGTTTCCCACCGTGCTGCGTCAGAGAGGATATTCCTCTAACCTCATTTTAGTTGGAGGCAAGTAATGTTGACCCCATCTCTCTCTAATTATAAAACAGCAAATGCTAAGTGACGTAGCTAACTTGTTGCTAATAGGAAACATTATAGTGTATCAAACCATCGTTTCTTTGGTTTAAATTACTGCTGAGTTTCTTAATTTTGTCTGAAAAAATATTACTAAAGCTGTAAAAGTACATGACAATGGCCGCATACACACTAAATAAATAATAAATAAATTAAAATGTGTTGGAGTAACAAACTGACTCTTAATGTAACTTGATTTTTAATCATTTTTAATTAGTCAAGTAGCGATAATGAATAAAGTTGAAGTCATCTCAAATGTACATAAAAAGGACAATTTTATAACATCATCATCATCATCATAGCAGTCTGTCGGGGGCGACAATGACTGTTTCAGTTAGGTCTGATCAGATTCCTCCACGCAGCTCTGTCTTTTGCCCTCTGCTGCCAGGAACTCCTGACCTTGTTAACCTCGGTGATGTCCAAGCCGGTATGAGTTGCTCTCTGACTGACCATTTCATGAAACTGCTTGCAAAGTATTTGAGTACCACTAGCTTTTGCTGGACTAGCGGCACATTCTTGGCAGATAGCGGTATTATCAGTGGCAAGGACAGGCCAAGACAAACTGACTCCAGTATCTGTTGCAACACTTCAAAATTAAGAGTTGAAAAAAGATAGATAGATAGATACATAGATACATAGATGGATGGATGGATGGACGGACGGACGGACGGACGGACGGACGGACGGACGGACAGAGTTTATTGATCCCAAACTGGGAAATTGCAGAATTAATGACAGATCAATTTGTACAATTGATTTTTTTCACTATGTAATTTAAAATGTAGAAAAAGAAATGGTCCTTATTATTGGTTATTACTGCATATGTAAACTATAGAATTTACAGGAAATGTATATTGTGATACATATCATTATCGTCAAATAAGATTACTTATATCGTGATATAAAATTTTGGTCATATCGCACAGCCATAGCACTGGGTGCTCTGGGCCTGAGCTCTTCTGAGATGCACTAAAGCAAAGTGGAAAAGTGTGCTGTGGTCTGACGAGTCCACATTTCAAATTGTTTTTGGAAATCATGGATGTCATGTTCTCCAGGCTAAAGAGGAAAAGGACCATCCAGGTTTTTATCAGTGCAAAGTTCAAAAGCCAGCATCTGTGATGGTATGGGGGTGTGTTAGTGTCCATGGCTTGGGTAACTTGCACATCTGTGAAGCCACCATTACACAGGTTTTTTTTGGAGCAACATATGCTGCCATTCAAGCAACGTCTTGGACGTCCCTGCTTATTTCAGCCAGACTGGGCCAAACCATATTCTGCATGTGTTACACCAGCGTGGCTTCATAGTAAAAGAGTGCGGGTACTAAACTGGCCTGCCAATCCAGACCTGCCTCCCTTTGAAAATGTGTGGTGCATTATGAAGTGCAAAATACGACAACGGAGAACCCAGACTGTTGGGCAACTCAAGTTGTACATCAAGCAAGAATGGGTATGAATTCCACCTAGAAAGTTTCAACAATTTATTGAGTGTTGGTAAAAGGTGATGTAACACAGTGGTAAACATGCCCCTGTCCCAGCTTTTTGGAATGTGTTGCAGGCATCAAATTCAAAATGAGCGAATATTTGCCCCCCCCCCCCCAAAAAAAACCAAACAATAATAAAGTTATCAGTTTGAACATAAAATATCTTCTCTTTGTAGTGTATTCAGTTGAACATAGATTGAAAAGGATTTGCAAATCATTATTTTCTGTTTCTATTTACATTTTACAGAACGTCCCAACATCATTGGAAATGGGGTTTATAGAAGAGTATTGGTATGGGCCTCTCGACTGTTTTTCACAACGGTCTGAAAAGCTTTGAGATGTACAATCTGTTTTGCAACTGTGTCCTTGGTCAAAGTTGACAGTAATAAATTAGAAGAGTAGTTCTAAAGGGGTTGCTTTCTGTTTTCCTTGTACATTCCTTGGTTTTATGTAAATCTGATGCACTTTTCTGTTGCTGTATATTGTTTAATTTTTACCTTAAAGGGATCATTGACTGAAAAATGGTGTGTTTGTAGGTTTTAACTGTCTGAAATGAGTCTACTGGTCACCTATTTATCCAGAAATTTTCAAAACAATCAATTCTCTTAAAAAACAAAACAAAACAAAAAAAACTCAGCCTTTATCTTGTTTTTCTCTCCCAGAAATGCCAGAAACTTTTTTGAGTTTTTTGTGGAAATCATTAACGTCACGTTTAAAAAAAGCCAACCCACCGCCGTCCTTGAGACCAGCTTACTGCTCTATTATTGGCCCGCCTAGCTGTCTGTCATGTATATGGAAGTGGTGCTAAAGGTAGCCTCTTAGCCCCTGAGCTATTAGCCCCCAAGCTAACACTGGCAACAGGACGCTCGAACCAAGCGTGGCTTATATTGTTATTTTCTTCAGATCTTAGTCACCCTAATAACCATCCCTGTTACCACCTGGTTCACCGGTCTGCGGTCCACAGTGTGCCTTGCATCACTCCGGCCTGTCTCCCGGTGGTTTTGCCGTGGTTCTTTGGCAGGGCGCCAGCATACCATTCACGAGGAGCTGAGAGCCAGCAGCTCCAGGCAGCATCCCCGGCTCGTGGCAACTGCCTACGCCAGCACCTGTGGCATGGAGCAGGCAGTTGCTGCAACCTGGGGATGCTGTCTGGAGCCGCTGGCTCAGCTCCCTACCATCCTCCAGACATACTGTCACGGGTAGTATGGGGAGCTGTTTCGTGACGGGTCATCCCCCGGCTGGCTGTGGGAGGGGAGCGGAGTACTGCGGAGTGAGACATTGCCCTTTGAGATCCCATGGCTCAGCCACTGGCCTCGGTTTGTGGCGATTGGTGGAGTGTGTGGATTTAATGTGTTGTCTCGGTGGGGTTGTTGGGGGGTGGGCCGGGATGACGTGAGATGCACAAACGACTGCAGATCAGTGAACCAGCACTGCTCATCCAAACTGGAAGGAGCCGGCTAAAAGCTACTCAGCTAATGGCTAACTAATATAAGAGGGAGGGCAGAGTTGAACAGCTGAAATCTGTTTTTTAAAGTGACAGGCTATAAATCAGAGCATTTGAAGAAAGCCAAGAAAAATAAAAACAAATTTGCTTCAATAATTAGAAAAATTAAAGAAAATGGGAACAAAATATGTCACAAGCACTTCATTAAGACATGAGTGAGCTGTTAAAATGTGTATAAAGTGCAGTCAGTGAGCCCTTTAAGATATTCTTATTATTGTAAAGATGTTTTCACCACATTACAGAAAACCAGACTCCAATAATTTACTTAAGTAAAATACAAGAAGTAACTTATTTTTAAAGGTCAATATTTTTGTTTCTAAGTCTATGGAGTTTGTGGGGGCAAGAGTTAGGGGAAACCCATGCTTACTGCATTCAGAAAGGTTTTGCAATTATTCTGTTGACTGCATTACCATGAACTAATAATATTCATAGAAATAGAACAGAGCTTGATGTATCGGGTGATACAGTATTTTTGGCAAGTGATGAACTGACTGCTGTATATAAGCGGACAAACATGGTTCCAAAGCATAAATAGGTTAAAATTTACTTATTTAAAGTGTCAGTATTAATATAGGGCTATCAAAATTTTACATTATACTGTATGTACATGCCTCCTGAATGTCCAAATTATAATTATTTTAATATTTTGCCCTTTTGGCTTTTTGTCTCTCATTTTTTAGGTGGTGAAGTTGAAGCAGATTGAGCACACACTAAATGAAAAGAGAATACTACAAGCTGTTTCCTTCCCTTTTCTTGTCAGATTGGAGTATGCGTTTAAGGTACTAGATAAACTTTAAACTTTTTTATACAAGTAAACAAAGTGTTATTTTTTCATATAGCTTAAGTTTTAAACTGCTTTGCTCTGTCAAACCACTACCATGTGTACTTTGCACTGAGCTGCTAAACAATTGGATTTAGTTAAGAGCTATGCTTTAAAGGTGATAAATAAAACATTCTGACCTCCTGGCCAGTAGGTGTCAGACTTACTCTTTCACCAACTGGTTGGTAGTGACACGTGACATCAACACAGCCATGCTATTGGCTGTGACCAACTATGACATCTTTACCAGCCATAGATACAGTATGTAAATACTAGATAGAACATGGCTAGCCAGTAGGCTTGTCATGTTTCATATACATAACTTATGTATATGATTACAATAAATACAATTGTTTGTGTATCCTGTTATTACCATGCTGCAGGTGCGGTCAACCACTATAATTACCTATGGAATATGGCGCCTCCATTTGCCATGAAAATGTTAGCCATGTCCTATCGAGTGTATCGTATGTCTATGTTACTGGCCACCGTAGTCTCATCATACAACTGTTCATAGGCAAATATTATGATTGTTTTGGACTAGGGGTGTGTCATATCGTATTGTTCACGATAATACTGGTATAATTTTTGATACCGGTGTAAAAATGAATATCGCGATATTTGGGGTCTGCTTTGTGACAACATCACAGCGTTACGCTGTTGATGGAAGCTACATGTTACCATAGAAATGGCAAAACAAGCATGGCCACTCCGAAGTCGAAGCGTCTGCATCCAGTTGAGTGGAAATATTTAAGTTATATGGCTCTTTCAGACTGCTGCCATGTTAAAAACAAGGGTGCAACAATGCGGATAATCTGCCTGCATTTTTTCCGCACGTCAACAACACCACTGGAGCAGTGTTAACATCTGACAGTGTGAAGCGCAAAGTGTCCGTAGTTGTATTTTTGTTCCATTTTGGATGCTTCATCTTGATTTTATTCAACTACCCGAAAAAGAAAAAAAACCCCAAAACATCCATTCAGTGTGACGAGAGCCAAAAAGCCCCAGAACAGGTTCATGCAACGAGAGTTACAGTGCAGGTAAAGTGACTGAGCATAAAACCCGACATCTGTGTGCACTTAAGATGTAACGGTTTATATTATTTTTTTGTAATATTTGATACAGAACCAAACATATTTTAAACTAAGGGTGCGTTCACACCTAAATTCATTTACTTTGGTCCAAATCAGTTGATAAGTTTGTTACTTTGTATCATTTCTCTTTGGTTTGGTTCCTTTTCACACATGCAAAAATTCAAGTGGCCAAACTGCATCACGTTAAATCCCGCGAAACTTGCGTCAGAGCGTTCTCTGTTCTTATTGGTCAGATTTTTTTGCTGCGAGAACAGGAAAGGTAAATACAGGAAGAAGGATGACTACTGTGCATTTAAGATAAGATAAGATAAGCCTTTATTAGTCCCACAATGGGGAAATTCCAGGATTTATGCATTTATGGTGAGAAAATAATACAAATTGTAGCATAATCTATGGGTTTTTTTATTGCACTAGTTATCGTTTATTACATTACATGCATATACCACTTTCGGCAACTCGTATAGTTTGAAAATGAAGCACGGCTACGGAAGGAAAATAACATGTTAACGTTCATTAATCCACTAGAACCGTGACATGCTCAGCCACAGATATTTTCAAAGATCCATCAGGTATGTACAGTGGCATAAAATGTTTTACTATTTGCCACTGGTCTTGTTTTAGTGCGGTCCCTTTCTCACCTGCAGGACTGCACCAGAGCTCGCTTTTGATTCAAATCGAGACCACGATTTTAGGTGATCTCAGTATGGTTGGTTTGGTGCGCACCTGAGTGTGATTACCATGTTCTCACCAGACAAAACACTAACGGAGAAAATGAACTCAAATTCGATTGAAATGAGCTAAAGCCTGTAGGTGTGAAAGCACCCTAAATCTGAGCTGCTGTTTATAAATTGGAGAAATACGAGTTTTTGTTTTGTTTTCCCTGAATATGTTGAAGGTAAATAACACTGGCCTGTGAAACTGTTTGCATAAATTTAAAAGAAAAAAACTGTATTTTGTAACATCATGGGAAATATTATTATTGTGAAAATTCACAGAAACATTGTGATATCATTTTAGGCCATATTGCCCACCCCTATTTCAGACCTGTAAAAAAAATTTTGAAGTATTTTTTATCAGTATATTCTTTTTTGAATTACAAGATTTTAATTCTGCACCTTTCTGAACATTTTGTTAAGATTATTTTTAAGAAATCTCTATTTTCTTAAAAATACTGTCTTGTCACCTTTAAACACCATTTCCTCTTCAATAGTGTTGACAGCAAGTTTGAAATACAGCTTTACTTTTAGGTAAAATTGTGCTAGTGTATGGAGTGGTTAATATCAATATTATCTAGACAATTTTAATTGTGTTTTAATTAAACCTGTACTAATATTCAAAAGGTGTTCTTCCAAGACATATTGTGAACAGATGTTTTAAAAGTTTAACCTCCAATATGCACTTTAATAGGACAACTCAAACCTCTACATGGTGATGGAATATGTGCCCGGAGGAGAAATGTTCTCACATCTCAGACGCACTGGAAGGTTCAGGTATCGTAAACTTTTTTTTAAAAATTATAACCCGGGGGCGGGGGGGTCATCAGATGAGGGCATGTTTTACAGTACATTGTTCAGTGAGAACTCTGACATGGGGACGCATGTGTTATGTGAGCTTGGGCACTAAAGTTCTTTCGTTGAAAACCTTTTTCGTTAAGGTACTGATGTATAGGCCTGTAGTAATAACAAATTTTGATGGCCGATAAATCTTCCGGAAAATTATCGTAATAAACAATATTGCTGACATCATGAAGACCATTTTATGCCCTGGATATAGAGATATAATGATAACAGTCTATGTACAACTTTTCAAAGAGCTTTGAACTTTTATTTATAAACAGTATTAAACACTGGAATAGAAATGTGGGAAAAAAAACTATTTTAAAAATAGTTAAAATATCCTAAATAAATAAAACGTAAATAAAATGAATAACCGCTTTTGCCACGGATAGCCGAGATGCATGGCTTTACGTCATCGTTAAGCTCCGTTTGCTTGTTTACAATATGTGCATCTCAGCGATGGTACAGTGGAGAACTACACAGTGAGCATTTCAACTTTGTGGACATTATGGCCTATTTTGAGTTTTTTTCTGGTAGCACTCTCTAATACAGCTGATAATGACGGTAAGAACGGTTGCACTGATCATATGAACGTAGTGTAAGCATGAGTGTTACATAAGGAACCGAGCCAGAGTTGAAGCCGGCCTCTTCAATTGGCCAAAAACTGAAGGCTACGCTGTGCAAAGCGATCAAGCTGTTAAAAAGGAGCGGACTTTTTAGGCTCAGTCAGGAAAAAATTGAAATTATGAGCAGACCTTTCAGCTTGCCGGTTCAATTGTTCCGGCTGTCCCCGTGGTGAGCATGAGCTCCGCCTCCCACGGGGAGGGACAGAAGGCGCGTTGAAATGTTGGTGGATAAGGTGAAGAAATGCACACACATAAACGGTGACTTATCTGGGCCAGGAAGCTTATCGTGGTGATTATTTCTTATTGTACGATTAATCATTTTAGCTGTTCCTGTTACAGGCCTACTGATGCCTGAAACTCCTTTTTTCTCTTTCAGTGAAAACCATGCACGATTTTATGCAGCTCAGATAGTACTCACCTTTGAGTACCTTCACTCCTTAGACCTCATCTACAGAGACTTGAAGCCTGAAAACCTGCTCATAGATCAGCATGGATACATTCAAGTACGCAATTAATGTGTCTTTTATGATTGAAAATTAAATTTAAATATTAAATATATATCAGTTGTGAACACATTTTGGCTTTAAGCTATCATCACTATCCATTAGTAACTAGGAAAGTAATCAGGAAAACTTTGCAGTAATAAGTTGTTATTGTAAAAGAGGCTGTAGATGGATTGAAATACCAGTAACATCATGAGAAAACTGATTTCATTTCACTTTAAAACTTGAATATCTATATTTTGAAGCGCCACCTGTTTCCTTTGCCTTCATATTCTTACTGTTACTCTATACTCTTGTTGTTCTTCAGGTCACAGACTTTGGCTTTGCAAAAAGAGTAAAAGGCAGGACCTGGACATTGTGTGGGACTCCTGAGTATTTGGCTCCAGAGATTATCCTCAGCAAGGTAAGAGGCCTCCATACCTGCACAGTCTAAACAACACTGTTACTTCACTTATTTTCTGTCCTCCAAAGCTGAGGAGGACAGATCTACGGTAGATCAGCGGTAGATCAGCAGATCTACCGCTGATCACTTATTTTCAGCCCGACATTGTTATTTAATCTGTATGCTGCCAACTACTTTGCATGATTTTCAGTTCAAAATTATCTTGAATAATTGTGTACTTGTTTTGGTGAATCCCCTCTCTTCATCTTCTTCATTAAACACTTTGTTTAGCCCCTCTCCCTTTATTAGCGGCTTTCTTCTGATTGGCTGTCCCTCACACACAGAGCAGCATTTATGGGGGGGGGGGGGGGCTGCAGTGCTGATGGTCAGCCGAGGATAATTTACCTACTGAAGGAAAAAGCCTCACATAGTAAAGATTTTGAAATTGTCAAGTTTTCCTTTTTCTTGCAGGGCTACAACAAAGCTGTGGACTGGTGGGCACTTGGAGTTCTTATCTATGAGATGGCTGCCGGTTACCCTCCCTTTTTTGCTGATCAGCCTATTCAGATCTATGAAAAGATTGTGTCTGGCAAGGTATGCAAATATTGGTGTATCCACAGACCAAATCCATATTTGAATACTCTCCTATTTAATATTGGTTTTCCATTGCTTCTCTGTTGCTTTTTAAATGCAGCATATTAAAGGAAATGGGGGAACTGTGTGTAATGGTATTTTTTCCTGCAATTTGTTATTTTTATAGGTACGCTTTCCTTCTCACTTCAGCTCTGACTTGAAGGATCTCCTAAGGAACCTTCTGCAGGTTGATCTGACAAAGCGATTTGGCAACTTGAAGAATGGTGTGAATGACATAAAAAACCATAAGTGGTTCTCCACAACAGACTGGATTGCCATCTATGAGCGAAAGGTTTGCCTTGTTTGTTTTTTAAAGCTCCCCCAAGGATATACTGTATGAAAGCTCACTCAAGTCAGCTGGATTCAAGTTTTGTTTTGGGTTTCGTTGTTGTTGTTGTTGTTGTTGTTTTGTTTGTTTTTCTGACTGACAAAGCCATTTGGATGAATGGTGAAACATTTCAGAATAAAAAAAATTGAATTCATCTGACTTTACTGAGCTTTCAAGCAGTATATTTACCCACCTGGATGACTGAGAATCTTCATGATAGCTCCCTTAGGGGTGTTATGGTACTTGATTGTTCGCTAGTTTATTCAAAAGATTATACACCACATTGAATCAAAAAATGTCCCAGTGTGGGACTCAGCTCAACGTTGATTTCATTTTCAATGTCAAGTTTTAGTTTAAAGTCCTCCAAAACTCAAAAAATACAGATCTTTTACAGTGGGTCAGGATTTCAAGTCAGTTGGCTTTTATATAATCAAAAATTTAATGAATGTATTGAGTGATGTCACTGGTCACGTGGATCTCCATATTGGTAGGTGAGCTTTGTGAAAGGAACATTGACAAAAATGGATTATCATGTATATGACAACATTATTTTATCGGAATACACAAAATCGCTCACTAAAAGTCATCTGGAGTGTTAGAGAAAGGAAACGTGTGATTAAGGGCAGCTCTCTCTGCCTTGTACCACAGAGGCTTGAAGGAAGGTGGAGGCTGTCATTCTGCTGAGCAGGCTTGCATGCATTTAAAAACTTGGTAATAAATAGTTAAAGAGTGGCAACAAAATATGTAGAGAATAAGATAGTTTGTAAATTATATTGAGGATATTTTCGTATTGAATGTTGAAACCACTTACCCTACACTCTATGATGATGGGGCTCCGGGGCAGACATCACTGTTCAGCCTCCTGGTGTTGTTCACCTTTTCATTTTTTCAACTTCACAAGTTTATATTGTATTTAAATTATACAGTCATGCCATTGTACAGTCATGGATCATATCAACACTGGCTTCTGACACAGCCAGCAATGATGAGACCTATCTCTTGGAGTTCCTCTGCTGGCTTTATGCAGCTGCTGGAGCTTACCGGCCGGTAGCAAGAACAAACAGCTTGTCTGTCCCATTTCTCAGCAATGGAGCCCTGTTGTTTCAACTATTCACTAGGAAAACATCCTAAATATACTGAACAGACACAAGCAGCCTCAGCCAGCCGGAGGTGGAGAATGGTAAAAAAAAAAAAATCCTGCCAACTTTTTAGTTGGTCATTTATTTAGAATATACTGTAGGCACATAAATATAAATTTAATTTGGTCTTGAGGTGGAAAGAGTTCTCCCCTCTGACCTAAACAGTTACCTCCTACCACAGTTCCAAAACAATGAAATAACCTACCTAATCTCCTCCGTTTTGCTGATGTGTCTATAGAAAAAGAAATCCAGGGCCAGTCTTGCTTTTCTTTTTTGAGGTGAATCTGTTTAACCCCTTACCATTCCTGTCAATTTCCAGCCAATGTAAAGCGTCCCACGAGGGGGGCACCAGAATGGTAAGAGGTTTTAAACAAAGAGGGAATGTAGTCGGGATTATGCAGGGAAACCCATGCATAATAAAACACCAAATATAAATCTGAGACCCACCATCGCCATCCCTGGGTCATCATTCGTACATGTACTTACCCTTGATGAAATGATCACTGCAGATCCGACCTGTGATAGAAGCTGCTACACACTTTACTCTCTGAACTAGATCCAATAGAAAACGATAAAAAGACTTTCCTAGGGCTTCATCTTGCCTATTATGACAACCTTCCGCCATGCATATAGTGACCATGGTCAGAGTTGAAATTTTAGTATACCACTCTAATCCATAGACTGTATAATCAATAATCGATGATACAACATATTTAAGTCACGTAAGAATAGGGGTGGGAATCTTTAGATACCTCACAATTTGAGCTGTTTATGATTCTTGTTGCAACTTGATGCATCTTTTTCACTAGGAAAAGGAGTTTCTGCACTACATCCCAGTGAAACTGTAACTGTAGCAGGTGCTTCTCAGCTCAAGGACATCAAAATCACAGAGGAAAAGAGTCTGGAGCACACTGTCAAATTCACAGCCTTTACTGGTGCTAAGACTAACATACAGTGGGGCAAAAAAGTATTTAGTCAGCCACCAATTGTGCAAGTTCTCCCACTTAAAAGATGAGAGAGGTCTCCAATTTTCATCATAGGTATACCTCAACTATGAGAGACAAAATGAGGGAAAAAAAATCCAGAAAATCACATTGGAGGATTTTTAATGAATTAATTGGTAAATTCCTTGGTAAAATAAGTATTTGGTCAATAACAAAAGTTCATCTCAATACTTTTTTATATACCCTTTGTTGGCAATGACAGAGGTCAAACGTTTTCTGTAAGTCTTCACAAGGTTTTCACACACTGTTGCTGGTATTTTGGCCCATTTCCTCCATGTAGATCTCCTCTAGAGCAGTGATGTTTTGGGGCTGTCGCTGAGCAACACAGACTTTCAATTCCCTCCAAAGATTTTCTATGGGGTTGAGATCTGGAGACTGGCTAGGCCACTCCAGGACCTTGAAATGCTTCTTACGAAGCCACTCCTTTGTTGCCCGGGCGGTGTGTTTGGGATCATTGTCATGCTGAAAGACCCAGCCACGTTTCATCTTCAATGCCCTTGCTGATGGAAGGAGGTTTTCACTCAAAATCTCATGATACATGGCCCCATTCATTCTTTCCTTTACACGGATCAGTCGTCCTGGTCCCTTTGCAGAAAAACAGCCCCAAAGCATGATGTTTCCACCCCCATGCTTCACAGTAGGTGTGGTGTTCTTTCTCTTCCAAACACAAGTTGAGTTTTTACAATAAAGTTCTATTTTGGTTTCATCTGACCATATGATATTCTCCCAATCCTCTTCTGGATCATCCAAATGCTCTCTAGCAAACTTCAGACGGGCCTGGACATGTACTGGCTTAAGCAGGGGGACACGTCTGGCACTGCAGGATTTGAGTCCCTGGCGGCGTAGTGTGTTACTGGTGGTAGCCTTTGTTACTTTGGCCCCAGCTCTCTGCAGGTCATTCACTAGGTCCCCCCGTGTGGTTCTGGGATTTTTGCTCACCGTTCTCTTGATCATTTTGACCCCATGGGGTGAGAACTTGCGTGGAGCCCCAGATCGAGGGAGATTATCAGTGGTCTTGTATGTCTTCCATTTTCTAATAATTGCTCCCACAGTTGATTTCTTCACACAAAGCTGCTTACCTATTGCAGATTCAGTCTTCCCAGCCTGGTGCAGGTCCACAATTTTGTTTCTGGTGTCCTTTGACAGCTCTTTGGTCTTGGCCATAGTGGAGTTTGGAGTCTGACTGTTTGAGGTTGTGGACAGGTGTCTTTTATACTGATAACGAGTTCAAACAGGTGCCATTAATACAGGTAACGAGTGGAGGACAGAGGAGCCTCTTAAAGAAGAAGTTACAGGTCTGTGAGAGCCAGAAATCTTGCTTGTTTGTAGGTGACCAAATACTTATTTTCCACCATAATTTGCAAATAAATTCTTTAAAAATCAGACAATGTGATTTTCTGGATTTTTTTTTTTCTCATTTTGTCTCTCATAGTTGAGGTATACCTATGATGAAAATTGGAGACCACTCTCATCTTTTAAGTGGGAGAACTTGCACAATTGGTGGCTGACTAAATACTTTTTTGCCCCACTGTACATACATCCTCTTCAGTCTTCTTAGATCATAGACCTATCAATGATTTTAACATGTTTGCTATATACTTAACTGTTGTAATTCACATGTGTCAGGAAGTGGAAGATGTCAATAAAATTTATCAAGTGTATAATATGTAGTAACTTTTCATCCCTTCTGTGTCTTTTTCAGAGTCAGGCACAGAATTGTTGAAACAGTCTTGACGCCAATAAACGCGGTGAATTTGACAGTATGCGCTAGACTCTGGTCTATAATACGATGAATCCATCGCTCTCACCTCAGTGGCTGGGTAACCACCCAACCATGTTCTTGAGGATGATGGCCAGCACTTATGCTTTGCAAGTAGAATAACTGAGCCTTGTGGCATGGGCCCATGGTGCTTTCTTAGGGTCATCAGGTGGGTACCCTCCTTCATCAGTGTTTCGTCAATTAGCCCACAACACCTCCAAAGGGCTTGACAGCTAGCCCCAGTGTCCTAAGGCAGCCCTCTCGGCCCCATGGGTTCCACCACCACTGCTCTAAGGTGTTTCCTTTGTGCCCGATGGGTTGTTCCAACGCTCGCAGCGCTTCAGCCACAGCCATCTCGATGCTGCCTCGGCTCGCTTGGTGATATTAGCCACTAGCCTTCTTCTATTACAACCTTTAATTCCAAGTCTGGACAGTCCACTCCAGAGTGACTGCCCAGGAAATCCTCGGCAACCCACTTCCACTGGCAAGTTCCACGCCCGCCATCCCCTCTGCTGACACTCGTAAATGAGGGGTTGGTACTTCCCAAGTTTCCTCTCATGGGCCTCCTCCATCCTCTCCTCCCATGGCACAGTCAACTCAAAAAGAACCACCTGTTTCGATGCTCTAGACCATAAAACTATATCTGGTCTGAGGGTTGATGATGTAATCTCCTCTGGAAACTTAAGTTGCCTCCTGAGGTCAACTCTCATATCCCAATCAGCAGCAGATGCCAGGATTCCTACACTTGTTTGTGCCCTACTAGCTGATTCCCCTACCCTAACAAACCTAATCAGGTGGGGCCCTGTTATCTTGGTGGCGTTATGGGTCTTCCTCCTCTCCACCTCCAGACCTGCAGCAAGCTCAGACAATATCTGATCATGCCTCCATCTGAACTTGCCGTCCACCAGACTAGCTTGACATGATGACAACACATGTTCAAGACTTGCCGGCTTTCCACACAGCATACAACCTGGATTCTCAGCCAGCCCCCAACGGTGGAGATTTACCGGTGTTGGCAGGACATCGTATGTGGCGCATAAGAGGAACTTTATTCGCTGGTCCTCCATGCCCCACATATCCCTCCACCCCAATGACCTTCCTTGAACACCTGTCCAACACGTCCACCTCCCCTGACTATTCATGAATGCAGCCCTGGCTTGTCTACCCTCCTCCTCCATCATGCGAAGCTTTTCTTGGACTAGACTACGGCGGCCATTGATATCTGCCTCCCTCCACCTTGCCCTGGTTATGACTCCTAGGCCTAGCCGACCTTGATTGACTGTCCCCACAATGTCCTTGTGGCGTAACCTTTCCTCTGCATCTGCCACTGCCTTACTTGCTACCCATTTTCGTCCTGTGCGGATGGTAATATCTGCTTGACGCACAAGTCGATCCCTGCTGTCACGCAGCATTATCACCTGCCGGGCTTTGGCCACCTTAAATTCTTCAATGACCGATGTAATTGGGAGCTGCAGTTTACTTCCTGAGCTATACAGGCCAATTGAAGAAAAACTTTTGGGTACTGACAGCCATCTTCGGAGAAAGGTGTTAATCCGCCTTTCCAGGGCTTCGACTGTTGTTAATGGCACCTCATACATAAGCAGTGGCCAAAGGAGTCTTGGAAGTACTCCATACTGGTAGCCCCAGAGTTTAAATCTTCCAGGGAGCCCACTCCTGTCCAAGATTCGCAGCCACCCCTCAACTTGTCCAAGCATCTCCTTCACACTTTCTCTATCATTCAGTTCTGCTCTATACCATTTACCCAAGCTCTTAATGGGTCTCTGGCTAACAGTGGGGATAAGTTCTTCTCCAATCCTAAAACGGGACCGGTCCTGGATGCATCCTTTCCTTAGCACGAGACTCCGTGACTTTGATGGCTTAAATTCCATCCTAGCTCCTGTAATAATCTTGCAAAGATCTTCCAAAATCCACCGCCCCTCTGGAAATGATCTTGCAGTTATTGTTAGATCATCCATGAATGCTTTAACTGGAAAATGCTGAATACCACTTGCCAAAACTGCACCTCTTCTCGGCTTCTCCACTGACTTAACCAAGAGGTTCATTGCAGCTGCAAACAGAATGGCTGAAATTGTGCATCCAGTGACAATACCTTTCTCCAACCGCTGCCAGCTGGTGGTAAAGCCCCCACAGGTAAACCGCATCTTAAAGCGATTAAAGTACTCTTGTAAGAGATGCTGAACTTTACCTGGGACATGGTACGTTTGTAATGTGAGCTCCACCAGTTTGTGGGGGATGGTTCCATATGCATTGAATATATCAAGCCACAGAACTGCAAGATCTCCATGATTGTGCTTTGCATCCTGGATTATTTTTGAGATGACACTTGTGTGCTCCACACACCCTGGAACTCCTGGTACTCCCCCCTTCTGAACGGAAGTGTCAATATACTCGTTGCTCACCAAAAAGTTTGTGAGCCTTCTTGCCAAAATTCCAAAGAATATCTTCCCTTCTACATTCAGAAGGGAAATGGTGCGGAACTGTTTAATATCAGATGAGCTTTCCTCTTTGGGGATAAAACACCCTTCTGCAATGAGCCACTCGTCTGGAAGATGATTTGCCCTCCACACCACCTTCAACATCTTCCAAAGCCTCCTTCTCAATCTCTCACACTGTTTGTACACCTTGTATGGGATCCCATTAGGTCCTGGTGCTGAGCAAGCCCTTGCCCTTTTCAGGAAGTCACTGACCTCCTTCCATGAAGGTTCTTGCTCAATGAACATGGATGTTGGCTCATTAAGGGTCATCAAGGCCTCCTTAATCTCCAGTTCTACACCCCTTTCTGGATCGCTATGCATGCTGGAGAGGTACTCCTCTACCTCTTGTCTTGATGCCTGGAGTCGACCAGATCGCTTGTCTCCCAGGAGCTTAGACAGGTAGGAAAATGGATTTTTGGTAAACTGCTCCCTTTGCTTAGCCCGGCGTCTTCGGTCTCTTCTGTGGCACTCCGCTCGACGTAAGGTTTTAATGCGCTCCCTCAGAGTGACCGAGATCTCCTTCAAAGCTTGTTTCTCCTCCTCTTCAGCTTGCATGAATCTTTTCCTGAGCCTCCGGAGATCACCACGAAGTTGTTTAATCTCCTTGATCCTACGATTTTCCCCCTGTTGTGCAGGTCTTAAATGAAAGGGACTTGTTTGCTTCACTCCGAAACGCTCAGCACCAAAGCTACAGATTATCCTCGCCATTGCCTTCATTTTCCGATTCAGCTCCCCTGCCAGAACATGCTCCAACACCTCATCCACTTCACAGTCAAATCTCTCCCACTCCTCCTTTGCTTGAGCTGCTGGCCAGTTAACTACCTGCTTCACTACTTTGTGGCTATCTTGAAATTGCTGCTCGATGTTCCCGCTCTGCCCATGCAATTCCCCTGGCGATACATCAGGGGTGGTGTTGCCCACGCTCTCTCTACTATGTGCCTGGAGATTCTGGGTACTGTGGTTGGCTACCGGTCCCAGCCTCTCCTCCGTCTCACCAGGTTGCCCTGCACGTTGCACACTGCTAGAGTGTAGGCAACCCATCTTTGCCTGATGGATCTTAAGGCCTTTCATATTCTTACAGACTTTCCCGCATATGCAAACTCGCAGTTGTAGTATCAGCCTGTGCCAATGTAAGGTTTACACTTTCCAAAGTCAATGCCATAGTCTGTCCTGTTGGTCGATCATCCTCCCCCGCTCTCGCCCGACCTTGGGGGTATCTTATCACATACTTGTCCATAGCGAGTGCTTAGGGTTCCTCCTCACAGAGGATGTGTTTTGGCCTGCCAAGCCGCCACACCCCTGGTTCTGGTCTTTCCCAGATGCCAACAGTCTCTCCTTGCTGTCACCATTCTTCCATGGTTGCCAACCAGTCTTTCCTAGTAGTCACTGGGTTGCCAGATGGAAAAGTCTATAATACGATGAATCCATCGCTCTCACCTCAATGGCTGGGTAACCACCCAACCATGTTCTTGAGGATGATGGCCAGCACTTATGCTTTGCAAGTAGAATAACTGAGTCTTGTGGCATGGGCCCATGGTGCTTTCTTAGGGTCATCAGGTGGGTACCCTCCTTCATCAGTGTTTCGTCAATTAGCCCACAACACCTCCAAAGGGCTTGACAGCTAGCCCCAGTGTCCTAAGGCAGCCCCCTCGGCCCCATGGGTTCCACCACCACTGCTCTAAGGTGTTTCCTTTGTGCCCGATGGGTTGTTCCAATGCTCGCAGCGCTTCAGCCACAGCCATCTCGATGCTGCCTCGGCTCGCTTGGTGATATTAGCCACTGTGAAATAAATATTAGACTTCTATTGAAAAATAGAAGCATTCTTATTCACTGTTTAAGATCTGTCCATGTTTTGGTCAAGCCACGGCTATGCAGCTCAGGTGCCCTACCCGCTTCCCTGTCAGGTACTGAAGCTGCCTGCCACACAGCTGCATTTCAAACACAGGCACTGAATGTAATCTATGGTCCATATGTCCATATAATATGACAGCGACGCTTCAGCAAACTGAGTTGAATACTCAGTTTTTGTCCAGACAATAGATCTGGACAATCTATGGTCCAGATGTCCAGACAGCAGGACCAAAATGCTCTAGCAACCTGACCCAAACGCCCAGACCCAAATAAAATGAGGGGCTGGTGTTGTGCACCATGCCAAAGCCTGCCCAAGTGGGCACCAGCTTCTGCATTTAAGGTTCCTCTTTTTTCATTCCACCACAAATAATTACATTATAAATTAATATTAAGAATCGGCATCATGAGCAGCACGAGGTCCCAAGGCACATACTGTATGTGTCAAGAAGCAGTGGATGTGACATACAGTAAGTCAGGCATCCAAAGGAAATGTGGTTATTTTTTCATAATAAAACACCCTTCAAATGTCAGCAGTCAATAGAGTGGAATAGGTTAAATTATTTATTCTTTTTGTGTGGCTCAGCACCATATGGGCCATGGAGCCAATACTACTCAATGGCCCGGTGATTGGTAACCCCTGAAACACACATTTTGTAGTCCTTTTTTTTTTTTCCCTGAGATGTCAAACCTAAGAAAAAGAATAAGAATGCCATAATTTGTCCCACAGGGGGAAGTGTTCTGTGTAAAGCAGTGTGCACTCAGAGTAGAAATATCTCAGAGACCTATATGTAGAAGAACTTGACCAAGCGTGTGCGCATATTATGTTTGTGGGCTGCTGTGAGCTGCTGTATAGTGTGACGGCAGTAGGGAGGAAGGACCTCTGTAAATGCCTCTTCATCCTCTTTGGAAGAAGTATCCTGTTACTGAAGGAGCAGACAGAGCCTGTGTGTGTTTTCTAACCATATATACTTTCTCAGGTTGAAGC
Source organism: Pholidichthys leucotaenia (assembly GCA_020510985.1). Classification (NCBI taxonomy): domain Eukaryota; kingdom Metazoa; phylum Chordata; class Actinopteri; order Cichliformes; family Pholidichthyidae; genus Pholidichthys; species Pholidichthys leucotaenia. The sequence goes on from CM035839.1 coordinate 355,231,189, forward strand.
CCCCTTCTTGCCAAAGTGCAGAGGACCAGGAGACACGAGCAACTTTGACGACTACGAAGAGGAGGATATCCGTGTCTCACAAACGGAAAAGTGTGCGAAAGAGTTTGCTGACTTCTAGTGAATGGGCAGAAGTCCCATCAGGGCTCTTGTGTTTTGGGATATTTGCACTCTTGTGGTTTAAGGTGGATTTGAGGCAATCATGTGCTCAAAACAAATGACTAGCTCCTTCATTCCACACAGCAGAATGAGGTCCTTTTTGCCATGATCCAATGTGCAGTTGGCACTAATCTATACACAGGCACATTATGCAGACACCCTTTGTGCTGCAGCTCAAAGTACTAGACCACGTTCCCGTTCTGTCTTTTTTTAATTTTGTTTTTAAATGTTTTTCTTCCCACATTGAAATATGCTCCCCTTGTTATTTAAGTTCCTGTTTGACAAACAAAATGAAAACTAGTTCTCCCATTTTGATGTAGCTAGCTGATGTTGCACATGTTGATTTAAGCTTTGTAAAGTTGAAGGGACTTTTTGTTTTAACTTTTTCAGTGTGTTGTGTTTGAATCTATGATCATGTGTTTGGCAGATATTTTTCATCTGTTACATGCCTTTAACACTTTCAGTTCAGTACACATTACTGTCATGTATTTGAACGCAGATACTGACTTTTGGCTTCAAGCAAGCTTTAAAACCCCGCTCATCCAAGTAAAAATCCTATCTATACTTAACCCGCACAGTAACCCCCCATCCCGCACCCAACACATACTTTTTTCCACTTTTTATGTGTTTCATTGTTTTGGCATAAAAAGGCTGTTGGTTTTCCAACTGCACCAAAAACACCTACCCCAACTTTAAATATCAATAATTATTCATCATTTCAGTGTCCTTAAGACCTACAACCATGTGTCCTTCGTATATGAGACATACATCTTCAAAGAGCTCATTTATTTTTAAAGCATGACCAAATTTCAAATAAATAATTTGGAGACAGCCCTCTGATATCAGATTCTCCAAGAGATTAGTAGTGAGTGGCATTATTATGGCACTAAAACATGTCAGCAGTGGGTTAGCTGATCTATGGCATCCTTTATCCATATCTGGTTACATAGTGGCTTTTTTTTTTCTTTTTTTGCAGGAACAAAATTTATGTATTTTTCTGTTACAGCTCTAGCAAGAGAGGAAACTAGAGAAGCTTCAGCATATCGCTCCATACAACAGATCTTTTTCTGTGTGTGTTTGTGTGTTTTTGGTACATCCAAAATATATCTACAGTGCTATGAAAAAGTGTTTGCCCCATTCCCGGTTTCTTATATTTTTTGCATATTTGCCACACTTAAATGTTTCAGATCATCAAACCAATTTTAATATTAGACAAAGATAAACCTGAGTAAATACAAAATGCAGTTTTTAAATGATGATTTCATTTATTAAGGGGAAAAAAAAGCTATCCAAACCTACCTGGCCCTATGTGGAGAAAGTAATTGCCCCATTACATCATAAATTAACTGATTAACCATATTTTTTGAAAAGCTTAGTTCACTTTCACTCACCACACCCAGGCCTAATTACTGCCAGACCTGTTGAATCAAGAAATCACTTAAATAAAACTTGTCTGACAAAGTGAAGTAGGCTAAAAGTTCTCAAAAACCAACACATCATGCCGTGATCTTAAAAAAAAAAAAATCAAAAACAGAATGGAAACAAAAACCCAGAACAACTAATGAACTGCAGGCCTCACTTGCCTCAGTTTGGACACTGGTCCATGATTCAACAATAAGAAAGAGACTGGGCAAAAATGGCAACCATTTGAGAGTTCCAAGGTGAAAACCACTGCTGATCAAAAAGAACATAAAGGCTCATTCCACATTTGCCAAAATGTAATGATTTCCAAGACTTTTGGGAAAATATTCTGTGGCTTGACAAGACAAAAGTTGAACCTTTTGGAAAGTGTGCGCCCTGTTACATCTGGCATAAAACTAAAACAGCATTTTATAAAAAGAACATCATACCAACAGTCAAACATGGCGGTGGTAGTGTGATGGTCTAGGGCTGCTTTGCTGCTTCAGGGCCTGGACGGCTTGCCGTAATTGATGGAACCATGAATTCTGTTCTCTACCAGAAAATCTTGAAGGAGAATGTCCGACCATCAGGTCATGACCTCAAGCTCAAGCCCTCCAATATGGCTGAATTAAAACAATTCTGCAAAGAGGAGTGGGCCAAAATTCCTCAACAGTGATGTAAAGACTCCTTGCCAGTTATTGCAAATGCTTGATTGCAGTTGTTTCCGCCAAGGGTGGCACAACCAGTTATTAGGTTTATGGGGCAATTACTCTTTCACATCGGGCCAGGGAGGTTTGGATAGCCTTTTCCCCTTATTAAATAAAATCACCATTTAAAAACTGCATTTCGTATTTACTCTGGTTATATTTGTGTATTATTCAAATTTGTTTGATCTGAACCATTTAAGTGTGACAAATATGCAAAAATATAAGAAATCAGGAAGAGGGAAAATACTTTTTCACAGCATTGTGCATGGGTGCTTTAGTGGCATTTTTCTGTGACTCAGAGGTCAGTTTGTTACATTTTTTTGAGTGTTTATCATCGAAGGAAAGCAGTGTTGGTCGCATTTGCATTGCTTTTTTTAACTTTTTTTTTTTTTAAGAAACTTGTGTGACTGCCATATTTGTTTTTTAATCACTTTTTTCTTTTGCATGTTTTTATAGAAGTGTTAGAACAAACCAGTAGAGCCACACATGTTGTCACCTTATTGTTTATTTTGTATTTTTTATAGCCCGAGGCATTGATACAGTAAAGGCGCCTTTTTTTTCTACACAGAAAACAAAGCATTTAACTGTAATAGCAAGCATAACCTCAAAGTATTCATTCATTTTGGCTAGTAGGTCTGTCTACTTCCTGCAGCTGTAGCCTGTAGTCTCTTCAGGGGTGTCAGACTCATTCCATGGAGGGCCAAGACCCTGCATGTTTTGCTTCTACCCAGTGTCATCAGCAGGTGTTTTCACTGATCAGCAATCAGTGTGAAGAAATTCAGTGAAATCACCTGCTGAAGACACTGGGTGGAGGTAAAACCTGCAGGGTCTTGGCCCTCCATGGAATGAGTTTGACACCTGTGCTCTAGATCATTTTCTAACCAACATGCACATTTTGATGGGACAATATCTCCCATTCTGTGGGGTCAGTTTGAGGAGATCATTTTATCAATAAAAGCCCTTTTAAGTTACAGTGTGTATATTAAAAATGTTATCTCAGAGAATTATAGCTTTTATGAGTGATTTTGGGCACCATCAAATCTCCCTATTTCTGATGTTTCGTATCCTTTTTTGGCATGTTTATCTAAAGTATTATCTTCCGTACCTACAGGGTCCACAGGGTTCTTTCTTTCTTTCTTTCTTTCTTTCTTTCTTTCTTTCTTTCTTTCGGATATCCAAAAAGTTCCGTTTTTTTTTTGTTTTGTTTTGTTTTTTGGGGGGGTGTCTCTGTTGTCCACGTGAAGCTCAGTAATGTAACTCATTTATGTTTGAAAATATTCATGCCCTATTGACACTCTTTCCGTTTTATTATTTTCCTGATGTCTTCTCAAGTTTTGACATGATGCTAATGTGTATGAAGATGATGCAGTTTAATCAAATTCAACAATCGTGGACAACCTAATGGCAACAAAAAAAGGTTTGGAGAGTGCAGGCTGTTTTTTTTTTTTTTAGTTTCAGGTGTATGGAGATTTGCTAGAGATAGATTTCTTTGATTTCCATCCATTAAAAGCATGATCGCCTGGCCTGCTTTTATTTCCAAGGTTTAATTCATTACATTATCTTTATTTATTTAGAGAAGTCTTTTAAAACATTTACATAGTTTGCAGTATATATGGAAACAAAGTTTTATTTACAGAATTATTATAAAGAGTGAATATTTTTGATTATTTATTTGAACCTTTTTTTCAAATCACATGTATGGAGATAAGGATACTTCACAGTTAATGCACATTGACACCTCTAATGCCTATTTAATACTGTAGCCTTTTTTTAAATGTGTTTGCTCTTTACATTTTTATTAGTTTCATCTGCTTCTCTCAAAATTGACCCATCATTTTTTACATGGTACACGTGTGAAAGTTGTTGTTTTTTTTTCTGTTTTCCTTTTTTGACAAGTTATGAAATCTGCACCTGGAAATTCAGCATGTTTCAACCCAAGCTTCCTGTCAGTAAATCCCCCCCCCCCCCCCCAAACATGTGTAGGTATAATCCACAGACCTTTGTATCATTTATCGCCCTCCCCAGTGTGTGTAATTTGTCAGATTTGATGTAAATTGTGGCACTTCTACCTTGAGCCACCTCACATTCCTGAATGAAGGAAAAAAAGATTGAGTTCTTTGTAGCTAGTCACACGTGCCAGTATGGGAACAATAATCTGAAATGTGTCTGTATTTACTTTGTGGAATTTTTTGCACATTGTTTAAAGCTGACACATTTTAAGTCACCCATATTTACTTGTGTTTGCCAGGGGAATATACTTTGCTGTAGCAGATTTTATGTAACAAAGAATATGTCACTATAATAAATGATTTTTATTAAAAGCTGTTACTGGATGTGTTTGATTGAAAATTGTCGTCTGGTGGGAAATCTCGCTGAACTACAAATGCCGGCGTTCAACGCTAAAACTACATATCCCATGATTCTGTAGTTCTCTGGGTGATGGAAGCGAAACCGATGAAGGGGTGCTAGTTGGCTTTACTTGATTTAAATGTAGATTTTTATCAAACGAACATTGCTGTGCATTGGGTTTTAAAATGCCCAAGTGAATGGAAAACGTTTAATCTCTTGACTTACGGGCGAAACTTTGCTGAACAAAGTCTGTCAAGCAGGAATATTCTAAAACAAGGTAACTGTTAAATTTTGTATTAGCACGCCAAGCTAACTATCCGTGATAGCTTAACGTTAGCGTTAACGCAGAGTACCAAGAGGCAGCGGTTGTGTATCTGTCGCCATTAAGCGCAATGGTTTTTGTTTTTGTTTTTGTTTGTTTTTTGTATTTCCCTCGCTGACGTGCTCATTTTCATTTAAAGTATGACCCAGGTAAGGTGATTTATGCTTGTAACGTTATTCTGTATTTAAGACGGGGAACAGCGTGAGTTTTCGGTGGTTATTTTCGCGCTGTAGCTCAAGCAGAAAACCTGCTGCTTGTGTTATGAATGTTCGTTTTGTATTTTAACAGTTGTAGTTTACTGCTGTTCTTCCAGGGGGGGGGCATTCACATAAAGATTAATGATGAGGGGCGTTGAACTGCCAGCACATTGAGTTCCCCGGTGAAGACAGCCCATGAAAAATTACTGCAACGTTAAAGAGTGTAAGTGTCGTTTTATTCCTCTTCTGTGCGTGTCACTGATTTTGAATGACGAAGAACATGGCTTATTTGTGAGAGTGCTGTCATCATAGAGAAGTTTCTGCTAGGGGTTTAGCCGAATATTCTATTCTTATTATTCCAAATTCACCTAAAAGATCACATATATGCATGCGAAAATTTGCAGATGTATAACAAAAAACATCAAGTTTATGTGGCAAAAATTGTAAATTGAGGAGAAAAAGTCCCAATTGCACAAGGAAATGGCAAAATTAAGGACAAAAGCCTTAAATCTACAAGGAAAATGCAGATTTATTCTAAAAATGTAAATTTGAGTTTTAAAAAAAGTCTCAGATTTATAAGAAAAGTACGTTTATAGAAAAAAATGTTGAATTTTTGCATGGAAAAGTTCAACATTTTTATGCGTGTGTGTGTGTATATATATATATATACACTCACCGGCCACTTTATTAGGTACACCTGTCCAACTGCTCGTTAACACTTAATTTCTAATCAGCCAATCACATGGCGGCAACTCAGTGCATTTAGGCATGTAGACATGGTCAAGACAATCTCCTGCAGTTCAAACCGAGCATCAGTATGGGGAAGAAAGGTGATTTGAGTGACTTTGAACGTGGCATGGTTGTTGGTGCCAGAAGGGCTGGTCTGAGTATTTCAGAAACTGCTGATCTGCTGGGATTTTCACGCACAACCATCTCTAGGGTTTACAGAGAATGGTCCGAAAAAGAAAAAATATCCAGTGAGCGGCAGTTCTGTGGGCGGAAATGCCTTGTTGATGCCAGAGGTCAGAGGAGAATGGCCAGACTGGTTCGAGCTGATAGAAAGGCAACAGTGACTCAAATAACCACCCGTTACAACCAAGGTAGGCAGAAGAGCATCTCTGAACGCACAGTACGTCGAACTTTGAGGCAGATGGGCTACAGCAGCAGAAGACCACGCCGGGTGCCACTCCTTTCAGCTAAGAACAGGAAACTGAGGCTACAATTTGCACAAGCTCATCGAAATTGGACAATAGAAGATTGGAAAAACGTTGCCTGGTCTGATGAGTCTCGATTTCTGCTGCGACATTCGGATGGTAGGGTCAGAATTTGGCGTCAACAACATGAAAGCATGGATCCATCCTGCCTTGTATCAATGGTTCAGGCTGGTGGTGGTGGTGTAATGGTGTGGGGAATATTTTCTTGGCACTCTTTGGGCCCCTTGGTACCAATTGAGCATCGTTGCAACGCTACAGCCTACCTGAGTATTGTTGCTGACCATGTCCATCCCTTTATGACCACAATGTACCCAACTTCTGATGGCTACTTTCAGCAGGATAATGCGCCATGTCATAAAGCTGGAATCATGTCAGACTGGTTTCTTGAACATGACAATGAGTTCACTGTACTCAAATGGCCTCCACAGTCACCAGATCTCAATCCAATAGAGCATCTTTGGGATGTGGTGGAACGGGAGATTCGCATCATGGATGTGCAGCCGACAAATCTGCGCCAACTGTGTGATGCCATCATGTCAATATGGACCAAACTCTCTGAGGAATGCTTCCAGCACCTTGTTGAATCTATGCCACGAAGAATTGAGGCAGTTCTGAAGGCAAAAGGGGGTCCAACCCGTTACTAGCATGGTGTACCTAATAAAGTGGCCGGTGAGTGTATATGTTGCATTTCTAAATAACATTTATACTGACGCAGTCCACTGTGGGAGATGAAAAACTGTATAGAATATTCTCTCTAAATCGTTCCCAAATATTCAGAACAGCCTGTGAGACCTTCAAACTCCTGTGACCCAACACACATTAGCACACAGATTACGATGGATTATACCTCTGTATCCAGTTTAATGGGAGTATCTACAGAAAGGGAAGACATCCCTACATGAAATGTCTACAATACAGATGAGTTGGCGGTCTGACAAAACCTTTTCAGATCAACTGAAGCTCACTGTGGTGTAGGTGCATAGTGTGGTCGACCTCTGATCAGAGAGTCGGTGGTTCGTGTCCTGCTCTCGCTGCCATGGCCACACCATTTTACTAGACATGGAATTTAGAACTAAAATTAGGAGGTTAGCCTTAGGTTGTGGGAGTGGGTAAGGTTAAAAGGTAGTAAATGGATATTAATTAAAAAATTGAAACAAATACATGCCTCAGATTCCCATACCTGTAGCTTGCTGCCTTTAAGATACGGCATTAATAAAACATACTGGCCAATCAGATTCAAGTCATATCTGTAGCAAGCATTCTGCGGGTACGAATCCGTACCACTGCCTTTATCGGAAACGCAACTCTGACATCACTTCTTGCTGTGGCCACCATGTTGGGAGAATAGCCCTCTAGTATGTTTGCTTTTTACTGGTGCAGTAAATATGCCAAAAGGTAAGTGTTATGAATTATTTTTCTTTTTGTTTCCATAACAGATGTTAGCAAATGTAGCTGTATTAATAGCACTGCATTACAAAAAGTTCCTAATTTTGGTCATAGAACTGTCCTTTTTTTTTTTTTTTTTTTTTTTTTGAAGATTTGAATTTTTTGAGATTCACTGGCAATCTAAACGGGACACCCAAGAGATACCAGGTTACTGTATATTTGTTCTTCTTTTAGATTTGATTGGCGGGTGGCAACCAACTTACAGGTGCATTACCACCACTTACTTCACTCTATATCATCACTCTTATCTGGTCAGGAGCTGTAGTCCATCACTGTATAATTGTGATCAATCACTTTTTTTTTTTTTTTTTTTTTTTTTTAACCTGGGTATAATTATTATAGTAACCTGGTTATAATTGTTATCCATATCTCTTTATATTGGCCTGGATATACAGCTTTATACAATCGTCATCTCTTGATGAATAGCATATTTTTTTAAAATGATAATTTGCAAACACAATCTCTGTAGGATAAGGGGAAAAAAAATACAGTATTACCAGCAAACTACATAGTCATTTTTTATTTCATGAATTAAACAAAAATCTGATAAATTAATAAATGCACAATTATTGTATTGGCAAAAATCTGGCACTTGATATACTTAATCAGTGAAACACACCCTTTAAAAATATCAATATAATACAGTGCATCCGGAAAGTATTCAGTGCTTCACTTGTTCCACATTTTATGTTACAGCCTTATACCAATTTTTTTTTCCTCAAAATTCTACACAAAATACCCCATAATGACAACATGAAAAGTTTTTTAGATTTTTGCAAATTTATTAAAAATAAAAAAAACTAAGAAATCACATGTAAGTATTCACAGCCTTTGCTCAATATTTTGTTGATGCACCTTTGGCAGCAATTACAGCCTCAAGTCTTTTTGAATATGATGCTACAAGCTTGGCACACCTACGTATCTTTGGGCAGTTTGGCCTATTCCTCTTTGCGGCACCTCTCAAGCTCCATCGGGTTGGATGGGAAGCGTTGGTACACAGCCATTTTCAGATCTCTCCAGAGATGTTCAACTGGATTCAAGTCTGGGCTCTGGCTGGGCCACTTAAGGACATTCACAAAGTTGTCCTGAAGCCACTCCTTTGATATCTTGGCTGTGTGCTTAGGGTTGTTGTCCTGCTGAAAGATGAACCGTCGCCCCAGTCTGAGGTCAAGAGTACTTTGGAGCAGGTTTTCATCCAGGATGTCTCTGTACAATGCTGTATTCATCTTTTCCTCTTTCCCAACTAGTCTCCCAGTTTCTGCCACTGAAAAACATCCCCACATCATGATGCTGCCACCACCAATGGTGTTATGAGTGGTGCCTGGTTTCCTCCAAACATGACGCCTGGCATTTGTGCCAAAGAGTTCAGTCTTTGTCTCATCAGACCAGAGAATTTTGTTTCTCATAGTCTGAGAGTCCTTCAGGTGCCTTTTGACAAACTCCAGGCGGGCTGCCATGTGCCTTTTACTAAGGAGTGGCTTCCATCTGGCCACTCTACAATACAGGCCTGATTGGTGGATTGCTGCAAAGATGGTTGTCCTGGAAGGTTCTCTTCTCTCCACAGAGGATGCTGAAGCTCCGACAGAGTGACCATCAGGTTCTTGGTCACCTCCCTGACTAAGGCCCTTCTCCCTCTATCACTCAGTTTAGACGGCTGGCCAGCTCTAGGAAGAGTCCTGGGGGTTCTGAACTTCTTCCATTTATGGATGATGGAGGCCACTGTGCTCATTTGGATCTTCAAAGCAGCAGAAATTTTCCTGTGCCCTTCTCCAGATTTGTGCCTCAAGACAATCCTGTCTCAGGGGTCTACAGACAATTCCTTTGACGTCATGCTTGGTTTGTGCTCTGACATGCATTGTCAACTGTGGGACCTTATATAGATAGATGTGTGCCTTTCCAAATCACGTCCAATCAACTGAATTTACCAATTAAGCTGTAGAAACATCTCAAGGATGATCAGTGGAAACGGGATGCACCTGAGCTCAATTTTGAGCTTCATGGCAAAGGCTGTGAATATTTATGTACATGTGATTTCTTAGTTTTTTATTTTTAATAAATTTGAAAAAATCTCAAAAAAAACTTTTTTTTCCACACTGTCATTATGAAGTATTGTGTGTAGAATTTTGAGGAAAAAATAAATTTAATCCCTTTTGGAATAAGACTGTAACATAAAAGCATGTGGAAGAAGTGAAGCGCTGTGAATACTTTCTGGATGCACTGTATGCTGTGGTCTTATTCCAAAATTTTGCCACCCATAGGCATAATTTATGGGGGTGGGGGGGGGTGGAACCCCACCCCCCAAAAAAGATCTGTCCAATATAACCCCCCCAATAATCATAATTAATTAAAAAAAAAAAAATCTACAAGTGAGTATGAAGAAGTTGTTGTTTTTCATTTGCAAGCAATGAAAAATAACATTTCTAATAACACATTACAAAGAATTTTTTTTTGTAAGTTGTGTTTTTTCAACTGATTTAAGACAGTTTTGCACCGCTGAATCCAAAAATGACAGTTTCTCTCAATCAGGTCAGGTTTTTATGCCAAGTTGATTTTTAAAAAATCTGATCTGACTAAATTGATTACATTTTTGTGACATTATCGGTTGATGTTAATATTTCTCATCCAAAATAGATTTTTAAGAGGAAAAAATCATTTAACACAATTTATTGATTAAATGTCACAAACTGGATTACTGTAAATTGAATAGTAGACATTGATGAAGGTAAGTACATGTAAATTAAATTGAATGTTATGTTATCATTGTTCAAAATTCAGAGCTTCAACTTCCGTTTATTTGAACCTCTAGAATGCTCAGCGGCAGGGATGTCTCTATTCAGAGTCCCAACAGTAATCAGCCATCATGACTGCATCCCAGCATCTCTGATACCTGGTCTCCATCTCTTTCATGTCCTGATGGAATCTTTCCCCCTGCTCGTTGCTCATTGATCCCAGATTCTCAGGAAACCGATCCATATGTGAGAATAAGTAATACATTTTGATGCTCATGTTGCATCCAAGGTTTCTGAAAGCAGTCAGCATATTGGTGACAAGTTCTGCGTAGTTCCTGGTCTTGTTGTTGCCAAGAAAGTTCTTCACGACCAAAACAAAAGCCTTCCATGTTTCCAGTTCCACTTCTTTAATTGAGTTTTCAAACTCAGGACCTCTGATGAGCTGACGGATTTGAGGACCGTTAAAGATGCCAGCTTTCAACTTCTCCATGGTCAATCCTGGAAAAGCATGGCGCAAGTAAGTGAAGCAGCCACCATCCTTGTCCAGAGCTTTGGTGAACTGCTTGATCAAGCAGAGCTTGATGTGCAGCAGTGGGAAGAGTATCCTCTCTGTCAACCAGAGGGTTGTTGGTGACATTCCTTCCTCTGCAAGGCACCAGTTCCTCCCACACAGGCCAGACCTCCTTCGTGTAATGCTGAGCAGTGCCCCTACTATCCCACATGCACAGAAAGCATAGGTACTTGGTGAACCCAGGCCGTTGTCCCAGCAAAAAATTCACCGTCTTCAAGTCAACACAAATAAACCACTCATGCTGATCGTAACGAATTTTATCCAGCACATACTTCACCGCTTCATACTTCTCCTTCAGTGTAGTTGAGTGAGCGAGGGGTACAGAGGCAAACTTGTTGCCGTTGTGCAGCAGAACACATTTCAGCGATCGCTTGCTATTGTCAGTGAACAGTCTCCAATCTTTGGGTTCATACTGTGGCACTCCAAGTGTGTGCAGAAGCTGCGCAGTGTCTGTACAGTACACCAAGTCCTTCTCTTCAGAGGAAAAAAATGGAGGTACTGTTGATGCCTGTTGCGGTAGAAGGTGATGTGAGCACTGTCAGAGAGGAGGTTTTTTTCCTTCAATCTGGATGCCAACAGTTTGGCAGAAGACTTTGACAAGCTAAGTTCACAAACTAGATCATTTAGCTCCTTTTGGGAAAAAGGATGTGGAGCATCATCGTCAAGAACCTCTTCATCTTCTTGAACACTGGAGGAATCTTTGTCACTAATGTCAGGAAGTTCTCCAAAGACAGGTACTGGAATTTCATCACGGTGAGCTACAGGACGACATGCTGATTGAAGATCAGGATACTTGAGACTACTCCGGTTCTTTCTGTTGATTACAGTTACATCAATAGCGCAGAAGTAGCAGTTAGTGTCATGGTTTGTCGGTTCCCTCCAAACCATGGGAATTCCGAACTTGAGACACCTCTTCTTGCTCTTGGTCCGCTGACGCAGATACTCGGTGCATGCCTTGCATACCATGTGTGGCGCCCAAGCTTTATCTTGGTCACCAAGTTTAATACCATGGTAAGCACACTTTATGAAACTTGTGACTGGATTCCTGTTGGGAACAATAGTGTATTCGTCACAGATATAGCAGAATATGTCAGGCTTAGTTTTACAAAATCTTCTGGTCAAAGCCATTTAATTCACCTGTAAAATAAAAATACCAATTGGTCAGAAATTGGTGCGTGCAAACTCTTCAGAGTTCAAGAAATTTCAAGAAATAAAAAAAGAATTTTGCATCATATAAAGCAAAAATACCTGTACATGTAAACAAAAACATAAAAAATATATGGCCATAGTTCAAAAAGTTGACCTGATTGGTTTTGCACAATGTGATTTTTGGATTCAGCACATCAAAATTGTCCTAAATCAGCTAAAAAAAACCTTAGACAATAAATTTGGTGTTGACCAGTGTAATCAAACAATATACCCCCCTTCCCTGCAGACGGTATTGCCCAACCGATCCATGCGCCTTCTCTAGTCAATACTTCTCAGTCATTTGTAGGGGCGGCAGGGGAGGATGCTTGTTTAGTCTAGAATGTGCTCAGCTCACAAGTGAGAGAGTGCGGTGAACACTCAATGGACCTGTTGGACCGGTTCTGTGACTTGCATTTCAGGTCAGAACAAAGGCAGGAAGCTTAGCCTTGTTATGCAAGGCTGGAGACTGTGGGGGGTCGATTAAAGGATGCATGGGAAACAGTGGAAGTGATATCATGGAGGGAAATGCATTGTGACTGTCTTTATTATGCCAGGTGGTGAAATGCATTGTGACTGTCTTTATTATGCAAGGTGGTCTGTGGGACATGTGATCTATGAGGTGTGAAGTCCCTGATATTTAAGGACGAGAGTTACTGTTTCATACTCTTTTTTTTCTGCTTTGAAATGATGATGTGAATGAAGCTGACTCTGAGAAAGAACGCTGCCTCGTCATTTTCACATCTTCCACAATAGAATGCAAAGAGCTCCATGAAGGGCAACAAACCATTTTAAATTGTTGGTTGTCAAATAAAAGGACAAACCCCTCTGTCTAAAAGGAGCTAAATATATTATTGTTAGCTGGTGAATTGTCTGAAGTTAGCTGGTTGTTAGTTTGCTAATGTGAGTAAAAGCTATGGGAGTACACCACATAATGTGCTGCCTGGGAGGATTTAGCTGATCTGAGAAATGATTAGCTCTTCTCATGGAAATTTGGGCTTTACATTGTATTAGTCGTTTATGAAATGTGATCAGAATGGATTTGTTGGTCAACTGTGAAATTTACATATGTTTCAGTGTGCATTTAAATGTTAGCAGACCCGAACATTTATCAAGGACAAACAAAATCTCTATACCACTGGTCCGAAATGCATTTAAATATTGCTGCTCATCCCCACAGAATTCAAGTTAACCTTAAACGGTTTTGTATTTTCAAAATGTCATGATTTTGATAATTATAAAATTCAATTAGAAAGCAAGTTTTACCACTTTGGATTATAGACTAAGTCACTCTGAAGGCTATTCTTAAATATCCATGTTAAAAGAAATTGATTATTTTCCCAGCAGATCATTTTCAAATCTTCTGTCCTCTGTTAAAATACCACAACTGTACAAAAGAGTATCTAAATGAATATATAAGAAATAAACACCAAATAGATGAATGAAAGAATACAGGTGCATCTCAATAAATGAGATGCACCTGGGCAGCACGGTGGTGCAGTGGTTAGCACTGTTAGTGCCTTACAGCTAGAAGGTTCCAGGTTCGAATCCCCAGGCTGGCAGGGGTAGGAACCTTTGTGTGGAGTTTGCATGTTCTCCCTGTGCTGCGTGGGTTTACTCTGGGGCTCCGGTTTCCTCCCACAATCCAAAGACATGCATGTTAGGTTAATTGGTTGTTCTAAATTGTCCCTAGATACAGCCGTGGACAAAATTGTTGGTACCCCTCTGTTAATGAAAGGAAAAACCCACAGTGGTCACAGAAATAACTTGAATCTGACAAAAGTGGTTAAAAAAAAAAATTCTATGAAAATTAACCAATGAAAATCACACAATGCTTTTGAATTGTGGTTCAACAGAATTACTTTAAAAAACAAACTCATGAAACAGGCCTGGACAAAAATGATGGTACCCCTAGAAAAGACTGAAAATAATGTGACCATAGGGACATGTTCAACCAAGATGTCCTCTAATTAACATCACAGGTGTCTACAAACTTGTAATCAGTCGGCCTATTTAAAGGGTAACAAGTAGTCACTGTGCTGTTTGGTGACATGGTGTGTACCACACTAAACATGGACCAGAGGAAGCAAAGGAGAGAGTTGTCTCAGGAGATTGGAAAGAAAATTATAGACAAGCATGTTAAAGGTAAAGGCTATAAGACCATTTCCAAGCAACTTGATGTTCCTGTGACTACAGTTGCACATATTCAGAAATTTAAGATCCACGGGACTGTAGCCAACCTCCCTGGATGTGGCTGCAGGAGGAGACGGATAATACGAATGGTAACAAAAGAGCCCAGAGCAACCTCTAAACACATTGATGGTGAACTCCAAGGTCAAGGTACATTGGTGTCAGATCGCACCATCTGTCGTTTGAGCCAAAGTGGACTTCATGGGAGACAACCAAGGAGGACACCACTGTTGAAAACAAATCATAAAAAAGCCAGACTGGAATTTGCCAAACTGCATGTTTACAAGCCACAAAGCTTCTGGGAGAATGTCTTATGGATAGACAAGACAAAACAGGAACTTTTTGGCAAGGCACATCAGCTCTATGTTCACAGACGCAAAAATGAAGCATACCAAGAAAAGAACACTGTCCCTACTGTGAAACATGAGGGAGGTTCTGTTATGTTCTGGGGCTGCTTTGCTGCATTTGGCACAGGGTGTCTTGAGTCTGTGCAGGGTACAATGAAATCTCAAGACTATCAAGGTATTCTAGAGAGAGATGTGCTGCTCAGTGTCAGACAGCTTGGTCGCAGGTCATGGGTCTTGCAACAGGATAATGACCCAAAACGCACAGCTAAAAACACCCAAGAATGGCTAAGAGCGAAACATTGGACTATTCTAAAGTGGCCGTCTGTGAGCCCTGTTCTAAATCCTATTGAACATCTGTGGAAGGAGCTGAAACATGCCGTCTGGAGAAGGCACCCTTCAAACCTGAGACAACTGGAGCAGTTTGCTCATGAGGAGTGGGCCAAAATACCTGCTGAGGTGCAGAAGTTTCATTGACGGTTACAGAAATGGTTTGATTGCAGTGATTGCCTCAAAAGGTTGTGCAACAAAATATTAAGTTAAGGGTACCATCATTTTTGTCCAGGCCTGTTTCATGAGTTTTTTTTTTTTTTTTTAAATAATTCTGTTGAACCACAATTCAAAAGCATTGTCTGATTTTCACTGGTTAATTTTCATAGAATTTTTATTTATTACCACTTTTGTCAGATTCAAGTTATTTCTGTGACCATTGTGGGTTTTTCTTTAGTACAGGTCTCTTATCCCTTAAATTAGAATGTCATCGAAAAGTTGATTTATTTTTTTTTCTCCCCCCACTAATTCAAAAAATGAAACTCCTTTATTATATAGATTACACACAGAGTGATAGTTCAAGTGTTTATTTCTTTTAATTTTGATGGTTATGGCTTATAGCTGAAAACCCCAAATTCAGTTTCTCAAAAAATTAAAGTATTGCATAAAATTAATTAAAAATTTTAGATTTTTAATAGAAATGTTGGCAGACTGAGAAGTATAATCATGTACACACTCAATACTTGGTTGGGGCTCCTTTTGCATGAATTACTGCATCAATGCAGCGTGGTATCGAGGTGATCAGCCTGTGGCACTGCTGAGGTGTTATGGAGGTCCAGGTTGCTTAACTTCAGCTCATCTGCATTGTTGGATCTGGTGTCTCATCTTCCTGTTGACAATACTCCATGGATTTTCTGTTTGGTTTAGGTCAGGGTAGTTTGCTGGTCAATAAAGCAGTGGTTCCATGTTCATTAAACCAGGTTTTGGTACTTTTGGCAGGTGTCAAGTCCTGCTGGAAAATGAAATCAGCATTTCCATAAAGCTCGTCAGCAGAGGGAAACATGAAGTGCTCTAAAATTCCCTGGTAGATGACTGCACTGACTTTGGACTTGATAAAACACAGTGGACCAACACCAGCAGATGACATGGCTCCCCAAATCATCACTGACTATGAAAACTTCACACTGGACCTCAACTAAGTTGGATTCTGTGCCTCTCCACTGTCCCTCCAGACTCTGGGACCTTGATTTCCAAATGAAATGCAAAATTTACTTCTGTCTGAAAAGACATCATCTGCTGGTGATGGTCCACTGTGTTTTATCAGGTCCAAAGTCAGCATTGTTGTCTACCAGGAAATTTTAGAGCACTTCATGCTGCCCTCTGCTGACAAGCTTTATGGAGATGTTGATTTCATTTCCCAGCAGGACTTGACACCTGCCAAAAGTATCAGAAAGTGGTTTAATGACCATGGTATCACTGCGCTTGACTGGCCAGCAAACTCTCCTGACCTAAACCCCCACAGAGAATCTATAGTGTATTGTCAAAAGGAAGATGAGAAACACCAGACCCAACAATGCAGACAAGCTGAAGGCTGCTATCAAAGCAACCTGGGCCTCCATAACACCTCAGCAGTACCACAGGCTGATCACCTCTATGCCACACTGCATTGATGCAGTATTGCATGCAAAAGGAGCCCCAACTAAGTATTGAATGTATACATGGACATACTTTTCAGTTGGTCAACATTTCTATTAAAAATCCTTTTTTAAAAATGTAATATTCGACTTCCGGTTATGGCGGCCGCCTAGAAGGACACGTATCACTCTGCTCTGCCCTTGGAAATAAAAATTCGGCAAATAACTCTCTCATTTGGAACAGAACTTTTCCCAGCGTTTGGGTGAGGATATGCCGGTGAAGACTAAGGCTGGGAAATCAGGAGGGGGAAAAATTGAATCGCCGAAGCAGTCCAAATTAACGGACTTTAAAGTTTGTGGCGCAGTAGAAAAAGCTGCGGATATGGCGGATGAAACTAGCGGTGGTGCGGTAACTGCTGCTGCTGACGATGACGGCACAGGTGCAGTGCTGGCTGCCATTAGCTCAATGAGAGCAGACTTTTCCGCTAAACTTGATGGGATTATGGCAGCGTTGGATGCAATGAGAAAGGAGTTGGGTGACTGCGTGGAGCGAGTGACGCAGGCGGAGCTTCGTGTCTCAAGTGCGGAGGATGAAATTAGCGGACTTCAAATAAAGGTGCGCACTTTGGAAAAAAAAAATAAAGATCTGGAAAATAGTGTTCTGGACTTGGAATCTCGGTCCAGAAGGAACAACCTGAGGCTGGTGGGTTTACCGGAGGGAGCCGAAGGTCGTGATTCATGCTCCTTTTTGGAGGGGTGGATCCCGGAGGCGCTGAACAACGCGGAGCTAAAATCATCAGTCGTCTTGGAAAGCTCCCAACTGTTCAACCACTCATTTTTTTGCTTTTCTGTTTGAGCATGTTTACACTGCAAGGTAATCCCAAACACCCTATTGATTATAAATCAAAGCGTTAATCTTAATTTAACTTCATGGAATTGCAGAGGTCTACAAAATTTAAAAAAACTTAAACAAGTTATGAATAAAATAAAAGACATGGGTTCAAAAATTGTGTTTTTACAAGAAACTCATCTAATAGAGCAAGATGTAAAAAGAATTGGGAGTAGATGGCAAGGAAACGTTTTCACCTCATCATTTTCATCCCGAGCCAGGGGAGTTATGACTCTCATACATAAATCAGTCCCATTTCAAGTGAAAAATGTAATTGGAGACAAATTTGGAAGATATGTAATCATTCAAGGATCTTTGCTATTAGAAAACATAAATTTGGTGAACTTATATGGTCCCAATATAGATGATCAAAAGTTCTTTGCCAATTTATTTCTTATCTTATCACTTACAGGGCAACATATAATAGCAGGGGATTTTAATTGTACATTGAATCCCAGTATAGATAGATCAACAGGACTGGACTGTACGCACAATGGATGTAGGATGACCATTAATCATTTTATGAAAGAATTGAAATTTATAGATATATGGAGAGAAATGAAACCACAAGTTAAAGCATACTCTTGTTGTTCCAATACCTACAAGACATTCTCACGTATAGATTATTTTTTGATCTCCACAGAATTAAGGTCCAAGATTCAAAACTGTTTTTATGATAACATCGTGATCTCTGATCATGCACCCTGCTGTCTAATGTATGTAGATAAGAAATTGACAAAGGAACCAGGTAGATGGCAATTTCAGCATAAATGGCTTCAGGATGAGGAATTTGTCAAGTATATAGAAAAACAGATAGACGAGTTCTTTGATATCAATACTACACAAACATCAGCATGTGTAAAGTGGGAGGCTTTCAAAGCTTTTATTAGGGGACATATTATTAGTTATACAGGATCAAAATCTAAGAAGACTCGAGAGGAGAGAGTCCAATTGGAACATAAAATAAAAATTCTTCAAGAAAGAGTATATGCAGGAAGAGATCCAAGGTTGGAGAACGAATTACTGATTTTGAGAGCTGAATATGACAAAAAATCAGCGAATAGAGCTGCCTCGAGTCTTCTAAGATTGAAACAATCTTTTTATGAACAAGGTGAAAAATCAGGAAAGTTATTGGCATGGCAGATTAAACAATTAGAATCTAAAACACCAATTACCAGTATTATAAGTAATGGACAGGTAGTTATAGATCCTTCAGAAATTAATAGAGCCTTTAGAGATTACTATGAAAAATTATATGATACCAAAAATGAATCTGACTTAACAAAACTACATGGGTTTTTGAACGAACTATCTATACCGTGTATTCCAAATGAAAATAGGGAGATACTGGAGTCTAAAATTAGTCAAGAAGAAGTTGGACTAGCCATTGATAATATGAAATCAGGAAAAAGTGCAGGACCAGATGGTCTTCCAGTTGACCTTTATAAAAAATTTAAGAATAAATTAACAAAACCTTTTTTGGAAATGGTTTTAGAAGCATTTCAAAATAGTAATTTACCATCATATATGAATAATGCCTTAATTATACTGTTGCCAAAACCAGGTAAGCCCTCTAATAAATGTGAAAATATGAGACCAATAAGCCTATTAAATGCCGACCTTAAGATAATTTGTAAAATTTTAGCAAGACGAATACAAGAAATTTTACCAAATATTATTAATCGAGATCAGAATGGCTTTATAAAGGGAAGACAAGGCTTCCATAATGTAAGAAGACTATTTAATATTATTTATTCTAATAAAGAAGCACCGGATACAGCTCTCTTATCACTGGATGCCGAAAAAGCCTTTGATAGAGTTGAATGGCCCTTTCTTTTTGAAGTCTTACAAAGGTTTGGACTTGGAAATAATTTTATAAAATGGGTTCAGATAATATATAATAATGCTACTGCAGAAATTCTAACAAATAACAATATTTCAAAATCAATAAAAATCAATAGAGGATGTCGACAAGGCTGTCCACTTTCACCTTTACTGTTTACTATGGCAATTGAACCTTTAGCGATGACGATACGTCTACAGTCACAAATATATGGAATTAAAGTTGGACCAACAGAACATAAAATCTCCCTGTATGCCGATGACATAATTTTGTTTATGTCGAATCTTAAAAAATCAATTCCGACCTTGTTGAATTTAATAAAGAATTTTGGGGAAATATCAGGATATAAAATAAATAAAACTAAATCTTCAATATTAATGCTAAATGAGACCCAGAGAAATTACCCAGCCCCTGAGGTAAATCAATTCAATGTTGTAAATCAGTTCAAATATTTAGGAATCCAAATTGTGCCTAAGCTAGAATCAGTCGCCAGTGTCAATTATGAAGCCTTAATGACAGATATTGATGAGTTACTTCAGAGATGGATGTCACTACCAATGTCGATGATCGGGAGAATTAATATACTTAAAAGTAATATTTTACCTAAAATACTTTATTTATTTCAATACATTCCCTTACCACCACCTTTAGATTTATTCTCAAGAATTAAAAAAAAGTTAGTGGAATTTATATGGAACAACAGGAGGGCTAGATTACGTCTGTCTTTATTATATTTACCATTTGATCGTGGAGGTCTGAAATGTCCAAATTTTATGTTGTATTATTGGTCGGCACAACTGAGGTCTATGACATATTATTTTTCATCAAATGATCTCCCTCACTGGACTGAAATGGAATCATACAATTTACCTTTACCTCTTCCCATATTCATATACTCAGATTCGGCAAAAAAATTACAAAAACAAGTTAAAAATCCATTTGTAAAGCATATGATCAAAATATGGTGTGAAGCTAAAAACTATTTAAAAGAACCACAGTTATTGTCACAATTTAGTCCAATATGGGGTAATCAATATTTTAAACCAGGGAGAGCGGACGCTGTATTTAAAGTATGGAATTTAAAAGGGATACAAAAGATTCAGGATTTATATTTGCCATGTGCAGAAAACATAATGTCTTTTGAAGAGTTGAGGATCAAATTTAATCTCAATAGAACACATTTTTTTAAATATCTTCAACTTAGAAACTTTATTCGATCAAATCAAAATAATGCTCTCACTCGACCTATCTATTCATCCTTGGAAAAAATGTTGATGAAAGATAGTAAAAAGGGTATTATTTCAGAGTTTTATAACTCATTGACACTATTTTCAAGTGAAAACTCACTGAAAAGATTAAACTACTGGAAAGAAGATCTGCAAACTGAAATTCCAGAGGAACAATGGGAATTGGCTTGTACAGAAGCTCAAACCAAATCAATAAATGTACGCCTTAAATTGATACACTTCAAATGGTTAATGCGGATGTATGTTACACCGGAGGAGTTAAATAGATATAACAAAAATATACCAGATACGTGCACAAAATGTATGGAAAGTAAAGGAACTCTATTTCATTGTGTATGGGAATGCAGATTAATAAGAATGTTTTGGGAAGAGGTGAGGGTAACAATTGAAAAAATAATCTCAAAACAAATCATATTGAATCCTAAACTGTTTTTGTTAGGTCTGTACCCAGAAAAGCATAATTTTAATAAAAGTGAAAGAACATTCATAGACCTCAGTTTGCTTAATGCCAAAAAATGTATTGCACTATTATGGAAAAAGACTTATAGACCAGATGTGACTCAGTGGTTAAGACAGATGTTAACAAACCTTCCATTAGAAAGAATAACATATATACTGAAATCAAAGGAAATTGTGTTTGAGAATATATGGAGACCTTTTATTGATTATGTAAAAAATTT
This sequence comes from Pholidichthys leucotaenia, assembly GCA_020510985.1. Lineage (NCBI taxonomy): Eukaryota > Metazoa > Chordata > Actinopteri > Cichliformes > Pholidichthyidae > Pholidichthys > Pholidichthys leucotaenia. The sequence goes on from CM035839.1 coordinate 355,252,563, forward strand.
AAACATAACTCTTGAAGAAGGTGAATGATATGTGCGGACCTTGTAAATTCCAAACTGGTGAATATAATATGTATACTTATGTGTTGGATTGTCTAGACTAAACAGAGGAGCATTGTTGAAGATTTGATTTTGTTGGTGGTTGTTGGTGTTTTTTAGTGCATTTTTTTTTTTTGTAGTACTTTAGTGTTAGTGTTTGTTTGTTTAAAAAAAAAAGGTTCAATAAAGATATTGTGGAAAAAAAAAATGTAATATTCAGTTTCTCAAAAAATTAGAATTTGGGGTTTTTGTGAGCTTTAAGCCTTAATCCTCAAAATTAAAAGAAATAAACACTTGAAATATATCACTGTTTAATGAATCTATATAGTATAGGGGTTTCATTTTTTGAATCAAATTACTGAAATAATCAACTTTTCGATTGTATTTTAATTGATTGAGATGCACCTGTAGATTCATTTCTTTGACCTAAACTTCTTAAAATATCTCATTAAGGAAAATCCAGCACTCTAAATTTTATCTATATGCATAATGTGTTAAAATGAGTTCAAAGGCTCTGCAATACAGCATCACTGATTAATGTGGAATTTAATTATTGAGCTTAAAGTCACATTTCTAGTTTTCCATTCCCATTTTATTTAATCACATTACACAAATTAGGCAGTGATCAAACGCTGAGATATTGATGGCTTATTATCATCACTGCAGCGGAAGGCAAAGGACAGAGCTGCGTGGAGGAATCTGATCAGACCTAAATGAATCGGTCATTGTTGCCCCCGACAGACTATGATGATGATGTATAGTGATTTTGCTCCTAGTACAACAAGATTTATCACCTTAACACCATACCTTTTGAGTTTGTTGGTGTTTAAGGGTCCATTTGCAATAAAGGGAATCCTAAAAATATAAATAAATTGATAAATAAAAAGTTGCAGTGCTTCTTCCAGCATTTTTTTTTTTTTCTTGCAACATTTGTCATCTTCTCCAGCCTGTTGCTTTTCCTGTATGGTCACTTCAGTACTGAATATACGTGTGTGTGTGTATATATACACTACCGTTCAAAAGTTTGGGGTCACTTAGAAATTTCCTTATTTTTGAAAGAAAAGCACTGTTTTTTCAATGAAGATAACTTTAAACTAATCAGAAATACACTCTAATATCTAATATACATTGCTAATGTGGTAAATGACTATTCTAGCTGCAAATGTCTGGTTTTTGGTGCAATATCTACATAGGTGTATAGAGGCCCATTTCCAGCAACTATCACTCCAGTGTTCTAATGGTACAATGTGTTTGCTCATTGCTTCAGAAGGCTAATGGATGATTAGAAAACCCTTGTGCAATCATGTTAGCACAGCTGAAAACAGTTTAGCTGGTTAGAGAAGCTATAAAACTGACCTTCCTTTGAGCAGGTTGAGTATCTGGAAAAAATTATTTCAAATACAAATCATTATTTCTAACCTTGTCAATGTCTTGACTATATTTTCTATTCATTTAAAACTCATGGTGGTAAATAAGTGACTTTTCATGGAAAACACAAAATAATTGTCTGGGTGACCCCAAACTTTTGAACGGTAGTGTGTGTGTGTGTGTGTGTGTGTGTGTGTATATATATATTCTCAACTAAAAACACATTATAAACCCATTTAAAGTTAGAGCTGTCCTCACTTCCAACTTCTGGGGTTCCAAATATTCTATCCAATCTTTTTTCTCCCTTAGTAAACTTCAGTGTTTTATGTAGCACTGTGACATTTTCTAATGTCACTTTTTTCTGTGCAACTTTTTTTGTCATAGTTTTACAGCTTTTCTTGTAAATCAGAGATTTGTGTTTTCTTGTAAATTTGCCTACTTTTTGTATTAAAAATGCAGTATTTCCCCCTAAATTCAGTTTCTCTTAAAAACGTAGCATTTTTCTCAAATTTGCTTTTTTTTTTTTGTTATGGAAAATAAGCCTTTTTCCTTGCATATTTGCAAAATCATTTAAATTTCTGATTTTTTTATTTTTTTTTATTTTTTTTTTAACTATCATCAAGTTGCTACTTTCTTCTTGTGAATTTATACTATTTTCTCCTAAATTTGCTTTTTTTTTCTGGTAAAGTTGGCAAAGGTAAATTTATTTACCTTTTTTTTGAGGGGGGGGGGCAAATACCTGAATCCTAAATTTGAAAACTGTCATTGTAAAAAATTAAATGTCACAAATCTACTCACAGATTTACTATGAGTAAATCTCAGCACACCGCACCTAAGGTGTGGTGTACTGTGTTCATAGTGTCTCTGCAGGAAGGATAACTTACTTTTGTCATAGTCTAGCTGACTAAATCACGTTAGTGTCCTTAGTTCATCTGCTTGGTAACAAATAGCCACATGGTGGCAACTGGTGACATCATGAATTAATGAAAAAAACATTCGTCCTGTCAGAATAAATGTGTTCATCACCACAACTGATTAATAACAAAATAAAATGAGTTAAGAATAATGGCGATTAAGCCTCATTCAGTGGCTAGATTAACCTCAGTTAATACTGATTGCACTGTTAAGAAGGGGTGAAGATTATTTTACCATTTTCCAAGTTTTTGGCACTGAAAAATCTAACATGAATTACATCCTCCAAAATTGTCCATGAAGTACCTCTTTTAAACCATTTGAACATTAACTGAGCTTTTTTATATCAGGAGCAAGAATGTGTCAGCAGCAGGGTGAACCGCAAAGGGGAGGTAAAGGTAACCAGAGAATCAGCACAAGTGTCCAGAGGGACAGAGAGACAGTATTGATGACTAGAGAGACAGAGGAGGCACACATGACCAGGTAACAATAGTCAAAACTTGATTTCTGCCAGTGCTGAAATACTTGACACATAATTGGTATTAAGTAGGCCTGCGGCTTCATAGTGGCATAGACTATTACAAGGCTGAATATAAATTTGGTAAATTAGGGAGATAATTTTTACAACTCTTACTAATATGGGAATGCCAAAATAAAGGGGTAAATTAGCCTTGTCCTTTCAGCAAAGTTAACGATTTTGTGCTCTTCCTCTACACTAAGCTACATATACTGTCATTTTTTTGCTTAAAAAATCCTTTTCCTTTAAAAATAAGAGGACATTGAAGACAACTGCCTGCACTGATGACCTGACAGTCCTATAATAAAGATTTTTTTTAAAAAATCTTTATACGGGCAGAGATCTCAACCCCCCCCCCCCAATGTTTGAAACAAAGTTACGCCCTTCTTGCCACTCACTGAAAAATACAATATTTTGGTTGTTTAATTTGTGTGTGTAATTAATTACAGATGTGGGGTGCCTGGACCTTTGCAGTTTCACAGTTGTGTGTGTGTGTGTATGTAATTAATTTTAATTGTTAAATAGGCAGTATATGCCTTCATGTCTTACAGAGATTGTGTTGACATTTTTTCAACTTAAGAATATGCAGACTGTCCACATTTTTTTTTTTTTTTTTTTTTTTTTTTTGTTGCAAAAACTTGTCTAGGCTGGCCAGTTTTTTTTTTTTTTTTGTTTTTTTTTAAACTGATTATTTTATTAACCTTTTTCAAACTGTGATCTGAAACCTCTTTTATACCTACCTGAGCATAATTAACATCCTAAATTGTCTCCCATTTCTCTAGGTCCTACACCATCAGCAAGTTTATGAACTCTTTTAGTGACACTGCCAAAAATCGTTTTTTTTTTTTTCTTAACATGTCTGTAACATGGTTTTTATGACTTAAGACACATCAAGAGCAAAATCACTCAAATGTCTCATCTGTTTTTTTTTTTTTTTTGCTGTAGCGTTTCACTTAAGCCCCGCCCCCTGAGAAAAGGTGCATTTAGACGAAGCGTTTTTGGTGATGTAACTATGCATGAAGCTGGCACGTGGGTAATGTTGAGCCAATCAGGACTCACTGGCCTAACTGAAGTTATCCTCCAGGCTAGTTAGCATTTTTTTTTTTTTTAACAAACTGTTTTGAAAACTTGACCCAAATTAAGTCATTATCCTGGGCCACCGTACATACAACTGGGCATGTCCTTCAACTGGTAAGTTTTTATCACAGCATTTATGCCATTTAATGCAGTGCTAGTCACTTTTAGCCTTGTATGTGGGTTGGGTCTAGTCACCAATTCTGGTGGGGGGTTTTTTGCGGGGGGGGGGCAATTTTGACACGAACCTGAAAGACAATGAAGGGGTTTTTTTTTGTTGTTTTTTTGTTTTGTTTTTTTTGAGAATAAAGTGCATAAGATAACATTTTGGACAATGTAGATTTGTTTTTATAGGGGATTTACAGCCACCTAGTGCATCTTTAAAGCTGTGGGTAACGCTGCCATCTGATGGGCATGCTGAGTGTGCACACTGCACATACATGGCTGGATAGATTAATATTTACACCTCTTTGCATATGTATTTTTTTATTTCTATTGAAGACCTATCACTGTGTATTTATCAAACTGTTATATTTTTGTGAATTCAGAAACACACTTCATAACTTACTACACTGTACTTGTTCCCTCTGTTTGCATTGTTTATATAATAAGAAATGCATATTTTCATGCTGGGTTTGAGGTTTTGTTTCTTACATAAAAAATCATTACCTGTTCACCTGTGTACATTCATTTCAGCTTAATAAATGTACTAACATGTCTCAAAGTGTAAATGTCACGATTCATAATTCAAAGAATTAATTTCTTATCAAAATTTAAAGCTAAAAAGGCTTGAAATAACTTACTTTGATGGTGAATATCAAAAATATAAACGTTAATTCTGCTTGAAATTTTTTCCACAATAATATAACTTGAGATACACAAGTATTCTAAGAAAAATGAAGACACCTTACATGTTGTACAAAAATTTATTTAACATATCTTGATATCGTTTAGGCAAAAGGAACAATAATGGCACCAAGCCCACACTGCTGTTTATATCAAGTCAGCAGTCAGACAAAACCACGTCACCTGGCCAAAGTTTCTGTAGCAGTTCAAATCCTTGCAAATACTGTCTGCATGACCAGTGCAGTCATGCATGTAATGTGGTTGTGTTGTTGAAGCTGGAGGAAGCTATTTTTTTTTTTTTTTTTTTTTTTTTTTTTTTTTTGCTCACGTTTAAGAGATGTGCAATGTGTGTGATGGGTAAAATATTGGGGGATGGGAGGGGGTTGAAAAGTTCATGGTGGTCAAATTTGACCAAATGTGGCTTATTTTTCAACATGGTCTCCCCTTCGGTCCACACACTTCTTCCATCGGTGTTGCAGCGCTTGGATCCTTGCAGTTAAAAAAAAAAAAAAAACCAAAACACACACATGGTCAAATTTGACCACTGTGAATGTTTCAGCCCCCCCCCCCCCCCCCCCCCCGGTAAGCTCATACTCGGTGTCAAATACAGCATTTGCCAGATATCAACAAACTCATTAATAACTACATACAAGGTAAGCCATTGTAATATTTCACTCTTGTGTCATTCTACAGGAAATGTTCAGTTCCCTCTTACTGACTTTAGATCTCAGTTCTCTGTTCCTCTTGAGCAGATGGTTGATTTCACCTCGTCTCAATTTGCTAAAGTCACACTCTTCCCTTTGTCCAGTAGGAGTTCTGTCTGCAGTTGCAGTCTCATTTCCTCCAGTGGTATGCACATCTCGGTGTCCTGAGCTGAAGGTGTGGTGTCTGTGTCGACCCCACTGACACTGCAGCATCCAGTTTTTTTGCCACGGTCTAACCATGTCTTTAATATCATTTTGGAGATGCTAGTTTCACCTCCTTGTTGCCCAGCCATAGAGATGACCGTCACTCTGGATGTGTGGTCTGCATTTCATATGGTTTTCCTCCAAACACATAAACAGACAAAGTTTTAAGATTAATACTTTTAACATGTAGTCACTTACATCCATCCATCTTCTTCCGCTTGATCCTTTTCGGGTCACAGTTACATTTAAAACGGATATAAATGAAGACAATCAATGATAACAAACATAATTTCATAATTCACTGTATATCAAAGAATATTTAATTCTGTATATGAAAACATCATGTTAAATAATACATTTATTGCCATAAAGTGGAGAGAGAGTGGAGACTCCATTTTTGCTGAGTGACCCTGATGATAAAGTGCAGTGGAGTCTGTAGCCCTGCTTGTGTAGAACATAAAGCACCAGCTGTGGTAGCTGTGAGCAAATCAACAAAGTCTGAACACAAAGGGTCTGATGCACAGGGAGCACTGATGTAATAATCACACGTGTACACGCAACACAGATGGTTACAATCAGCTAGTTAGCTCGTTGGCTGTGCAGAGCAGGTGTATTATAACGTGATTTGAAATGAGTACATACCTGAGTGGAAATATAGAGAGCACACTCTTACTGAGATGTCGAGATGGTTTTTTTTTTTTTTTTTTTTTTGCATCTTACTGCAGGCACCCATGTCATTCAGCGTCTCCTTGTTACCTTGCTTATCTGTTCTCCCTTTCTTTGCTTCTAAGCACAGAAGCGGTAGAATGATTCTACCCACTACACAACAAAACTGAATCCTTTCTGATTTTTAGGAAGAACACAGCTGCTGACCAAAAAACCCCCAAAACACTTCACTAGCTGCTTCTCCTGTGGTTGCTACATGCTACAGGTGCTGCGCCTGCTCTCCCAACATGACGGACCTATCCCACAATTCGTTGCACCGGTGACATCAATGCGCGTTCTCTATTGACGTATGAAGGGGTAGAATGGTAATACTTAGTAATGTTGCTTTGGTCTTGGATCATTGTCATCTGTTTGACTCAAGGCTTAATATTTTTTACTTAAGTAGACTAATAAAAATAATCACTGGCCATGTTTACATGGTCATGAGTAAACTGATTATAATCAGCTTTCTGGAGTTACCTGATTATTCAAACTGTCATGTAAACAGAGTAATTTGATTACCTTTATCAGTTAAAGGCCATTGTCAGTTTATGAGAGAACGGTTTAACACACCTAGTTTATTTGCCCAATAAACCGTTTACTCACTGCATGTAAACACCATAACAGTTTATTACCTTTTATCAGTTTACTCCAGTAATCAGTTTACTCGTGACCATGTAAACAGGGTCACTGATTAGTGTTATACTAATGTTTTAAATATTCACAAAGTTGACCAAAATAAGGGTTTGAATTGCAGTATTGTACTCAAACTACTAGAAAATTAGTATTTTCTGTCCATGTAAATCTGTGTTTGTTACCAACTTGTCAAAACATCAAAACGTGTCCAGAGTAGTTTTAAGATCTGCAACTGTCTCTCTCCGGTAATGAATTTCAACATTGCAGTAGTGTACAACCCACCGTCACACAATTCTTCCTTTTTATAATGAATTAAGTGATCTGGTTAAACAACTTAAGAACAGAGAAACAATAATTCATGGTGACTTTAATATTAACTGGTCTGATAAAAAGGACGAACAGAAACTGAAAAGCCTCATGACTAAATTTAACTATCAACAAATGATCAAAGGACCCACCAGGATAACCAAACAATCCAGAACACTTATTGACATGGTATTTACTAATAAACCAGAACGAATAACCAGAACCTATAATCTTGTAACTGGTCTCTCAGATCATAACATGGTTCTTGCTGTCAAAAAACTCACTAAAAAGCGACTACAGTATTTTGGGGGAGTCGATATTGACAAATCAAATTTTATTATTCCCAAATCAAAAAATGAGGAGTTTGAAGATTACTTAGAGAATCAAAATTGGGAGCAGCTCATGTCAATATATGAAGTAGATGATTGTTGTAATTTTATAACTGCAACAATCACAAAGTCTATAGAAAAATTTACAAAGCAAATTAAAAGTAAACAGATTAGCCTACCATGGTTAAATAATGAAATAAGAAAACTTATGAAGAGGCGAGACTATGCATTGAAAACATCATTAACCTCCAAACTACAAAATGATCACCTTGTGTACAAAAGTTTAAGAAATAAAGTGGTACATGAGCTGCGAAAATCAAAAGTATCTTATTACAATAAACTGATAGATCATGCAAAGGGTAACAACAGTTCCCTATGGAGGCATTTAAATAACTTAACTAATAAAAAAAACGATCAGAAGGGGGTAAAGGAACTTAGAATCAATGGCAAGACCATCAGTGACAAGGCTACTTTGGCAAATGAATTTAATTCACACTTTGTGGGCTCTGTGGAAGACTTAACAAAAAATTTTGTGCTGCCAAATGTGCTCAACAACACAAATTCCATACTTCCAACAGATTCTTTTCACATCGATGAGGTAAATGAGGAGTTAATTGCTGGTATTGTTAAAACACTGTCAAACTCAAAAACTAATATCTACAATATGAGCACCTCCTTTCTCAAAATGCACAGCAAAATATTAATCAAACCACTGACTCATCTCATTAATCTCTCCATTAGGTCTAGTACATTTCCATCTGGCTGGAAAAAAGCTGTCATACCAGTTCATAAATCGGGCAGTAAAGACGATATATGCAATTACCGCCCAATCTCTATTTTACCAGTCCTGTCTAAGGTTCTTGAAAAAGTTGTAGCTACACAGCTGATAGACTACTTACAAGACAGTCAACTTCTTCATCCACATCAATTTGGTTTTAGACCAGGATACTCAACAGAAACAGCAAATTGTTGCCTTATTGAAAACGTCAAACAGTCCTTGGACAGGGGTAATGTGGTAGGAGCTGTTTTTCTAGATCTCAAAAAGGCTTTCGATACTGTAAACCACAGTTTGCTTTTATCCAAAATGGTATCTTTTAACTTCTCCCCAGATACATTAGAATGGTTTGCATCTTATCTCCAGAATATAGAACAGTGTGTAAAAGTTCACCAGGATAAATCCTCATTTTTAAACAACCGCATGGGTATCCCACAAGGTTCCATTCTTGGTCCTTTACTTTTCAGCATTTTTATTAATGACTTGCCGTTACACTGCTCAGCTGCAACATGCCAACTTTATGCAGATGATGCAGTTATTTACACAGCTGCCAAGACTCCAGCACAGGCTGCAGATGTACTGTCTACAAGTATGGTTGATGTCCAGGAGTGGCTCCTCCAGAACCATCTATTGCTGAACCTTCAGAAAACAGTCTCAATGTGCTTTTCAATCAAAAAATGTAACCTGCAACGTTTTAAAGTTAATATACATGATCATGACATCAGTTTAGCTACAGAATTCAAATACCTTGGCATTGTACTAGATCCTCAACTCAAATTTAATCTTCATATAAAGAAAATTTCAAAAACAGTAAAAAAAAAAAAAAAAAAAAAAAAAAAAAAAATCTGAACTGCTTTAAATTAATTAGAAATTACATACCTTACGAAGCAGCTGTACTGTATATGCATTCTATGGTTTTTTTCTCATATCATACTGTTTGACAGTCTGGGCTCAAGCAGCCCCTTCCACAATAAGACATATAGGTTCATTATATAATCAAACCCTAAAAATCTTGGACCAAAAGCCCATTAGGTGGCATCACTGTAATGTTTTTAAAAAAAAAAAAATACAACCTATTGAGTTTTGAGAGTTTCATTGACCTCTGTTTTCTGAAATTAACGTTCAAATGTTTCCATAAATCAGCACCCGAGCCACTTGCTGGTTTCGTCCAAAGACAGGACGGCAGCAGAGCCACCAGGAGTTCTGTTAATAACTGTAAAATATTCCACCGCAGAACCACATTTGGACAAACAGCTTTCTCTATAAAGGGCAGTCACATCTGGAACACAATGCCAAATGAAATTAAAATAATAACGGACTTTAAAACATTCACTAAAAAGGTTAAAAACTGGCTGAAAAATAAACAAGAATGTACTCATGTATGAATTGATTGTCTACAAAGTGAGAGTGACTGAAGGGAAGGAATGAATGTGTTTGTTTGAGTGACAAAGGGAGGGAGGCCTGAAATAGGCAAATGTGAATCAGGTTGTTATAATTGTGTATTTATAATCTTTTTGCATTGATGTATGTGGTTATTGTGTATTTTCTTTTTCTTTTTTTACTTGATTCTCTTTTCTAAAGCCCATCCAGGGACAAGAGCTGCAAATTAGCTAATAGCTATACACTATGTGCAACACATCAGATTGATTGTCTGTTTATTGCACTGTCCCTGTCAAATAAACTAATCTATCTAGTTGCACCAATCAGTCCGATTGGTTATTCAGCCATAAGAATAGCTCAGACTGTTATAATTCTGTATTCTCTATAAATAATGATTTTTTTTTATATAACTAATAATTCCATTTGTCTTCATTTCACTACAGCCGGCATGGAGGATAAAGCAAATGGCTCCGTTGATACCAAAAGGTACCGTCTCCACCCAGTGTAGTACACTGTACATAGAATTAAAATACTTTATTAAAACTGCTACACATGCAGGTCCACATTAAGGTGACTGACTCATCTTTCACCCTGCAGCCCCGTGGAGAATGGTCAGCTGCCGGACCCTTCTAACTGGGGGGTCGCTGATGTTGTGAATTATTTCAAGGCAACCGGGTTTGAAGAGCAAGCTACTGCTTTCCAAGATCAGGTTGGAGTATTCTACTTTCTCAATTTCTTCACACTGACAGATGGGGATTTCCTAACAAATACTGTTCCCTCATCCTGACAGGAAATTGATGGCAAATCTCTGCTCCTAATGACGCGTAATGATGTCCTTACTGGATTGTCAATAAGGCTTGGTCCTGCGCTGAAGATTTACGAGTATCATGTGAAGCCACTTCAAACTCAACACCTCAAAAGCAACACCTCGTAGCACCGCAGGCCCTCCCAGCATGCGCCTCAATGACAATCAGCACATCAGGAGACCCCAGGTCAGCTGCCGCTCCGCAAAGACTCTTCTGCCCAACGTGGCACCTTAACAGGATTTGAATGCTGTATGTTTTTATAACAACTATGAAACACAAAGTTGAATTTAATTGTATATGAACTCCAAAAAAGGGGGTGCACATGGTGTCCACTCAACTGTTTACCCTTTCAGCCATCGTTATTTCTGCTGCTTGAGATATGTATTTTTTCGGGTTTTATTTATAATAAAGATGTCAGGCAAAATCTCTGCAGGTGTGTGTGTGTGTGTGTGTGTGTGTGCATACATGCGCAAAGTGAATTACCTATGATGGTTTGAAAAAAGTATTTGTACATAAGATGGTATATACATATGTAGTTGAAAATTGTGTTCGTCATGTCGTACATGGAAACTTTGATAAAAGCCGAAAATCATGCTGATGCATCCCATCTTTCCCTAAAATCAGTTTTGTGTTCTAACTGCACATTTGAGTTGTCGTTGGCATGTAACCGTGAAGCATTTTGTTTTTCCCAGACAAAAAGGGCCAGTCAGAAACCTCTTTTAGTCCTAAACGCCTTTTATTTTGGCTTGAGGCTTTTGATAAGGAAATATTTGTGTACATATTAATTTTTATCAATTCTGTATGAACCTGTGGTGCTTTCAGGACTGTCACACAGACAGCTGTTCTAACATGTGTATTACCAATGTAAATGTGCTACTGGAGTTTGAATATCCAAATCAGATTTGCAATAAATGGTGCTTTTTCTCACCAAAGAACAACTTAATTTCATGGATTTATTTTTTCAGTTTTATTCCTTTTATTTACACTAGTGTTAATTTTTTTTTTCCTATTGACCCCCCCCCCCCCCACAGCCACCGCCACCACGATTTTTTTTAATTACTGTATATTTAAATGAATTTGTAAATATAAGAAAAGACTCATGCATGACAAAAATTACAAATTTATGAGAAATGCTAGATTTACAAGAAAAGCTGCAGATTTATGCCAAAACGTTGCAAATTTCCTTAAAAATAACCCAAATTTACAAGAAAAGTCCCATTTCTGATAAATGTTCATGCTGCTGCTGTCTACTGAAGGAGAAGAAAGATTATTGAATATTTGGATATTCTCTGTGGATCACAAAAACTGGTATTTGGTACAGTCAAAGCTTTTATTGGGTTTATGTTTTCCAATTGTTTTATACAGGCTTTTGACCATCCAATTGGGTGTGCTGGTATGATTTTTTTTTTTTTTTTTTTTTCCCTTAAATTTAACATCCAGTTTTTTTTTTTTGTTTTTTTTTTTTACAACCTCTGAGCAGACAAAGCCTCGAGCTCCTCCTGTCATCTCTGCCCACCCCCCCACCAAGTTGGGAACTGCTGATTTATACTGTGTTCAAATGCTTGTTCAGCAATAGTAATCATGTTATACATATAGTGGAACTATTTATTCAAGGGTCAACGTTGACAGAAATCCAGCTTGATATCAGCTCACAGCCTTCTTAGGTTGGTGCTTGAATTACACACCGAGCATTTCTTGGAAGGGTTCAGAGTCGCGCTCGCTGCTTCCTGCGCACAGTCCCAGTTATGTTCCCCGATGGGTTATCCAGGGGAAGAAGTACCTATGATAGGGGCACAATATTCGGTAACCACATATGAAATGAGTAGTGTTTTGTTACAACAGAACTTACCTCATCATTGTTGACAAGACCCATTCTTGTCATGTCTATGGTGAAGTAATGCTCGTTTGGCATAACGATCTCTATTTCATCCACCTGAAAGACAAAAACAACTCAGAATTCAGGGAGCCAGCTAATAAGAGTTGCATACAAAATTTGGCATGCAAATTGCATGTTTTAGTTATTTTTTTTTAAAATGAAAAGATGTAAACACAGTTTCTTGAAGCAAACATTAACATGCATAAATACTTTTTTTTACTATATACAGTGGGGTAAAAATGTATTTAGTCAGCCACCAATTGTGCAAGTTCTCCCACTTAAAAGATGAAAGAGGTCTCCAATTTTCATCATAGGTATACCTCAACTATGAGAGACAAAATAAGAAAAAAAAAAAATCCAGAAAATTACATTGAAGGATTTTTAATGAATTAATTGGTAAATTCCTCTGTAAAATAAGTATTTGGTCAATAACAAAAGTTCATCTCAATACTTTATATACCCTTTGTTGGCAATGACAGAGGTCAAACGTTTTCTGTAAGTCTTCACAAGGTTTTCACACACTGTTGCTGGTATTTTGGCCCATTCCTCCATGCAGATCTCCTCTCGAGCAGTGATGTTTTGGGGCTGTCGCTGGGCAACACAGACTTTCAACTCCCTCCAAAGATTTTCTATGGGGTTGAGATCTGGAGACTGGCTAGGCCACTCCAGGACCTTGAAATGCTTCTTACGAAGCCACTCCTTCGTTGCCCGGGCGGCGTGTTTGGGATCACTGTCATGCTGAAAGACCCAGCCACGTTTCATCTTCAATGCCCTTGCTGGTGGAAGGAGGTTTTCACTCAAAATGTCACGATACATGGCCCCATTCATTCTTTCCTTTACACGGATCAGTCGTCCTGGTCCCTTTGCAGAAAAACAGCCCCAAAGTATGATGTTTCCACCCCCATGCTTCACAGTAGGTATGGTATTCTTTCTCCTCCAAACACGACAAGTTGAGTTTTTACCAAAAAGTTCTATTTTGGTTTCATCTGACCATATGACATTCTCCCAATCCTCTTCTGGATCAACCAAATGCTCTCTAGCAAACTTCAGACGGGCCTGGACATGTACTGGCTTAAGCAGGGGGACACGTCTGGCACTGCAGGATTTGAGTCCCTGGCGGCGTAGTGTGTTTCTGATGTAGCCTTTGTTACTTTGGTCCCAGCTCTCTGCAGGTCATTCACTAGGTCCTCCCGTGTGGTTCTGGGATTTTTGCTCACCGTTCTCGTGATCATTTTGACCCCTCGGGGTGAGATCTTGCGTGGAGCCCCAGATCGAGGGAGATTATCAGTGGTCTTGTATGTCTTCCATTTTCTAATAATTGCTCCCACAGTTGATTTCTTCACATCAAGCTGCTTACCTATTGCAGATTCAGTCTTCCCAGCCTGGTGCAGGTCTACAATTTTGTTTCTGGTGTCCTTTGACAGCTCTTTGGTCTTGGCCATAGTAGAGTTTGGAGTCTGACTGCTTGAGGTTGTGGACAGGTGTCTTTTATACTGATAACGAGTTCAAACAGGTGCCATTAATACAGGTAACGAGTGGAGGACAGAGGAGCCTCTTAAAGAAGAAGTTACAGGTCTGTGAGAGCCAGAAATCTTGCTTGTTTGTAGGTGACCAAATACTTATTTTACTGAGGAATTTACCAATTAATTCATTAAAAATCCTTCAATGTGATTTTCTGGATTTTTTTTTCTCATTTTGTCTATCATAGTTGATGTATACCTATGATGAAAATTGGAGACCTCTCTCATCTTTTAAGTGGGAGAACTTGCACAATTGGTGGCTGACTAAATACTTTTTTGCCCCACTGTAAAGTGTGGGTGGGTGGGATTCCGGCATGCGCAACCGCACAGAGACCAGACTGTACAAAGACCAGACTGTACAAAGACCAAGCTAGACAAAAACTAAGTTGAGATCAAGGCCACTTTGTATGCTCTAGGTCTTGCGCAAACGATTAAAGGCTGTGTATGCGCAACAGCCAAAGAATATTGCTGAACGAGAGGTCTTTTGCAAGCGGAGATAGTAGAAAATCCCAAATACCAGAACTGAAAGCCTTTTAGCTGGCTACAAAAAGCATGAATAATAATTAATAACGTTTAATAATTCTTTTCTCTGCTGGTTTATAGTTTTTTATTAACATTTTATGTGGCATATCTTGACCTCTACTGTGTAATGCCTGTGTTAGAAAGGTTTGGTCTGGTACGAAGGCTTATTCAGAGAAATTGAAACTGCAGCCAATTGCTACTTTACACTGTGGTATCATAAACATGTTGGGCAAAATGTGCATGAACTCATTGTATAAAGTGTTTGGTATACCATTACAATATAATTTTTTAAAATTTCTAGTAACAATGCAGATATTTGATAATTTTATCATGTGTGTGCTCATCATAGGGACAGAGAAAAAAATACTAGGTGATAGCAAGTTACCAAGTACTTTCTGTGTAGTCTTTGTGTCTGAATACTTAATGGACATATTTCCATCAAACAGCTCATGTCATTATGGTGACTATAAGTCATGGTCTGAAAGCGTACCTCAGGAACTCGATCCAAGACCAGGACCTGGGTGTCATAAAGGGTCTTCTGCACAGAGGGGGAAAACTCTCCACGATCATAGGGGCCAGCAAACTTCTCAATAATTGTCTCCTTTATGCAATTCCTATAGGGAGGATATAATAAAAAAATAAATAAATACAAATATGAGAATATACAATGTATAGAAGATATTAACTGAAAGCAGTCCTTTATAAGATAACTACCATGCAGCATCAAAGTCCACATCTTGAGTCTTGCTGTAGTGCCACCGAGAATAGACAGATGTGCAGAAAAATCTGTCCTTGGCATCTTTCAGAGTAGTGAAGCGGTCTCGGAGGAAACCCTCGAACCCAGACTGGGTGGTTTTCAGCACCTTCATGTTCCTCACTCCACTGTGAAGCACTGGGGTGCCTGTGTGGGCACAAATTTAATTAGCACGAGGAGGTTAAGATCAACAAAATCACCTTGGTTGTTGACATTAAAATGGGGCCAATCAGAAACCTATGAACAGCAGTAAATGAGATTAATTAATGTCTTAACCTTATCCTTTGGAGCCCTTTAAAGCAGCACTATGTAAGATTTTCACCTTAAAATAATGTTTCCAAAATTAATTTGATGGTATATTAACCTTTGACAGAGTGAATGCCACTTCACCCATAGTCTGAGTGGGCCTACATTGCCTGTGACAGCTCTGTTCTTAGTAGAACACTGAAAGAACTACAACTATGGCAACTGTGACCCAAGTCCCAACAGCCAGTCATAGGGCACAACTGTAGCCACCAACAACTAAGCACCCTGTAAAATGCTTTTGGTTCTGAGGTCATAGTCACCGTTGTTGTAGTCTTTTCAGTGTTCCTACCCAGAACAAGAATGTTACATAGTGCTGCTTTAATTACAGTATAGAGTACAGAATATTTTTTTTGTATTTGCCACTACTAAATAAGAAGGCTTAATGAGGAAGAGGGCCCCCTAGATATCACAACTTTCCAGTTAATATTTTCCAGACTTAAACTCTTTCTAAACAATATTTTCAGTGAGGCAGAGGAGCTACTAGAAGCTGTGAACTTCTTCTCAATTTATATTGTCTCATAAAAGTTATGCACACAAACAGCTTTTCAAAACAATGCTGACAATACTACCCTGCATGTGTGTTTGTCTGCGTGTGATTACCATTAAGGTGTTGCTCAACATCACAGAAACGGAAACTCTCCGGGTTGAAGATGAATGCATGAGCA
The DNA here is from genome assembly GCA_020510985.1 of Pholidichthys leucotaenia. Classification (NCBI taxonomy): domain Eukaryota; kingdom Metazoa; phylum Chordata; class Actinopteri; order Cichliformes; family Pholidichthyidae; genus Pholidichthys; species Pholidichthys leucotaenia. The sequence goes on from CM035839.1 coordinate 355,268,804, forward strand.
TGTTGTACTCCATTCTAGGAAAAAAATAAAAGCAATGTAAACATTATTTCCACCCAAGTCATTTGATGGAAATCACCTGTAATTTTGTGCAGGCCTGATCATTGCTTCCAGTGTTTTTACCTTCTCCAGCCTCCTCCATGGAGCCTCCTCCATGGAGACTTTGACCATCAGCACATGGTTGAAAGAGGTTAGGAAGTGATGACAGATATCCATAGAGAACTGTTCAATGGTTTTTACCTGAGCAAACAACAAAGAGTGACAGGGTACAAACTCAAGCCTGTTTACATTAGTGTTATGTAACAGGGATTGGCACACACAGGAGATGGAAGTACAAATGAAATAATAATGTTTTGGCAGTTTACGGGATGCCCACTGTAGTCCAGTGAATAAAATAATCTCTGAAAACCAAAATTTACTTCATTGGGTGAAAAGAAAATCTTTATAAAGCATAAAATGGGTAAATACAAACACTGAATGTTTCCACCAGTCTTGGTTTTTCTTATTATATATGTATGTGCAATAATGTAAAACCAAAAGTCTTCTTTCGGCTGCCCCCTTTAGGGGTCGCCACAGTGGATCATCTGGTCTATCATCATCAGTCTATCATCCAATATATCCATGTCCAAACCATCTCAACCTTGCCTCTCTTACTTTGTCTCCAAACCGCTCAACCTGAGCTGTCATTCGGATATACTCATCCTATCCCTCCTAGTCACTCCCAATGAGAATCTTAGCATCTTCAACTCTGCCACCTCCAGCGCTGCCTCCTGTCTTTTGTCAGCACCACCGTCTCCAAACCTATGGCTCAGGAGGTAAAGCGGGTCGTTCAATAACCGGAGGGTTGGTGATTCGAATCCTGCTCTCCCCAGATATCCTATTATGTCCCTGGGCAAAACACTTTATCCACCTTGCCACTAGTGTCCATGAAACTGGGTATGAATGTGTATAAATGTTCAATAGTGGTTGGAGAGGCTGTTGGCACGGATTGGCAGCCATGTTTCCATCAGTCTGCCCTAGGGCAGCTGTGGCTACAGTAGTAGCTTACCACTAGCATTCTCTCTCTGTGGAGTGAATGAATAATGTATCCATTGTAACACATCTTTGAATGTCCACGAAAAGCACAATATGTATCTGATGCATTATCATAGCAGGGCTGACTACTGTCTTGTAAATCTTCCTTTTCACCCTAGCTGCTATCCTTCTGTCACAAATAACCTCTGACACCCGTTGCCACTGAATCCATCCAGCCTGCACTCTTCTTCACCTCTATTGTGCATTTTCCATTGCTTTGGATGGTTGACCCCAGGTATTTAAACTCATCTACCTTCACTACCCCACTCCTTCCATCTTCACCATAACACCTGCCTCCCTTTCATTCACACTCATGTATTCCATCTTGCTTCTACTAACTTTCATTCCTCTTCTCTCCAGAGCACACCTCCACCTCTCCAGGTTCTCTTCCACCTGCTCCCCATTGTCACTACAGATCACAATGTCGTCTGCAAACATCATGGTCTATGGAGACTTCTGCCTGACCTCATCTGTCAGCCTGTCCATCATCATGGCAAACAAGAAGGGACTCAGAGCCAGTCCCTGATGTAATCCCGTCCCCACCTTGAATCCATCTGTCACTCCTACAGCACACCTCACCACCGTCTCGCTGTCCTCATACATGTCCTGCACCACCCTCACATACTTCTCTGCCACTCCTGACTTTCTCATACAGTACCACACTTTCTCTCTTGACACCCTATCATATGCTTTCTCTCAATCCACAAAGACACAGTGTAATGCCTGCCTTCTGACCTATGTACTTTTCCATCAACACTCTTTGAGCAAATAGTGTATCTCTAGTACTCTTTCTTGGCATGAAACCGTACTGCTGCTCACTGATTGTCACCTCTCCTCTTAACCTGGCTTCAACAACTCTTTCCCATATCTTCATAGAGTGACTGATCAACTTTATGCCTCTGTAGTTACTACAGCTGTGAGCATCACCCAAAACACTTCTTTTCCACTCCTCAGCCATCCTCTCACTCCCCAAGATTGTATTAAACAGTCTGGTTAAAAAGTCCACTGCCATCTCTCTTAACCTCTTGCACTCCGTTGTACTGCGGACGGGCAAGTCTCTGTGTCCTAGAGTGCACGAGGGTGCACGAGAGCGCCCTCGTGCAAGCATTTGTATCCAAAAAAACACCCAGGCCAAATTTATTTTCTTCAAGTTCACTATGTTTAGATGACTGTAACTCAGTGACCGGAGCACTTAGAGAGATTATGACTGTTTTGCCAAAAAATTCAAAGTGTTTTCTTTTAAATGAGACCAATCCCATGAAGATGCTGCAAAGGGTGGAAAAACAGCTTTGGATTTAATTTGGGCACGTTATTTTGTGGCGTTTTTAGGGAAATTGACCGGAGTGCAAGGGGTTAAACATCTCCATACCTCCACAGGTATAGTTGTGCTCATAAGTTTACATACCCTGGCAGAGTTTGTGATTTTTTTGGCCATTTTTCAGAGAATATGAATGGTAATACAAAAACTTTTCTTTCACTCATAGGTAGTAGTTGGGTGAAGCCAATTATTATCAAACAATTGTGTTTGCTCTTTGTAAATCATAATGACAACAGAAACTACCCAAATGACCCTGATCAAAAGTTTACATACCCTGGAAGTTTTGGCCTGATAACATACACACAAGTTGACACACACGGGTTTAAATGGCTATAAAAGGTAACCATCCTCACCTGTGATCTTTTTAATTATAATTAGTGTGTGGGTGTGTGTAAAAAGTCAGTGAGTTTCTGGGCTCCTGACAGAACCCTGACTGTTTCATCCAGTGCTGCACTGACGTTGCTGAATTCCGAGCCATGGGAAAAGCAAAAGAATTATCTAAGGACCTGCAGGAGAAGATAGTTGAACTTTATAAAACAGAGAAAGGACATAAAATGATATCCAAGGAATTGAGAATGCCAATCAGCAGTGTTCAAACTTTAATTAAGAAGTGGAAAATGAGGAGTTCTGTTGAAACCAATTCACAGTCAGGTAGACCAAGAAAAATTTCAGCCACAACTGCCAGGAAAATTGTTCAGGATGCAAAGAAAAACACTCAACAAACTTCAGCTGACATACAGGACTCTGAAAAAAGTGGTGTGGCTGTTTCAAGATGCACAATAAGGAGGTACTTTAAGAAAAATGGGCTGCATGGTTGAGTTGCCCGAAGAAAGCCATTACTACGCCAATGCTACAAAGCAGCCTGCTTACAATATGCCAAGCAGCACAGAGACAAGCCTCAAAACTTCTGGAACAAAGTTATTTGGAGTGATGAGACCAAAATTGAACTTTTTGGCCATAACCATAAACGCTACCTTAGGAGAGGAGTCAACAAGGCCTATGATGAAAAGTACACCATCCCTACTGTGAAACACAGAGGTGGATCACTGATGTTTTGGGGCTGTGTGAGTTACAAAGGCACAGGGAACTTGGTCAAAATTGATGGCAAGATGAATGCAGCATGTTATCAGAAAGTACTGGAAGAAAATTTGCACTCATCAGCCTGGAAGCTGCGCATGGGACGCACTTGGATATTCCAACATGACAATGATCCAAAACACAAGGCCAAGTCAACCTGTCGTTGCCTACAGCAGAACAAAGTGAAGGTTCTGGAGTGGCCATCTCAGTCTCCTGACCTCAATATCATTGAGCCACTTTGGGGAGATCTCAAACGTGCAGTTCATGAAAGACAGCCCAAGAATTTATAGGAACTGGAGGCTTTTTGCCAAGAAGAATGGGCAGCTTTACCATCTGAGAAAATAAAGTGCCTCATCCACAACTACCACAAAAGACTTCAAGCTGTCATTGATGTTAAAGGCGGCAACACGGTATTAAGAACTAGGGTATGTAAACTTTTTGTCAGGGTAATTTGGGTAATTGCTGTTGTCATTATGATTTAAAAAGAGTAAACATAATTGTTTGATAATAAATGGCTTCACCCAACCACTAACTATGAGTGAAAGAAAAGTTTTTGTATTATCATTCATATTCTCTGAAAAATGGCCAAAAAACCCCCCGCCTTTCCATTCTTCATCCTCTTCAAAGCTGCCCTCACTTCTGCCTTGCTAATCCTTGGGACTTCCTTGTTCACCATCTTTCCTTTATCCATCCTCCTCTCTTTGCCATTTTCTTCATTCATCAGCTCTTCAAGGTACTCCTTCAACCTTCTCAACACACTCTTGTCACTTGTCAGTACATTACCATTTCTGTCTTTAATCAGCCTAACCTGCTGCACATCCTTTCCAGCTCGAGCTCTCTGTCTAGCTAATCGATACAAGTCCTTTTCTCCTTCCTTGGTGTGCAAAACCAAAAGTACCAATATTAAACTTGCATATAGAAAGCACAAACCTTCGCCAAGGCAACTAATTTTCTCACATGCTTTTTAATAAGCGACTTTCGCATCTCGGCTCGCGCAAAGCATCATGGGAACGTGGCTACCAAACATGCTCTATCGATACATTTAATTTATGGAAAGTTCCTGATCTGTGAGCATATTGTATGCGTAGGGGGCTTCCTGGTTGTACCCGCAAACACAAGGATAAACTAGTTGCACTTGCATTCGCGGCCGCATTGCAGAAATTGGCCAAAATGGCCCCCCGTATGTACGCCGACATAGCAGATTTTTTGTTGTCAAAGGACCAAGCACCCTTGCTTGCGAGACTCTGAAATGACTACAAAGAAGGTAAGCGAGTGGTTTGACAGCTCAACTTTGGTTTTGTCATTCTGAGTAAATTTCACTACAAGGCATAGCCTGCTTACTTAGATCTATAGGTCGATACTACTATAGTTTAAGTACCACACATTTTCAATGATTTGCAATTTTATTTTATACCAGCCTACTTATCAATGGCCTTAATTACATGTGTGTGTAGATCAAGCTTCATTACCAGTATACAAAGAACTATATCCTAGATCCAGGCCTGCCTGTCCCTACCTACTACAGGGTTTAGACTCGTGTCAATTAGGCTAGAACTTGAACAATACACAACACTATTTAATTATGTTATTATATAGGCTTACTACTTTAATCCAACAATTACGTCCGTCTGGATCCTTCAGCTCCATGGGGAATGTACGTAACGTGAATGGCGGCGGACATGTGCACACGCTGGTCCCGAAGTTACACGCATGTATGCTGCAAGTTTGCTTTTTCCACCGCTCTAGATGATACATGCCGTCCCACACTTCACTACGGCACAATGTGCACCTGGCATAACGGTGATTTAAATCTTGAAGCAGATTTTAAACCACAATTGTTCAGGTGTGACAGTACTGTCTCTATACAAAAGCAAGGCGGCTACCGGAATGTTGGGTAGTGTGGCTTATATTGTTCATATATCCATGCCTACATATGTATAGACACAAGAGGAATGTTTAGAGATTGCATATGTAGAATGACCTCACGTCTCAGAGCAGGACAATAGGTCTAGACCACCGGCAGAGATCAACGAGGAGACGGAGACGCAGCGGTGGAGACCTGAATGGACTTCCTGACCCCCCAGGGTCAGGTGGAGGAATGAGAGGACAATGGAAGGAGATAACAAGGATGTGTGATGTCGGCTTTTGTTATGTGATGTATAAGTATGAAGGTCTGACTGCGCTCAGTCTCTTTTCTGCTTCTGCGTTGAGATGAGACATGTTGGGGATTGGAAGCCGACAATAAACCTGATTTATAAAATCACTTCGCTTCCTTATTTCAAGCTCCCTACAGGTAGTCGTGAACTTTGAACTCACATAGTCCGCACATGCGCACTCATAATGCGAAAGTCGCTCATTTAATTTTACTTGTGAGCAGACTTTACCCTCTGCTGGCGGCCATCAAAACATTCAACATGACACTGCATTCATTCCTCCCCTTGGAATGTTTTTTTTTTTAATTCCTGGGTGGCTGACAGTGATTCAGGTCACCACTAAAACGTAATCCGCAGGCCCTTAGCCAGTTTTAAACCTTTTCTGAATTTTTCATCAAAATTTGTTGATAACTTTTTGAGTTAGCACAGAAACAAACACAAATAAACAAATGAGCACAAGCAAAAACATAAGAAATTATTTTAAAAACATAGCGCTGGCTAATGGTAAGTCATACAGACTTAAATGATGAAATCAAATGTAAAAATTTCACATACTGTTATATTTTGTCTAGTTAATCCCCTACTACAGATAATTATAATGGCCTAATATATAATGACAACACTACAACTATATTTTGAGGTTAAAAACAGATAGCATTGTAATGGTGGTTGACATAGTGGTTGATATCACATTGTCTTATTTTCTCTGGCCTGAAATAGTTGTATATCTAAATGTATATGAAGTTCATAGCCCTTATTGATGACATAAACTGCAGCATATTGTTGTGTTCTTTGTGGAAATGAGAGATTCACCCCTTTGAGCTTGGCAAGGGCGTGCACGGTATTCTTGATGGTGTCAGTGGGGATGATGTCTGAGTTGTCTCCAGTCAGATAATCTTTGCGCGTTTTCAGTGTGAGCTCCACATCAGCCTTCACCTCGATGATGGTGTGGTGTCTGCCCTGTCTCCTGATGAACATCACCTTCACTGTGTTCTTGCCATAGCCTGTCCGCACAAACTCCACTTTCTGCACACATGAGGAACAATTAACATTGTACAATCCAGCTTTTTTTATGTGATATACACACATTTTCTGGTTTTCTAAACCGTGCTTGATTTGATTATCTTCCCTTTAAAATAAAGTGAAGCAATTTGCAGTTAACATTGTCTTTAATTTTGTGTATATAAGCTTTATCTAGTATAAACTGATCTTTGACACATTCAATATTGTTGAAATAAACTTGATTCAAAAGAAAATTAACTGAGCCTTTTCTTGTTTGTTATGGTAAAGGACAGACTGACAGACAAGGTCAGGCAGGACTTTCCATGGACCATGATGTTTGCAGATGACATTGTGAGCTTTAGTGAAAGTAGGGAGCAGGTGGAAGAGAACCTGGAGAGGTGGCACTAGGTGCTGGAGAGAAGAGGACTGAAAGTCAGTGGAAGCAAGACAGAATACAAATGTGTGTGAATGAGAGGGAGGCAGGTGTAACAGTGAAGTTCCAAGGAGGCAGTGAAGGTTGATGAGTTTAAATACCTGTGGTCACCTGTCCAAAGCTATGGACAGTGCACAAGAGAGGTGAAGAAGAGAGTGCAGGCAGAGTGGAGTGGGTGGAGACAAGTATAAGGGGTGATTTGTGACAAAAAGAGGGCCTGCAACCTTTGCCAGCCAAAGAGCCATTTTGCCCATCTCCGACTAAAAATAGAAGTGGCTGAGGGCCGCAACGGCAATGTGACCTTTAAAATAAAGATTATGCTGCTTATAAAGTTTTTTTTATATACATAGCTCTGAATATTATGTGGCATTAATGAATTCATACTACAACAGAAAACAACTGTCAAGCTTTGTATATAGCTTCATTCATGAAATAAAAGTATTATACATTAGAAATTGTTTAGTGGTGAAAAATAAATTTCTGAATATCTGACCATAATTTTTGTATAGTTTTCAATTATCAGCACATTCATAAATTGTTTAAATCTGAAATATATCATCCATCTCCTACTTTCAACAGTGATCCCACAGCTTTAGTTCCTGATATTTTAATAAATTAGAGATAAAAGTTTTATTTAGAAGGAGCTACTTTTCATATATATAATTAAATATTGCAGTACTGACAAGCAAATTTCTTACCAATTTCCAAATCAATAAAATCAAAAGAATAAAAGTCCAACTAAATTTAATTGAGTAAAAATATTTTTTCTTCATATATAAATGTGCTCAGGTCAGAATAAAAATTATCCTGCAACATAACTGAACTACACTCAATTAAGTACAAGTTTGTGAAAAAGTTAGTTGAGCACATGTTATTGATTGTAACTAGTTACTACCCACCTCTGATAATGAATTACATCTGTAGAACAATTTTTAACACTTGGTTTCATGATCAGCTGCATTTGGCATCAGCAGCTCATTTGATCATCAGGCCAGTGACCCCAAAAAAAGACACTAAGTCCATAACAGTCTGACTCACTTAAGGAATCATTTCACCGTTTCTTTTATTTGTACAGCTCCTTACCTGACCTGAAGCAGCCATGATGCCGCCCTCCCCTCTTTTACCGGTTGTCTGATCTGAGTCCCGTGTCCCCTCCTCAAAGAGGGAGGATTTTATAGAGAGGGAGGCACTGCCTTTGCCTTCAGACGATTGGAAGTTGCAGATAAAATTTAACCAGGTCTGCTGGTACTGTTAAGATTGAACTTTTTTGTATATGTAATGGATATGATAATGTGGACAGAGAAAACCCAGCATGCATTCCTCAATATAACAGTATTATAAAATACTGATTGATTGATTTTATTTATTTGAACATTCAGACAAAAAAGAAAAAAAAAATTAAAACAAAAATCAAAACCAAAAAAATAAAATGTTCAAAAGGAGTGGGAAGAAGCCAACGCTTATATAGTCCCACCCCTTCTCCATACCCAATAAATTATAATATCATTCTAGTTATTATTCATCCCACAATTACATTCATTATACAATACATAATATATAATACACCTTATAATTAAATTATGCAATAGAAATGATACAACAATGATAGTTTATGTCACGCCGCGCCATTCATCAGCGGCGCCACCTGCTCACGCACCTGCTACTCGTCAGCGGCGAAGGATAAAAGCCGCCTCGCCCTGAGCGTCGGCCTGAAGCCGTAGACTTCATTCCCCTTTCATGGGCTTCTACCACATTCTCTTCAGCATCCTCGTCACCGGTAAGAAAATCGCTTACCTCATCTCTCCAGCCTGCTCCCCTGTGCACAGGTGGATTCCTCGGCGGCGGACAATCCCGTCCCTCGTCTCTCCTCGCTGCTGCACCGAGCCCTGCAGGTGGCTGTCTCCCGGGCTTCCATCCTTGAAGCGCCAGTCATCTGTCCCAACAAGTAAGCTTCTCTCCCTCACCTATTCTCCTCCTGTGTTGGTGTGTGCTCATCACCCTGTGTCTGATTTCTCCCATAGGGTTGCCGGCTGAACGGTCTCCTGCCTCTGGGTCCGAAGCAGACGCCACCACCAACACATTAACATTCCGCAGACACGCACCCAAACATCCCTGTTGTTAATAAACAGTTTGAACTACTCTGAGCCTGTGTGTGTGCGTCTCCTGAGCCGAACGTTATGTCAGTACGGCTTCAGCAGAGCGGCTCGGCAGACGGCGGGCTCGCACACCGGTTTACCATCCTCGAGGCTCGGGTGGATCAGATTGTTTATCAGCAACAGGTGGTTCTTAATCAATTATTAGAATTAACTAACCGATTGAACTGCTTGGACCCCCAACAGCCGTTCCTCCCGACTCGCCAGGGTGGCGCGGCTCCTGCTGTTCCAGCGGCCGTCCAGCCGGCTCCAGTGGCACCGGTTCGGCTCACGCCGATTCCGACCCCCGCCCGCTTTAGCGGTAAGCTCGGCGGAGCGCGGGGGTTCATTATGCAGTGTGAGTCCGTGTTCCACCGTGTGCCCGGAGATTTTCCCTCGGATCACAGCCGAATTGGTTACATAGGGAATCTTCTGGAGGGGCGTGCGTTAACTTGGACCTACGCCATAATGGCGAGGCCCAGTTATGCCACCCTCACCTATGACCAATTCGTGAGGCGCTTTCTGGAGGTCTTTGACCATTCTCAAACCGAAACGGTCCAGGTCGATCGGCTTCTCGCTCTCCAGCAGGGAAGCCGGTCGGCAGCGGACCACTCGGTCGACTTCCGGGTAGCGGCGGAGGAATTGGGCTGGGAGGAACGCTCCCTCTGTGGCCTGTTCCTCCGCAGCCTCAATAGTGATCTGAGGGATGAACTGGCTGGTCGGGATATCCCTGGGACGCTAGCGGAGCTGACATCCTTAGCGATAAGTTTGGATAACAGGCTGCGCGAGCGCTCCTCGGGGCGGAGGTCTTCTTCTTCTCGCCCTCGTGGAGCCTCGCCGCACCTGTTCCAAGCTCGCCCCCTGGCGGCGCCGCCAGCATCACGCCCCGAGGAGTCGGAGCCGATGGTGACGGGCTGGACTAAACTTTCCCCTGTGGAGAAACAACGCCGCCGTGAGTTGGGCCTCTGCATGTATTGCGGAGGCGACCAACACACCGTGGAGCGTTGTCCACGGAAAGCCAGTCGGTGGGGTCCGCGAGTCACTGTTGGAAGCCTCGCGGATGTCAATCGGTTAGGATCACTCACTCAATTGAAGCTGCCCATCCGTTTCTGCCATAACCCCACTGGGCACCTCACCCACGCACTGGTGGATTCGGGCGCAGAAGGCAGCTTCATTTCACAAAGCCTGGCAACCCGATTGGGCATCCGCTGCCAGGCACTCAACACTCCCATCTCCCTAGTCCATCTCTCCCGTGCCACCCTCGGGAGAGTGACACATCAAACTGTCCCCCTACCGGTCATCATCTCGGGAAACCACCGGGAGGAGATGACCTTTTACGTCCTTCCCAACTCTGTGTCGCCCGTCATCCTGGGGTATCCCTGGCTCCGCCTTCACAATCCGGTCCTGGATTGGAAATCAGCTGGGATATCGGCATGGAGTACGTTCTGTATGGGCACCTGCCTTCAGTCCGCTGCCTGCTGTCCGTCCGCTCCTCCCCCTGCGACGGACGCTGCACCCCCGGACTTGTCTCTGGTGCCCCCAGAATTTCACGACCTGGGTATGGTGTTCAGCAAAGCGAAAGCTATGTCTCTCCCCCCTCATCGGCCCTATGACTGCGCCATCAACCTCCGCCAGGGGGCTCCCTTACCTTCTGGTCGCCTTTACAGCCTGTCTGCGCCGGAGAAGGAGACGATGAACGCCTACCTGAAGGAGTCATTAAGTGCTGGGATTATCCGCCCATCATCGTCACCCGTGGGGGCAGGGTTCTTCTTCGTGGGAAAGAAGGATGGGTCCCTCCGCCCTTGTATCGACTACCGGGCCCTCAATAATATCACGGAGAAGGACCGTTACACCCTGCCTCTCATGGACACTGCTTTCCACTCCCTCCAGGGGGCGACCTGGTTCACCAAGCTGGACCTACGCAGCGCTTACCACCTCGTCCGGATCCGGGAGGGAGATGAGTGGAAAACGGCCTTCCGTACCCCGAACGGCCACTTTGAATACCTGGTGATGCCGTTCGGGTTGACCAACGCTCCTGCAGTCTTCCAGCGCCTCATTAATGACGTCCTCCGGGACTTCATTGGCCTTTTCGTGTTCGTCTACCTGGACGATATTCTCATCTTCTCCAAGTCCAGGGATGAGCACCAGGTCCACGTGAGGCGGGTCCTCCAAAGGCTGCTGGAGAATCGTCTGTACGTTAAGGCAGAAAAGTGTGAATTTTACGCCAGGAGTACGTCCTTCCTGGGGTTCATCATCGCCCACGACAAGGTGCTCCCCGACCCAGAGAAGGTAAAGGCGGTGGTGGAATGGCCCACACCTGCATCCCGGAAACAGGTGCAGCAATTTGTTGGCTTCGCCAATTTCTACCGCCGCTTTGTCCCCAACTTCAGTGCCATCGTTGGACCACTGACCCGCCTCACGTCCCCGAAGGTCCCATTCCGGTGGACCGAAGAGGTCGCTGCCGCCTTTGAGGCGCTGAAGGCGGAATTCTCCTCCTCCCGGGTCCTTCGCCAGGTCGACCCCGCGCTGCAGTGCATTGTAGAGGTAGACGCTTCGGACACGGGAGTGGGAGCAGTGCTGTCCCAGCGGTCACCGGACGATGGCGCCAAGCGACCGTGCGCCTTCTTCTCCCGGCGCTTGTCCCCGGTGGAGAGAAACTACGATGTGGGGGACAGAGAGCTCTTGGCCATCAAGCTCGCCCTGCAGGAGTGGCGCCACTGGTTAGAGGGGGCGAACCTGCCGTTTGTGGTCCTCACGGACCACAAGAACTTGGAATACTTACGATCTGCCAAGCGCCTGAACGCCCGCCAGGCGCGCTGGTCCCTGTTCTTCGCCAGGTTCCAATTTTCCATCACCTTCAGGCCTGGCTCTAGGAACGTCCTGCCTGACGCCCTCTCCAGGCAGTTCGCCCCCGTGGAGTCGGAGGAGGCGCCCCACTCCATCCTGCCCAGGTCGTGCGTCGTGGGAGCCATCTCGTGGGACATCGAGAGCAAGATCCGGAAGGCACAGGAGGTGGAACCTGACCCTGGCGGCGGACCGGAGGGGAGGCTGTTCGTGCCATCCGTGGTCCGAGGAGAGGTCATCCACTGGCTCCACACCTCCAAGCTCACCTGTCACCCTGGCACCTCCCGGATGATAGATCTCCTCCAACGGTCCTTTTGGTGGCCAGGCCTGCGGAGGGATGCAGCCCGCTACGCCCGGGCTTGCCCAATCTGTGCCACCTGCAAGTCGGGAAATGCCCCTCCAGCGGGTCTGCTCCAGCCCCTGCCCGTCCCTGGCAGGCCCTGGTCGCACATCGCACTGGATTTCGTCACCGGACTCCCTGTCTCCAACTCCTATGACACCATCCTGACCATCGTGGACCGCTTCTCCAAGGCCGTGCACTTCGTCCCCCTGCGAGGCCTCCCTACTGCCCTGGAGACGGCGGACCTCCTCGTCCAACACGTGGTCAGGCTGCATGGGATTCCGGTGGACGTGGTCTCGGACCGGGGCCCCCAGTTTTCATCTGAGGTTTGGAGGTCTTTCTGCAACGCCATCGGAGCCAAGGTGAGCCTCTCCTCCGGCCATCACCCCCAATCCAACGGGCAGTGTGAGAGGACCAACCAGGAGCTGGAGGCTGCGCTCCGCTGTGTGTCCAGATCCAAACCCACGTCCTGGAGCAACCATCTTGCCTGGGTTGAATATGCCCACAACACCGCTCACTCTTCTGCTACAGGGATGTCCCCCTTCAAAGCGTCCCTGGGTTACGACCCCCTGCTGTTTCCGGAGCAGGAGAGTGAAGTAACTGTCCCGTCAGTTAGGGCCCATCTCAGGCAGTTCCGCTCCACCTGGGCCGCCGCGCGCCATGCGCTATTACGCACAGCGGAGCGCAACAGGACTGTGGCGGACCGGCGTAGAAGACCTGCCCCGGCGTACAGAGTTGGGCAGCTTGTTTACATTTCCACCCAGGACGTCACTCTAAAAGGCGAGAGGAGAAAGCTGGCACAGCGCTTCATGGGTCCCTACCCCATCACCCGGATCATCAACCCGGTGGCTGTGCACGTGGCTATTCCCCCCTCCCTCCGCATTCATCCTACTTTCCACGTGTTGAAGGTGAAACTGGCAGTTACTGACCCCCTTTGCCCTCCTCCTGCAGCGCAACCCGCGCCCCGGATGATTGGTGGCCATCCGGCCTGGTCCGCCTCCTCCATCCTGGACTCCCGGCGCCGGGGTCGTGGGTTGCAATACTTGGTGGACTGGGAGGGCTATGGGCCCGAGCATCGACAGTGGGTGCCCCCGTCGTTTGTGTTGGACCCATCGCTCATCGCGGACTTCCACCGAGCGCACCCGGATAAGCCATCGCCAGGAGGCGCTGCTAGAGGGGGGAGTACTGTCACGCCGCGCCATTCATCAGCGGCGCCACCTGCTCACGCACCTGCTACTCGTCAGCGGCGAAGGATAAAAGCCGCCTCGCCCTGAGCGTCGGCCTGAAGCCGTAGACTTCATTCCCCTTTCATGGGCTTCTACCACATTCTCTTCAGCATCCTCGTCACCGGTAAGAAAATCGCTTACCTCATCTCTCCAGCCTGCTCCCCTGTGCACAGGTGGATTCCTCGGCGGCGGACAATCCCGTCCCTCGTCTCTCCTCGCTGCTGCACCGAGCCCTGCAGGTGGCTGTCTCCCGGGCTTCCATCCTTGAAGCGCCAGTCATCTGTCCCAACAAGTAAGCTTCTCTCCCTCGCCTATTCTCCTCCTGTGTTGGTGTGTGCTCATCACCCTGTGTCTGATTTCTCCCATAGGGTTGCCGGCTGAACGGTCTCCTGCCTCTGGGTCCGAAGCAGACGCCACCACCAACACATTAACATTCCGCAGACACGCACCCAAACATCCCTGTTGTTAATAAAAAGTTTGAACTACTTCCGGTTATGGCTGCCACGTAGGACGGACGTGTCTCGCTCTGCTCTGCTCCTGGAAAAAAAAAATCGGCAAATAACTCTCTCATTTGGGACAGAACGTATCCCAGCATTTGGGCGAGGATATGTCGGCGAAGCCTAAGGCTGGAAAACCAGGAAAAGGAAAAAGCGAGCCGCCGAAACAGTCCAAATTAACGGACTTTCAGGTCTGTGACGCAGCAAACAAGGCTCCATATATGGCGGAGGAAGCTGGCGGCGGTGCGATTTCTGCGGGGAATGGCGCAGATGCGCTGATGGCTGCCATGAGTTCAATGAGAGCGGACTTTTCCTCTAGATTTGATGGGATTATGACAGCGCTGGAAGGAATAAGAAAGGAATTGGGTGACTGTGTAGAACGAACGGCGCAGATGGAGCTCCGTCTCGCTAGTGCTGAAGATGACGTCACCCGTCTTCAATTAAAGGTGCGCACTTTGGAAAAAAAAAATAAATCTCTGGAAGATAATATTTTGGATTTGGAATCTCGGTCGAGACAGAATAACTTGAGGCTGGTGGGTCTTCCAGAGGAATCAGAAGGTCGGGACGTATGTTCCTTTCTGGAAAAGTGGATTCCGGAGGTGCTGGGCAGCGAGGAGTTGCAATCAGCAGTGGTTCTGGAAAAAGCACATCGTATTGGCCCACGGAGAGATAAGGGACCGCCGAGGACCTTAATTATGAAGTTTCTAAGCAACAGAGACAGGATGAAGATCTTCAACGCTGCACGTGCTAAAGGAGAGATTAAACACCAGGACCAGCAGGTGCGGTTCTACCCAGATTTGGCCACAGGAATCCAGCAATTGAGGAAGCAGTTTGATCCCGTACGTAAGGAGCTGCGCAACCTTGGGATTCGTCATGGTGTAATCTATCCTGCGAGACTGCTGACCACGTATGAGGGCAGAACCCACATCTTCAAGACCCCAGAGGAGGCGCAGGAGTTCATCAAGAAGATCAAAGAAGAAGAAGAGACTGGTGGGAGCTAAGCATGAACAAAATATAAGGTAGAATAACTAAGCATTTGCACAGGCATCTGACTGACTTGAAGTAAATAGTAAGTTTACAAAATATAGATTGTATTATATATTAAAAAAAACAAAACAAAAACAAAACAAACAAACAAAAAAAAAAAAAAAACTAGGATGTACAAAGTTGGTAAAAATTTTGGAGTTAAGTTGGAAAACTACAGAGGAGAGTTAATGTTACGTCATTAAAAGCAGTAGAGTTAGGGTGATTGGGAGGATGAAGAAGGAGTGGCTTAGGCTGTTCCCCGTGGATGTGGAACAGTCGATGGCTATATCGGGAGACAGAATTTTTCTTTTGATTTTGGGGGGTTTGCCACAAGTGTGGGAAGGGGGAATTTGTTTGTGTGTAGTTTGTAGGATGAATGTTCAACCACTCATGTTTTTGCTTCTCTGTATGAGCATGTTTACACTGCAAGGTAATCCCAAACTCTCTATTGATCATGGACCAAAGTGTTAATCTTAATTTAACTTCATGGAATTGCAGAGGTCTACAAAATTTAAAAAAACTTAAACAAGTTATGAATAAAATAAAGGACATGGGTTCAAGAATTGTGTTTTTACAAGAAACTCATCTGATAGAGGAGGATGTTAAAAGAATTAGGAGTAGATGGCAGGGAAGTGTATTCACCTCTTCATTTTCATCCCGAGCCAGGGGAGTTATGACTCTCATACATAAATCAGTTCCTTTTCAAGTGAAAAATGTAATTGGAGACAAATTTGGAAGATATGTAATCATTCAAGGTTCTTTGCTATTAGAAAATATAAATCTTGTGAACTTATATGGTCCCAATATAGATGACCAGAAGTTCTTTGCTAATTTATTTCTCATCTTATCATCACTTACAGGGCAACATATAATAGCAGGGGATTTTAATTGTACATTGAATCCAGGTGTGGATAGATCAAC
Organism: Pholidichthys leucotaenia; assembly: GCA_020510985.1. Taxonomy (NCBI): domain Eukaryota; kingdom Metazoa; phylum Chordata; class Actinopteri; order Cichliformes; family Pholidichthyidae; genus Pholidichthys; species Pholidichthys leucotaenia. Next base: position 355,284,844 of record CM035839.1, read on the forward strand.
AGGACTGGATTGTACGCACATTGGATGTAGGATGACTATTAATCATTTTATGAAAGAATTGAGATTGTTAGATATATGGAGAGAAATGAAACCACAAGTTAAAGCCTATTCTTGTTATTCCAGTACCTACAAGACATTCTCACGTATTGATTATTTTTTGATTTCCACAGAATTAAGGTCCAAGATTCAAAACTGCTTTTATGATAACATCGTGATCTCTGACCATGCACCCTGTTGTCTAATATATGTAGATAAAAAATTGATAAAGGAATCAGGTAGATGGCAATTTCAGCATAAATGGCTTCAGGATGAGGAATTTGTCAAGTATATAGAAAAACAGATAGACGAGTTCTTTGACATCAATACTACACAAACATCAGCATGTGTAAAGTGGGAGGCTTTCAAAGCTTTTATTAGGGGACATATTATTAGTTATACAGGATCAAAATCTAAGAAGACTCGAGAGGAGAGAGCTAAATTGGAACATAAAATAAAAAATCTTCAGGAAAAAGTGTATGCAGGAAGTGACCCAAGGTTGGAGAATGAATTACTGATTTTGAGAGCTGAATACGACAAAAAATCAGCGAATAGAGCTGCCTCGAGTCTTCTAAGATTGAAACAATCTTTTTATGAACAAGGTGAAAAATCAGGAAAATTATTAGCATGGCAGATTAAACAATTGGAAATTAAAACACCAATTACCAGTATTATAAGTAATGGACAGGTAGTTATAGATCCTTTAGAAATTAATAGAGCCTTTAGAGATTACTATGAAAAATTATATGATACCAAAAATGAACCTGATTTAACAAAACTAAATGGGTTTTTGAACGAACTATCTATACCGTGTATTCCAAATGAAAACAGGGAGATAATGGAGTCTAAAATTAGTCAAGAAGAAGTTGGGCTAGCCATTGATAATATGAAATCAGGAAAAAGTGCAGGACCAGATGGTCTTCCAGT